>JANAVB010008800.1:11455326-11640326 GCA_029216955.1 Iris pallida | reverse complement strand
GAGAGACCGAGACGCCCCCTGCTGAGCCTTCAATGTCTCCTCAGAAAGAAAGGAGTCAAGGCTCAACTGCTCATGTACCAAGACGGGACTTGATTGCTGAGCTAGTAGAACCTGGGAAGACTGCTGAAGAAGAGGCATTGGGGATGGCTGCCTGCAAGTTTCTTGTGAGTTCAGACAATGAGATATTTGAACTATTGGTGAACTATGTATGTAATCATGAAGGATCGGGGCCTCCTCCTCGTCCGTAGTATTATGTAATTCCATTCTACTTTTGAATAAAATAAACTTTTATATACATGATGTCTCTGGAATAAAGTATATTTTGCTTTTATACATAATATTTCTTGAGAAATTTGCCATTGATAGGCATCATAGCAACTCTGTCGCCCATATCTGTTAATTGATAGGCTCCATTTGAGAAAACTTTATTTACCACATACGGCCCTTCCCATTTTTCCTCGAATTTGTCTTTGCTTATATGTGTCGTAGTCACAGGACGTCTGACTGTAAGAACTAACTTGCCTTTCTGGAATGTTCGTACTCTGACTTTGCGATTGAAGGCTTTTGAAATCTGGGCCCGATAAAGTTCGATTTGCTGTTGAGCTAATAACCTTTTCTTGTCGAACGGTGCTTTTGAAATCTGGGCCCGATAAAGTTCGATTTTCTGTAGTAAGCTCATTAGCAGTGGCATTTCTCAATGAAGGAATTTGAATTTCTAGGGGTAGGACAGCTTCACATCTATATACTCGAGAAAAGGGTGTGCAACCTGTGGGGTTACGGACATTAGTGCGATATGCCCATAGACATTCTCCAAGTTTATCACTCCAATTACGTTTGTTAATAGAGACAAACTTCTTAAGAAGTTTGATGATGGTCTTGTTGAATGCTTCAGCCAACCCGTTAGCCGCAGGATTATAGGCCGTAGAGGCAACATTATTGATTCTGTTGTCATCGCAGAATCTATTAAACTCCTGGCTGATAAATTGTGGCCCATTATCATGGATGATTCGACGAGGAACACCAAATCTGCATATCATATGATGTTTGATGAAGTTGATGGCACTACTAGTTTTTACTTCAGCCAAAGGTATAGCTTCTGCCCACTTAGAGAAATAATCGGTTATAGCCAAGATGAACCGATGTCCTTTAGATGAAGGAGGATTGATAGGGCCAATTATATCCATGTCCCATGCTTCAAAAGGCAATGAGGCAGCTGTCGGATGAAGAAATTCCGACGGTTGGTGAATAAAATCTGCATGAATTTGACATGCACGATATTTCCTTGCAAAGTCAATAGCATCTGATACCATAGAGGGCCGGTAGTAGCCCATACGTCAAATACGATCCTAAGTTTAGGACCAGGCTGATGTGCTCCATAAGCACCATCATGAGCTTCGCGTAATATCTGCTTTGCTTCATCACCAACGAGACACCTCAAGAGTAATCCATCAAAAGTTCTTCGATAGAGAGTTTTAGTAATATGATTATAATAGAATCGAAGCGATCGGCGACGGATGCTTGTAACTTCCTTAGGGTCTTCTGGCAAAATGTCATGTACTGCAAAATCAATGAAAGGTGTTCTCCACTCCTCTCTAATGACATTGACTTCTGTAGAAGCATGGAATTTTAGGCGCATCTATGGCCAGAATTCCTATGCGCTTAACACTACATGCACTAGGGAACTGTATCAAAGTACTTAGTACAACAAAGAACAACAAAAAGTATAAGACATCAAGAGAAGATTTTTTTATTTCATATAAAAGTCTATTACATGTCTAAAAAAGGCTTTATAAAGGAGAATTTCTACAAAAAGAAAGATCCTAAGACTATAGCCAGGCGCATTATCTGCCAGGCGCATCACTTCAGCGTCTCAGTCAGGCGTGTCTCTTCAGCATCTCAGTTAGGCACATCTCTCCAGCGTCTCAGTTAGGCACATCTCTTCAGAGTCTCAGTTATGCGCATCATGAAGTCTCAGCATATACGCTCCACTTCGACCCGAACACTTGCTTCGGCTAAAGGAGCAGCTTTGGACAGAACCAGTGTGGGCAGCCAACCCCACTCTAGCTGGAGAAAGAGCTCTCGAAAGCCCAAGGAAGATGAGAGCACCACAATTCTAATCTGTGGCTCTTCCGGAATAACGGAGACGGGGCTCGAGCATCCCGATCTTTGGATGCAACAGGCACCTTCCGCCTGCCTTAGAAGCCCGTAACCCCGACTTTTGGATGTAACAGTCTCCTTCATGAGTGCATACGAAGACAACTCGTTGCATCTTCACCATCGGGAGCATCTCGTCAATAGAATGTACTCGAGCAAATAATTTTATTCGGAAAGACGTGAGAGAACGAGAAGTAAACTCTCTCCTTGCCACTATTTATAGGCCGGACAAATCAAACCCATGTGCCAAGTGGCGGGCTTTCCGAATCTCGTGCAATGAATTTGTATTTATGGTGATGAACCTGACGCTTCGAATTCGGCCAAGTCAAAACGGCTATTTAAAGTACTCGAAGAACGCAACAGTCGGACCAATAAAGATGTGTCATGCAAACGGATGCGCCGGTCAGACCGTACATCATATAGACGCACCCATCAGCACCAAGCGCCTCGCAAGGATGCGCCCCACACGTCACCATACGCCTAGTAGAACGCAGATCAATGCGCCAACTCAAAAGCACGTCACCCGTCAAAGAACATTAAATGCTGAAGTCTGACATGACAGCAGCCATGCCTCGATGACAGAGCAGCAATAGCTTTTACAAAAAATGAAGCGCCGATGACGTCCGCGTCATTATTACTCTCATCCGACGGTTACAAGCCATGTGGCCGACCAAACATTCACATGCGCCTCCGTAGCCATGCACCCAAACCTCTACATGCGCTTCAAGTGCCATGCACCTCAGATGTTGTCACGACCCGATCCCAAATAATTGGGTCGAACCGGATCATGCCCAGCCTGTACCGTTGTTGAGATGGCGGCAGTAAGCTGTTCCATTAGCAGGTAACCATAACAACAACATCTATATTTGTCACAACTCAATATTCGGGAATTGAAACTTTATTAATTTGAAATAAATACAACTGGAATTTAAAAGTACTGAAATAAATACTGAATTCAAATAAACAGAATTTCAAATAACAAAAAAACTGGAAAAAGAAAATCTATCTAAGCATTTGGCTCATCGGCCTCAGTCCCTGCATCCTCCAAAGGGGACTCTGACAGCACAACGGGGTACAAAACAGGGTCCTAGTAACTGCTGATTAACAGCTCAGCATCCTCAATATCCCCTAAAAATGTATCTCCAGTCAGGAGAGGGCAAAGTACAATTCATGCTAATTTAAACAGTTAAAATAAATAATAGAATCATGTACTTTTAAACAGTTTAAAATAAACAGTTTTCTAGTAGTAAAATAGTGTGATTTGAATAGGCAATGAATATGACCGGCTTGGGTTGTTACAGTAGTATCCTATTGATACGATATGGCTTATCCCCGTGTGAGAGAGGGGTAAGCTAATACAGTTCTAAGTTAACAGTTGAATGTGGTCATAAACATTACTCTATTCCCCCAGTACCCAACAGTCAATCAGTCAGTGCTCTCAGAGAGAGTTTCGTGTTGCATCGTGGTTTAAACTTGCAGTAAAGCGATTATTAAAATAACTGTAAATTAACACAAACTGTACTTGCCTCAAAATGGACTGGACTGGAAAGATTGAAGACTTCGAGATGGGAATGAGGATCATCCTCGAATTCCTACATTCGAGAAATTGATTCAGAATCCAGGGTTACCAAGCTAACTATACTAGTTGAAATCTCTAATTGTGTCCTAATCAGTTTTTAATCTTTATTATTAAACACGAACCAAAATGCGTTTATCGGTGCGTTATAATTACTAACGAGGGAAAGATCATTTAAACTTGTATTTTGGAAAATCTCGTAGTTACCAAATTAATTTGATTAAAACTTTGTATTTTCATAATTATATATATAAAACTAAATTTCTTATTTAATGTGAAAAACATGATCGTTGTTTAAATATTACAAACTTGTAAATTTTAATGTGAGAAAAACTTCGTTAATTTTCTATATCAAAATAATATTTATTTTAAATTTACGCGTATGCTAAAAGAACTCGTAAAACCAGAAAAACAAGAGAAAATTCTACGCTACCAAATTACAGGTCACAGAACCAAAAGACCAGCTGGGCTTATGTCCATTACAATTTATTTACATCAATTGAAATAAGACGAAACAGTTGTTAGTTCTAAAAACTTCCTACAATTTAATTATGAATAAATTAAATAATAAAAATAAATTAAATATTTAATGAGTCTCAGATATGGTCCAATCGTCATATAGGCTAATGCCTCAACGTCCGGGCGAAGCCGATTTCGTTTGCACTTAGCCGGGGCCCATTGACCAATACGGTCGTCGCCCAAAATCCAAAATATTAATATTTTCCAAAATCCATTTTAAAATTATTTTAAAAATACCATTAAATTTTACGAAAAATCCGGCAGCATTTCTTCTATTTTTGGTCAACCCAAAAACTAGGAAAGTGTACCAATATTTTCCTACAAATCCCAAACCAGGGAATCCCAAAAATATATATAAAAATAATCACAATAATTCTCAAAATTAATCCAAAAAACCCGAACCAATTTGGAACTCCCGAAACTACTCCAGAATCATTTCCGATAAGAAATTAGAAATGTGAAAATAATTCCAACCGTCAGAAACTTTTCCGAAAGTTTCTCGAAAAATCTACAGCAAACAGAACCATATAAAAATCCACAGAATAAAATCCAACAATGGTTCCGAAAATTCTCGGAACCAAACACGTAACCGAAAATCGAATTTTCGAAGAAATGTAGCGACTTCTTTATAATGTAGCGACGACAAGAAATATCATCAAATAGCGACGTAATGTAGCGACGGCAAGAAATTACGTCGCCAGTAGCGACTTCTTTATAAACACGTCGCAAAACGTTGCTGGCTAGCGACGTTCTGCGACAGGAGTATACTACGTCGCTGAATAGCGACGTTCAGCGACATATTATAAGTATATGTCGCCGTGGTTGCGACGTTTAGCGACGTCAACAAGTTACGTCGCTAAGTTATTTTACTTAGGGCACGCCGTCGCCTTCTTTCCCCCTCACTCTCACTCGAAAACCCCCGAAAATTTTAATTTCCCCCCACCCCCCACCCCCCCGGCGACTCCCTCCCCCTCTGTCAGTGCCCTCCCCCCTGGCGACCCCCTCCCCCCCGGCGACTCCCTCCCCCTCCGGCGAGCTCCTCCTCCTCGAGATCCTCCTCCTCGAGCTCCTCCTCCCCCAATACGACCTCCTCCTCCTCTTCCTCTAGTAAACCCTAACCTAACTCCTCTCCTTCCTCCTCCTCCTCTCCCACGGACACACACACACACACGGACACACACGGACACACACACACACAGACACAGACACAGACACACACACATACACACACGGACACTGACACACACACACACACAGACACAGACACAGACACACATACACACACGGACACGGACACACATACACACACACAGACACAGACACATGCACACACACACACAGACACAAATTTATTCCTAGTTAAAATGGTTTAAATTGTGATTTAAATGCTAGATTTGATTCCTAGACATGTTGTTAATCTATGTTAGTTGATATTTACATTGAGAATGGGTCATTGCTGTGATATGGGATTCGAACATATGTGGGTTGACTTTACATGACTGATACATGATACGTTTCAAGTTTTTCCTATGTCAATCCTGTTAATCGGATTCTAACTAATGTTTTAAGTACCAATATTACTCCTACATGTGTATTATCCTATGATAGATTGATCTTTACTTATTAAATTAAGTTTTATGATATGGGAATGGAATTTGGACTCGCGTTGGTTTCAATGGGTTGACTGATACTCATGAATCAGTTTTGATTGTCCCCTGAATTTCAATTCCAAATTTTTTTGATTTCTAATTATTGTTCAATTATCATTGGTTGTAACACATGTGTTAGTACCTGTTAATTCCTTTTTTTTCATTTCTGATTAGGCTTGTGATTTGAGAATAGGATATTGGACATGGGGTTCGATTTAAATTGGTTTGATGAAAACTCAGGAATTTGGTCTGCTGTTCTTCCTTGAACTGAATTGAACTGATTCCTTTTGATGAGTTATAATGATCCCCACATGTTCTAGTTTGTGTTTACTGCAGGATTGCTTAATTAGAATAGGCTTCATATTAGCTCACTGATTCCTTTGGTGAATTGTGTCTTATTATAGACAACAAGGGTTTCCTATTTTTAAAGGTAACATGGCAACATGTGTAAGGAAACATATAGGTGTGTGTTTGTGTTTGAAAGGGAGTGTCACAGGAGTAAGGCGTGAGCATGTGTTAGTATTTTGAGCTGTGAGAGTGTTTGTTCTATTGAGGTTAGTACCAACTGTATTTTGAGCTGTTACATTCTTTTACATTATGTTACATATACTTACCAGATGGCACCCATGACCCGAGGAGCGGCACGTCGTTTGAAGAAAACAGTGAATGCTGAGGTGGCTCCTCCTACAGTTGAGGAAGAAGTGGCACCGGTTGCTAGTGAGACCGGGAGTTCTATTCATCCAGCACCGGTAGCTAGTGAGATCGAGAGTTCTCTTCATGCAGTCCTTGCAAGGGACGACATCTCTCCTCGCGCCAAAAATCTCACTTTTTCGAGGTGGTTGCGTGAACGTATCACTGAGCGTTTGCGTGAGCAGCGTGGTTCTCATTAGCTATTAGTACTTATTTGTATTGGACTATTTGTATTGGGTTATTTTTGTATTAGACTATTTGTATTGGACTACATATATGAAATAGAACTGTGTCAATCTCTGGATTATATTGGACTACGACACCGCGGTAACATAGTCCCTGCAGCCATTCGACTGGCGAGGCAGAAACTATGTATCCGTAGATAAAGTCGACTGTCCTCCGACCCTCAACCCTCGGCAATGATGATACGACAACCAATCGGAGAGGATACTCTGAGAGTTCCATCTGAGAGGGACGTATACTCTGAGAGATCACTTTTACAAGAATGATATCAGTAGTGAAATTGAGTGCTGGAGGAGATATTATCAGAGTATACGTCCTACTCAGATGGGTCTCTCACCGTTACTATTTTTTCCTGACAGCATGGTGGATGTGCTCCGTCCACAGATTCTTGCTCCGAGCCAAAACTTTGTCCCGGAGCTCAAGTGGACATCTTTGGTGTAGAGCTCGAGTGAGAGGTTCCTGACAGCATGGTGGCCTCCTTTGTTAAAGTATCCGTGCTCATCCTACATTGGTTGTGGGACGAGCACGGATACTTTAACAAAAGAGACCACCATGCTGTCAGGAACCTCTCATTCGAGCTCTACACTAAGGATGTCTACTTGAGCTTCGGGACAAAGTTTTGGCTCGGAGCAAGAATCTGTGGACAGAGCACATCCACCATGCTGTCAGGAAAAAATAGTAACGGTGAGAGACCCATCTGAGTAGGACGTATACTCTGATAATATCTCCTCCAACACTCGATCCCACTACTGATATAATTCTTGTAAATGTGATCTCTCAGAGTATACGTCCCTCTCAGATGGATCTCTTAGAGTATCCTCTCCGGTTGGGTTGTGTTCTGAGCCATCCGTTCTCACAGAGAGTCCTATTTTGGATTCTATATTTTGTATTTTGGTTTCTGTATTTTTTATTTTGGTTTCTGTATTTTGGTTTCTGTATTTTGTATTTTGGTTTCAGTATTTTGTATTTTGGTTTCTGTATTTTGTATTTTGGTTTCTGTATTTTGGTTTCAGTATTTTGTATTTTGGTTTCAGTATTTTGTATTTTGGTTTCTGTATTTTGTATTTTGGTTTCTGTATTTTGTATTTTGTATTTTGTATTTTGGATTATGTATTTTGTAGTAGATGATGTCTTAGTATTACATTATGTGAGTTCATCTTGATTCTGTTACATTCTTCAGATACTAGATACGATAAGAACATATACATTCTGTTATATTTTTTTACATTCTGTTACATATACTTACCAGATGGCACCCATGACTCGAGGATCAGGACATAGTCCCTGCAGCCATTCGACTGGCGAGGTAGAAACTATGTAGTCTTAGATAAAGTTGACTGTCCTCCGACCCTCATCCCTTGATAATGATGATACGACAACCTATCAGAATCCTCGACTCTCTTTCGCTTCTTGGATATTGATCCAGCTTCCAATCTCTCATTTCCCTCCGGGTCCACTCTACTCCCAATCTCTTCCTCTTTTATACACGGATCTACAGAATCAATACCATCCAAGGAAGGCAAAACTGAATCAAGGCATAACGGGCTGCTCAGCGTGCCCGGCTTCTTTAACTTCTCGCTGGCTGCAGAGTCTAAATGGAAACGGATCCTCTTTGCCGGAAGACGCTGATTCAATTTTGCCTTCTCCTCTCCTCCACCATGGCTATGGACCCATCTGTTACTTCCTACTTCCATTCTTCTTATTTGACTCTCTCAGCCACATATAATATCCAGCTCAAGTGTAGAGTCGGAAGAGAAGAAGTGGACAGGAATAAGAGGGGGAAGCAGCACAGCCGACGGCATGACCCGGAGGAAGTACAGAGGTTTCTTCAACATACGTAGGAGAACTATAAGGAAATATCTTTTCACAATATGTCATCTTGTCAAAGACCCTTAATGTGACAACCATGTTACCGCGGTATCGGAAGACTAACATGTCATAATTTTCTAAGCCGTGTGTTTTGACATAATCCTTCCAACTCTTTCCTCCTATGTCGTAATCTTGCATTATTACATAGAACTGAAATCCGGTTGGAGGATTATGTCAAAACACACGGCTTATAAAATTATGACATGTTAGTCTTCCGATACCGCGGTAACATGGTTGGCACATTAAGGGTCTTTGACAAGGTAATATGTTGTGAAAAGATATATCCTTATAGTTCTCCTACGTATGTTGAAGAAAACCTCTGTACTTCCTCCGGGTCATGCCGCCGGCTGTGCTGCTTCCCCCTCCTATTCCTGTCCACTTCTTCTCCCCCGACTCTACACTTGAGCTGGATATCATATGTGGCTGAGAGAGTCAAATAAGAAGAATGGAAGTAGGGAGGAGCAGATGGGTCCATAGCCATGGTGGAGGAGAGGAGAAGGCAAAACTGAATCAGCGTCTTCCGGCAAAGAGGACCCATTTCCATTTGGACTCTACAGCCAGCGAGAAGTTGAAGAAGCTGGGCACGCTGAGCAGCCGTTATGCCTTGATTCAGTTTTGCCTTCCTTGGATGATATTGATTCTGTAGATCCGTGTATAAAAGAGGAAGAGATTGGGGGTAGAGTGGACCCGAAGGGAAATGAGAGATTGGAAGCTGGGTCAATATCCAAGAAGCGAAAGAGAGTCGAGGATTTTGATAGGTTGTCGTATCATCATTGCCGAGGGATGAGGGTCGGAGGACAGTCAACTTTATCTACGGCTACATATATAGTTTCTGCCTCGCTAGTCGAATGGCTGCAGGGACTATATATGTCCTGGTCACCCATCGGAGGACAGGGGAGTTCGTTGACGAGAGGGCGACGCAGGCATATATACGGGATCCTACGGCACGTATTTGGCTTCGGAGTCATCCCGGGCCCCCTCTGTCAGTGCGCAGTCTCCGGCTTCGCAGGCATCGTCACGAGCTGAGGATGTTCGTCGTCAGATCGAGGAGCTGCGTCGCGAGTTGCAGCAGCAGATTTCTGATACGGTCGAGCACAGTATACAGGAGCAGTATGACTACATTCTATCCCAGTTGCCCCAGTTGCGCGACAGGGGTCCGCAGTGATTTTATTGGTTTTTTATGACTTATATGTATTGGGCCTATGGGCAAATTGTTTATTGATACACTGTTGTTTATACACTTGGTGGGAGACTTTTTATCATCTTCCATTTTTATTTGACTCTATTGGATGTTTGTGAGGATGTGTGTCTGTGATATTTACTTTGCACTGCCTCCTATTTTTATTGTGATATTTACTTTGTGATATCTGCGACGGGGATGACAAATATACCTACGCTGGGTTATAAGCGATGATCTGATATACAAAGGAGGTGCTACGGAAATTTTAAAAAAATATATTATGTATTTTTGTTATGATGTAAGTCTGTGTTTACAGTGAATGTGAAATACAGTGTTCGGAACCATCGACAGTTTCGATTACTGTTGTATGTGTTATCTTGGATAGAAATAGCAACAGTTCAGGGTGCACTTCTGAGAGCTTCATTTTCACGTCCTTCACTTTCTCGGGACGTTGTACAGGTTCCCGAGAAGGTGAATGACGTGAAGAGGAAGCTCTGAGAAGTGCACCCTGAACTGTTGTTCTTTCTATCCAAGATAAAACATAGAACAGTAAGCGAAACTGTCGATGGTTCGAACACTGCACTTCACACACACTGTAAACACAGACACACAGCATAACAAAAATATCAATTATATTTTTTAAAATTTTTTTATAATATCTGCGACGTATAGCGACGTTCTGCGACGTATTGCGACGGTTCCTTGACGTCGCTATACATCGCTAACTAGCGACGTAACATCGCTAGACGTTACTAATACTACGTCGCTACATCTATCGGTAGGCGTCGCTAAGTTGCCCATGTAGCTGCCATGCCATGTCATCATATATAAAGTTTACAGCGTCGTAAGTGGTCGCTTTACGTTGCAATATTGGTGACGTAGTGGTACGTCGCTATATGTCGCTAATTTTGCGACGTCTAGCGACAATGAATTTCGCGTCGCGAATAGCGACGTTCGGCGACGAAAGTGACATCTGCAACTTGCCTATAAACGGCGTCCGATTTTTGTCGCTAAATACGTCGCAAATTAGTTTTAGCGACGTATTTTCCTTATTTAGCGACGTCTTCTGACGTCGCTAAAATGGGTTCTTTTAGTAGTGATCATCATTGACACGGGGAGGGACGAACTACTGTGATTAACCAGGGATTACCCAAAACGACGGAATCCGAAGGGTTACCTCGGACTCGGGACGCGTAAATCCACAGAACGGACACGAAATCCCGCAAAGAGTGCTGGACAGGGGCTGTCCAGAACAGCGGACACGGTCTCCGGGTGCGCCGGGGGTGCTGGCCGGGCACGGGGCTAGGGCACGGTCGGAAAGGACAGCGCTGGGGCCGGGAAGGGCACCGGGGAGCCGGGCCGTGCTGGGTCATCGGCGGTGGAGCGCCGGGCGGCCGGGGAAACGCGCCGAGGTCGGTCGGGCCCGCGCTGAAAGACGCGCGCGAGGCACGGGCACGGCGGCCAGGAAGGGCGCCGGGGAGCCAGGGGTCCGGGGCGCGGCGATGAGGCACGGATAGGGGCGGATGGTCGCCGGAGTGGTTCTGGAGGGTTTGAGTGAAAGGGGTTTGGGGAAAGAGAAGTTTGTGAGGGGGAGGGAATAATGAAGTGGTGAAGGGGGTGGTGTTGTTCTCTGGAGAAAAAATAGAGAGAGAGAGTGTTATGGAGTTGTGGTGGTGGGATGGCGTGTATAGGTGTTTAAAGAAGGAGTGGAGTAGTGCTGTGGGTGTGCTGGGAGTGTTAGTAGGGAGAGAAAATGAGGGGAAGTTGAGTACGTGGGTGAGGAGGAGTTGAGGATCTGGTCCAACTTGGACCAGCTCCAAAGAGTTAGAAATATATATATATATATATATATATATATATATATATATATATATATATATATATATATATATATATATATATGGAAGCAGATGAGTATCGAAGGAATGGATATTCTGAGATAGAACAAGAAAAAGTAAATTTGATTAATGCTACTTCTTATAGTTTAGAACGATTAGAAAATTACAAAAATGAAACGCTTCATTTTGAACAACAAAGAGCGATTAATCAGGTTTCAAATGAAATGGGTTAGGACTCGGGTCTGGGTTTCGGGAATCTGATCCGGGCTCGGGTCTGGTCAACAACCAAAAAGCCAACTTTATTATTCTCGAAATTAATTTTTAAAAACAATAAATAATATTAATAATAATAGTAATAATATTATAATACTAATAAATATAATATTTACAAAACTGGGTTTCACAATCTTTCCTCCTTAGAAAATTTCGTCCTCGAAATTAAAGACAGGGTTAGGGGGTTACCTTAAGTCTCAAACAGTTACGGGTACTGCTCCCGCATCTGGTCTTCTCGCTCCCAGGTCGACTCGCCTGGTGAGTTGTGTCGCTACATGACTCTGACTATCGGCGTCACAGAGTTCCTGGTTCTCTTCTCGTCTCTGTCCAAAATTACCACTGGCTTCTCCGGCACTGTAAGACTGGGTCCAATCTCCAGCTTCGAATGGTCAAAGATGTGGCTCGGGTCCGGGATGTAGCGTCTCAGCTGCGAAACGTGGAAGGCATTGTGGACGCCTTCGAGACTTGGGGGTAGAGACACCCAATAAGCCACTTCTTCAATCCTGCTGAGTACTTCAAAAGGACCAATATACCTGGGGCTTAGCTTTCCTGCTCTGCCGAAACGGATGGTTCCTCGGGTAGGAGAGATCTTCACAAACACACTGTCACCTTCTTCAAACTCCAAAGGCCGTCGGCTGCTATCGGCCCATTGCTTCTGTCTGTCCTGGGCAATCCTGAGCTTGTCTCTGATCATTCTTACCTTCTCTGCTGCATCGGTCACCATCTCAGGTCCAAGCAAAACTCGTTCTTCGACGTCGTCCCAAGCAAGTGGAGTGCGGCAACGACGTCCATAGAGTGCCTCGAACGGTGTCATACCGATGCTAGCTTGGTAGCTGTTGTTGTAAGAGAACTCTACCAAGTGCAAATGGTCTTCCCAAGACCCTCCAAATTCCAAGACGCAGGATCTCAGCATGTCTTCTAGCGTCTGGATTGTTCTCTCTGATTACCCGTCAGTCTGGGGATGGTAGGCGATGCTAAACTTCAGTTGTGTTCCTAAACTGTCATGCAAACTCTTCCAAAAGTGAGAGGTAAATCTAGTATCTCTGTCAGATACGATACTTACCGGAACTCCATGAATTCGGTAGATATGCCGTATGTACAGTGCTGCCAACTTCTCGGTAGATAGACCAACCTTGAAGGGGATAAAGTGAGCTGACTTCGTCAGTCGGTCCACGATAACGCAAATGGCATCCTTCCCTCCTTGGGATCGAGGCAGTCCCGACACAAAATCCATCGTCATGTGTTCCCATTTCCACTCTGGGATGTCAAGCGGCTGCAATAGTCCTGCTGGTCTCTGTCTGCTATCTTTTACTTGCTGACAAATTAAACGTCTAGCCACATACCTTGATACGTCCTTATTCATTCTGTACCACCACACTATTGTACGCATATCTCGGTACATTTTATTGGCTCCAGGATATATGGAATACTGCGACTGGTGCGCTTCTTGCATCAGCTCGTTCCTCAGTTCGCAAGTTGGTACGCAAAGCCTCGTACCATTCTTCAGTGCTCCGTCGCTGGCGATTGAGAATACTTCAAGTGTTCCTGCCAGCACCTGATCTCTGAGTTTGCAAAGCATTTCGTCTTGGAATTGTGCCTCCTTGACTCTGTCTCATTGGCTTCTCTTCCCAGTTTCTTTATTTTCTCTTCAGGCAGTACAATCTCCAATCCAAGCTTCTCCATGTCCTCCAGCAAATGACTCTCCTTGGTCAAGAACATTGCCATCGGGTATCGACTAAGTGCATCTGCAACAACATTAGCCTTACCCGGATGATACTGCAGGTTGACGTCGAAATCCTTCATCAGCTCCAGCCATCGCCTCTGTCTCATGTTCAGCTCTTTCTGAGTGAAAACATATTTCAGACTTTTGTGGTCTGTAAATATTTCCACTCTCTCTCTATAAAGGTAATGCTTTCATAGCTTCAATGCAAATATCACCGCTGCAAGCTCCAAATCATGTGTAGGATAGTACTTCTCATGAGTCTGTAATTGCCTAGATGCGTAAGAAATTACTTTCCCGTGTTGTTGAAGAACGCAGCCCAATCCCTTACCGGAAGCATCACTATAGATTGAGAAACCGCCGGTACCTGCGGGTAGTGCAAGTATCGGCGCCGTTGTAAGCCTCTTCTTCAGTTCCTCAAAAGCTGACTGGCAAGCTTCAGACCAAATAAATTCTTTATTTTTCCTGGTAAGCTTCGTCATTGGTTCAGCAATCTTGGAGAAATCCTTCTCGAACTTCCGGTAGTAGCCAGCCAAACCCAAAAAGCTTCTGATTTCTGTAACCGAGCTTGGTGCAGTCCACTTCTCAATAGCAGCTATCTTCTTTGGATCCACCGAAATTCATTTTCCTGTGACAACATGGCCCAAAAATTCTATTTTGTCTAAAAAGAATTTGCATTTGGATAGCTTACCATAGAGCTTCTCATTCCTCAAGGTACTCAGCACTTTCCTCAGGTGCTCTTCATGCTCTTCCTCGGTCTTCGAGTAGATCAGTATGTCATCGATGAAGACAACAACAAACTGATCCAGGTATTATGGAAAACCTTGTTCATGAGGTTCATGAATACCGCGGGAGCATTTGTCAGTCCAAACGATATGACCAAGAATTCAAATTGTCCATACTTGGTGTTGAACGCCGTCTTGGGAATATCCTCCTTCCTGACCTTGATTTGATGGTAGCCTGATTTGAGATCTATCTTTGAAAATACCTTGGCTCCACTCAGTTGATCAAACCGGTCGTCGATCCGGGGCAGAGGGTACTTGTTCTTGATGGTGATGTTGTTCAGTGCCCGTTAGTCAATGCACATCCGTACGGTTCCATCCTTCTTAGGCACGAACAAAACTGGTGCTCCCAGGATGAAGCCCCATCTCTGATAAATCCTTGTGCCCTCAGTTCGTCAATCTGATCCTTCATCTCCTTTGCCTCCTTGGGGTTGACTCTGTAGCATGCCCGAGAAATAGGGGAAGAGCCGGGTACTAGATCGATGGTGAATTCCACACCTTGATCTGGCGGCAATCCTGGAAGACTATTTGGAAAGACGTCCATGAATTCCGCTATGATAGGGTGAGGAGGCCCGGGTTCTTCGGTGATTGAGGAGTAGGTAACACTCTTCATGTCTTCCGGAGCTCGAGAGATTTCAAACTCCGGTTCTCCTGGTGGGCTGAAGATTACACATCCTCGGTGACAATCTATCAGCGCATGCTGTTCACTTAACCAGTCCATCCCTAGGACTACATCATAGTTGGGCAGGGGCATCACAAGTAAGGGTATTAAGAATTTATGGCCTGAGATAGTTATGGGACAGTTACAAGCCTCAGTGATGGGTATGGGACCACCACTAGTCATAACTCTACTAATCACCTTGCTAAGTCCCGTATATAGGTGGTGTGCAGAAATAAACTCTGATGATATGAAACTATTTGATTCACCCGAATTAAATAATACTAGAGCAGGATGTGAAAATATATAAATGGAACCTGTGATAACATCAGCGGTAGGTTCCTGCTCATCAGCTGCTAGGGCAAAAGCTCGCCCGGTCTTCTGCTGGTGTTGTCCGAACCGTTGTTGCTGAGTGGGTAGGGGTGCTGTTTGCTGAGTTGCTCTGGTTCGGTGAACTGACGAGGGGCAGTCCTTCACTTGGTGGGTGGCAGACCCACAGACTAGGCAGTGTCCTAGCCTCTTCCTGCATATGTTCGACTAGTGTCCTGGCCTCTTGCAATAATAGTTGACAGGGATCTGCCGCTGAGGCGACTTGTCATTAGTTCTTTCCTGATGGTGCTGCTGCTGGTGGTGCGAAGGCCTATTGTTGTTGTTGTTGGGCCTCTTCTGGTTACCCTAGAAGTTGCTAGTTCCAGGATACTCCCTCTTGGATCAAGAAGGTTGGCTCTTCTCCACGTCCTAAGCTCGTATCAGGATCCTCTCATAAGTCTTGGCGCCACCTGAGATCACAGGGGTGCAAATCTCTTCTCTTAATCCATACCTGAATCGTTCAGCACGATCTTTGGGGTCAGCAACTAGGTTCTGGGAAAAACGGCTAAGTCGACCAAACTCTGTCGCATATTCGCTGACCGTCATGTTCCCTTGCTTCAGGTCCTGGAACTGTCTTTCTATCTCCCACATCTCTGATGTTGGGAAGAACTTCCTGCGGAACAGCCTCTTGAAGGTGTCCCAGTCGAGCTGCTTGTCCTGAAGTCGGGGTTCATTCCGATACTTGGTGCTTGCCACATCTTGCAGCTGTAGTCCTACTACTTCGGTCTTGAGGTCCTCTGGGAGTCGAGTAACGCTCAAGAGACGCTCCATGCTATCTAGCCATTCATCGACGTAGATGATACCCTCGGTTCCTTTGAAATGTCGAGGGCCTTGCTTCTTAAAGCTCTCTATATCTCCGACCTTCATGTAATAATACACCTCTAATCAAAAGAATGGCCTTAAGGATATAAATTTTAACTCCTGAATTATGCTTACCTTGGCAGGTCGTGGCTCCAATGAAGTTGTTGCTCCTCTCTCGAGGGCAGCCATAGCCATATTGTGGGCATTCTCCATGCCTTCTCTCATGATCGCGGTCTGCTCGCGATGGGCTGTAGCTTGGGCTGCAATCTGTTCTCGGTGAGCTTCTGCTTGAGCTCTCTGTGCTTCAAGCACTCCTCGTAGCATGCCCACTAGATCAGTAGGATCCACGGGCACTGGTGGGGCAGCTGGTGCGGATACTACCGCAGGGATCTGCGGCTCAGCCCGGGGAAGTATAGGGTTCGCCGCTTGAGAAGTAGTGGCATAAGCGCCGCGGAGTGCTGGAGATTGATGGGGACGGTCGATCAACTACAACGGTGAAGGGTCTGGACGTACTGGGGGAGATGGGGTGTGTTCGGATGATGACACCTCATCGCCAGCATGGGTGGTCTTTTCCTTGGTCATAATCTGGAAGGTTTAGGGTACAAACATAAGCAAGGTATCCTACCAGTCTATAATTAATCAAAAATATTTATTTATATATAATTCGGACCTATGTTGTGACAAATCAATGTTCTAGTGTTCTAATTGTTTCTAGGTATATTTTTCTAAGTTGTTGTTATGGACCTGCATGGGCCACCACTAAAAACATGTTACGACCCGATCCCAAATAATTGGGTCGAACCGGATCATGCCCAGCCTACACCGTTGTTGAGATGGCGGCAGTAAGCTGTTCCATTAGCAGGTAACCATAACAACAACATCTATATTTGTCATAACTCAATATTCGGGAATTGAAACTTTATTAATCATTTGAAATAAATACAACTGGAATTTAAAAGTACTGAAATAAATATTGAATTCAAATAAATAGAATTTCAAAGAACAACAAAACTGGAAAAAGAAAATATATCTAAGCATTTGGCTCATCGGCCTCAGTCTCTGCATCCTCCAAAGGGGACTCTGGCAGCACTACGGGGTACAGAACATGGTCGTAGTAACTGCTGATTAACAGCTCAGCATCCTCAATATCCCCTAAAAATGTATCTCCAGTCAGGAGGGAGCAAAGTACAATTCATGCTAATTTAAACAGTTAAAATAAATAATAGAATCATGCACTTTTAAACAGTTTGAAATAAACAGTTTTCTAGCAGTAAAACAGTGTGATTTGAATAGGCAATGAATATGACCGGCTTGGGTTGTTACAGTAGTATCCTATTGATACGATATGGCTTATCCCTGTGTGAGAGAGGGGTAAGCTAATACAATTCTAAGTTAACAGTTGGATATGGTCATAAACATTACTCTATTCCCCCAGTACCCAACAGTCAATCAGTTAGTGCTCTCAGAGAGAGTTTCGTGTTGCATCGTGGTTTAAACTTGCAGTAAAGCGATTATTAAAATAACTTTAAACTAACACAAACTGTACTTGCCTCAAAATGAACTGGACTGGAAAGATTGAAGACTTCGACATGGGAATTAGGATCGTCCTCGAATTCCTACATTCAAAAAATTGATTCAGAATCCAGGGTTACCAAGCTAACTATACTAGTTAAAATCTCTAATTGTGTCCTAATCAGTTTTTAATCTTTATTATTAAATACGAACCAAAATGCGTTTATCGGTGCGTTATAATTACTAACGAGGGAAAGATCATTTAAACTTGTATTTTGGAAAATCTCGTAGTTACCAAATTAATTTGATTAAAACTTTGTATTTTCGTAATTATACATATAAAACTAAATTTCTTATTTAATGAGAAAAACATGATCATTGTTTAAATATTACAAACTTGTAAATTTTAATGTGAGAAAAACTTTATTAATTTTCTATATCAAAATAATATTTATTTTAAATTTACGCGTATGCTAAAAGAACTCGCAAAACCAGAAAAACAATAGAAAATCCTTCGCTACCAAATTACAGGTCACAGAACCAAAAGACCAGCTGGGCTTATGCCCATTACAATTTATTTACATAAATTAAAATAAGACGAAACAGTTGTTAGTTCTAAAAACTTCCTACAATTTAATTATGAATAAATTAAATAATAAAAATAAATTAAATATTTAATGAGTCTCAGATATGGTCCAATCGTCATATAGGCTAATGCCTCAACGTCCGGGCGAAGCCGGTTTCGTTTGCACTTAGCCGGGGCCCATTGACCAATACGGTCGTCGCCCAAAATCCAAAATATTAATATTTTTTGAAATCTATTTTAAAATCATTTTTAAAATACCATTAAATTTTACAAAAAATTCGGCAGTATTTCCTCTATTTTTGGTCAACCCAAAAACTGAAAAAGTGTGCCAATATTTTCCTGCAAATCCCAAACCAGGGAATCCCAAAAATATATATAAAAATAATCACAATCATTCTCAAAATTAATCCGGAAAACCCGAAACCAATTCGGAACTCCCGAAACTACTCCAGAATTATTTCCGATAAGAAATTGGAAATGTGAAAATAATTCCAACCGTCAGAAACTTTTCCGAAAGTTTCTCGGAAAATCCACAGCAAACAGAACCATATAAAAATCCACAGAATAAAATCCAACAATGGTTCCGAAAATTTCCGGAACCAAACACGTAACCGAAAACCGAATTTTTGAGGAAATTCGTGGACCAAAATATCATCATTGACACGGGGAGGGACGAACTACTGTGATTAACTAGGGATTACCCAAAACGACAGAATCCGAAGGGTTGCCTCGGACTCGGGATGCACAAATCCACAGAACGGACTAGAAATACCGCAAAGAGTGCTGGACAGGGGCTGTCCAGAACAGCGGACACGGTGTAGGGGTGCGCCAGGGGCGCTGGCCGGGCACGGGGCTAGGGCACGGCCGGGGAGGACAGCGCTGGGTCCGGGAAGGGCACCGGGGAGCTGGGCCGCGCTAGGTCAGCGGCGGTGGTGCGCCGGGCGGCCGAGAAAACGCGCCGGGGTCGGTCGGGCGCGCGATGAAAGACGGGCGCGGGGCGCGGGGCGCGGGCACGGCAGCCGGGAAGGGCGCCGGGGAGCCGGGGGTCCGGGGCGCGGCGATGAGGCGCAGATGGGGGCGGAGGGTCGCCGAAGTGGTTCTGGAGTGGGTTGAGTGAAGGGGGTTTGGGGAAAGGGAAGTTTGTGAGGGGGAGGGAATAATGAAGTGGTGAAGGGGGTGGTGTTGTTCTCTGGAGAAAAAATAGAGAGGGAGAGTGTTATGGAGTTGTGGTGGTGGGATGGCGTGTATAGGTGTTTAAAGAAGGAGTTGAGTAGTTCTGTGGGTGTGCTGGGAGTGTTAGTAGGGAGAGAAAATGAGGGGGAGTTGAGTACGTGGGTGAGGGAGAGTTGAGGATCTGGTCCAACTTGGACCAGCTCCAAAGAGTTAGAAATATATATATATATATTTTTTAAAAAAATTAGATTTCAAATGAAATGGGTTAGGACTCGGATCTGGGTTTCGGGAATCTGATCCGGGCTCGGGTCTGGTCAACAACCAAAAAGCCAACTTTATTATTTTCAAAATTAATTTTTAAAACCAATAAATAATATTAATAATAATAGTAATAATATTATAATACTAATAAATATAACATTTACAAAATTGGGTTTCACAGATGTCACTCCCCGTTCCCAGAATACGTATTCTAATAAGTGTACTGCTCGAATGTATTTATTTAATATTTATCATGTATTGTTCTGTATTTAAATTTCTTTAATTTCATGCTAATTAATTTTCTGCATTTTACTTTTTTCTTTTATTCTCTGCTTTAGCTTGCTTTAGGTTATGCCTAGGTTGGTTTACTTTCAGGTTTATGATGGTTCATCATGAACCGAACCCAACACCCTCATTTAAGCGCCATCCCCTTTCTCTCTCTTCATTGCTTCTTCTCATTACTCTTCTTCTTCCTTGTAACTCTCTCCACCTACCAAAACCCATAGGCAAGTACATCTTGCTCTATATGAGAACCCATATTTTATGGTTAATTTATCTCCCTCTCGTAATCCTAAGAAAGTTTAGAACTTGGCATTTTTCATTTTGAAGTCTTATTTTTAGTAGATCTAGAAATTACTATCTTTTCAGATTTCAGGGGTTTTGATCTGTCAAACATTCTTATTTCCAAGTTTTGTTCATTCCAAATTATTGAGGTTGTGTTATACGCCATTCTGACCCATGGAAACCCCATTTCTGGCTTGGAACGAAGGTTCCATGGGAATTTGAGTTCAGGAGGAACTCTACGCCCACGTTGTTACGTGTTAGCGTAATATTGAGTTCTACGCCTACATTGTTACGTGTTAGCGTAATATTGAGTTTTACGCCCACGTTATACGTGTCCGCGTAGTGCCGAGCTTTACGTCCACGATCACTTGTGTCAGCGTAAAACTGCTTTACGCAAGTCTACTTAACTTGGCGTATTCTTTTTACGCGCACATCATTTCAGGCGTAAAACTTGACTCTTTATACGAGCAACTTTTACGCGTGGCTCGATCCTTTACGCATGTAATGTTTTACGCGCACAGTGTTTCTTGCGTAAAACTCTAATCTTTTTACGCGTACTCTTTGGCTCGGCGTAAAACGAGTTTTTACGCGCAACTTGTTCCTTTATTTTGAGCGTACTTCCTTTATGTGTATTCATCAATGCGTATACTTTGACCATACGCGCGCGAGTTTTACGCGTGGCGTTACCTTTTACGCATATAAATTCATACGTGAACATGACTTTTACGCATACCCTGTTTTACGTGCGTATTTTGTCTTAGCGTAAAACCTTGGTATAGACTAATCATGGTATAAACTAGCCTTGGCGTAATCCAACCTTGGTGTTCCCATTGCCCTATACTTTATTAATATAGGTTGTTACGTGGAAAACTTGTTAATATTTTTTTTAATATAGGTTGTTACGTGGAATGTATCATGTGTCGTGAATTGATTTATAGATACCCCCAATGACTGGAATTTAACCCTGAGAGTTGTAGACTCGACCATACTAAATAATAGTTGACTTTCATGCCTTGTTACAATTGACATTGATTGTTATCTTGACTAATAATTGATCATACGTTCCTAGTTGGAACTAAGAGGCTGGGTAGTCGTCTTATTGAATTGAATGAATGAGATACGTTCATATGAATTATGAACTATTGTAATCGACTGGCCGATCCCGAATATTGGCATACAGGCACGTGCAGGCTTCAATTTATTTTTCTGCAAAAGCAGCATGTGTACTTTATGGTCAAGGCATGATTATTCTGTGGTTAGTTTTGATTGTTGTATTACGCTATGTAAGACCTACAACCTAACCGCACGGGTATCGTTGTAGAGTTGTGCATATCGTACCCCGTACAAAGGTACTCATTCTGAATGACCATGATCCATGGCATGGGATTTCATTCAACATAGAGACTATTTAGTTACATAAAATAATAACTGCATGGAGAGAATGGATTCCCGAGTTCTTACATGGCAGCCCTCATTGGGACTATTAAGTGCCTGACAGGCCGGCTGGTTCCCACAAATATTGCAAATCAGCCATACGGGCAAGGAGCAGTATCTGCTTATATTATTTATTGTATATTGTATATTGATGACGGGCGTCCCACTGGGACTCGTCTAATTCATGATTGGCGCAATTGATTGATTGGGTAAACTAGCCTTGTTTGCACATAGTAAGAACTGAGGAATCCTTATTGCATAATTCCAAGGTAACTTGGAACTCATAATAGCAAGCCGTAGTAGTTGCATGGTCGTTTAAATTGATTTGTTTGTGTACTGTACCTACTCTATTTACTAACTGAGATGATCAGAATGTCAGGGCACGACGGGTCAACTTCTGTCCTTGTTTGGTTGGAAAGTTGGTTTGAAGTATCGTGATGTTGTGTGAATCCCAGTAGCAAGCAGAGACCTATGTATTATATCCTTAACTCTTATCACTGGTTTTAATTCTCATGTCGTGCTTCCTTGTGGTACTTGCTATTAGAGGTCTAACCTCTCTGGTTTTGCATGGCCAGATTTAGAGCCGGTCCCCGAGGATTCAACTTACTTCCACCTCCAAGATGGTCAATACTAGAGGAATGATCGCAGGAGGACTCGAGTGGGTTCCTTACTTCCTCGCTCATTTTGTTACTTACTTTATACTTTACCGTTTGGCACCGACATGTTAGTCGGATTGTCTTGTATTTACTTTTACATAATTGTAACTAAGTCAGGCTGCAGCTGATAAATAATTATGTATACTTTGCTACATTATCTGGCTATGTTTTGTAAAGCCAGATATCAAGAACATTTGGACTGAGCGTTTGGGATGCCTTACTGGTTTATCTTATATGTTCTCTATTACTGTTTCTTGTTTGAAAGATTGAGACAATAGATGTGAAGTGACCATAGTGAGACTTTCATATAGTATGCACCCCTCATCTTTTTAGACAACATTGATCATATTATACGGTATTCATCTACCCGTAATACGTAGCTGGCTGAGTCATTCCCCCGCTCTCCAGTATTCTGGTTCTGGGGCCAGTACTACCTCAAGAGACTATCCAAGAAGAAGTGATAGTGGAACCAGCAGCTGGACCGTAGTATTCGGAGGTTCCAACGTCGCAAATAGTTCCACCTATCCCTGTAGAAGTGGACACACCAGCCCTTCTAGAGATCATGAGAGGGATGATGGCTACTCAGCAACACCAGATGTTGGCCCAACAGCGCATGCACGCTCAGTTGCAAGAGCAGAATGTATTATTCAACCAAGGATTGCAGACGGCTTTGGAAAGAGGGCCGAGAACAGATTCAGGAGCATCAACCAGGTTTTGCAAGTACAACTCCCATCGTTTTGAGGGCACAAAAGATACCATCTCAGCAGATGCATAGCTTAAGGACATTGAGGCTATTTTGACAGCAGCTAAAGTGCCGACGGAAGAACGTGTGGATCAAGTAAAGTTGTTACTTCAGGATTTTGCACGTGATTGGTGGGAATCAGAGGAAGTAGGCATCAGACGTCCTGTTGCTTGGGACGATTTTACCGCAAGGTTCAAGACGAAGTACTATGGAGTTGTAGCGCAGTTTGAGCTATAACAGAAGTTTATCAACCTCAAGCAGGCCGGCAAGACGGTAGATGCTTATGCAGTAGAGTTCTGCAGATTGAGTAGGTTCGCCCCAGAGATGGTAGCAACGGAGAGCCAGAGGGCTATGAGGTTCCATCACGGGTTTCATCTAGAACTCTTGTAATTGATTGAGGTGCATAACTATCAAACTTTTGATGAGGTATTGACGGCAACCCGAAGGAATGAAATCACCATTCAGAGGATTACGGCAAGGACTGGAGGTCAGAAGAGATCCCAAAGTCAGATTGAAAGAGGAGGGTGAGTAGCGCCCCGGACAGCAGCACCGTCCCTTGGCGTTCGCATTCACGATGTGGCAATACGAGGGCCAGCACCAAGACAGCAGCAACAACAATAGAGGAAGAACCAGCAACCCCCAGCGGGCTGTACTTATTGTGGGAAGGTAGGGCACACTAGAGATGTGTGTCGGACATTGAACGGACTGTGTTTGATATGTGGAAGCCCAGATCATCGGGTTACCACCTGGCCCATGAATTCGAGGTCAGGAGGACCAGTACAACAATTTTTTGCTCTGCCAGCACCAAGGGCAGGCCAGTATCGAGGACCAGCGGTGGCAGTGAGACCGTTGGCACAGCGTTCGCTCATGTCGCAAGATCAGATATTTTGGCAGCAGGGACCGCTGATGCAGCAACAATATAGACCACCCCAGCCTCACCAAGACAGGGGCCAGCAACAGCACCAGGCTAGGCCGCAGCATGGGAACCAACAAGGAGGTCGAGGGCAGGCATTCACTCTGTCCTTGGAAGAGGCATTGGCATCGGAAGATGTTGTGGCAGGTGACATTCTCGTCGCCTCATATCCCGCAGTAGCATTGTTTGATTCAGGAGCATCACACTCATTTATATCTGCACAATTTGTGACACGTCTAGGAATGGAGTTTGAGGCATTGCCAAGGAGGTTGAATATACTCACTAGTAGTGGGCTCGTAGGAGTTAGTAGAGTTATTCTAGCGTATAACATTATAGTTTGCGGGCATTCCTTACCCGCCTGGTTGATAGAGTTTTCTGTTAGAAATTTTGACGTTATTTTAGGCATGAACTGGCTAAAAGACAGTCATGCGACAATAGATTGTCGTAGAGGGAGTGTATCTTTTGACATTCCAGGCATGAAGAGGTTCACTTTAGTCAGATCAGAGGCAACTCAACAAGAGCAGGGAGTAGTAACGGCAATGGAAGAAGTCCAGGTTCCGAAGGTAGTTGGAGAATTTCTAGACGTATTTCCTGAAGAACTTCCAGGTCTACCACAGGTTAGAGATATTGAGTTCAGTATAGAATTGGCACCTGGAACTAAATCGATATCAGATCGAGTTTACAGAATGGCGGATTCGGAGCAGGCTAAGGTATATCAGCACCTAGAGGAACTAAAGGAGAAGAAGTCCATCCAAGCTAACATATCACCGTGGGCAGCACCAATGGTACTTATGGGAAGAAGGATGGATCATCCAGATTGTGCATTAACTACAGGAAGCTTAACGCGGCGACAGTAAAGTACAAGTACCTACTACCTAGGATCGATGACTTGTTGGATCAATTGAGCAGAGCTAGAGTTTTCTCCAAGATAGATCTTCGTTCAGGGTATCATCAAGTGAGAGTTCGGAAGGAGGATATTTCTAAGATAGCATTTAGGTCGAAGTATGGGCATTATGAATTCTTGGTAATGTCGTTTGGTTTGACCAATGCTCCAGTAATATTTATGGACTTGATGAACCGCATCTTTATGCCATACTTAGATCAGTTCGTCGTTGTGTTTCTCAACGACATTCTCGTATACTCTACTAGTGAAGAAGAGCATGAAGATCACCTCAGGAAAGTGTTACAGGTTCTGAGAGAGAACCAGTTGTATGCCAAGCTCAACAAGTGTGAGTTCTGGACGGATCACATTTCATTTTTGGGACATATCATATCAGAAGCTGGAGTAGCAGTGGATCCCAAGAAAGTAGAAGCAGTAGAGAGTTGGCCAGTACCCAAGACCATAGCTGACGTACGGAGTTTCTTGGGATTGGCAGGTTATTACAGAAGGTTCGTATCAGACTTTGCAAGACTTTCAGCACCCATGACCTGCTTGACACGGAAGGACGTGCCGATTGTCTGGTCGACAGAATGTCAAGCATCATATGAGAATCTGAAGCAGAAGTTGATATCAGTGCCTATTCTTACATTGCCAATTGGACCCGAAGGTTTTACTGTATATTGTGATGCGTCAGGTAAAGGACTTGGGTGCGTCCTCATGCAACATGGGAGGGTGATAGCGTATGCATCTAGGCAACTTCGAGACCACGAGAAGAATTATCTAACTCATGACTTGGAGTTGGCGGCAGTAGTATTCGCTTTGAAGCTATGGAGGCATTACTTATATGGTGATCGAGTAGACATGTACACGAACCATAAAACTCTGAAGTACATCTTTACTCGGAAGGAACTGAACATGAGGCAGAGAAGATGGTTGGAGTTGATCAAGGATTACGACGTGGGGCTTCAGTATCATCCAGGCAAGGCTAATGTGGTAGCAGATGCTCTTAGCAGGAGAGGCGGTACATTTATGTTGACAACACATAAGCATATCTTAGAAGACCTTCAGGAGATGGGCATCGAGGTTATACTTCCCAGTGATGTAGGAATTCTGGCGGGTCTACAAGTTCAATCTGACTTAGTAGATAGGATCAAGGTAGCTCAGGCACATGACACAAGGATTCAGAAGCTTAGGACAGAATGTGAGTCAGGACTCATAAAGGAGATTCAAATCTATGAAGATGGTACGCTTAGATTTAGATCACGTTTATGTGTGCCTAGTGGAGATATCATACAGGAGGTTATGACGAAAGCTCACAGTTCTCAGTATTCTATACATCTTGGAGGGACCAAGATGTATCAAGATATCAAGCAGCACTTCTGGTGGAACGGAATAAAGAGGAAGATAGCTAGATTCGTTTCTCATTGCTTGATATGTCAGCAAGTGAAGGCAGAATAGCAAAGGCCAGCTGGATTATTGCAACTGCTTTCTATCCCGGAATGGAAGTAGGAGCATATTACCATGGACTTTGTGACCGATTTACCGAGATCACCAGTGGTAAAGATGCTATTTGGGTGATAGTAGATCGGCTTACGAAGGTGGCATATTTTCTTCCTTTCAGAGTAGGGCAATCTACAGAAAAGTTGACAGTGTTGTATGTGCAACAGATAGTCAGGCAACATGGAGTCCCTGTCAGTATTATATCAGACAGAGATACCCGTTTTATATTATATTTTTGGAAGAGTTTACATCATAGTCTGGGTAGCAAGTTAAGATTTAGCACGACTTACCATCCACAGACAGATAGGCAATCAGAAAGGACAATTCAGACTTTAGAAGACATGTTACGGGCCTATACTCTAGATTTTGGAGGATCTTGGGAGAGTCACCTGCACTTAGTTGAGTTCTCGTATAACAATAGTTATCAAGCCAGTATCCAGATGGTGCCATTTGAAGCACTATATGGTAGGAAGTGTAGGTCGCCACTAGCATGGGATGATATCGGGAAGAGAAAGATGCTAGGCCCAGAAATGATTATCCAGACAGTTGAAGTGATTAAGGAAATTAGGGAGCGAGTTAGAGTTGCGCAAGATCGGCATCGTCATTGGGCAGACCAGCATCATAGGCCGCTAGAATTCTCTGTTAGGGACCACATGTTCTTGCGGATCTCACCTACCCATGGGGTCATTAGATTTGGCGTTCGCGGGAAGTTGAGTCCACGATACGTAGGCCCATTTGTTATTCTTGATAGGGTAGGTGATGTTGCTTATCGTTTGTCCCTTCCACCTTTATTACAAGAGGTGCATAATGTATTTCATGTATCTCAGTTGTGTAGGTATGTATCGGACCCAAGCCATATCCTCGATCATTCTGAGATGGTTGTTGGTACAAACCTGTCTTATGAGGAGCAGCCGGTGTCCATCTTGGACCGAAGGGAGAAGATACTCAAGAACCGAACAATTAGCCTTGTCTGGGTTGCTTGGGGTTATCATTCCTTAGGAGAGTCAACGTGGGAACGTGAGAATGATATCCGATCACGGTATCCGCACCTATTTGACTCGCAAGATATATCTCTTTCTGTATACCTTGATTGTCTTAACTCCGCATGCTTGTCGCCCTATGAGTAGAAATTACTTGATATTGTAGATTGTTAAATATAGATATGTTACTTGCTGTGGACATTGTAAAATAATTGCTTGCTTAAATTGCTTGTACTTAGATTATTTTAGCTTTGATGTTCCTATCCTGCTTGGATTTAAAATTCCGAGGACGAAATTTGTCTCAGGAGGGTAGGGATGTTACTTCCCGTTCCCAGAATACGTATTCTAATACGTGTACTGTTCGAATGTATTTATTTAATATTTATCATGTATTATTCTGTATTTAAATTCCTTTAATTTTACGCTAATTAATTTTCTGTATTTTACTTTCTGCTTTTATTCTCTGCTTTAGCTTGCTTTAGGTTCGGCCTAGGTTGGTTTATTTTCAGGTTTATGATGGTTCATCATGAACCGAACCCATAGGCAAGTATATCTTGCTCCATATGAGAACCCATATTTTTATGGTTCATTTATCTCCTACTCGTGATCCTAAGAGAGTTTAGAACTTGACATTTTTTTATCTAGAAGTCTTATTTTTAGTAGATCTATAAATTACTATCTTTTCGGATTTAGTGGTTTTGATCTGTCAAACTTTCTTATTTCCAAATTTTGTTCATTTCAGATTGTTGAGGTTGTGTTATACGCCATTCTGACCCATGGAAACCCCATTTCTGGCTTGGAACGAAGGTTCCATAGGAATTGGAGTTCTGGAGGAACTCTACGCCCACATTGTTACGTGTTAGCGTAATATTGAGTTCTACGCCTACGTTATTACGTGTTAGCGTAATATTGAGTTTTATGCCCACGTTATACGTGTCCGCGTAGTGCCGAGCTTTACGTCCACGATCACTTGTGTCAGCGTAAAACTGCTTTACGCATGTCTACTTAACTTGGCGTATTCTTTTTACGCGCACAGCGTTTAAGGCGTAAAACTTAACTCTTTACACGAGCAACTTTTACGCATGGCTCGATCCTTTATGCATGCAATGTTTTATGCGCACAGTGTTTCCTGCGTAAAACTCGAATTTTTTATGCGTACTCCTTGGCTCGGCATAAAACAAGTTTTTACGCACAACTTGTTCCTTTATTTTGAGCGTACTTCCTTTACGCGTATCCATCCCTGCGTATACTTTGACCCTCACGCGCGCGAGTTTTACGCGTGACGTTACCTTTTACGCATATAAATTCATGCGTAAACCTGAATTTTATGCATACCCTGTTTTACGCGCGTATTTTGTCTTAGCGTAAAACCCTGGTGTAGACTAATCATGGTATAAACTAGCCTTGGCGTAATCCAACCTTGGTGTTCCCATTGCCCTATACTTTATTTATTTTATGTTGGCATGATAATTCTCCTCTTATATTCTTACGCCTTTTGGCATGAACTTGATATAATCATGATATGTTAATATTTTCTTTAATATAGATTGTTACGTGGAATGTACCATGTGTCGTGAATTGATTTATAGATACCCCGAATGACTGGAATTTAATCCTGAAAGTTGTAGACTTGACCATACTAAATAATAGTTGACTTTCATGCCTTGTTATGAATTGACATTGATTGTTATCTTGACTAATAATTGATCATACGTTCTTAGTTGGAACTAAGTGGCTGGATAGTCGTCTTATTGAATTGAATGAATGAGACACATTCATATGAATTATGAACTATTGTAATCGACTGGCCGATCCCGAATATTGGCATACAGGCACGTGCAGGCTTCAATTTATTTTTCTACAAAAGCAGCATGTGTACTTTATGGTCAAGGCATGATTATTCTGTAGTTAGTTTTGATTGTTGCATTACGCTATGTAAGACCGACAACCTAACCGCACGGGTATCGTTGTAGAGTTGTGCATATCGTACCCCGTACAAAGGTACTCATTCTGAATGACTATGATCCACGGCATGGGATTTCACTCAACATAGAGACTATTAAGTTAAATAAAATAATGATTGCAAGGAGAGAATGGATTTCCGAGTTCTTACATGGCAGCCCTCCTTGGGACTATTAAGTGCCTGACAGGCCGGCTGGTTTCCAAGATACTACAAATTTGCCACACGGGCAGGGAGCGGTATCTGCTTATATTATTTATTGTATATTGTATATTGATGACAGGCGTCCCACTGGGACTCGTCTAATTCATGATTGGCACAATTGATTGATTGGGTAAACTAGCCTTGTTTGCACATAGTAAGAACTGAGGAATCCTTTTTGCATAATTCCAAGGTAACTTGGAACTCACAATAGCAAGCCGTAGTAGTTGCATGGCCGTTTAAATTAATTTGTTTGTGTACTGTACCTACTCTATTTACTAACTTAGATGATCAGAATGTCAGGACACGACGGGTCAACTTCTGTCCTTGTTTGGTTGGGAAGTTGGGTTGAAGTGTCGTGATGTTGTGTGAATCCCAGTAGCAAGCAGAGACCTATGTATTATATCCTTAACTCTTTGTCACGACCTGCACCCTAGAGTTAGGGCACGAGACGTGGGTACGTCCAGCCTACGCCGCAGTGTCGGCAGTAGAACGCTGTCCTAGGTCACAACATCTAACAATATAAGCTTAAACAGTTTATACTCCCCGAATGGGGGTCACATGATAAAAGTAGACTCAATCACAACTAAGGAAGAAGAAGCACGATATGATATAAAACTCAAGGAAAAACAGATGATAACATAGCTGATAGATAGATAAATGAAACTGCTAAAAATGAAAGGAAATCCCAAGTACATCAGAAAGTCTAAGTGTCTAAAATAATACAAATCCCAGATCCCAAGTATCAATAAGTACAATCATCCATGAAATACTAAATGAAAGCATCCTAGTCTAAGGGTGTGTCATCCACAGCTAGTGGGGCCTGCTGATGGTCCAGGTCCAATATCTCATCTAAGGTGGCACCGTAATAGATATCCACACCAGCCTCCTCCTCGTCCTCTGTAATATTTTCAACAGGTCCAGTCAGGACAGGAGCGAGCACAATACATCTCAACAGATCATGGCAGGTTAGAAAAATATAATCATGCAGTAAATTAAGATACAGGATCTGAATGAAATACAGTATGTAAACAGAGAGAGAACTGTAATAGAAATATCTACTATAAGTAGAGAACTAACAGTGACTAGTGAATCAGAGTACAAGCTAGACATGTGAACAGGTAGAGGTAATTCAGGAGAGGTGGTTCAAGATTATATTATTTGGAATTATTCACATGCTATTTCTACTCCCCCGTACCCCCAATCAATACACAAGGATCCAACCAGGTTATGTTATAATTCCATGCAAAGGCCCACAAGGGGTGATACATGGATAGCCCATAAATGGGTGATTCTGGGAAGACTCTGTGATCATGAGAGTACATGTCACAAGTGATCGAAGAACCGTGAAGCATAGTGATACACCATGTAAGTGAAACGCACAGAACATGTAGTATACGATGCTCCCTGAGGGGATAACACCTCAAGAAAGGATCCATATAGTACTAATCCGTGTTACCAACGTGCCAGCATCAAGTATAGTAATCTAAAGCAGGAAAATAATTCTAACAGGATATGAAATGATCAGAGAATGTACTCGTCTGGTATCTGAGTGTCCAACTGAAAAGTACTGTCCGAGGAGTGGTGTCTGGCACCTATTAGAACAGCACAAGTCACAACAAGTCCAAAATGATAAAAATATGCAATTCAATGCATTCTAGATGAATCTAGGTCAATCTAGGGCAAAGTCAACTCTTGGTCAACTCTGGTCAACCCTAGAAGTCAAACTAGGTCAACTATGGTCATACTAGGCTAAACTAGCTAACACATACCATTACAAGGCTACGCAAGCCTATCAAGTCTATACTAGCCTATTCTAACCATTACACTACTATATTACAATACAACTATATAGCTACCTACATACATATAGGCATATACATATACCCTATGTACACACATTCATGTTTTATATTGCATTCCTATACATCCACAAGCATGTGCATTATGATGCATACATATGGCTTAAATACATATATATATACCTATATATATATATATATATATATATATATATTTTATATATATATATATATATATATATATATATATATATATATATTTTTTTATATATATATATATATTTTATATATATATTTTATATATATATATATATATATATATATATATATATATATATATATATATTTTTTATATATATATATATATATATATATATATATATATACATTACTTAAAAAAAAATATATATATATACATTACTTATATAGATATACACATATAATATATATACATACATGTATCTATAGAGAGAGGGAAGCAAGGTGTGTGTGTGCGTTCACATGAATGAGTGAAAGGGGTGTGCATAGGGTGTGGCAGGAACTCAAGTTAAAGAATGTGTGTGTGTGTAATGTGCACATAACTAGTGGGCAAAAACAGGAAACAGTGCATGCATTCAACCAGTGTGCAGGAATTTAAAATCAGTGAACAGTAAAGGGGAGAGCACAGAACAGTGTGTGACTGCACTGGACTGAAATAGGAATGTAAATGTGAAAGGAAATCAACCATGGTTCATGATAAAACACAAAATCAGTCACAACAGTTTATAATTCAGTTATCATTAATATCAAGGCTAACATGTAAACCTATGTTAATAAAACATGTTCTCAGTTCAGACACAAGGCCAAACCACATCCTGAAATTGGAACCTCTCAGATTTCAGGTTAACTAAGAAGGAAAAAGGAAGGGAATTATATCCCAGGTTTTGAAAACTGAGATTCAAACTCAGGTATTGGTCATAACAATCTCAGATTCTCATTTCATACAACTCAGTCCAACCTTATTAGTTCAACATCAAACACCCCAAAATCAGTACACAAATCGACTACTAAAAGGAGAATTATGTATAGAAACTAAACTAACATTTAATAAGTATTAACTGGGTTAATTTGGTGTCCAATTGGCCATTAGAAAACGGAAATATTCAGGCTACAAGTATCAGTCCTGAACAGTAAACTCATTCAGGTTTTGACTATCCATTACTCAAACCAAAGCCTAATTCGAATGAATATTGCATTATCATGAACCTACTTATCATGTGAGGATCATCAACAATCAGAACAGCAATCTATCATAGATTAACACAGGAATTAATCAGTTTAGGAAAAAAATGGGAAAACACAGTGTACAGTCTACGTATCAGAAATATCCAACTTACCAAGTTTGAATCAAATCCCACATCAAACACCTAAACTAACATTTAAAATCTAATCTCACATAGTCAATACATGATAATTAGGAGCTAAACAACAATTAAAATCATGCTTTAAACTAAATCAAACTGATATAAATCACAGAAAACCGACACAGAATGAACACGCACATGCATTTCCCCGTGCACGATCGATTCCGTATCCGACACGACACGAAAGCATCTAATATTTGGAGGGACTCGTGTCAGTCATTGCCCCTTGGCCCACTCCAAGTGGCATGACTTGAGTCGTCGTGTCCATCGAGGAATCTACCCCGAGAGGCAGGACACGCTGCCTGTGTGTGCGCGCGCATGCACCCTCGTGTGCACGTGTCCTGAACGACACGACGCGACACAGGAATCACCTCAGTCGATCACGAATGTGTAAGCGACAACAAAATATAAATTTCCATTTAAAAACAAATTGAAAATCAATACAAAATGCTCATTGAGGCATTTTGTCAACCACATATGATTAGTGACTGATACGTGTCCGATACGGACACGTACAGTGCTCAAACCCTAGGGTTACCTATTCCTACAGCTAGGTTAGGCCTAGGGGTCCCTAGATGTGGAATAATAACAGAGTTTCATTAAGTATTAAGAAAGTTACCTATGGTTGCACAATCCTCAAAAAGACCCAATAGAGAATGGTTCTCAAAGCTTCAAAACTCCCTCAAATTGTCCCAAACCTGTGATGTGACTCCACAATCAATAGAGGGACAGTATTTAGAGTGCTATGGAGGAAATCCCAATGAAAATGGACCTATATTGAATGATCTATGGAGAAATGAAGTGTAGGCTTACCTTGTCTTGAGGAAAGAATCATAAACTATTGGAAGGAGGCTCAAATCCCCAAAATGATATTATATAGGGAGGGGGACAAGCCTTGGCCGGCCACTAGGTTTAGGTTAGGGTTTGTAGGTGGTATCCTATGGCTAGGAATGAATCAAGGGTTATTGAGTGGTCTAGAACAAAGGGTTGTTTCCTAGTCTTAAACAAACTCACTTAAACTTAACTAACTAGACTTAAACCATAATCCAACCCATCAAATTCTCCAAATGGCTAACTTAAATTAGTTATGACCAAACTAGGTTAGGTCCAATCTGGGTTAGGCTAACCAAACCACTCTGGCAACAATTTAAATAGGATTTAATCACACCATTAAAATAATCATTAAAAATTCCTAAATAAAATATATGAAATTCAAATAAATTCTAATAAATTCAAATAATCCCAAAAATGACAAAAATACCCTCACACTAGAAATGTGGTAGCGACAAATCTACCCTCCTTAAAAGAATTTCGTCTGCGAAATTGAAAGGCGAAATACAACTGATGAGAAGAATAGAAAGCATACCTCACAGTCCAAAAAGATAAGGGTAGCGCTCGCGCATCTCATCCTTCCGCTCCCAGGTGGACTCTCCTGGAGAATGATACCTCCATGCGACGCGCACCAAGGGTATCACCTGGTTCCTCAGAACCTTCTTCCGTCGATCCAGAATCTCCACTGGCTGCTCTGGATAGCTGAGAGAAGGCCCAACCTCTATCTCTGAATGATCGAGCACATGGCTAGGGTCAACCACGTACCATCTCAACTGCGATATATGAAATACGCTGTGGACCTCCACTAGTACAGGCGGCAAGTCTAGTATGTATGCAACGTCACCGACTCTCCCGCTGATAACGAAAGGGCCGATGAAGCGCGGGCTAAGCTTCCTGCCTCCACCGAAATGTATCGTACCACGAGTCGGAGATATCCTCAAGAAAACCTGGTCTCCGACCTAATCACAAGCAAGGTCTCAATTAATTATAATAAGCAAACATGATTATTAAAACACAAACCATCAAACCTAAACTAATCCTACTCTAATCTATACCTCAAACTCCAAGGGCCTCCGGAGGCTATCGGCCCAGTGCCGATGTCTGTCCTGTGCCACGCGAAGTCTGTCCCTGATGAGCTTCACCTTCTCGGCCGCATCAACAACCATCTCTGGCCCCAGTAAAGCTCGTTCACCAACATCATCCCAGGATAAGGGTGTACGGCAGCTACGCCCGTACAGAGCCTCGAAAGGTGACATCTCAATGCTGGCCTGGAAACTATTATTGTAGGAAAACTCTACCAAATGAAGATGATCCTCCCAGGAACCTCCAAAGTTTAGGACGTACGTCCGTAGCATATCTTCAAGGGTCTGAATAGTCCGCTCTGACTGTCCGTCCGTCTGGGGGTGGTATGCAGTACTAAACTTGAGCTGAGTGCCCAAGCTGGTCTGCAGACTCCTCCAGAAATGGGAAGTAAAATAGCTATCCCGATCTGAGACGATGCTGACCGGAACCCCGTGAATCCTGACTATCTGCCGCATATACATCTCCGCCAGCCTCTCAGTAGATGTACCCACTTTGAATGACAAGAAGTGGGCTGATTTGGTTAACCTGTCAACGATGACCCAAATCGCGTCTTTCCTTCCTGGTGTGCGCGGCAATCCTGATACGAAGTCCATAGTGATATGCTCCCATTTCCACTCGGGAATGGGCAGCGGCTGCAACAATCCATCGGGCCTCTGCCTCTCTGCCTTGACCTGCTGACAGACCAAGCATCTAGCCACAAAGCGAGCCACCTCCCGCTTCATTCCTGACCACCAAACATGCTCCCTCAGATCTCGGTACATCTTATTGGCACCCGGGTGTATGGAGTACTGAGATCTGTGGGCCTCCTACATAACCTGCTCTCTGAGATCTCCACTGGGCACACATAACCTGGAAATATGCCTCAAGGCACCATCCTCTACAAGAGAAAACTCGCCCTCCAGCAATCCTGCTCGAACCTGCTCTCGGAGACACCGCAGAGCAACGTCCTCAAACTGTGCCAACTTGATCCTCTCTACCAAATCTGACTGAATCTGTATCCCCTATAGCTGCATCTGCACTCCAGGCACGATCACCTCAATCCTAAGGCTCTCCAAGTCGGCAAGCAAATGCCGAACCTTGGTCAAATACATGGCTGTCGGATACCTACTCAAGGCATCGGCAACCACGTTGGCCTCTCTGGTTGATACTGCAGTGCAATATCGAAGTCCTTCATCAACTCCAACCATCTGCGCTGCCTCATGTTCAACTCCTTCTGAGTGAATACATACTTTAAGCTCTTGTGATCTGTGAAGATCTCCACCCTCTCACTATACAGATAATGCTTCTACAGCTTCAGAGCAAATATCACTGCTGCCAGCTCCAGGTCGTGGGTAGGGTAGTTCTTCTCATGGGGATGTAATTACCTGGAAGCATAGGCAATCACCTTCTCGTGCTGCTGTAACACACAACCCAGCCCCTTCCCTGAAGCATCACTATAAATAGTGAAACCACCCGATCCTAAAGGCAATGTCAGAATCGGAGCTGTCGTAAGCCGCTTCTTCAACTCATCAAGAGCTGCCTGACACTCCTCTGACCAAACATACTCAGCATCTTTTCGGGTCAACCGTGTCAACGGCTCTGCAACCCGAGAGAAATCCTGCACAAATCTTCGATAATATCCTGCCAGCCCCAGGAAACTCCTGATCTCTGCAACTGAAGTCGGCGCTGCCCATGCCTCTACTGCTATAATCTTCTTGGGGTCAACTGAGATACCATCTCCAGTCACAACGTGCCCCAAGAAGTCCACCCGGTCCAAGAAAAACTCACACTTGGAGAGGTTTCCATAAAGCTGCTCCTTCCTGAGAATCTCCAGCACTATCCGCAGATGCTCCTCGTGCTCCTCCTCAGTCTTGGAATATATCAAGATATTGTCTATGAACACCACCACAAACTGATCCAGATACTGGTGGAACACCTTGTTCATAAGGTTCATAAACACTGCTGGTGCATTGGTTAGCCCAAACGGCATAACCAAAAACTCGAACTGCCCGTACCGCGTCCTGAAAGCGGTCTTGGGAATGTCATCCCCCTTCACCTTCACCTGGTGATATCCCGACCTCAGATCAATCTTGGAAAGTACCCGAGTTCTGCTCAATTGGTCAAATAGATCGTCGATCCGCGGCAGTGGGTATTTGTTCTTGATCGTGAGGTTGTTGAGTGCCCTATAGTCAATACACATGCGTACTGACCCATACTTCTTCGGTACAAACAACACTGGTGCACCCCATGGCGACAAACTCGAGCGGATGAAGCCCTTGTCCTGCCGCTCATCCACCTGCTTCTTCAGCTCTACCAGCTCACTGTTGTTCACCCGATAGACATGCTGAGAGATAGGTTCCGCTCCTGGAACCAAGTCTATCGAGAACTCTATGTCTCTGTCTGGTAGCAATTCCGGCAACTCCTCTGAGAAAACATCCATATACTCTGCTATCAAGGGGTGTGGAATCGCCTGCTCCTCGATCGAGACTCTACAGAAGACTTCGCTGCTCTGCCCTGCCAGACGTCTGGAGTACTCAAACTCTGGCTCCCCCGGCGCTCTGAAAATAACTCTACCCCCTCTGTAATTAATCCTGGCGTGGTGCCTGCTCAACCAATCCATGCCGAGTACTTTATCGTAGTTCGGCAATGGCATTACGAGCAGGCACACCTCCAACTCGCGGCCTCCCAAAACAACACTCCGACCCTTACAAATATCACGTACAAGGATAATGCCACCCCGGTCGTGATCTTGTAAGTCCTAGGCAACGATTCAGCTATGATACCGTGTCTAATCGCAAACGATACAGATATGAAGCTATGCGAAGCACCGGAATCAAATAATACAAAAGCTGGTCTGGAGTCGAGAAGAATCGAACCTGCGATCAGCTCTCCTATCGCCTCTGCATCCTCAACCACCATGGCGAAAGCTCGCCCCTGCTGGCCTCCCCTGGCCTGCTGCTGATGCTAAACAAATCTCTGTTGTTGGGTCGGCAGGACTGGCCCCTCTGCGGTCCTACTGGAGCCTTGGCTCCGGCTCCCTGAGCTGCTCTGTCTGTAGAGAGGGAACAGTCCTTCATCTGATGCTCTAACGATCCACAAAAAAGATACTTCTCCAGTCTCCTCCTACACTCAGTCCACCCATGCCCTGGCTTCTTGCAGCACGGACAACTGGTGGACTGCTGTCTCTGGGCCTGCTGCTGCACCCTCTGTTGCTGATGCTGCACTGGCTGTTGCCTCGGCTGCTTAAACTGCTGCGGCTGGAACCTCTGCTGCTGGTGGTGCTACTGCTGAAAGTGCGACCTCTTGGCCGGTCCTCCGCTACTGCTGCCTCTCTGGGAGTCTCGCCCCCTCTTGAACCTAAGCTCAAGATTATCCTCTGCAGCTAGTGCGTCCATCTGGATCTCCTCAAATGTTGTACTGCGAGCGTTCTTGGTGTAGGACTTGACCTCCTTTACCAAGCCTTTCCGGAACCTCCGGGCCTTCGTCGTCTCGGACAAGTCCTCCATAAATCTGCTCAGGCGACAGAACTCTCCTGCGTACTCCTCTAAGGACTAGCTCCCCTGGACTAGGGCCTCGAACTGGGTCTCGAGGGCTCCCAGTGCTGCGTTTGGAAAGAACTTCTCCTTGAACAGCCTCTTGAATGCTGCCCAAGTCTGTCCTGCTGTGCCGACCCTCGGGTCGGTCTGGTACCAGGTACGGGCCAGATCCTGTATCATGCTGGCCACTGCCTCTATCTGAAGCCTCGTCGGAATTTCAGCCAGTCTGAAGATCTCCTTCATATGCTCGATCCACTCATCGGCATACAGGATCCCCTCTGTCCCTCAGAAGTCTCTCGGGTGCATCTTCTGGAAGTCCTGGAAGCCCTTCTCCCGCGGCTGGTGCGGCTGCGGGGCTGCCGCTGGCTGAGCTATGACCCTCTCTACTGCTGTCACTGCCAGCTCAATCCCCCGAGTGAGCTCTGTCGTCTGCCTCTGCTGCTGGGTCTGCTGACCCTCCATGTACTGTCAAAAGAAGGCTAGTAGCTGTACTGCGTCTACTGTCCCTGGAGGTGGCTGCTGGTAAGGATCCTCTGGGAGAACTGGGTCCTGCCTCCCTGCCGGTGGAAGCATACCCCCTGCTGCTGTTGCCGGGGCCTCAATACGAGCAAAGGTGGCAGGAGCTGCAGTCCCCTGGCCCTGCTGTACTGCCTAGGAGGTAGCAGTCCCCTCCATAGCATCCTCATGAATGGTACACTGCGATCAAGTCTTTACCATCCTGAAGATAGACAAACAAGAGTATCAATTTCTGAAAAAGAAGCGAAATAACAAAGGCGGACAATTATAATTCAAAGGACCAGCTGAAAATAAGGATTTAGATGGCAATAAAAGAATTTTTTTCCTAATATGATCGAGTACCTTAAAAAAAATTAATGTCCTATATCCTACTGCAGGCTGTAGTGATACTCTAGTTCGAATACCACTACACTTCTAGTCTAGACCTGTATGGGCCACCACTAAAAACGTGTCACGACCTGCACCCTAGAGTTAGGGCACGAGACGTGGGTACGTCCAGCCTACGCTGCAGTATCGGCGGTAGAACGCTGTCTTAGGTCACAACATCTAATAATATGAGCTTAAACAGTTTATACTCCCCGAATGGGGGTGACATGATAAAAGTAGACTCAATCACAACTAAGGAAGAAGAAGCACGATATGATATAAAACTCAAGAAAAAACAGATGATAACATAGCTGATAGATAGATAAATGAAACTGCTGAAAATGAAAGGAAATCCCAAGTACATCAGAAAGTCTAAGTGTCTAAAATAATACAAATCCAGATCCCAAGTATCAATAAGTACAATCATCCATGAAATACTGAATGAAAGCATCCTAGTCTAAGGGTGTGTCATCCACAGCTAGTGGGACCTGCTGATGGTCCAGGTCCAACATCTCATCTAAGGTGGCACCGTAATAGGTATCCACACTAGCCTCCTCCTCGACCTCTGTAATATTTTCAACAGGTCCAGTCAGGACAGGAGCAAGCACAATACATCTCAACAGATCATGGCAGGTTAGAAAAATATAATCATGCAGTAAATTAAGATACAGGATCTGAAAGAAATACAATATATAAACAGAGAGAGAACTGTAATAGAAATATCTACTATAAGTAGAGAACTAACAGTGACTAGTGAATCAGAGTACAAGCTAAACATGTGAACAGGTAGAGGTGATTCAGGAGAGGTGGTTCAAGATTATATTATTTGGAATTATTCACATGCTATTTCTACTCCTCCGTACCCCCAATCAATACACAAGGATCCAACCAGGTTATGTTATGATTCCATGCAAAGGCCCACAAGGGGTGATACATGGAAAGTCCATAATTGGGTGATTCTGGAAATGTCCATAAATGGGTGATTCTGGGAAGACTATGTGATCATGAGAGTACATGTCACAAGTGATCGAAGAACCGTGAAGCATAGTGATACACCATGTAAGTGAAACGCACAGAACATGTAGTATACGATGCTCCCTGAGGGGATAACATCTCAAGAAAGGATCCATAGTGTTACCAACGTGCCAGCATCAAGTATAGTAATCTAAAGCAGGAAAATAATTCTAATAGGATATGAAATGATCAGAGAATGTACTCGCCTGGTATCATCGTGTCCAACTGAAAAGTACTGTCTGAGGAGTGGTGTCTGGCTCCTATTAGAATAGCACAAGTCACAACAAGTCCAAAATGATAAAAATATGCAATTCAATGCATTCTAGATGAATCTAGGTCAATCTAGGCCAAAGTCAACCCTTGGTCAACTCTGGTCAACCCTAGAAGTCAAACTAGGTCAACTATGGTCAAACTAGGCTAAACTAGCTAACACATACCATTACAAGGCTATGCAAGCCTATCAAGTCTATACTAGCCTATTCTAACCATTACACTACTATATTACAATACAACTATATAGCTACCTACATACATATAGGCATATACATATACCCTATGTACACACATTCATGTTTTATATTGCATTCCTATACATCCACAAGCATGTGCCTTATGATGCATACATATGGCTTATATATATATATATATATATATATATATATATATATATATATATATATATATATATATATATATATATATATATATCTTATATAGATATACACATATAATATATATACATACATGTATATATAGAGAGAGGGAAGCAAGGTGTGTGTGTGTGTTCACATAAATGAGTGAAAGGGATGTGCATAGGGTGTGACAGGAACTCAAGTTAAAGAATGTGTGTGTGTGTGTGTGTAATGTGCACATAACTAGTGGGCAAAAACTGGAAACAGTACAAGCATTCAACCAGTGTGCAGGAATTTAAAATCAGTGAACAGTAAAGGGGAGAGCACAGAGCAGTGTGTGACTGCACTGGACTGAAATAGGAATGTAAATGTGAAAGGAAATCAACCATGGTTCATGATAAAACACAAAATCAGTCACAACAGTTTATAATTCAGTTATCATTAATATCAAGGCTAACATGTAAACCTATGTTAATAAAACATGTTCTCAGTTCAGACACAAGGCCAAACCACATCCTGAAATTGGAACCTCTCAGATTTCAGGTTAACTAAGAAGGAAAAAGGAAGGGAATTATATCCCAGGTTTTGAAAACTGAGATTCAAACTCAGGTATTGGTCATAACAATCTCAGATTCTCATTTCATACAACTCAGTCCAACCTTATTAGTTCAACATCAAACACCCCAAAATCAGTACAAAAATTGACTACTAAAAGGAGAATTATGTATAGAAACTAAACTAACATTTAATCAGTATTAACTGGGTTAATTTGGTCTCCAATTGGCCATTAGAAAACTAGAAATATTCAGGTTACAAGTATCAGTCCTGAACAGTAAACTCATTCAGGTTTTGACTATCCATTACTCAAACCAAAGCCTAATTCGAATGAATATTGCATTATCATGAACCTACTTATCATGTGAGGATCATCAACAATCAGAACAACAATCTATCATAGATTAACACAGGAATTAATCAGTTTAGGAAAAAAAATGGGAAAACACAGTGTACAGTCTACATATCAGAAATATCCAACTTACCAAGTTTGAATCAAATCCCACATCAAACACCTAAACTAACATTTAAAATCTAATCTCACATAGTCAATACATGATAATTAGGAGCTAAACAACAATTAAAATTATGCTTTAAACTAAATCAAACTGATACAAATCACAAAAAATCGACACAGAATGAACACGCACAGGCATTTCCCCGTACACGATCGATTTCGTGTCCGACACAACACGAGAGCATCTAATATTTGGAGGGACTCATGTCAGTCATTGCCCCTTGGCCCACGCCAAGTGGCATGACTTGAGTCATCGTATCCATCGAGGAATCCACCCCAAGAGGCAGGACACGCTGCCTGTGCGCGCGCGCGCATGCACCCTCATGTGCACGTATCCTGAACGACACGATGCGACACATGAATCACCTCAGTCGATCACGAATGTGTAAGCGACAACAAAATATAAATTTCCATTTAAAAACAAATCGAAAATCAATACAAAATGCTCACTGAGGCATTTTGTCAACCACATATGATTAGTGACTGATACGTGTCCGATACAGACACGTACAGTGCTCAAACCCTAGGGTTACCTATTCCTATAGCTAGGTTAGGCCTAGGGGTCCCTAGATGTGGAATAATAATAGAGTTTCATTAAGTATTAAGAAAGTTACCTATGGTTGCACAATCCTCAAAAAGACCCAATAGAGAATGGTTCTCAAAGCTTCAAAACTCCCTCAAAATGTCCCAAACCTGTGATGTGACTCCACAATCAATAGAGGAACAGTATTTAGAGTTCTATGGAGGAAATCCCAATGAAAATGGACCTATATTGAATGATCTATGAAGAAATGAAGTGTAGGCTTACCTTGTCTTGAGGAAAGAATCATAAACTATTGGAAGGAGGCTCAAATCCCCAAAATGATATTATATAGGGAGGGGGACAAGCCTTGGCCGGCCACTAGGCTTAGGTTAGGGTTTCTAGGTGGTATCCAATGGCTAGGAATGAATCAAGGGTTATTGAGTGGTCTAGAACAAAGGGTTGTTTCCTAGTCTTAAACAAACTCACTTAAACTTAACTAACTAGACTTAAACCATAATCCAACCCATCAAATTCTCCAAATGTCTAACTAAAATTAGTTATGACCAAACTAGGTTAGGTCCAATCTGGGTTAGGCTAACCAAACCACTTTGGCAACAATTTAAATAAGATTTAATCACACCATTAAAATAATCATTAAAAATTCCTAAATAAAATATATGAAATTCAAATAAATTCTAATAAATTCAAATAACCCCAAAAATAACAAAAATACCCTCACACTAGAAATGTGGTAGTGACACTCTTATCACTGGTTTTAATTCTCATGTCGTGCTTCCTTGTGGTACTTGCTATTAGAGGTCTAACATTTCTGGTTTTGCATGGCCAGATTTAGAGCCGGTCTCCGAGGATTCAGCTTACTTCCACCTCCAAGATGGTCAGTACTAGAGGAATGATCACAGGAGGACTCGAGTGAATTCCTTACTTCCTCGTTCGTTTAGTTACTTACTTTATACTTTACCATTTGGCACCGACATGTTAGTCGAATTGTCTTGTATTTACTTTTACATAATAGTAACTAAGTCAGGCTGCAGCTGATAAACAATTGTGTATACTTTGCTACATCATCTGGCTATATTTTGTAAAGCCAGATATCAAAAACATTTTGACTGAGCGTTTGGGATGCCTTACTGCTTTATCTTATATGTTCTCTATTACTGTTTCTTGTTTGAATGATTGAGACAATAGATGTGAAGTGACCATAGTGAGACTTTCATATAGTATGTACCCCCTCGTCTTTTTAGACAGCATTGATCATATCATACGGTATTCATCTACCCGTAATACGTAGCTGTCTGAGTCATTCCCCCGCTCTCCAGTATTCTAGTTCTGGGCGTGACATCAGACCTTCCTTTGATCCCTAAAGACAGAGGTCAAGCTGAAGCCTCGCATGCGCCTCAGAAGCCATGCGCCTAGACTGGTTCGTAACTCCTGAAGGTTGCGAGCCAAAGTCTACTCATGCGCCCAATCTTGGGTGCATCCTATCAGATTGCTCTCCACCAAATATGAGATCTTTGAGCTACGGACATGCGCCACGTTTCCTTTGACTCAATTCAGCCTATGATGGGGTGCTAACCACCCAAGATCTCAGCAACTGAAAGATCCTCTCCACTGCTACGTGCCAGCCCACAAATACAGCATGAAGGATTCAATCCCACAGCTTCAACCTCGTGGCGTCTCCACGTATAGGCACATCCTACATATGCACACATGAGCAGCCAGCATGCAAGCTATAAATAGAGGGATTATTTCCTTCTTCCGGAGACCGACAGACACATATAGAGGGACAGAAATACAGAGACACTCTACGTCTTCTTTTTCTCCACAAGCTCCAGCACCCAGAGCAACTCAGACCTTCATAGAACCGAAAACTGTCGTCAGGTCGTCAATGGAGTCAATGCATTACCACTCGCTCCATCGACACAGGGACCCAGATAAGCAAAAGAGTACTCTTAGGACTACATCTAAGTCCTATATTGTAATATTGTTCTGTTTGTAATTGAAATTGCAATCAAAGATTTTAATAGAAAATAAGCTGGCGACTCTGCTGGGGTCCCTTTCTCCTCTGTCGAGAAAGCTGTGTCGTAATCTGACGACGTGAAGGTGGGCTCCTCCCACAAGACGTTGGTCGTACGCCTCATTCAATAGGCGTATGAGGAGTTCATCTCTGAAGGCAGCGCAAGTCCTTCGAAGCGGCTGTCGAAGCCGAAGAAGACTCGCCAAGCATGGGTGCGCAAGATCGAGACCTCTGGCACCACCAATAAAGGGGATGCGCCAATGCAGCCTACCCTTCCTGCTGACGTCCTCAGCAGCCAAGATGCGCCTGCGGGTGCAGCACATCCCTCGGGGTAGCGTGGGGCCGACCACATTCCCCAACCTTCTTCTTCTCAGACAAAGAAGATGCGTTGACGGAACAGGGGCGCAGCTAACGCCCTGCGCATTAACTCTGATGCGCCACAAAAGGCATATGTCTTTGACAGACTCACTCGCTGTCGTAGCAAGAAGAATTTGGACTCCGAGTACTATGCCGCCCAACGGGCTGGTACGAAGAAGTCCAAGGCAGCACGGGCCATGCGCCTCGAACATGCTATGCCAACAGTGAGCCAGAGGCATGCGCTCACAATCATACGCGCTGCCAATGGTAAACTGTACAAGGTTGACTCGGGTGCTTCTGCATCAGAAACGAGCCAACCTTCAAAGTCCTTGTCACATTTGGGCGCATCTGCTGCGTTCGCAACCAAGTCGTACAAGGCAAACTCAGTGGTCTTGAACCCCCGCGCCTACATTGGTTGTGTGTCTGTGGCTGGTTCAAGCCACTTTAAATATTTCTCCCCTACTATTGATCTGGGCGTATCTTTTGCGTCGGATCAGGGGGTGCAGCATTCACTTGACCACCCTGGCGCTTGGTATTGCCATGCGCCTGATGGGGGTGTAAAAGTGGTACTCTCCTCCAATGATTTGCATAACGCGATCACTCACAAATGCCGATCAGGAGAGTCGAATGACAAGCACAATGCACCCCTCACAGGGCATACCTGTGCTGTAGTCACTATCAACTGTTGTTACAAGACAGTAGCCCCACCAAGATAGTCTGTGTTCCAGCTGCTGTAATCTTCAACGCCCCTCCAACGTCGCCTCGGAAAGAAGGTGTCAACTGAAGAGGAGCCAGAGCTAAATGTTGCTTCTTGCAACGTAGTCTCTAACTCCCCATCAATTCGAAAGGCGGCTGGCAGTTCCTCGACCTCGTCCTCATCCAAGAGCCAGCCGAGGAAGACTAAGACGATCGTCCCATCCTCAGGAGTGTTTGAGGGCACCCAGGGAAGAAAGAAGATCTCAGAGGAAGCTGGGGGTAGTCAAGCCCCTGTGGATCTTTAGTTCGAAGACGAAGTTGGCCTCCCGAACGTAGCTGGGGGTAGTCAAGCCCCTGTGGATCTTCAACCAGAAAACGGAGACATCCTCCAGAATAAAGCTGGGGATAGTCAGGCCCTCGATGATGCTCCTCCCGAAGATGAAGATGTCCTCCAGAACATAGCTGGGGGTAGCCAAGACGAAGCTCCGAGAGAAGCTCCTCTTCTACAAGAGAGCGAGGCTAAAAGCGAAGCTTCAACCGATCCATCCACTTCCAGTCAAGTCATGACAGTATATATGACGGGAGGTGGTGAGGCGGAGTCAGATGCGCCGCAAGAAGACCTCGTTCAGCGCATGGATACCTTGGAGGAAGGACTCAAAACCCTCTCTGCCTTCATGCAGACACTGACTCAAGCAGTGTTCGAGATACGGTCAGCTTTGGCCAGAGCACCTTCCACTAATCCTGACCCAGGAGTCAACGGGGAATCAAGTGTGCCCTTTCAACGGGCATCTTTGAATACCAATTGCCGTGAAGCACCGCATGTGTCGGAACCTTCGAATGTACAGCTCCAGACTGTACCACCTTCTTTGACTCCCAGCTCTATGGAAGATGTGGTGGAGATGATCAGGGAATTGCGTGAGCGCTTCGAGTCGAAGAACAGACAGGAGGAGCGCCAGAAGTGGGGGATCCCGCAACCATACCTCCTCGAATGGAACAAAGTGGTTTATCCTCCCAAGTATAAACCACAAACATTGACGCCATACGACGGGAAGGGCTCTCTATGCCGTTATCTGACGTACTTCTAGTCCTAAACGGGACATCTCCCGAAGGAAGATGTGCTACTCACCAGCCTGTTTGTCGGGGTACTGAAAGGAGTGGCTTACGACTGGTGCTACAGTCTCCCTGACAACTTCATATCTTCCTTCGACGACTTGACACGTCTCTTTCTCGATCGTTTCTATGACGGCAGGAAAGACATGACAATGGCGTCCCTGATAGAGGTGCGTCAGAAGGAGAAGGAGACGGTTCGAACATTCATCGAACGTTTTTGACAAGCCTGCTTCAGACTACCCCCGGGCATACCAGATAATGCACTCCTCTCCTCCTGCAGCATGAACATGCTACCTGCGATCAAGCTCTGGCTCAACTCCACTCCTCCTCCTGATTGGAGCTTATTGATTATTGAGGCTGAAGCAGCTGAAAAGAAGGCATCCAATGCTCGCCTTCTGGGAGTCAGTTTTCCTGCTTTTGAAGACAAAAAAAATGGCCTGCCGCCAACAACCCTGGACGTGAGACAAAGGTGAAGCAGGCGCTGACTGTCAATACCTCCAAAGGTGCATAAGCAGCTAATTAGAAGCCTCCGCTTGCACCGAGGCCAAAGGAGGTCTATTCTTTTAACGACGAAGACACCTTGCAACTCTTCGAGATGCTGAAGCAGGGTGATAAGATCAAATTGTCGGACCCGAAGCATCCCGACGAGGTTGGGAGAATGGATAATCCGAGGTACTGTCACTACTATTGGTTTGTCGGACATCCAACTTAGGACTACTACGTTCTCAAGAACTACATCCAGCGCATGATCAATGTGAATGTCATATTCGTCGATTACGAGGAGAAGACAGTCTCGGCTAACTTGGTGTCGCTCCAATTCGGCACCTTGCCGCCAACCACAACACAAGATGGCGTCGTCTCTATCCCAAAGGCGATAATGGAGGTGGTCAACCTACCACCTACTCGTGACAACGTGAGTGGACTCATCGCACTCACCACATCTCGGGGAGAGATCCTATGGGTTCACCCCGATCTCGTCTTCGAGGTTACTCAACCGGGAGTACGCTCTACCTCCAAAGCTAAGGGCAAGAAGATCAAGTCTTGTCGCATGGTCTCTTCTTCCGTGGAAGAGGCACTTCATGTACAAATGCGTTCGCAGCTGAACGCCCAATCCGACAAAGCTGCCGTTGAGGTGGAGCCTCCCTGCACTGCCTTTGCTGCCAAAGAAGGGGGCCCATCTAGACCCCCAGCAGCCAATAAATAGAAGCACGTAGAGGCCCGTTTTGACAAGCCTTTACGAAAGAAAAATACTTCGGGGCTAGCCAAGCCCAACAACTTCGACATACTGGCACAAACTTGCCGGTACTCCCGCCCGCTTATCTCTGTACGAGCTTCTTCATCTCTCCAAAAACACCCGTGAAGCTCTCTGTTAAACCTTGAAGGATGCTGAGTCCTTCATCAGTTAGGTTAAGCAGCCTGAGGATCTCCCGACCACATGTGCGCACTGCTATTGTGCGGATGAAGTCATTCCCAATATAACCTTCACCCACCAAGACATGCTGCTCAAGCACAACCGGCACAACAGGCCACTGCATTACACAGGGTATGTAGGTTCCGTCTAGATGAAGCAAATTCAGATTAATCCCGGGTCTTCCCTCAGCATCATCCCTAGGACTATGCTATCAACACTGGGGATCCCTATGTATTGTCTAGCGCCTTCCAAGACTACAATCAACGGTTTCAATGCTTGCAAAAGTGAACCGCTGGGCAAAATAAAGCTGAAATGTCATATCGGTAACCTCCGTACCAAGGTGACTTGCTATGTCGTGGACGCCGATGTCAACTACAACCTCCTGCTGGATCGCCCATGGCTGCATGAGTACATGGTGGTGCCATCTATACTCCACCAATGTATGAAGTATGTGTCCACCAATGACATCATCCGGACAGAGTTCGCAAACATTGACCCTTTCAAGGGGGTCAAAGCCTACTTCACCGACGCTAGCTTATATAAGTCGCTCGATGAAGGGGAAGCCAACGATGCTGACGACGAAGCTGAAACAGCGGCAGAGCCGGACATGGAGCCAGAGATAATTTTCGACGCTCCTTTGAAGATTCGACTCAAAGGAAAACCGCCTCAGATGCTGCCTCCCATGACCATCAAGCTACCTGGAAAAGTACCGACTTCTCTAGGTAGAACACCAACTGAACCTCCCTTGAAGATACGACTCAAGGAAAAACCACCTCAAACGCCGGCTCCCCTCGTGGCAAAACTACAGGGGAAGGCACCTGTTGTCGAAGGCGCAGTCGAGGCACCCATGAAGGTGCGTCTCAAAGACAAGCCTCCGTAATCATCCAAGCTGCAAGAGAAGGCCCACACAGCCCTCTCGGATCCCAAGATCAAGTCTGCGGTGGACTCTCCCGAACCGGCCCCGGTGCTCACAGATGAAGAGTTAAGAGAGTACATCTATGATGATATAGATGCACCTTCTCTTGATAATATAATCCCGCGGGACAAAATCTCGTGTTTTATCAATAATAGAGTGTCGTTTAATTATTCTAGTCTTCCACATTGGAATGTCATGTATACACTAGATAATGCTCTACGGTCGTTACAAACACAAATAACGACCGTCAATTATGTAAATCGAGTAGTCCCGTCCCAAGGAGTCTATTTTATAGTCCCACCGCGGAATCGGGATGAAGAACCCATCATCTTCGGCAAAGTCGAGCGTCATCAAGACCTCCTACCACTTGAACCAGAACCAGATACCGACAGAATTCAAGTCTATCAGTACACAAACAAGGCAAAGTACCTCATCCAAAAGATGGGTTACGATCTGAAAAGCAACAAAGGCGTGAACTATGTCAAAGGTCGGCATCTTCCCCTCCGGCTCCTAACACCTAAAGGAAAGCCGCAGGACTACTATCATCGTACTCGAAGGAGGGTAGGCTATGTCACGCCATCAGCTACTCCAGAGAGTTCGAAAGCAGAAGAAGTGGAACATTCTCATTCGTCCGAAGCATCAACTTGGGAGTCCGATACCAGTATCGGCTCAGTCCTTAGGAAGGTGCTATCAGTCAACATGGCATCTGCACAATCTCAAGAGGATGAAGGCGATGACCAAACGTCGGAATGCTTTGAGGAAGAACCCTGGGCTCAACGCCTAGGAGCACAGTGGGAGTCTCGTTTTGAATTATGTGAACCCCCTACCGAAGACGAGGTCGAATAAGTTGACCTTGGGGATGGATCTCCTTCTAAACCAATCTATATCAGCAAGAGTCTAAAGGGAGAAGACCGAGAGTCATTGGTCCAATTGGCCAAAGAATATATCGATGTCTTTGCGTGGAGCTACGAAGATATGTCGGGACTTGATCCCCAGATCGCAATGCATAGACTTAATATCTTGCCTGATGCTAAGCCTGTAAAGCAACAACAATGACGCTTTCGTCCTGACATCATGAACGCTATCGATCAGGAGGTCGACAAACTCCTGAGCAGTAGGTTCATCCGTAAAGAGCAACATCCGGATTGGGTGGCCAATGTCGTCCCTGTCACCAAGAAGAATGGGAAGATACGAGTCTGCATCGACTTCAGGGATCTCAATACTGCTTGCCCGAAGGACGAATTCTCGCTTCCAATCACTGACGTGATGATCGACAATACATGTGGCTTCGAACACATATCTTTCATGGATGGATATTCGGGCTATAACCAGATCAAAATGTTCCCTGATGACATAAAACACACGTCATTCAGGACTCCGAAGGGCATTTTCTGCTACACAGTGATGCCCTTTGGATTGAAGAATACTGGTGCTACATACCAATGAGCTATGAGTACCATCTTCCATTAACATCTGCGCAAAACAGTTGAGTGCTATGTTGATGATATCGCTGTCAAGAGCCGTCTCAAAGGTGATCACCTGCAAGACCTAAAGACCGTCTTCGATCTCATGCGAGCGTATCAACTCAAGATGAACCCCGCTAAGTCCTTCCTTGGGGTTTCTAGCAGAAAGTTCTTGGGCTTCATTATCACAGCGAAAGGCATTCATGTCGATCCCGAGAAAACCAAAGCCATCCATGACATGGACCCTCCATAGAACCTCCGAGAACTTTGAGGCTTGCAGAGGAGTCTGGCATACATCCGAAGGTTTATAGCAAACCTTTCCAAAAAATGCCAACCCTTCACCCAGCTCATGAAGAAGGGAGTCTCCTACGTCTGGACAGAAGAATGCCAGAAAGCTTTTGACGATATCAAATCTTATCTAACGAGCCCGCCAGTCCTGTGTGGCACCTGTCACAGAAAACCATTTCTCCTCTACGTCCGTGCCATGGATCATTCCCCCGACGCTTTATAGGCTCAGAACAACGATGCGGGCTACGAGCAAGCTATGAGTACCATCTTCCATCAATATCTACGTAAAACAGTTGAGTGCTATTGCTATGTTGATGGTATCGCTGTCAAGAGCCGTCTTAAAGGTGATCACTTACAATACCTAAAGACAGTCTTCGATCTCATGCGAGCGCATCAACTTAAGATGAACCCCGCTAAGTCCTTCTTTGGGGTTTCTAACAGAAAGTTCTTGGGCTTCATTATCACGGCGAAAGGCATTCATGTCGATCCCGAGAAAACCAAAGCCATCCTTGACATGGACCCTCCAAAGAACCTCCGAGAACTTCGAGGCTTGCAGGGGCGTCTGGCATACATCCGAAGGTTTATAGCAAACCTTTCCGGAAAATGCCAACCCTTCATCTATCTCATGAAGAAGGGAGTCTCCTACGTCTGGATAGAAGAATGCCAGAAAGCTGTTGACGATATCAAAGCTTACCTAATGAGCCCGCCAGTCCTGTGTGGCACCGGTCGCAGGAAAACTATTTCTTCTCTACGTCCATGCCATGGATCATTCCCCCGACGCTTTGTTGGCTTAGAACAACGATGCGGGTTACGAGCAAGCTATCTACTACCTTAGTAGAACGATGATCGGGGCTGAACCCTGGTATAACCCCATCGAAAAGGAGTGTTTGGCTTTGGTATTCGCCATCCAGAAGACTCACCATTATGTTTCGTGCCAGACAATTCATGTCATCTCCCAAGTCAATCCTCTGAGGGTTCTCATGACGAAGCCAGGATCTTTGAACTTTCGACTAGCTACATGGGCAATTCTGTTGACGCCGCACAACATGGTGTTCGTTCCACAAAAAGCCATCAAGGGTCAAGCTCTAGCCGAATTTTTAGCCGTGTACCCCATCCCGGAGTCCTCCAGACTCTATGAAGACATCCCGGATGAGGTCCAAGAATCAAACGTCACTAAAGAAAACTCCGTCTGGCGGATGTTTTTCGATGGCGCTTCAAGAACAGGCCCCAAAGGCCAAATCATCGCAGGAGTAGGGGTGGTCCTAGTCTCCTCTGATTAGCTGGTCATCCAGCGTGCTTACTCCCTTTTGAAGCCGTGCTCTAACAATGTTGCCGAGTACAAAGCTCTCATTATGGGACTCCAGCTGGCGCAACAGCTGGGGGTGGATCATCTGGAAGCTTACGGCGACTCAAAACTCGTCGTTAATCAAATCCGAGGGCAGTACGAAGTTCGCTATGAAGATCTGGTTCCTTACAATGAAGCTGCATTGAATATTATTTCAACCTTCATCAAGTTCTTTATAGAACATGTACCTCGGTTACAAAACCTAGAGACTGACGCTCTGGCCGGCCTCGCAGCTTCATTAGCAGCACCCCTCGGGACTCAACACTTCGTCACGGTAGTTGGACGAGACTTGGTCTGTCCCAAAAACAACCTATGCACACAAAAAGCCCATGCCATGATGACAAGTGCCGGTGTTAATATCCGAGACTGGAGGTTCCCGTTCATCGACTTCGCTGTCTATGGAATTCTCCCAGAAGACCCGAAGGAAGCCATCTCGATCAGAAGGCGTTTCCTTCGATTTTACTATGATACAGCTACTAAAATGCTGTACCGACGTTCCTACGATGGACTTATCCTTCGATGTCTATCCAACGAAGAAGCAGCCGAAGCCCTTCGAGAAGCTTATGACTGGACTTGTGGGGCTCATCAACCTGGTCCTAAGTTGCAAGATCGACTGCGACGTATGGACTACTACTGGCCAACCATGGCAGCCGACGCCGTCGACTATGCTAAAAAGTGCCATGCTTACCAACTTTATGCCGATTTTATCCATACATCATCGGAACCACAACATCCCACGGTCGCTTCCTGGCCTTTTGAAGCCTGGGGCATGGACATTGTAGGACCTATTACCCCTCCTTCATCGAGGGGACACCGCTTCATCCTAGCCATCACCGACTACTTTTCCAAATGGACAGAAGCAGTTCCACAGACGGAAGTGAAAAGCTCTAGGGTGATCAGCTTCATCAAGCATCATGTCATCTACCGTTTCGGGGTATCCCGCAGGATTATCCACGACAACGGTCCTCAGTTCATCAGCCAATTTTCAGCAGATTATGTGACAAGAATCGAATTCAGAACGTGGCATCAACCGCCTACAATCCGGCAGCAAACAGATTGGCTGAGGCTTTTAACAAGACTATCTACCAGCTACTCAAAAATATTGTGTCATCTAACAAACGCGACTGGGACGGAAAGCTCGGCAAATGTCTTTGGGCCTACCGTACAACGGTATGAACTCCGACGGGCAACACCCCGTTCTCTTTAGTCTACGGGAGTGAAGCGGTACTGCCTCTTGAGATTCAGATACCCTCACTCCGTGTAGCGGTCACAAACCAATTGACAGAAGAAGACAATCAGCGTCGTCGTCTGCGAGAATTGGAGGCACTTGACGAAAAACATCTTCTAGCTCAGCAACGCATGGAACTTTATCAAGCCCGTATATCACAGCCTTTCAACAAAAAGGTCAAGCAGAGGACTTTCCAAGTAGGCGACCTGGTCCTGGCAGTCAGGAGGTCGATAGTGTTGACTCATAAAATACCAGGAAAGTTCGGACCCAAATGGGAGGGACCTTTCATCATAGAGACGGTATACTCAAACGGTGCTTACCGCCTCGCTCAACCGAACGGGGACTTGTTCATGATGCCTATCAACGACAAGTTCCTAAAGAAGTACTACTCATGACATCTTTCAGACATGTACTTCCATCTCTACCCAATAAGGGAGTCAGTAGACCTGATCATCAGACCTCACATGCATCTCTCCTTCACAAAATCCTATAGTTTTGGAACCCAGTTGTTCCATGGCATTCTATCTCCAGTAGAAGAACAACCACGTCCACATTACCTCTGAGTTGCTCCTCTACACCATGCAAAGCGGAATCTTACACTGCGTAGGATTGTGCTACTTATCATGTTTACCACGTCCACATTACCTCTGAGCAAACATCCCGTACGGACTACCCCTGCGTTGCCGTACATCGATCGCAGAACTTCCATGTCCATGTTACCTCTGAGTAGTTCCGCGTATCCCCCCAGAGTCACTCCTACCACGTCCATAACACCTCTGAGTAGGAAGACTTCATCATTTGAACCCCATATTTTCCACGTTCACATTACCTCTGAGAAAACATGTCGGTTCTCTCAAACTTATTATCTGTACCTAAAAAGAAAGGTGCACAAAAGATAATAGGTCCACACAAATCATCAGTTCATGACAGCAAAAATAAACATACCACAAAATTCTCTTTTTTTTAATTTAAAAGTAAAGGATTACATCTCCAGCAGAAGTTGCAAACTACCAAAATAATAGAAAAAAGAGACTACAATTCCAAAGCATCACTGGGATTGGCAGAAAGCTCTTCAATCCGATGCTTCATGTTTTCCGCCCGAGTCTCTGCGGTCGCCAAGACCCGACGTTCGGCTTCTTGACGCATCACCTCTACAGCTTCAGGGGCAGTATCATTCTCATACTTCTCATCTAGCTGTTGCATCTGGTGGGTCAGGGAAAGAATCTGGCGGATAAAAGCTGCTTCCTCCTCCTTAGATGCTGCATGTTCAGCCTGGACTTGCTCAGCATCTAACAAGAGTTGGGCTCGCTGGTCTTCAAGAAGGCAAATCTTGGCAGTGACCTCCGCTATGCTAGCTTCCAATGAGGCCCGCAACTCCACCTTTTCCTGTATGGATTGAGATAGCCTCTCCACTGCAGCCTCAGCCTTGGCCACCTCGTGGTCCCATACAGCCACCGTGGCCTGATAAGACGAATCGACTTCAGCTATCAGTTTCTTCTTTTCTGCTTTTATTAGAGCAGAAAAGTCATTTCGTCGGATGCTGTGAAGCTCGAAAAGAAGCTGGTCAAGCTCGGCCACCGATGCCTCCAAGATCTCGGCCATATGATCGTAGCCCTGGTGCAAACATATCAAACCAATTGAAGGGTACGCCATGGCTTTTGCCATCGTGAAACTCTCGTTCGTATTCAGCACAGTTGATACGCCTTTCTGCAGCATCTTGTACACTGCCTCAATAATAAACCGTACATACTCGTCCGCGTCTGCCAACACCTGAGGCGTCATAGCAAGAGTTGGAGGAGCTACTCTGGACAGCGGACCTGCAGAAGGCCCACCGACCTCAACCTCAGCAGACCCTCTCTCGTTAGGGACTTGTACTTCGTCACTAGCCCGAGGTGCCAAGTGGACGGAAGGAGCCGGATGGGGCGTCGACACTGTCCCCCAAGTGGAAGGAGCGACAGAGGGTTCAACCAGTAAACCCTTACCCTTTCCAATTTTAGAAGGACCAACGACATCTGAGGCTGTCTCCTCCATCTCCAAAACACTATCAGCAGGCCGCACAGAACCTTCCTCCTCCGATGAAACAACAAGATCATCACTTGTTTCCTGACTTGGCTCCCCTGGAGTCAGGATCGATTGACGAATCTCGCCTCCCTCATCGAATCCCTTTACGGGAATAGAATCTGTCGGTACCTCTCGATCGGCAGCCAGTTCGACGTTCGCTGCTGGGTCTGGGGTAGGGCTCGGCAACGATTTAGCCGACCTTCCTTCATCATGATGAGCAGGGGAATCAGCCCTCTCCTCTGTTATAACTATTCCTGTTGCTCCTACTACTGGCTCAAGAACCTCTGGAGGAATGTCATCCAAGGAAGACGAACTACATTCATCTTTCTCATCTGGAAGAACAGCTTCTGCTGGGACCTCAATACCAGAAGCCCTCACGGCAGCTTGTATCTCCACAGAAGTTACCTCATCCGGGTTCTCCTTCACGAAAGACAACACAATCGACAGAATACGCTCATCAGATGGGCCTGCCACCCACTTTCGTCCGCTAGCACCCGATCTCGGAGTTCGGGATTTCCTTTTCAGCAGCTCCTACAAAAGGAAAGCATATGTCAGAAAAATAGTAGAACTAACCAGACTATGTGGGACGTCCTTACCTCCACAGGAGCCGATTCTGTTGACACCTCTGGTGACATCGCTTTTCTCTGCCTCTTCGGCGCAGAAGAACCGGCCTCTGTGCCGGCACATCTCTTCGGGCGATCAACCGAGGGCTCTGCCTGAGTACCCTCCGAAGATACGGCAGGGGTGTCTCGATAACCAACCTCTGGCGGACGGTATGAGCGAGCCTTCGCCAACATATTCCCAGATGCTTCCAATTGGGTGCCGATAATAAAACTGGTCTCCCTATCATATCCAGGGGATATAGTGTTCATCGTACAATAAAATTTGGCGGTCGAGAAAAGAATCGGCGGCTGCAGATTCAGAACTGGCATGGTGTACGAGCTCCAATATATCCGATATTGTAATAATGCCAAGCTCGTTCCCCGTCTAGCAGACTCCCAATATACCCCAGGCTGGTACTAGGGTTCCCCAACATCAACTGGGCATAGCCGAATTGACGTACAAAACGGCTCGACAAGTACGTTTCCAAGTAACAATGGTTTTATTCCTGTACCCCAAATGGGATGGCAGGATGCTCTGTAACCAATAGAATCCCCACGGAGATAGAGTTGTTGCATCTTCACCCGAATCAGCTAAATCTTTATTTGCTTCAAAATCGATGAAAATGGGACCAACTTTCGTGATCTCCCATCCTTGAAGGTAGGAACAAACCCTCCTACAAACAGGAACACCCGAATGTAGCCATTTTCTCTGATAGAAGCGGCGAAGGAATGCGTCTCCGGCCACATGGTCTTCTTCCTGACCCGGGCTCATCACATTGGGATAGTATAAAATCAACCACCCCATCAGATAGTGAAACGGCAGCTCGAAGTTGCCATTCTTACCTCGTTTGTGAACAACATCACCTACAAATTCTCGTAGACCTCGCAGCAGGTTGCATACCATCGCAGGGAGTAGAGCCAAGGGATGGCCAAAAACCAACTTTACAGCTGGCAGGATCAGGTTTCGGGTCACCCTCTCCACAGAGCCTGACCCGCCTGGAAAAACGTAATCCCGGAGCTAGATCATCAGATAAGCAGCCAACACTGCTTTCGACGACATCCGGTGAGTGAGGTGCCAGAAACAGCTATAGGAGCGTTCGTCCGATTCTCGGTCCGCATTTTCCTTGGGACTCTTCTCATTCAGTCTGCTCATTTCAGAGAGCACCTTAGTATTGGAAAGAGCTGACGGAGTCATAAACTGAGAGGGATCCTCCTTGTCTTGCTCAAAGACGTAATCCCTCCAAGCAGTCACGTGGGGCTGCACCCTGCCCCCTTCTTCTACATATAATAATGGTGGCTTGCCACTTCTTTGAAGACAGCCATCATCTCCTCATCTTTGTCCCCCAGGACTTGGAACTCCTCGTTAGTCGAAAAATACTCCTCATAGGGGTCTGATCCCCAAGGAAGCCTCGACACTTCATACATTTCATGAAGTGCAAGTCCTAGTTCCCCCAATAGAGTGAAGAAGGTCCCGGTACGGGTGTTAAACATCTCCAGAAGTGCAAGGAACATGTGCCTATTGATGTCGACGCCGGCCTGGGTAGCACGGATAGCGACAGTCAGTCCAATCTCTCTGAGTTTGGTTCGAAACTTCGTCAGAACCCAGAGTGTCAGCTTGTCCCACTTGGATATATAACGACACCATCCCTCTACCCGAAAATCACCATTCGGGTATGGCAGCTTCGATGACAGCATGCGGTTCACGAAAGTCGAAGCACCAAAGGCGAAAGTGTCGGCATGGACGTCACTGTAAATACTCCCGGGACGTAGAGTTCGCCAGGTGAAAGAAGGCCCAGCCTGCGTGGCGGCCAAACTATCCCTCTGGTTCAAGGTAGCATCGATCCTGATGGTGCCTGCCACCGCTCCCCCCTGAGACGGGGTTAGCTCCCATGACATCCTCCTCTTGGAAGCAAGATGGCAGAAAGCCGTCAAAGGCCAGTGATGCTCGAGCTGCTTCATGAACATGTGCACCGCTTTGGCTGAGAGGAACCAATCTTCCTTGATCCTCAGCACCTTCGCTTTAGTAGAAGTGAGGCGATCCCCGAACAGGAACTCAGGCTTCAAGAAAGTCTCACTGCCAGGAACGACAGATTATAAACTGCCACGCTTTATCATCCGTTGGAGGAACATATACTGTTGTTCCTTAATTTGAGTCATTCTCTCGAGAGACTGATCCAGCATGATGGCAGCTTGGACTGGATTTATTACCTCCTCGTTATAATCAACTCCCATCTGACAGAGAGCAGCATCCAGAACTACTTCCTTTAAAAGTGGGACGGTCATCGAAACTGGCAGTCAGGGAAAAATGATAAAAACTCAGATATGTTAAAACAATAAAGAAATATATATCTAAGCCAAGTTGTCATCAGAAGTGCACAAACTGAACCCAAGTTCAGGCACATCTGAAAGGAAGCTTCAGCGCATTATCAGGACCCGAAGTCCATGCGCATCAGCGAAAAGCTTCAGCGCATCATCAGGACTCGAAGTCCATGCGCGTCAGCGAGGAGCTTCAGTGCATCAATCAAGACTTGAAGTTCATGTGCGTCGGCAAGAAGCTTTAGCGCATCATCAGGACTCTAAGTCCATGCGCGTCAGCAAAAAGCTTCAGCGCATCATTAGGACTCGAAGTCCTTGCGCGTCAGCAAGGAGCTTCAGCGCATCATCAGGACTCGAAGTCCATGCGCGTCAGCGAGGAGATTCAGTGCATCATCAGGACTCGAAGTCAATACGCATCCGCAAAAAGCTTCAGCATTTCATCAGGACTCGAGGTCCATACGCGTCAGCATGTGCGAGTTCTAAAAGAAGATTTTTTGTTTCTCAATTTAGAAAGCAACGGCAAAGAATGACAAAACCCACCAATCACCGTCGGCCGAACGTCGATGGGCGTCTTGGAGACAGCATCAACAGAAGCCTCTGCAGGCTATTTTCCTTTGCTTTGCCCTCGGCCAGCACCACCACAGGGAGTTTTGGGAGCCATTCCTTGAAAAGGACTAAAGGTTCTAAAAAAAAGAAGGAGAAAAGAACTCTGAGGGGGAAAAAAGCTTTGACAGAAAGTAGAAGACTCTCTCTCTACCAGATGCCTATTTATAGGCTTGGGTGACGTCAGCCGCCACTTAGGGTTCTGCGAAGTGATAATTACGGATAAACCAAAAGATCATCATTAATCTTTTTGTTTATTACGAAGCGTTATCATTTAAAACTGAGAGGAGCATGCGCCTCATCACAGATGCGCGGAGCAAGCATGCGTCCCGAACAGTTATGCACCCCATTGAAGTCAATACCATGCTTCTTATTCAAAGTATTCTAAAACTTGACGAAAAGTTTTGAAAACTTTGAAGGGGGTCTTGTAGAAGCATGGAATTTCAGGCGCATCTATGGCCAGAATTCTTATGTGCTTAACACTACATGCGCCCGGGAACTCTATCAAAGTACTTAGTACAGCAAAGAACAACAACAAGTATAAGACATCAAGAGAAGACTTTTTATTTCATATAAAAGTCTATTACATGTCTAAAAAAGGCTTTACAAAGGAGAATTTCTACAAAAAGAAAGATCCTAAGACTACAGCCAGGCGCATTATCTGACAGGCGTATCACTTCAGCATCTCAGTCAGGCGTGTCTCTTCAGTATCTCAGTTAGACATATCTCTTCAGCATCTCAGTTAGGCACATCTTTTCAACGTCTCAGTTAGGCGCATCACTTCAGAGTCTCAGTTATGCGCATCATGAAGTCTCAGCATATACGCTCCACTTCGACCCGAACACTTGCTTCGCCTAAAGGAGCAGCTTAGGGCAGAACCAGAGTGGGCAGCCAACCCTACTCTAGCTGGAGAAAGAGCTTTCCAAAGCCCAAGGAAGATAGGAGCACCACAATTCCGATCTGCGGATCTTTCGAAATAACGAAGACGGGGCTCGAGCATCCCGATCTTTGGATGCAACAGACACCTTCTGCCTACCTCAGAAGCCCGTAATCCCAACTTTTGAATGTAACAGTCACCTTCATGAGTGCATACGAAGACAACTCATCGCATCATCACCCTCGGGAGCATCTTGTCAACAGAATATACTCAAGCAAATAAGTTCATTCGGGAAGACGTAAGAGAACAAGAAGCTAACTCTCTCCTTGCCACTATTTATAGGCCGGGCAAATCAAACCCATGTGCCAAGTGACGGGCTCTCCGAATCCCGTACAACGAATTTGCATTTATGGTGATGAACCTGACGTTTCGAATTTGGCCAAGTCAAAACGGCTATTTAAAGCACTCGAAGAACGCAACAGTCGGACCAATAAAGATGCGTCATATAAATGTATGTGTCGGTCAGACCGCGCATCATACAGACGAGTCCATCAGCACCAAGTGCCTCACAAGGATGCGCTCCACGCGTCTCCATGTGCCTAGTAGAACGCAGATCAATGTGCCCACTCAAAAGCCTATCACCCGTCAAAGAACATTAAATGCTGAAGTCTGACACGACAGTAGCCATGCCTCGATGACAGAGCAGCAACAGCTTTTACAGAAAATAAAGCACCGCTGACATCAGCATCATCATTACTCTCTTTCGGCGGTTACAAGCCACGTGGCCGACCAACCATTCGCATGCGCCTCCGCAGCCATACACCCAAACCTTTGCATGTGCTTCAAGAGCGCCTTAGACCTTCCTTTGATCCCTAAAGACAGAGGTCAAGCTGAAGCCTAGCATGCGCCTCAGAAGCCATGTGCCTAGACTGGTTCGTAACGTCTGAAGGTTGTGAGCCAAAGTCTCTGCATACGCCCAATCCCGGGCACATCCTATCAGATTGCTCTCCACCAAATTCGAGATCTTTGAGCTACGGACATACGCCATGTGGCCTTTGACTCAATTCAGCCTATGAAGGGGTGCTAACCACCCAAGATCTTAGCAACTAAAAGATCCTCTCCACTGCTACATGCCAGTCCACAAATACAGTATGAAGGATTCAACCCACAAACGATAGTGCATCATCCATGCGCCTCCCGCAGCTTCAACCATATGGCGTCCCCACGTACAGGCGCATCCTACATATGCGCGCATGAGCAGCCAGCCTGTAAGCTATAAATAGAGGGATAATTTCCTTCTTCCGGAGACCGACAGACACATACAGAGGGACAGAAACACAGAGACACTCAACATCTTCTTTCTCTCCACAAGCTCCAACACCCAGAGCAATTCAGACCTTTAGAGAACCAAAAACCGTCGTCAGATTGTCAACGGAGTCGACGCATTACCACTCGCTCCATCGACACGGGGACCCAAATAAACAAAAGTGTACTCCTAGGACTACATCTAAGTCCTACATTGTAACACTGTTCTGTTTGTAATTGAAATTACAATCAAAAGATTTTAATGGCAAACAACATCAACTGGATTACTGAATTCAATGTTATGGTTGTTTTCTATACAAAATAGTTCTCTATTAGAGATAACAACCATTTGTTGTCTTTTGACTGGAATTGCCAATACCGCAGCTAGGTTGGCTAAGGCATCAACTTCTATTTTACATGCACAATATACATGTTCGATGAAGAACCTTTTGAATGAAGAAACTATCTTGGTTGCTGCGTAATGGTATGGTACCAGATCTTGATGTTGGACTTCATATATGCCTCTGACCTGATTACCAATCAACTTAGAGTCACCATATACTTCGAGATATTCAATATACAATTGTTTGGCTAATTGGAGTCCAATGAGCAAGGTATTGTATATAGCCACATTGTCAGAGCATGACTCGTCTAAAGAATAAGATCTTTGAACAGCTAATCTATCGGGTAAAATGAGAACAATTCCCACACCAGCAACGAGGGTACCTCCAGGTCCAATTCTAGAAGCTCCATCGAAGAACAACCGCCAAGTAGAAAACTCTTCTGAGATCATATTTGATTCCAATGTTTCATCTGGAATCTCGCCATAGAGTTTAGATATTTCAGAAACAAGCTGAGCTGCTAAGAAGTCAGCAAGTGCTTGGCCTTTCACAAACTTTTGAGGAACATAAACCACACCATATTGTGCTAATAATATGGCCAATGTGGCAAGCCTAGAATTGGGTGTACTTGGATTCTTCATTAAGACTCGAAGAGGATTGACCCGGGATATGACATGAATAGTTTGGTCTATTATATAATGTCTTGTCTTCTGAACGGCAAACATTAAGGCTAAACATTCTTTCTCCAACGAACTATAACGATGTTCATCTCCAATCATCGTTCGACTGAGATAGTAGATGGCTTGTTCATGACCTTCCTTGTTCTTCTGAGCCAGCAAAGCTCCCAATGAATGGTACATTGCCTAGACATGCATTAAGAAGGGTATTCCTGAGATCGGTGGTACAAGAACCGGTGGACTCATTAAATACCGCTTTATGTCATCAAATGCTTGTTAACATTCTTCCGTCCAAATGAAAGATACATCTTTCTTCATTAACTAAGTAAATGGTATGCAACGTCCAGATAAATTCAAAATTAACCACCTGATATACGCAAATCGACCTTGAAATCCTCGTAGCTCTTTTAGGTTGCGTGGATGACGCATCTCTTGAATGGCTTTGATCTTCTCTGGATCAACGTGTATACCCTTAGAGGTAATGACGAAGCCAAGAAATTTGCCACTAGAGATACCCAAGAAAGACTTGGTAGGGTTCATTTTGAGTCGATGTTGGCATATTAGATTGAAGATAGTTCTTAAATCTTGAATGTGATCTTCCTTGAGATAACTTTTGGCAGCAATATCGTCAATATAGCATTCGACGGTCTTTCGCAAATGATCTCAAAAGATAGTACTTATGTCCCGATGGTAAGATGTACCTGTATTCTTAAGACCAAATGGCATAACTGTATAACAGTATACTCCACGAGGAGTACGAAACGAATTATGTTTTTCATCTTTAGGATTCGTCTGGATTTGATTATATCCAGAAAACGCATCCATGAAAGAAATTCGTTCGAATCCACATGTATTATCGATCATGACATCAGTAATTGGGAGAGAGAATTCGTCTTTAGGGCAAGCATCATTGATATCCCGAAAGTCTATGCAAACTCGAACCTTTTCAGTCTTCTTCAGAACCGGTACAACATTGGCTACCCAGTCAGGATGTTGTTCTTCTCTGATAAAACTGCAAGCTATAAGCTTTTTGACTTCATCATCAATTGTATCCATCATTTCAGGCTTGAATCGCCGATGTTGTTGTTTGACCGGCTTGGCATTCGGTAAAATATTAAGCTTGAGAGTTACAATTTGAGGATCTAATCCCGGCATATCTTCATAACTCCAGGCAAAGATATTAATATATTCACGAATAAGGTGAATTAATTCTTGTTTATCATCCTCTGAGAGATTTTTGCTAATGAAGATTGGTCGTGATACGCCCTTCTCTCCAATATCGATTTGGACTAATTGATCCTCAGTAGGTGGCTCTCGTTGTTCAAAATGAAGTTTCCACTGATTGTCCATCCTTTGTGCCCAAGGGTCCATTTCGGAAGCTTCTTCAATGTCATTTTTGTCATCTTTCGAAAATTCGGCAGACATCATGTTAGAAGATACTATCACCCTATGAACATGACCGATACTGGTATCAGAATCCCATGAGATAGAATTAGAAGAATTTGATTGTTCTTCTTCGTCAGATTCGGAAGGTTTCGGGGTTGGAAGTAGTGAAGCATAACCTAGTCCTCGCTTCGTTTTATTATGGTATTGTTATGATTTTTCTTTTGGAACAACAATACGAAGTGGAGTTCGCCTTTCTTTACCGTTGTTGAGGCCAGTTTTGAAATTATAGCCCATTTTGTGAATAATTGCTTTGGATTGCATACTATAGCGGCGTAATTGTAGCCTTCTTGAATCATCTCTATTATCATTATAAAGCATGATTTTTGGTTCTTCTCTTTTATTGAAGAATATAGGCTTTTCATCTTTCTTTCGAGACGGTACTAAGAAGTACGACTCTTGTATTGAATCCAGTGATATTACATTTCGCAGAGACGATACGACTTCTATTATAAGTGGTTTAAAACTATCTAGCATATCCAAATAGCATTTAAGTATAGTAAGAGACATCAGTATACTGCAAAGGAGATGCTTTATTAATTTTTATACCATCATTTACAACAGAAACTTTAGACTTAGCAGGCTTAGTCAGATTGATAACAAGAGGGAAGAAGAAGAACGAGAAGAAGGAGGGGGCTTCTTGCGACGAAGATCGATTACAAGCAGCTCAGAAGAGGTGAGCTCCCTTTGTTCTTGACTATCACCCTTATGCTGCTTCTCATGGGAAGGAAGATAGATATTCAGTGGTTTGGAAGACTGAGGACAGGAGGTACGTCCTTTGACCGGGATCACCAGAGTATCATTTGGCATACTTTTCTGTTCTTAATCTGTGTCCATTGCCAGTACCACTTTCATGAATTCCTCCTTATACATGCAAGAATCGTTGCAGTATGCTTCAACTCCTTTGAAAGGATTCAGATCTACAACCTCTTTTTGGACTTCTCCATTACCATCTACATATTTGAAACATTGGTGGAGAGTAGAAGGTACAATATTGTGTTCATGGAGGAATGGTCTTCCTAACAAAGCATTGTATGAGCTATAATTGTCAATAACATAGAAAGTTACCTTCGTACGAAGATTGCCAATTTGATGTTTTAGGCGTATCTTTCCTAAAGGTTTACTTCTTCCTTGATTAAACCCTAGGATAGTAGTGATAGTTGTACAAAGGTTATGCACTGGGATCTTCAAGGCATGATGCTAAGTGCAGACCCTGGGTCAATCAGGATATGGTCAACTTTCATAGTGTCCACATACCCCGTAAAATAGAGAGGACGATCATGACAATTGTCTTCTAACAACATGTCATCTTGTGTAAAAGTGATATTGGGCATTAACTCAAATACACTATGACAATATGCACAGCTGACTGGCTCCTTTTCAGGCTTTTTTAGAAGAGTAAGACAAGCATCAGCCTGCATCAAGGCTTCACTTAATATTTCTCGAGTTTCTTTTGAGAGACGTAAGAGTTCAAAGATCGACAATCTTGCTGGAGTATTGGCTAAGTGAGCCAATATATCAAAATTATATGGCTTTTCGAGTCCAAGAGACGTGGACTTTTTCAATACTTTGTCAAAGCGAACAGGTTGTTTTTCTTTGTCTGCTGATGTAGATTTAGAAGGAGTTGGTTCAGCTACCGATGGGGATGTAGATGGTATATTCTCTGTAGGAGAAGATGATGTATGAGGAGCATCAGGAGATAGAGCAGGATTCTCTTGATTTTTGGGATATTCCCGAAGATAGGATTTTCCAGATCTAGTGCCCTTTAGAATTTTTTCTTCTACTACTGGTTCAAAGGATACCATGTTGTAGTTCTTAGATTTAGCTTTGGATTGCTTCTTTTGTTTAGAAGAGGAAGGTGTTTCAAAATCTGCCACCAGATCTAGGTGAATCCACATAATCTCTCCTCTGTTAGTCGATAGTGGAACAAGACCTTCATTTTGGGGAGGTGGGAGATTCACGATCTCAAGAGTAGTCCTAGGAATGGGGACAACACCATCTTGTACGAGTTATTGTAGAAAATCACCAAATTGTACAGAAACTACATTAGCAGTCACTGTCTTCTCGTCCTGCTGAAGAATAATTTTGCTCCATAGTTGACCAACTCCTTGATTTTGCCCTTAAGCATAACATGCTCTAGTTGGATGCACGATAAATCTGTGATAAACACAGTATTTAGGGTGATCGATTTTACCCACTTCTTCTGGCCGTTTTGCCTCTGGAAGTTGAAGCTTATTGCTTTTGATCAAGCAATCGAAGATGCTCAAAGTATCATCTTCGTCGAAAGAATACTCTTCCTTTGGACGAGTTGTCTTCTGCGGTGGTACCTATGGAGTGGGTACTGTCTGAGTGACGTTGACAGCCAAAGACTCCTTGTCCTTGAGATTAATGGCTAGTGTTTCTTTGCCCTTGCGGTTATTCTGACGATTATTACCGCTGGGTGTAGAATGTTCGTCTTGGTTAGGATGAGTCATCTGAACTCCTAACTGTTTGAACTTTTCAGTACTGACTTCCGCCGCCTTGGCATTCACAATGAAAGAAGGCCAATCCCGAAATTGTGTAGATCATGTCCACATACTGATAATAGGCAACAAGTTTGATTTACAAGTGTCTATTGTTACAGCAGATAGAGTTCCTAAAGGCATTTTGAGTGCCTCTCGGCAGAATCTTTCAATGAAACTCTTCGTGGATTTATTGTGCCTTTGTTTAATCTTAATGAGGACAGACATTGTCATATCGTTAACTCCCTCATAAAACCGTTTCAAGAATATTTGCTTAAACCAACAAAAGAAGTGATACAGCCATCAGGTAAACTACGATACCAGTCGTATGATGCGTCGGCTAAACAACCGATGAACACTCTGGTAAGGGAAGCATCATTTGGCTGTAGTTGGTCCGTCATCACCTTAAAGTGATTAATGTACTAACTTGGAGAAGTGTTGCCATTGAATAGCATAATAGTCAAAAGTTTGTGTTTAGGAGGGAATAGAACCTCCTTCCACTCTGTAGGATATGGTTGCTTTATGCCTAGTCTTTGTAGGCCATCTTTCTGCTTGAAGGCCTCAAACTGACTGCATAGAGTTTCACAGCCTCATTAGCATTCCATAATATTGAGGAATTGGTAGGCTGATTAAAAGTGTTAGGAGGAGGAACAGCACGATAATTACCATCCCCAGCACCAGACTGACTGGGATCAGCTTGAATTGGCACAGAGGCAACCTGAGGAGGTGGTACCCCCTGACTAACAGGTATAGAAGATGCTATAAGCTCTGGATTAGTAGTAGGATTTATAATCGGTGGCACTGTATGTTGAGCCACGATTATAGTGTGCATACATACGACCATCTCAGCCATTGTCTTTAATTTGTCTTCAAGTGCAACAATTCGTTGCTTCTGACTGGTCGAAGTAGAAGCATCTTGATCTTCCGTAACGGTATATGCCGTTACTTTTTTTGCTGCTATTGATGAGATAGTTTGTTTAGAACTTTCACTATCTACATTAAACTCTGAAAAAGAGTCTTCCCCTAGATGAGCGAGAGGTAGATCTTCTTGATTAAAGACACCTTGGTTCAAATTTTGATTTCTTGATCTGGTGTATTGAAAGACACCTTCACCGGATGCATGAATCCGATCCAAGTATTGCTGACTGGGATTTCGAAATGCATTACGCCTTGGACGTTTCCCACCCCCAGTGCCTTGAGAAGTCATATTGACAGAAGCATATAATAGCTCGTCTTCATCTCCTATTATATGTTTGGGAGTTAAAGCATAGTTGAGACGATCGAAGACAAATCGTCGAGCTGATTGGCAGCAATAGTTGATGACGACTTCATGAAGGCAGTGGCGATCTGAAGATTGATTTAGAGGTGAAGGAGACATCTCTGCAATCTTTCGTCTTTGTGGAAGATGTTCCCGGAGATCAGTTACCATTACAGGATGAGAAGAAGTCGGAGGAACATATTCCTTAATGATGTTAGGAACATGTCTCCTATTCTTCAGATGTTTAGTTTCCTGAGTGTACAAAGATGTACTCAACTCATTAGCATAAGTGGTTGGGTCCTTCTTTTCAAACTTTGGCTTCTAGTACATATTGGCCTTCGGTATGGGGTTCTTACGTTTCACCAAAGTTGATACTGGTTAACGCCTATTGAGATAAGTGCATAAATCAGAAAATTCTGCTCCATATGTCTCTGTTTGTGATACCCTCAACTTTTCTTGCTTGGATCTTAAAATTTTCAAGATGGGAAGATCTTGACTAGACCCCATAGGGGTAGGCAAGATGCCTCTTTGATCAGTATTCTTTCGAATATCAGAGATCCGGAGACCTCTGTTTAAAGGAATAGAATCTGATATATCTTCTCTGAGTCATAGACCAGGAAAGCTTTAGAAAAGACCAAAAGGTGCTTTCTTTTATTTTGTAGAGGGTTAGCTAAGAAGCGTTTTCCTCTATTTTGTTGTGGGACCACTTTAGGCACAGGTTGTGCCAGTTGAGAAAATGTCAAAGGACCCTTCCCTTTGTCCTATCTAATGCTAGTACAAGAGCATTGCTTCTCCAAGTTCAAAGCTGAAGGAGAAGAGGGAATAGCCAAAGGACTAGTTCCCTTGGGTTGCGCCAGAGTAGTAGACTGCGCCTGAGTTGCTGATTGCTTGGGTTGCGCCATAACACTACGGGCTACTGGTGGCGCCTTGGCAGCAACATGGGTAGACTGTGCCTTGGCACTAAAGAGAGTAGTGGACTGCGCGCGGGCAGCAGGAAGAGTGGATTGTACCCTGGTAATATAAGCAGGATGTGCTTGATCCAATGAGGCGGATTGTGCCTTGGCTGCTGAGCACTCAAGTTGCACCTGGGCGACAGCAATTGTAGGAAACTTAGGAGTCCACACAGTCCTTCTCATGGCGATGGCCACAGTGCGCTTATTGCACTTGTTGCTAATCATATTCTCGTAGGCTGTCTGGTTGACCTGAACAACCAGAGTCTTCTGTGTCTTGCCGATCGATGCAGTATCACATTGAGTTATCACCTTCTCGTCGGAGAAGAAAGTCGTCCCCAGCAGAGTCGCCATTTTGTTTGCAAAAACAAAAAGTTTATTCCAAACTTATAAAAGAATAGTACAAAGTACAATGAATTCTGGGGAAGTACAACTGTAGGAACCTGATCAGGAGACGACCACTTTATCCCTTGGACTATGTGAACTTGAAGACTGGAGTCTCTGTAGAATACAACAGCAATTTTGCAAAAGTTCTTGATCTCTGTGCGTGATCCTTTAACAACGATTGGAAACTATATTTATAGAGTTTTGGAAATAAATGTTTTAGCAGTGATTCTGATGTGCACGAGACTGGGCTGCGCCATATTGGGCTGCGCCAACCTCATGTTGTGCCAATTTTTACTCAGTTATCAGTCGTGTACTAACTGTATTTAGACACGTGGCATCATATGATTGAGATGCGCGTGGTCATGTACAGGATAGTAGACACGTCTTGAGAGATTAGTGGCATGTGCGCCACATCATCCTGCTTTGGAAATAAAAATTGTCTTAACTTTATCAGGTTGCGCGAGCTTCAGTCAACAAGTTAAACCGTGCCTGATTAGACTGTGCCTAGACACGTGGCATCTTTTGAGAAGAAGTCGTTCAAATTGCGCCTAGGCGCAACTAAGAAACTTGTCTGGATTGCGCCTAGGTGCAACTCACAAGGTGTACGGGACAGCTGTCAGTCCAATCTCCTCGAGCGACACATTTTGAGGGATTCAAAGAGATTTCCTTTGTATATTGTGTTGTCAGTTGTCAGTGTTGTTAGGTAATGATAGCCATTAAGTGTCAGATGACACGTAGATTTTGGCACAACATAATTGGACGCAGTCTGATATCAGGCGCAACCTAATCAGTGACACGGCTTGATCTCTGAGCTTCAAAATAGTGGCACAGCTTGATTTTTGGGACGCAACTTGATCACTGAGTAGTAGATACATGGCACAACTTGATTTTTAGGCTCTACAAGGTTCCCAACAGTGACAAACTGAGTTGAATTATTAATAGTTCCTTCCTAAAGAGGAGAGAGGCTATGGGAGTAAATGAAGAAGAAGTTTTGAAGAAGGGAAATTTTAGGAGAAGAAGCAAGGAGGGAGAGAGGAAGGTTGGGGAGCTAACTGACTCGGCACCAGAGGGCTCCGACATGGAAGTCTCCAACGAGGGGCGGCTACGGCTCGGCGGCCACGGCGTTCGACGTACTGGCGCATGGCAGAGGGAAGAGAGGAGCGGCTCACGGGCGTGGTCGCTCATCACTGGGAGCAGTAGAAAAAGTCCTCACCGTCGAGCGTCTTCATCGTGGCTCCGAGCGGCTCGATGACGGGAGGAAAAGGCGGCACCACCCAGGCAGTATGAACAGAGGTGACACCCCCTTGGCGGCGGATCTCCTTCCGGCTGCTTTGGGAAGCGGTAGGGAGCCAGCACGGCGCTGCGACGCCGATCGACGGATAGTGAGGTGGCAGCGGTCGTGAGAAGGAGGAGGGCGAGGTCGATGTTGCAGCCTCAATGGGGCGCTGGCACGACGGAGTGGACGGCCGCAGCCCTCACCGGCGTCTGCCGGAACTAGGGTTAGATTTTATTTTTGTTTGAGTTTACTTCGCATCTGTACCTTGTCCTGATTTGGACACGAGAATGTATTCTGCTGTAAAGAACGAAATAAGGACACGGACACGGATGCCCGGGATCAGACTCGAGGCTGGACACACGGCTGTTACGGTGGACACGGATACTGCAGCATGGGATTTGTGTATTGGTGATGATTTCTGTGTGGCGATGGTAGATGATGCTGGTTGGTTTTGCTGAATATGGTGGCCGGTAAGATGGCGGGGGAGGAGTCGGGAATAGACAGGGAGGATCAGTGGTGTTGGCTTTGTTATTGTCGATAGGCGGAGTGCCCAGGGTGAGATGACTATTTATACTATAAGTAGGGATAAGTACTTGTTTGGGAGAATTCTATCGAAATTAGAATCAAAGGCAATCGTATTCAATCTAAATTAGAAAAATGTTTAACCAAATAGTTTTAAATAGTATTAAATGTTATCAAAATAATTTAAAAGTATATTTCATAAATCCAAAGCTTAATTCAAATTAACCAAATACTCGATGGCATTTGATAATATAAATTATATAAATTCAAATCGCTTTCAAGTATTAGTCATCATATTTATCTATAACATTGATAACATCAAAATAAATTCAAGTATATTCTTTATAAATCTAGATCTTAATTTAAAATAAAAAGTTAACATTTGAAATTCAAACATAACAATATCCCATCCAACAACTCGAAATATATTTTTATTAATTAAATCCAAATATAGTATTTGGTAATCGATAATATTTAAAATTAATACTTAACGGGACTGGTTGGAGAGCCGATGGGAATGTGTCTCGGAATAAAGAGACAGTAGTTTGTCAACAATGTGATAAGACCCAACGGGAACCGTCTCCGTAGAGTCGAAAAAGGTAGAACGTGGGGACGAGGGAGGACTTACTGTTTGCCATTGATTGTAAAAAGAACAGAACATTTATCGGAGGACTGAACTTAGACTCACAATACAAACTCACTTGTACAAAGAAAGCCTAGGGACGAAAACCTAGGTACAACAATCTAAGTACAATTGTTTATTTTAGATTCTAGGGGTGACGATAGAGGCTCGGGAAAGCGACAGCAGCTCTGCCTTACTCCTTGGACGATCGGTTGCAGCCTTGGCTCTATAGAAGAACTGTTCGGCGTTGATAAAGAAATGCCCTCCTTTCAATTTCTCTCTGACTCTCTGGATCCAGGGGTGTGCTCTCTCTCTCTCTGCTGCTTTGTAAGGGAATGGCACCTTGCTATTTATAAGAGTGGGGGGGCATCATTAGGGTTTGCAATGATTGCCCATTCTCAAAAGTCGACGGTTAAGGATCAATAAATCTGGGCCGCTCGTAATAGATTTGAGCAATTAATGTGATTGCATCAAATCTCTGTGGGCAATTAATGATAATTGCCATAAATCCTCATGATTTGTTATGCCAAGCTCGGATCTCCTGCCACATGTTCAATTTGATTGATTGCAAATGATCTGATTTGATCCCAGTAATTATGAGGATGGCACTAAACCTGGTTGTTAGGATTTATTGATGAATCTTGCCACGTGTCCCACTATTATTAGGCTGCTAGCTGTAGGGACGCTGGCAAAACCACGAGCCACTTAGAAAATCTGAGCCGCATGAGGATTGCTTCCTACTGAGCCGCATAAGACTGGCCACGTGTCAAAGCTGCTTGGGAGTGGCCTCTGAACATTTGAACCGCATGGAGATGATCTGAGCCGCATGAGCGTAGGCGACCACATGATGGGTGGCTTCTCAGTAAGCCGTATGAAGATAGTCCTCGTGAGCCGCATGGGTAGCCTCTGTCCGAGCCGTATGGGGTGGCCTCTGTCTGAGCCGCATGTGACTGTCCACGTATCAAGGCCGCATAAAGGTCTTTGGGGTTTGATGGATTGTGTCGGAGATTTCCTTCGTTTTCCTAGGAATCTGCCATTATGACAGAGTTATTATTGCGTCTTTATGTCAGCACTGTCATTGGTCAGAGCTGTCAGCCGTCAAGGCATTAAATGCAGTAAAGACAAAGAGAATAACTGTTGAGGGCCACGTGGCTCCTCTCTGGGCTGCATGGAACTATTCGAGCCGCATAGACGCTTGAGCCGCATGGATCCCTGAGCCGTATGAGCTCTCTGAGCCGCATGGGGATCCTTGGCGCATGGATCTTTCTTTATTCTTTTCCATGCTTCTACAAGACCCCCTTCAAAGTTTTCAATTTGCAAAATTAAAATACTTTGAATAAGAAGCATGGCTATATATAAACTCTTCTGGCCGCATATGATGTCCTGGCCGCATGGATGTCCCAGCCGCATAGCCTCCTCAGCCGCATTGGTCAGTCAGGCGCATGGACCCTTTGGCCGCAGAGGCTGTCTGGCCACATGAGCTCCTTGCCACGTCATCCTGCCGCGTGTGTAAATCTTTTTGTATTAATTGCTGTTTGATTTGCCATCAGATTTAAGGTCGCTTTTTTGGGGCAGGATCCCAAGTGTCTAGCCTTTAATAATCAGATCGCCTTGATAACCGAAGAGTCGGTTATACTGCTCGTGGACCGATGCATCGGTCCATTGGGGTTCTGTCTATAAATAGCAGGGTGTTTGGGAAAGACTTTCTTTTACTTTCTGCTATTGCCCTAGCTCTTTTGTCTTCGTCCTCCTTCTCAGATCAAAGTAATGGCTCCCAAGAAGACTGTTGCGGCGAAGAAGGCAGTGTCTTCATCGACGGTAAAGGGTAAGAAAGCTGCTTCTGCGACGTCGAATGTGGCCGCTCCTCCGCCAGCTGACGTGCCCGTAGTTCACTCCGACGTCCACCCCGCTATCGATGGTAAGGACCTTTGCGTGAGTTTGAAACCCTGACTATCATGGCTACGTCGCATATTTTATGCACGAGCCTTCATCTTCTTGTGTGTCGCATACACGTCTCGAGCCGCATAGGGTATGTTCCATGTCTAAGCCGCATGAGATCTGTTGTTGTGACCGTATAAGTGCTTCTCTAGCGGGGCCGCATAAGCTCAGCATAAACTCACTTGATTTGGACCGCATATGCTCGCTTGAACTCGTCTTATCGTACGAGCCTTTTTTGAACAGAGCCGCATAACTATGTTTAGTCACTGTAGCATGAGTCTCCACTAGTCGGAGCCGCATAAGCTTTTTTCTGAGTTGGGCCGCCTTAGGCTTCATTGAATCCGAGCCGCATAGGCTTGAGGGCAATAGTCAGTCATCTTTTTAACTTATTTCTTTTGTCTTTATCTCAGTGAATTTGCCAGTTAACGTTGCTGGAGAACCCCTGGTGGGTCGTGCCCAGGCCGCTATGGGCTATAGGTACGACCATATAGTTCGGTATGTGGTGGACCAGATACCTAGTGACGAGCCTCCGGCGAGATTGAATGCCCTCAAGAACCAGCCTTTCTATTTTCTCAACGCTATGATGAACTCGAGGAAATTAGAAGGGAAATACCTGAAGCCTGCGTTCTTCTTCGGAGACGCCTTGACTGTGAAGAACAGTCATGTTCTGGATGTATCGGAGAATTGGAGCTTCATTTCTAACGGGATGGCGATCCGTATCCCCCAAATGGAGCGTCACTTTCCACTATCTTGGTTTAATATGCTCCCACTGGACCGGAAGATGGAGGAGTCTTTGACTCCTACCCGAAGTGGGATGTTTGTAGAAGACATCCATTACAACAACAGCATGAAGTCAGTGTGTGCGAGCAAGGTGCATGCCAGCCGCTATGTAATGGGATTGGCCTCGGGCACTTTCTTGAATGTGTCGGGTCCCAATTTCACGTTTTCTGCAGCTGACACTTTTCTGAACCAACTTGCTCGGAAGGGCTCCTATCCCATTGGCCGGTTGACGCTTCCGAGTTGGATACACCCCATTCCCTCATGGATCAATCTGTCTATGTGGATCTCGCGAAAGTATGAGGCCTTTCTATGTGAGATTGGTCTTTATCATGCTATTCGGGGTACCAGCCATGGCTTGCCCATAAACAAGAGATTGTTTATATCTCTGCTGGAGATGTATAACCATTGTACGAGAACCTTCTATACACCCGTAGGGGAAATGGGGCTTGCACTCCATGAAATGCACGCGGTTTCCAAGCTTCCTTAGGGAGATGAAGCTTTTGAGGCGTACACTCCTACGAATGAGGAGTTCAAGGAGTTGGAGGAACGGTATCCAGGCTTCGTGGCTATCTATCAAGAGATATTGTGCCATTATAGCACATGTCAGCAGATAGCCAAGAAGGACAGCAGTTCAGAAAGGAATGCTCCCCATACTAAGGACTGGATACGCCATCTCTTTTTGATGGGTGCCTCAGGCCGAGTTACTTCCCGACGTCCTCAATCCCGGAAGGCGGTTCAAGCCTTGGTGTCGTCGGCCAAGAGGGTGACCACCACCAGTGAAAGATTTGGAAGTCAAACCGACTCTTTTGGTTATTTTTATCAGGATACCCAAGAGCTGTCAGAGAAAGCGCTCCTGGCGGGATTCTTGATGGTATGGCTGCGGAATTGCGTAGTCTCGGAAGGAGCTGGTTCCATTGAGAGGATTAGTCGTAATTTTATCATTCCTGCTGTAAAGCTAGTTTTGGGAGTCAAGCTAGCTCTCCTCCAGGCCATGGTATGTAGCATACACCGTGGCCTCCACACTTTTACGTCCAAGGTCATCGCCCGCGATGTGACAAAAGATTTCGAACAGACTGAGCTGTCCTGTCATTATCTGATGGGGTGGCTGCTGATGTATTATCCGTCTTTGATGAGACCGGGCTCTGAAGACGGCGTAACTGACGACGATGCTTTTATCTTTCGTTATCATAATAAAACCTGGGAGTACGAGACCATATGCGCCTGCCGGATGGTGCTAGCGAGAGCAGATATATACAACATTTTCATATCTGTCCCTCGTTTTACTGCTGAAGAAATAGCGGCTGTACATCTCGACGGTATTGGGCCCCCTCAGCTTCTGGAAAGCCAGATGCTTCTGTGGCTGCGTAACATCCGCCCCGCTCATCTGGTGTATCGCAACCGCAATGTTGTCTTCCTGGAGCCTTATCTGCACAGTAGGTTTGCTCGATAGTTTGGATACAGTCAGCTTTTTCTGGACAGTCCCAGCTCTTGTCTGGGTTTTGAAGGTAGCCTTCTTGACGGTATCAGGGCCTAGCACTACTATGATACATTCCATACTCGTACTATTTTTTCGATCCCTGCTATTAAGGCGTCGGTAGAGATTTTGTATATGGCGGCTCTGTACCATGTTATGGCGAGCAAACTCCCTGTCGGTTTTAACCCGGGTGCCAGTTTTATTGTTGGTACCGACTTGGATGAGAGGTCCCAGGGGGCCAAGACGAGGAAGAGGAAGAGGAAGAATAGAGTCGAAGTGCCAGATTCGGATTCCACTACTGCGGATGATGAGGGCGAAGAGCATAATACAGATGATTCTTCCCTTCCGGTGGAGGATGTTGGGGCGGATCAGCCGCCTGTTTTGCTAGATGAGATGGTAGCAGATCAGTCGCCCGCTGCACCCGGTCCTATACGAAAGCGTAGCAGGCAGATTTCTCCTGTTGGCGGTATTCCTCGCTCCTAGAAACTGGCTGCGACCTGACATCACAAGCTAACTATAAGGGAAAGAAGCTAGGAAGTCGACTCCGCGTCGGAGGTAAACAAGTCACTACCATCTCTATTTAGTTCTTCCTTTCTTCTAGCTTTGATCTTAATCATTTTCCTTCCCTCTCGCAGGTGTCAGAAGAAGAAGAATCTCAGATTGCCGAGGTCGTGACTCGAGAGGACGGGGGCTTTGATGAACCTGTCCCCGAGACTGCTGAATTTCGTTAAGGTGACGCTGATCGAGTCGTATCCTTCTTCGGGGCGGCTGGAGCAGAAGAGCTGGCCAAATTTGGCCCGGAGGTCATAGGTGAGGGGGCAATGGTGGTTGTGAACAAGCCTCAGACTTCACAACCATCCCCTGGTAAGATAAGCCACATTTTAACCAACGAGGAGGCCTATTCGCTCTATCGTCACATCCTTCGGGTTAGACTGATTGATGGTTGTTCTGGGCATACAGGTCCTGCCCTTTCAGTGCCGATGATGGACATTGTTATGGTAGGCTCTGCTAGGAAGGATCTAGCGGAAGGGAGCATGCCCCTTACTCTTCCAGCCTATCTTGAGAGGTCTCCCGCCGAATCGAGTCCAGGAGTTCATATGGCGGCACAGCCCGAACAAAGGGCAATGGCTCCTGTATCTTCCTCTGCTCGTATGACTTTGGGGGTTGACCTCTCAGCTTTACAGAATATCCAAATCATTCGGGCCGCAGAGAAGGAATTGGCCGCTGTTCAGGCGTCCTTTCGCTCGGAATTTATTTCCCTTGTGGCAGGGACAGAAAGTTCTGTTGCGTCTTCCTCGACACTGTCGGCCACACTTCCTCTGACACCATCCTCTACAGAAGTTCTGGATGAGGTATCGCAGGATATGGTTGATAGCTTCTATCGCCATTTGAAGAGGGGAGTAGACGCTGCTGTGGAGCGGGGGACACCTTTCACCTTGGCTCGACAATGCGCCCAGGGCCAGATTGACATTCTTAAAACCCTTCCTGGCGGGGAAGGGATAGCCGCGCTTCTGGAGCCCAAGTTGCTGGAGGCTGATCAGCTGATGGCTCAGTTTCAAATGCTGCGACAAGCTGATTTGTCTGTAGCAATTGGTCAGGAGAGGGAGTTCCTCACCACTACCCTGGAGAAGATAAGGCTCGCGCGAGATACATCTAAGACGGCTATAGCAAAGGACCTTGGCGACCTGTCTCTTTTATACGACCAACTGAGCCACCGGAGTGAGGCTTGCAGGACTCGAGAGGCGGTCGCCTCCCAGGGGATATCCGCTACCAGGGAGCAGATTCTCGAGCTTCAGAAGAAGCTGGCCTTCTTAGAGTCTGAGCTTGAAGCTTCTCGTGCTGACAAGGAGATGATTGTTCAGGATGCCGAAAGGGTTTCCAGAGCTTCTGCTGATCTGGAAAGCGCTCTGAAGAAGTTTGAGGAGGACTGGCGGGCACATATGTACTTGGATGATGCGGAGCAGTTGTCCCAGGAAGTCGAGCGTAGATATAGGAAGCAGCATGAACGGGGGACCACCTTGGTGAGAAACCGCCCTCTGGAATTGTGTAATGCCGAACTATAGTCGGCCTTTTTCTCCTTTTGTTTCTGTTCTCCTTTTTTTTGAAAGGGACGTGGTCCCAAAACATGTAATACTTTTTGGCTTCCAAATAAAAAAGTATGTTTTATTTTACCCTTTATTTATACTGCTTGTTGTGCTTGTGGTGTTATAGTGGTGTTTGCCCTGCATGGGAGACTTGTTTGTGGACCTATTACCCTTGGCATACCTTGGTTTTAGGTACGGATAACAAGTTTGATTGGGGATACCTAGAACAGTTCCATGGCAAGGTGATCATGGACGTTCTGGGTATCGGGAGAAAAATGCCATGGAGCAGCTGGGCTCCCGGGACATGATGGAAAATGATGGGCCTGTACTAAGAAACTTAGCAAAGGATATTTGTGGGCCTATATCCTTGGCGTACCCTAGCTTAGGATACGGATAATAGGATGAAAGGGAACCGATATACTTACTCAGAGGTAATGAGGACATGGCAAGCATGAGGGTTTTACCGCGGAGTCTTCCTACTCAGAGGTAATGAGGACATGGCAGGAGTAAACTCAACGGAGGATATTTATGGACCTATTATCCTTGGCGTACTCCGGTTGTGGGTATAGATAATAAGTCGAAAGGGAATCAACATACTTACTCAGAGGTAATGAGGACATGGCAAGCATGAAGGTTTCTTCGACGGAGCCTTCCCACTCAGAGGTAATGAGGACATGGCAGGAGTGGGCTCAATAAAGGGGGGTACATAGAACGACTCAGAGGTAATGAGGACATGGAAGTTCTATATAAATGGGTGATTTGTTTTTGGCAGAAGTGAAACGACTCAGAGGAAACATCGACGTAGTCGTTTTGGAAATTTGTGGATCTGTTACCCTTTTCGTGCACTGGAAGTACGGGTAGTGGATCATGAGGGAGGATCTCTTTCAGGAAGAAAGTTCAGAGGTATGGTCATACATGACTTACTATCTGAAAGAGTGACCGGAATGTGAGTTCAGAGGCACCTACGGGTACATAACTCGATAATCTGGGAGATTATGAGTTTAGCGGTACGGGAGGGTACATGACTCAATAATCTGGAATTTTGTGGATATGAGTTCAGCGGTATCAATGGGTACATGACTCAATAATCTGGGATTGTGAATGTGAGTTCAGCGGTACCTGCGGGTACATAACTCGATAATCTGGAATTTGGAGGATGTGAGTTCAGCGGTACCAACGGGTACATGACTCAATAATCTGGAATTTTGGGAATGTGAGTTCAGCGGTACCAACGGGTACATGACTCAATAATCTGGAAAATTATGAATGTGAGTTCAGCGGTACCAGCGGGCACATGACTCGGCAATCTGGAAAATGTGATATGAGTTCAGCGGTACCGGCGGGTACATGACTCGATGATCTGGAAAATGTCGTTTAGACATAATATTTCTTTAGGAACTTGTCGTTGACGGGCAACATGAGCAAGTCTCCATTTTGTTTTGCGAGGTGGTAAGTACCATTGGAGAATACGGCCTCAATGATAAACGGACCTTCCCATTTTGGCTGGAATTTGCCGGCGGTTTTGTGAGTCATGACCATCGGCCTCCGGACTTCCAGAACGAGATCGTCCACTTGGAATGTTCTGATTTTAACCTTCTTGTTGAAGGCTCCGGAGATGCGTACTTGGTATAGCTCGATCCGTTGCTGGGCCAGAAGGCACTTTTCATCTAAGGCCTCCAACTCTTGTAGTCGGCGATGGTAGTTATCGTCTGTCGTCAATTGGTAAGTGAGAGCGACGCGGAGCGAGGGTATTTGAGTGTCCAATGGGAGGACTGCCTCACTCCCGTACACCAGGGAAAACGGCGTATTTCCAGTGGCTGTTCGGACTATAGTACGGTATGCCCATAAACATTCACCAAGCTTCTCGTTCCAGTCGCGTTTGTTGGACTATACGAACTTTTTGAGAATTTTGATGATTGTTTTGTTGAATGCTTCTGCCAACCCATTCGCTGCTGGATTGTATGGCGTTGAAGCAATATTCTGGATGCGGTACTTGTCTCAAAACTGATAGAAAGCATGGCTTGCAAACTGCGGATCATTATCGTGGATGATCCTTCGGGGCAGTCCGAAGTGATAGATGACGTGATGCTTGAGAAAGCTGATCACATTTGAAGTCTTTACTTCTGCAAGCGGGACAGCTTCCGTCCATTTGGAGAAGTAATATGTGATTGCGAGTATGAAGTGATGTCCTCGGGAAGAAGGTGGAGCGATCGTGTCACGACCCGCACCCACTGTGAGGGTACGAGAACGGAACAACGCCCAGCCTACGCTGCAGTGTCGGCGGTAGAACGCTGTCCTAGGTCAATCATCTAACAATATAAAGGTACCTGTACAGTATATACACTCCGAATGGAGGTGACATAACAATATACAGTCTCAATCACATCTAAGGCAGAATGATGAAAATAAAAGATAGATAGATACTGGAATAAAAAGATCCACAGGATACAATCAGAGAGAAAGAGTCTAAGTGACTACTGCCACACAAACTGAACATCCAACTCAATACAAGTCTCTAATACTGAAAATAAAAGAATATATACAATCAGATCTCAGAAGACAGAAATAGTAAAACCTAGACTAGGGAGCCTCAGTCTCTAAGCTAGTGGATCAGGCTGGAAATCTGGGTCACACATGTCATCTACAGCTGTCCCATAGTAGGTGTCTATGCAGGCCTCCTCCTCATCCTCTGTAATATTTTCAACAGGTCCAGTCAGGACGGAAGCGAGCACAAAACATCTCACGCAGTTCATATCGAGTTAGGAAATATAAAGCATGCAATAGAGTAAAGTACATGAAACGCTGAAAGAAGAAGATATATGAAAACAGTAGAGATTTGATAACAGGAAATATCTAAATATGATAAGTAAGAACTGTAAGAAATATGTGATTTAGAGTACAATCTGGTTATGTAAACGGGCTAGGAAAATGCAATGGTAACTCCATTGTACGTGAGTGTACAACAGACATATACAATAGTTATACAATGTTGTACAATAGGATTTGAGTACATAACCAATTCTACTCCCCCTCCCCAATCAATACACAAGGATCTACTCCAGTTACGTTATCTTATACAATAGTGTACAATGTTATACAATGGATGTACAATGTTATACAATAGTGTACAATAGTCTATTCCTGGGGCTCATGTGATAATGAGAGTACAATATGTACAATGAGTATACAAGGATATGGGTATTCAATAAATACAATATGGAAGTGAAACGCACATCACAATATGTATCTAGTGAATACAAGGGGATAACATCCCAAAAGAAGATCCATATAGTACCAATCCGTGATAACAGTCGTGTCAGCATCAAGTACAGTAATCTAGAGCAAGAATGTAAATCCATACAAGTATGAAACGGTCAGAGAATGTACTCGCCTGATAGCCTGAGTGTCTGAAGAGAATATACTGTCCGAGGAGTGGTGTCTGTCTCCTATAGAACAGTACAAGTCACTATGAGTCTAAAAATGATAATAAGATGCATTACAATGCATTCTAAATGAATCTAGGTCAATCTAGGTCAAACCTAAGTCACACTAAGCTAAACTAGGTCATACTGAGTCACACTAGGACAATCAAGGTCAAACAATGTCACAGGAAACCAATCCAAGTCAAACTAGGTCAATTTGGGTCAAGGGTTGACTTACAGTTGACTTTTGGTCAAAAAGTCAACTCTGGTCAACTCTGGTCAACACTGAGTCAACCCTAGGTCAAACGAGTCACATGTTGACCAACTGTTGACTTTCAGTCAACTGGTCAACACTGGTTTGGTTTTGGTCAAATCTGGTCGCTTAAAGGCTAAGTTTGACTCTCGGTTGACTTTTGTTGACTTTTGTCAAAATGGTCAACCGACGTCAAAACTAGTCTATGAGCACTATATTTGATCATTACCAACCAAGAGAACCAAGTTCTAACTCTGTCTTAGACTCCAAACTCAAATACCCTATTTCTATGCATTACCTATATTACCTTACCAAGGTAAATACCAATACCTCGCACAAAACCACTATATCCTAGGAATACTGGCCTAGGCTTCCTAGGATAGCTAGATACCATCCTATATTAACATTACCTACCAAGAAAAACTAATATCTAAGTCATCTTATGGTACATATTGGCCATTACCCATTACCTTACCCTCTTACCATACCAATATCACATATCACTCTCATTTTTCCCTAACACTCACTCACACACAATACTCATGATACCATACTCACTTACACATGGTCATACTAGGCTCTACCTATAGGTTTACATATAGACTATCACTCATGCTCACCTATAGACTAGTAGCTATATATACATATAAGCTCACCATATCCAAATAGCTCACACACACACACAATTACATATATACCCTCATACATATAAATACCTATCTAAACTCTTATATAAACACACATATATATAGGCTCACATACACCTACACTCCTAGGCTCACCACACTAATCTCTCTCACAACACACACACACACACACACACACACACACATACAAGCTCAAGGAAGGGACTAATTTAACCTGGAAAATGGGGACAACACCTAGGCTGTGAAGTATGGACTGAGTTTTTGGACCAAAGAGGGATTGGATGGGACTGCCACTAGGCTGTCCATATGTGGACTGCTAACAAAGGTGTGTAGGACTGGAATGACATACTATGGCTGTCCCTATGGGCTTGTTTGAAATGGCCAAAATAAGGACTGTTAATAACAGGCCTTAGGGGGGTGCCACTGACTGTTTGTTAACAAAACCACATACATAATTCTCAGATTTCCTCCTACAGTTCCCACATTCCTATGTATCAATAAAACCTGGATATCAGTTAAAACCTAACAGCCCAACACTCCTACAGTTCCTACATTCAAACATCCCCATATTGATCCCCACACATCACCAAATTACACCAAAACTGACACACAACTAGATTATATATAGGAGAACCCATATTGGGACTTAAACCAACATTTAAACAGTAATAAATATGATAAAATGGTGTCCAAAAATCGTTTTTAAAAACTGGGAAATTCAGGGAATAACTGCCACTGTTTTAGGATATATAAAAATTCAAAATAAGAGGTTGGTAATGTGAGAACACAATGCATACGTGTTACATGATGTGTTTGTGTCCACAAAAGTGGACACAAACGTGTCCAATCACTTTAAAAACCAAAAATAGTAAAAATTGAACACAACAGTGCACAATCATCGTGCACGTGTGCACGCGTGTCGTGCACACGACACAAGACACAACGTGTCTCGAGATCACTAACCTAGGTTTGCCTAGGATAGGTCCTCGTGTCTAGGTGTCTGCACTGGGTCCTAGTGTCTGCGTGTCCGACTTACACACGCGTATCAGTGACACTCAAAACGACTGAACTTGTCAGTCTCGAATCAGTGCAGAGCCTCGTGCTCACTCGACACGACACGGGGACACGTGAGACTTGACACACATGGTGTCAGTCATTGCCCCCTAGTGTGTGTCGAGTTTCACGTGTCCTTGTGATGTGTCCGAAGAGAAAACGCCCCCGCACAGCAGGACACGCGCACAGTCCCGCACGCACGCGCGCACACGCGTGTGCACGTGTCGAATACGACACGATACGACACAGGGACACCCCCAGTCAAGAAGAATCGTGTAAGCGACAACAAAAACTAAATTCCTATTCAAAAAGATTTCAAAAATAACACAAAAAGATTCACTGTGGCATATCAACAAACACTATAAAAACGACACTGATACGTGTCCAAAATGGACACAAAAGGACACGAAATTATGGGGATTCCTATTCCTACAGTTAGGCTAGGTATAGGGCTCCCTAATGATGCAAATATAACAGGGTTCTATGGTGAGGAATTGAAATTACCTATGTGTTGCAAAAGCTCCAAAAAGCTCCACAAAGAGGTGCTCCTCTTGATGGCCAAATTCCTCCAATGAGCTCCAAAGCCAAGAACACTTGGTACCAACAGAAAGTAGAGGAAATTTAGGACTCAATGCAATTTGTTTGGGTTAAAAAGGAATAAAAATGAATTTACTAGGATTTATGGAAGATGGGAAATACCTCTTTCCAAAACTTGGCAAGAAAACCTAATGGAGGCTAGCCCTAACTTTGACAGGCATTAAATAGGGTGGGAATGATCATAATGACCAGCCATGGGCTGAATAGAATTAGGGTTAGCTACTTGGGTGGGCCTATGGGCTTTAAGTCTCAAGTCATTATTCATGACTTATGAAGTCATAAGCCATATTAGTCAAATCAACTCCAAATCCCTCCAAACAAGTTCCTATGACTTAAACTTCACTAAATTAGGTCAAAACAAGTTTGCTTAACCTAACCAAGTGGTCTTAACCTAGGTCAGTCACTAGGTTAGTCTCCTAGTCAACACTAGTCAACCCTTATTCAAACCATTCCAAAATAAATTCTAAAAATTCCCATAAATTCAAATAAATTATAATAAAATCAAATAACCCCAAAATGTCTAAATACCCTAATTACATGGCTAGGCTCTAGGGTAGACAGTCTCTACTATTCACTAGCAAACACTATAATCACAAGTCATAAAATTAAATAGTTTAAAAAATAATTAAAAATCACTAAAAATCAGAATATAAAATAAATATCATTAAATAATAATTATACTTACAAAATTTCAAAAATACCCTCTTCTGGAAAACTCGGTGTTACAGATCGGACCGATGATATCCATTCCCCATGCTTCGAATGGCCAGGACGCCACTGTCGGATATAGAAATTCGAATGGTTGGTGGATGAAGTCCGCGTGGACTTGGAAGGCTTTACACTTTCTTGTATAGTCTATCGCATCTGCTACCATCGTGGACCAGTAGTAGCCCATTCGGCGAAGATGGTCTTGCAATTTTGGGCCAGGCAGATGGGCCCCGCAGACACCGTCATGAGCTTTACGTACGGCTTCTTTGGCTTCTGCGTTTGACATATATCACAGTAATAATCTATCGTAGGATCGACGATACAGCATTTTCGTCTCTGTATCGTAGAAGAATCTGAGAGAACGCCTTCTGATGGAAGTGGCTTCCTTTGGGTTCTCGGGCAGGATGTCGTAGATTACGAAGTCTATGAATGGTTATCTCCAGTCTGGTGCTTCGTCGATCGTCTGAGCAGAATAACTCACCATAAATTGAACGTTGTTCTTGGAACAGACCAGTTCATGGCCTATCACGTCAACCGAATGATGAGTATGATTTGGCACTGCTAAGGAAGCGGCTAGGCCTGCTAGGACATCGGCTTCGATATTTTGGAGTCTAGGAACGTGTTCGATAAAGAATCCCTCAAATGACGAAATAATGTTGATCGTTATTTGGTGATAGGGAATCATGTATTCATGGCAGACTTCGTATGAACCCCGGATCTGATTGACAATTAACTGTGAATCGCCGTATGCTTCAAGATATTCTACCTCCAGCTCTCTTGCCAGTTGGAGGCCAATGACCAAAGCGTTGTACTCGGCTACATTATTAGAGCAGGATTCTGTGAGGGAGTAAGCGTGATTGATCACTAATCCGGAAGGAGAAACCAGCACCTCCCCGACCCCGACGACGATGTTACCCTTAGGTCCGGTCCTTGAGGCACCGTCGAAGAACATTCGCCATATATCATCGTGAGAGGTTGCATGCGAGTCGGCGACCTCATCTGGGATTTCTTCATATATTCTGGACGACTCCGAGCCTGGGTGGGCTACTAAAAAGTCTGCCAGAGCTTGACCTTTAACAGCCTTTTGCGGGACGAAGATCATATGATAAGGAGACAGCAATATTGCCTATGTGGCGAGCGGGAGCTGAGTGCCCCTGGTTTAGTCAAGAGTACCCTGAGAGGGTTGACTCGTGAGATCACATGTATGGTTTGTCCTGTGACATAGTGTCGCATTTTTTAAATGGCGAACACCAGGGCGAGGCATTCCTTCTCCACGGCGGTGTATCGATGCTCTGGTCCAATCATCATTCGGCTGAGGTAATATATAGCTTGTTCATGGCCCGCATCATTATTTTGTGCCAGCAGAGCACCGAAGGAATGCTGCATTGCTCATACATATAGCAAGAATAGTTTTCCAGCAACCGGGGCCACCATGACTGGTGGGTTCGACAAGTATTCTTTGATGCTGTCGACGGCACGTTGGCATTCTTTATCCCATACGAACGGGACGCCTTTCTTCATGAGATGGGTGAATGGCCGACATCGCCCGGAGAGGTTAGAAATGAACCTCCTGATGTAAGCTAGCCTTCCTTGAAGGCCTCTGAGTTCACGGAGATTTCTCGGGGGACCCATCTCCATAATTGCCTTCGTCTTCTCTAGATCTACGTGGATTCCCTGGGCAGTAATAATAAAGACCAGGAATTTTCTGCTGGATACGCCCAAGAAGGATTTTGTGGGATTTATCTTCAGGTTATGTGCTCGCATCAGGTCGAATACCGTCCTCAGATCCTGCAGATGGTCTCCCTTATAGCGACTCTTGACGGCGATGTCATCAACATAAAACTCCACAGTCTTGCATAAGTGGTCTCTGAAGATGATACTCATGGCTCTTTGATATGTGATGCCAGCATTCTTTAAACTGAAAGATATAACTGTGTAGCAGTATGTGCCAATCGGTGTTCAGAATGATGTATGCTTCTCGTCGTCAGGAGACATCTTGATTTGGTTGTACTCTGAGAAGCCATCCATGAATGACATACGTTCGAAGCCGCATGTGTTGTCGATCATGATGTCTGTGATAGGGAAGGGGAATTCATCTTTGGGACATGCCTCGTTCAGATTGTGGAAGTCCAGATTCGAATCTTCCTATTCTTCTTGAGGACTGGTACTATATTGGCGACCCAATCCGGATGTTGTTCCTCACGAATGAAGCCGTTGGCTATCAGTTTGTTGACTTCGGCTTCGATCGCATCTATTATCCTGGGCGAAAGCGACACTGTTGTTGTTTGACCGACTTTGCCTCTGGCCGGATGTTGAGCTTGTGAAGGGCAACCTTGGGGTTTAGTCCTGGCATGGCTTCATAGCTCCAGGCGAACACATCGATATATTCTTTAACAAGTTCCAGTAGCGATTCTCGCTCTTCGTCTGTCAGGCTTTTACTGACGAAGATTAGTTTTGGAGAAGATTCGATGCCGAGGTCGACCTGTATGACCTCATCTTCAGTAGGAGGCTCTCTCTGTTCGAACCGCTTTTTCCATTGTGCATCCAGCTGTTGGGCCCACGGCTCTAACTCGAGGATTTCAGGAATGTCTTCATCTTCTTCGTAAGCGTCGGCAAATGCCATGTTGACTGACAGGACTTGTCTGAATACGTCTCCGATGCTGGTGTCTGAATCAAAAGTTGGTGACCCAGTTGAATGTGAATGCCAGTCGCATTCCTCATCTGAACTTTCAGGGGTCGTTGTGGGCGTAACATATCCAAATCCACATCGGGTCTTGCTGTAGTAGTCCCGTGGTTTCCTAGCCGGGACTGGCGGCTTCAAAGACAATCGTCGACCAGTGCCGTAGTTCAAACCTGGCGTAGTTTCCAGATCATACCCCTGTTTTTGCAAGAGATATTTGGAACGGGCGCTATACAGGTAAAGAGGCAGTCTCCCGGTATCTGATTCAAGATCGACCTTCTCTATAGTGAAGGGCTGTGGGTCATCCTTCTAGCCGAAGATGATTGGATGGTCCCCTCCCTCGATTATGCGGTAAGCGTCTTCTTCTGGGGTAACCTAGTTTGCGGTGTAAACACTCGTCACCTGTGTGTATAGGTGAGTGCCTATACCGTGTTCCATAGCCACTACAACAAATAGGACCTATAATAGCAGTTTTTCTATAGCGTTCAAGTGTCCCCGCTATAGAATGTTATCAACAACAGCATTTTTTCTGTAGTCCTATAAAAATATTTATTTATAGCATTTTCTGAATGCTGTAGAATATATGGAATTATTTATTGATATGTTTGTATGTCAATCTTAAATTTTATTTCGCCCGCAATTTTTTTACTTTGTCGCTCGTATGCCAAAAAATTGGTGCCAAAGCAGCCGATAATAGGTTTTTTCCTTCTATATTCTTCCATTTTTTCTGTCTCCCTCTCCCTATTCTTCCTTTCCCTTCTTCTCTCTCCTTAATATTCTTCCATTTTCCATTGCTCTCTCTCTCTCGGAGGTTGGCGGCTAACACGAGAACGACACTGGTTGGGGATCTTCCGCAGCAACTCTCAACCTCGGGTAAAACATCTTCGAGAATAATTTTACGGCACAGATCGATCTTGATCGTAAGTATAATTTTGGTTCCAAATTTAGGGCTTTTGTAGGATTTCTATTGACACATTCGATTTTGATATTTCCTAAGCAGTGGATATGGTTTCCAAATTTAGGTTTTGGTGTTGTACGGATGCCTTGGCTCCCAGTCGGTGCTCACCAGATGGATCTATGCCAACGACGGCAAGAAAATACGGAGAGGCGTCGCTTGCCTCTGACAGCAAAGAGGATGTCAAGGAGGACGACATGCCGACCATCGATGTTGGCAGGCTGATGTGAGGTCTTCAGTGAGCGGGGGCCGACACGATGTCGACCCCGATCAAGTAAAGGATCAAAGAGGAACGGTAACAACTTTAGACAATGTTCTATTTTTGTCTATGATTAATATTAGGAACACTATTGCGGCAAAAGGCTATTTAATTTTGGATCGATTCTTCATTGCCGTATTAGTTTCAGTTGGATTAGGGTTTGGGAGATGATATGGGGGAACTAAAGAGCACTCCTCCATATCCTCCGTTCGTCTAAGTCACCGGGACCTGATCTCTCTCCTCTTTCACAGACGATCGAGCTGAGGAACTTTCTTCCTCAGCAGCTTTCCTACTTTTGCTAAGGCCAACCTCATCTCTATTGTATGTTTGTTCTCATTTTGGTCCTACAAGTCTTTATTTTATTTTGTAATCAAGGATATTCTTTCACTGTTAGCATCAATTTATTCATAGTAATTTTAGTTTGTGTGTATACTGATAACTCACCAATGGCAGGAATACAGAAATGGTAATATTGTTGTATATGTGGGTGTGATAAGGGAGAGACAGTAGTCTCAGTAGCTGTATACCTAATATATGAGGCCATTGGCTTATACACAAGAAAGAGAGTGATTGCGTCCAAAGGAGAAGCAGGGACCGATTGGACTGTCGACTGTGGTGTTATCGTCGACGTCGTTGGGGGACTTCTTGGTCTTGGTTGAGGGTTTATTTTGGGCCCTCTTTTCTTGGAGCTTGATATTCCTCCCCAGGCAGAGTCGGTGACTCGAATATGGCTAGAAAAATTCAAAATCATGAATACATGGACATCGAGAACCTGTGCAAGAACGATGCTTAGAGCCAGAAACAGATGGTGGAAACATTTTACTCATTTGAAGTTGTAATTGCATATTTTACAAAAGAGATCGAAAAATTAGGGCTTTAATTAGGTAATGGGTTAAGGCTTTAATTAGGTATTTAGTTAGATAAATTACAAGAGATGCCGATAGAATTAGGAATTTACTTAGGTACGACTGTCCTGAGCAAGACAAATCTACATTTGTTGTATTCGATTAGATGGTAACTTGTGATGGATTATTATGAAATAAGGAATGTGTCTTTAGAGACATAGCCACTCCATCATGCTTTCAATCTCTGCACTATCTACATCTTAATTTTTCTTGCCAAGTGGTATCATTATAATGATCAGTTCTATATGGGTCTTTCTCAGTAGAATGGACACATGAGGTAATTTAGTGTTTGCTTTCATTGCAAGTTCATTGAAGAAAAAGGTAGAATAATTAAATAAATAAAAAGTGGCAGAGGATGACAAATACAGGAATTAGAGAAGAATATAGTAGAACAGAAACTATAGATTCATATCTAACCCTCTTAAAACACAAACCTTTTCAACACAACGAAAATAAAATTTATTCCTAACCATGCATCAAAAAAAATTCCAAGATTTTTATTCATCTATAAGTACCAAAATATTGCCAACAAAAGACCCAAAGAAGGAAACACAAATATTACTATAGGCGATTGTGTCACATGATCAGGTGAACAATAATAGAGAGAAAGAGGGACTCAGACCATTTCACCAATGTACGTATACAAAAGTTATGTATCCATGAAGAAAAAGTCGAGATTCTTGTGGTGGCTCATCTCATTTGAACTGCTTGGTTATGATATGTTCACTTTACTTTGAGAGAGCATGATATGCAACTCATAAATTATTTTATTAAACTTTGGCATTTGGAAACTATTGAAAATCTTTTTTTGGGTGTTTATAGAATGTAGATACATTGAATTTCCAATCTGGAAAAGTTGTTGATATGTCAGAATTTAGAATAAAAATGTAAAGCATTTTTTTGTTGTCTTGTAGATATGGAGCTGGTGTGTTGGCCTAGAAGAACTCGTTTGATACAATTGTGTTGTTACTTATGGTACTTTTGGGAACTAGTATGGTTGTTGGTCATGGTGCCCTTATGCTAGTCATGCCAGGTATTTCACAATGTTAATCTAAAAAAATGTTCAGTGTCTAAGAAACAAGAATACGTATAGGAATTCGGTTAGTAGTGCCAGTCTAATAACTAACATAAATTTTGGAACAATTTTATCATGTTTGATTCAACATAAATCAACTATGAACGTAATATTTTTTTTATGAATCATTGTTTCTAACTTTAATGTTTTCTACTTTTAGAAACATAGGTGGACAAAAGATAAATTTCAATGCCCAAGTAACACTGATTTTTTTTTATTTTACCACCTTTATAGCTGTGATGAGTAATATTTTGTTACTTGGGAATATTCTATGTACTTAATCCATCAACTCAGATTGATTACTTTCGTTCCTACTTTTTTCATTGCTCTCAGCTGTGTCGGATTTCAGTACCAGAATTACACGAAAGTAAGTTTCTTTTATCCATTATTGTTAGCTAATTTATAAATTGAGGTGATACCGGAATTACACTAAATCCTTCATTTTTGTATGATCCAATTTAATTAATCTCAAGCTTGAACTTGCTTGTTTGTTCGAATTAGTTCAAATAAATTGTATGCCCCGACTACAAGTGGAACATGCACCGGCTTTATTTCTGCTTATCAACATTATTCTGAGTCATCGAAGTTTGCAAGAATATATTTCAGTTCGTAAAATTGTTTATTTATTACTGTTCTACATTTGATTTGTTCTTGCCTTGATTTTATTTCAGGGGGTCAAAAAATAGAGTTGCATTCGTAAGGATCAACTTCAAGAAACCACATATTCTTTTTCTAGACGAGCCTTCTAACCAGCTTGTAAGTTCTTGAACTTAGCAAGGTCAAAACTCATATTCGTATGAATTTCCTTTAATACTTATGCAAGTTTGTAGCGAAGAAAACCTCAGTGCCTACCCTCCTGGTAGCCACTAGTAGAAATATGTCATGATGTCATCTGGAGCACACTTTGGATCCGATTGGGTCTAACCAAATTAGGTTGCTATTAGTTATCTCTAAGACACCTTTGTCTCCCTTGATTGATTGAAATATCATACAATTAGAAGTATATATTAATGTCAGGTCATGAAATAATTCCTTGTGTGGCCCAAATCACACATCAGATTCATGGAGCAGTAACTTGTAAGTATTTTTCCTATGATACTTTCCAATGATTAACATTACAAGAATTGATTACCATGCTTGTCCCTTATTATTAGATTTTTTCTATTTGTATGCTTTGCTTGGTTCTTTCTATGGCAGTTTTATTATGAACATTTATGAATTCTTGGTCTGCTTTGCTTTTCTTTGGTTTTGGGGTTTAATTTCTTTAAGTACCTCTATCAATGTTTTTCTTTGAACATTTATTTTGAGCCAACTTTGGCATGCATGGAACCTTATTGGGTCTTTTTCCAGATTTTGAACTGTTTTCAGTAGCAGGTCCCATATGCAGTTAGACTGATACAAAATCTTAGACCGGTACGAAATATGGGACAATTTTCAATATCAGTTTTCAGTAGGCATTCAATAGCAGTTTACTTCAAATGGCTCTAAATATTCTCCCTCTACAGGCATGGACTAATCAGTTAGCTATAAATGATGAGCATACTGTAATGATAAAACACCAACTACTACATCATACAAGGTAGGTACTCTAAGCTACATTTCTATGGAGGTTCTCTATATATCTCATCGGCATGGGCGGCGGGCACATAAATTACATCAGTTAAAGAGTTGTACCTTCGGCTATAGAATAGATATACGTAAACCCAAACCAATAGCTCTATAGAAGCGTGTATCCAGGTGCCAGTATTGGAGAATAGAAATTCAAAATATTAGATTGATACCAATGACATGATTCTGCATTTATCATCTATATGTATTATTAACCATATGTATGTCTCCAACTTTCATTTGACCTACAAGATTCAGATTTGAGCATCTTTATTTGTTGTTTCTTTTTGTACCACAGGCAAGGAGAACAAGAATCAGTGACAAGTTGAGGAAGTTGCAGGAACTTGTACCTAACATGGACAAGGTAAGCGAGGAACTACAATGTAATCTCTATAAAGATGCATTTTGCTCTCAACTTCAACTTCAACTTCAACTTACTCATGTACTGTCTTCATTCTTGTGGTACATGTGTATTCTTTTAGATGACCTCAGTTCTTAGGATGGGATTATTAGAGAGAATAAAAGTCAATATGTATAGACGATTTATTTGTTTGGAGTGATTTTAGTAGCCTAACAGAGGGCTTATAAGTATACCCAGACGGCTTCCAAGTGCTACCACAGGGCGGTGAATTTGAATCCCAATGATTCAGAAGCTGGGGGTGAGCTATGAGGGGTTTACTTATTCAGAATTTAAGCTAAATGCTTTAGAATTTTAGGTTTATATGTTATTGAGCTAAAATTTTGATTGCCTCCCTTAATTTACTACCAAACATTTGATTGCCTAGATATATTTTTCTTCTAATTATGAATATTAACTATACTACGAATATTTCTGGATACATGATCTTGTGTAGGTCTTAATAGTTGAGATTGTATTTAGTAGCTATTTAATCAGTTTATCAGGATACATGATCTTGTGTGAACTTATTTTTAATATAATAATGTGTTTTCTTTTCAATTTTCTATAGGTTGGCGTGTAAATTTTTGATGGTTTTCAGTCCAGTTATTTCCTTGTTTCACTCCACAGATATGTGATACCTGCAACTTCACATTTAACACACTGCATGCCTCCTTAGCTACTGAACATATTGTATTCGCTATTACATAACACTACTTGAGTATCAGAAATATTTCTATCTAATTTTTTTTATATCATAATGTGTTTTCTTCTCAATTTTGTGTAGGTTGGCGTATATATTTTTGATGGTTGTGGATAGCTGCTAGAAGGAAAGAGACGAGCTATTTTTTGGCCTACAGATATTTGTAAATGGAATGGTTTATTTTGGACTACATATACTTTGTAAATGGAATAGTTTATTTTGGCGTACAACTACTTTTTCTACATCTTGAATGTTTTAATGACTACTACTTTTTGTACATCTTGAATGTTCTAATGAAACATTTCATATTTTGGCAAATCTTTACTATATCTTGATTGATCGAAATGCAAGTTGCGATTGAAATTGTCTGCGATTATTGTTATTTATATGTGATACAAAACAGGTTATGAAATATGAAATTCTGTAGCTTCATAATATGAAATTCTGTAGCAGGTTTATAGCACTCAAAACGTCTAAATTGCTGCTACTACGATAGCATATGATGTCTAAATTGCTGCTACTATGATAGCATATGATGAACGCTATAATAAATCAAACCATTCATCAAACGCTATAAATCATCCACAGCATTCACAAACGCTATAAATAATCCACAGCCTTCATAAACGCTATAAGTAATCCACAGCACTCACGAACGCTATAAACAATCTAGAGCGTTCTAGAATGCTATAAAGTATTTACAGCATTCATAAATGCTATAAACCATCAACAGCATACACGAACGCTATAAACCTTCTACAGCATTCATGAACGCTATAATGTTATAGCGTTCACATGTCTGGACATACTATAGCGTGGGCGATCATAGCAAACATAATCTGCTATAGAAGGCTTTCTATAGCGTTCTGCGCATGCTATTGTAGGCCATATTTGTTGTAGTGAGCATACATTGTACAAAGCTTATTAAGCTCGAGGTATTTCAAAGATAGCCCTTTATTGATGAAGTAAGGTATCTTTTCTAGTGGGATTACATCATCTGCGAAGGGAACATCAGTGTGGGCAGCCACATACTTGGCTAGCTCCGGTTCTTCTTCGGCTATCCCCTGTATAAATGAAGACTGAGAGGACGACCTGGGCAGCTTGATCGTCAGGGGTTCAACTGGTGGAGCCGAGCGTAGAGTTATTGGCAAACTAGCGACCCCCAGTTTGGTACCTGATGCTGGACGGGGAGTTGTTGGCTCGCTAGAATCCCCAGACTTTGTATCGGGGTGACGATTCTTTTTGGGAAGACGTATCGTCATTGGCTTGTCAGAGGGATTAAGCTTTTCTGCTTGTGGCTGGCCGACTCTCGGTAGCCTGATTGTTAGTGGCTCCGTTGTGGGTCTTGGCGCTTGGCCGAACCTTGGCAGCCGGATTATTATTTGTCTTTTTTTGTGTCGCGAGGCTGATTGCGTCCTTACGCAGAGCGGCCGTAAGGGGTGCGGACTCGCCAGGTTTGCGAGCTTGAAGGTGGATCGTCAGAGGTTCTTCTGATCCTAAGGCCGTCTCAGTTCGAGCCTGTACGTCTTCATCCAGGTGCCTCTTCGACTTCTCGTATAAGCAGGAATTCGAGTAGTAGGATTCGACTCCTTTTAAGGGATCGATGTCGGCAAATTCTGTCCTCACAAAGCCGTGTTTGTCGACATACTTGAAGCATTGGTACAGCGTGGAAGGCACGATCATATAATCGTGTATCCAAGGGCGCCCCAATGTAAAACCCCTAAATTTCTACTGATTTTTATTTTATTTTATTTTATTTTAGTACTGATTTAAAATTTGGTATTATACGTCGCGTGGTCGTATTTTACGTCGCGTAAGAAATTGTATTTTTCGAAATTGCTCGACGAGTGCGAATATGTGCGAGCGTACATATTTTTAGTATTTTAGTTATCGTCCCAAAATTTCCAAATTTGTTAGTTTATTTATAAAACCTTTATTTACATAAGTTATAATAATAAATAATTTCTTTTCTATAAAATGGTATATTATATTTATGTAAATATCATTTGGACATTAGTAAAGATTTATTAAGTTTATATTGTAAATAATAATATATTTTTGAAATTAATTATTATAGTATTTTTGGAAAACATATTTTAAATTATTGTGGCAATTTAAATCCTGATTTGAATTTATGGATTTATTTAAATAGTGAAATATTTGAAATTTATTTATTCCATTGATTTTTAAACCAAGAATTTAATTAGATTTAAATTGAATATGTATTTGGATTTGGATTTGATTGATTTTAAATTAAACTACGAATTATCTATTTTGGGTTTAAACAAATCCTAAACTTTATCTTATTGGGAATTCCTACATCCTATAAATAGGCAGGTACTCCTACAATTCATTATTCATCCACAACAATTATATTCCACAAATTTCCACCACAACTGCGTGCACCGTGTCAGTGTCTAATTCTTATTCCATCTTTTTACAAATACATCATCTTCCATGTCGGACATATCCCGACAGAAATGAATTCCTAACCCTATCTCAAGCCCCGATCTGCCCTACCCCCTCTCTACGACCACCATCACCCCCTCACCGTCATTATCTGCCAACCCAGCCACCTAGCTAGCATACCATCACGGCAAAAGAAAAGGGAACTTTAACCAAACACTCACCTGGACTCCGTCGTGACCACCGACGAGAACTTCCTTGCGCCGTGGACCACATCAAACCGACTGACCGGCCTCCGTGCCAGGCACGCCTGACTCCGTCGTGCTCCGCCCAGAGCCGCCGTCCCCGTCACCTCAGCGATCCGGAGCTCCGATCCCCGAGCGCCAGCCTCCGCGTGCTCCGTCTCTTCCGTAGCCGCCGGAGCTTCCCCAGCCCGGCATCCTCCTTCCACCGCGCTCCTATCTAATACCTCGCCGTGAGCGGGCCATCCACCGTGCCCTACTCCGACGAACATCGCGCGCCTGCCCTCTGCTTCCCTGACCTTGGGATCCACGCAAACCGAGCCTACCGGTGGTGCGCCGCCCAGCGTCCGCGTGCTGCAACTCCGCCGTGCCAGGACATCTCCGTCGAGCCCTCATCGGTGAGCCTCCGCGCAACCCACGCGCCACTGCCGGCGCTCAACCCCCATCGCCGCCTCTACCGGTCGTCGTACCACTGGATCAGCGCCATCCGCCCTCGGCGTCGACTACTCTCCACCGTCGGTGACCGGATCCCCTACGGCCGCCCTCTCCTCCCTCGAGAACCGCGTAGCCGCCGCCTCTTCACCGAGACACCCGGCCGTCTCCGCGCCGAGCTCTGCCCGCTCGCCCATTTCTCCTCTCCTCCGCGCCGCCGCGCGTCCGCGAACTCGGCGCTGCCCCAGCGCCGGACATCGCCGGCTAGCCTCGGTGAGTGTCCTGATCACTGCCCCCCTCTTTCTTCGTTCCTCTCTCTCTCTCTTCAGTGTTAAAGTGGGGAAAGTAAATGGATTTTTTGGTTTTATTATTATATGTATTATTATTATTATTATATTTATTATTATCTTACCATTATCATTATTATTATATCTTTTGGTATTACTAATACTGCCATTATTATCTATTATTATTATTATTATTTATATTTATTTATTGTTAATTATTATTATTATTATTATTATTTATAAAAAGGGAAAGGAGCTGTAAAGTTTCATTTAGGGTTAAAAATATTATGTATTTTTATAATAATAATTATTATTGTTATTAGTATCATTATCCTTTTAAATTATTATTTTTACAAAATATTTAATTTAGTGTATTCATCTATTATAAAATTTTGACTAGTAAATCTTAAATTTCAAATTACTATACAATAAATAATTTTCAAGTATTCCTCTAAAAATTATGGGTATTAGTAAAATATGGTTCAAGTAATTACGTAAATTGATTATAAAAGTAGTTTTCAAAAATTAGTACATGTATTTATTTCCACAATTTTTCTTCAATTATCACAGTTGATCATGACTAATCCCATGTTCCTATTTTCTCGCGATTTGGACCACTGCATCGACCATGACTATTAGACAATGGAGACTTGTTGGAAATATCGCACATCCGGCGTAACAACAGGCAAGATACCTTGCCATTATACTGTTTATATTCAGTCTACATTTATTTATATATCACTGTTCATTTTTTGTTGTTACAGTTCTTGATTTATTACATGCTCAGTGATTATTAGTTTACTTTGTTACTATCCTTTGGTTGCACATGAACCTAGAGTTAAGGGACTACCGTCTGTAGTGTATATCATATACCTTTACACAGTTGTACCACGAGGATGTGTGAGATGAGTAGCATGTAGAGGTTCTTGCGTGTGGGTTGATCCCCCATGCGCATGCGTTAGGGCTAACTGCTAATAGAGGCGTGCTAGGAGACTTAGTAGATAGTAGAGGTACATGGTCGTGGATGCGACTTAACAGGTACATTGGGTGGAGAGAACATTACCTGACGTATGGGCTTCTATGCACTTCCCTTATTACCTGTGCGCTCCGCCGGAGACGCAGGCTCCAGGTGCCCTCTGACGTTTTCCAGAGCGTTATGGACGTAGCCCCATGCACATGGTGCCCTCTGACGCTTCCCGAGCGTTATGGACGTAGGCCCCTGGTGCCCTATATGGGGACTATGCCGATCTCATTTACAGCCAGGGCTCATGCGTCGAAGGATTGTTTCTCACAACTGCATGATCACTTTAGTATGGTTAGATTACCTTTTTGTGTCTTGTCACTATCTTTGATTAGGGCATATTTATATTCAGTATTATATGGCATGTTGATGTATCTTGTTACGTCCCTCTGAGGACCTGGTTATCTCGCCAGGTGCGTGTTTCGTGATTTCTTGCAGGTGCTCTAGCTAAGGCCATTCCTTCCTTCGTAGTGATTACTCTTGGACTCGCCATTGCTCTCGCTTACTAAATTCTTCCTTGTATATTTTTCCATATTTAATATGGTTTGTAGTGGACTTTGTCTTCGCCCAACTATTGTGTACATAACAAATTCAAAGTTACTTTTATATCATATTTATCTTTGTGGATGAGATTTAGTACCTTGGTTACTGCATTTTACAGCTTATGTATATATACGAGGGTCTATATACTTCGTATGTATACAGCTGGCATGATTGCGTTCTAGTCCTACGTTTTTTGGGACTGGGGCGTTACACCCAAGAGGATGTTGTAAGAAGTATCCGCATCTATGACATAACAGGTGACTTCCGACTGAAGATCGCCAATTTGGCACTTCAGGCGAATCTTCCCGATTGGGTAGCTCCTACCCGAATTGAAACCGCTGATGGCGGTGCTTGTTGGCGTCAGGCGATGCGTAGGAATACGGAGATGATGTAACAGACCCTTCGGGATGATGCTTATGGAAGAACCAGGATCAATGTGCATCCGGTCCACCTTTACGTCCCCGATGTATCCGGTGTAGTATAACGGACGATCGTGCAGATTGGTTTTGATGAGCATATCCTGCGGAGTGAAGACTATACTGGGCATCGCTTCTGTGCAAGTGTTGTCTTGGAGATTTACAGGCGGGCTCTCTCCTGTGAGGTTGACCTGAGCCAGATAGGCGTCGGCATTTTGGAGTGCATCGCTCAAAGCCGCACGATCATCCTTTGAGAGTCTCAGAAGCTCGTATAAAGATAATTTGGCCGGTGTATTGGCCAATTGTGCCAAGATGTCGAAGTTGTAGGGCCTCTCCAGCCCCTGAGGTACCTCTTTTCGGAGGGATTTGTCAAAGCGAGTCTCCTTTGGCCTAGGCTTATCGGTCGTTGGAGGTTGAGAAGGTCCTGGAGTGTCAGCGGTAGCTGTCTGATGATTCTCAGCCACAGGTTGGAATTGTGCCCCAGACCGAGTAACGACTGCTATGACTTCTTCGATATCTGCCGATATTGTGCGGCAGGACCTGACTTTTCCACTCTTTTTCTTACGAATGGAAGATGGTGTGGACTTAGTCACTTTAGATACCAAGTCTGGATGGACCCACATGACCTCCCCTCGTGATGTGGTGAGGGGCACTAGACCAGCAGCCTGATCCCGAGGAGGTGGAAGATTAGCAATATCTATTGTCGCCAGAGGGATGGGTACCACACCATCTTGAGTTTCAGTGGGAGGGAAGCTGCCAAATTGTACTGACACTATATTGGCTGCCACGGTTACCTCTTCGAAATTAATGGCTAGAGCGTTTGAATCGATGAGATGTTGGATGTATCGTTTCAGTTGGTAGCAGTCGTGTGTAGCATGGTGGACGTAGCGGTAGTAATGGCAGTACTTTGGGCTTTCCATTTCTGCCGACCGAGGTTCCCGTCTCGGTGGAGGGAGCTGAATTATGTCTCCTTGTATGAGCATGTCCAAGATGGGCTTGACGTGGCCGTCTTCGAAGGAGTAGGTCATTTGCGGCCATTGTTTGTCTGCCAGTTTTGACTCAGGTTTCTGGGATATGTCGGCCACCATAGCCTGTTTACCTCTGTTGTCCCGATTATTGGAGGGGCTACCCCCATTGTCATTGTTGGTATTAGGACGCTTGCCCTTGTTCTCTCCCTCCGAGATGTACAATTCCAGTTGGCGAGCCTTCTTCAATCATTTTTCGGCGCTTGTGGCACTGATGATAAACGTCTTCCAGTCCTTAAATTGACTTTCGCCCATCCAGAGACTGATTGTTGGGAGCAATCTCTTTTGATAAATATCAATCAAGGAGGAATCCGGGTTACCAAACGGCAGTTTTATTGCGGTTTGGCAAAACTGCTCAATATAGTTCCTTATCAGCTCTTTCTCCCTTGGACGACGACTATGAGGGTGGACATCGTGATGTCCTATCCTACTTCGTAGAATCTCTCCAAGAACATACTCTTGAAGCTGGTGAAGGAGTGGCTGCAGTTGTCCGGCCGGTTGCGATTCCAGTCGAAGGCGACTCCTTCCAATGCTCCAATAAACAGTCGTGTGAGGATGGCATCGTCATGGGGCAGATGGTCGATGGTGACCTCGAAGTAAGTGATGTATCGACTTGCGGAGGTCTTGCCATCATAAGGATTGATATTGAACGGCTTATATCTTGGTGGAAAGGGGACATCCCTCCATGCAGCAGGGAATGGTTGTCGTATTCTGAGGTCTTGAGAGGTTTCTCGAGCGTGAAACATGGTTCGGAGCTCCTAGACCTCTCTTCTTGCTTCCCTGGCCTCATCCACAGCGGTATGAGCCGTCATTTCAGGAAGATTGTTGCCCGGGTTCGGTACCGCTGAGTTCGAGTCCGTATTGACCGCGGGACCCGCGCTTGTTTGGCCAGGCGTCCCTCCTTCGAGAGTTGGAAGGGCTGCTTTGATCTCGTCTACAGACTTGACCAAAGCATGCAGTATGGCCTCCAGAGTGTCGATACGTTGGCGATCACTGGAACCACCTTGGTTGCTGTCCGTCATGAACACCGTCTTTACATGAGAGGAAATGGAAGGAACGGTGGAGGACGTGCCCTCCGAGTCATACCCCTGTACCGAGAAGTCATCGGGATATGTGGAAATATTCTTCTCTAGTTCGGACTCAGAAGGAATAGTACCCCTAACTTCAGAGCTTGCTTCATCTTGAGAGTCGTGGACGTCATCGGGGACGTCGGCATCTGCTGTATCTGACAGGAGAGTTGTTTCCTCGGGCTTGTCTCCTTGGAACATCGGATTATCGTGGATGTTCTGAGGAGTGCTAGCTCATGTTTCAGTAACCCCCAATGGTACGGATGATGAATCTCCTACTATGGTAGATTTCGTCTTCGAACGGGTACCATGGAATACTCCGGTGGTGGACAACTGTTTAGACGATAGTTTGTTAGTCACAGTGGTTCAAATCTTCGGGCTGGAAACGATTAACTTCTTTCCTCTCCCATCGGCGGGGATTTTCTGAGTGGAGTTGCAAGAGGAAACGGGAGGTGCTTCGTCCTCTGAGCTTGGTCGTTGCAGCCCTTGGAAAATAGGTTGTCGATCTTCTCTTGCTGTCGCGTTGTTGTAACAACAATTGACGATAATTTGGGTGCAGTGATGTCCGTGGAAGGACTCTTTGCATATCGGGGCCTCTTCTCTTTCCTTGCGTTTGCGGAGGATAACCTTACGCAAGTCAGACGGGTCTGGAACGACCATATTTGCTCCCTGAGTTTTGGAAGACTTGTGGGAACCACCCTGTCCGTTTACCGCCGGGGGCTGACTCGAGTGGTTCTGTACAACTTCCCATCAGAGGCCCGCATAACGTTGTATGAAGCGCTTAGATGGTCAGAGGTTGGGACAGCCGACTGAGCTTGCCGAGCTCGTGCTGCCCTTGACTTCTTCACTCGAACGCCTGAAGGCGTGTAATAGGAAGAGTCAAAATGAGGCTGCATAGAGTCAGACACATTTTCTTGAGCACATGAGAGATCAGAACCATAGGAAAGGCGATGGAAGACTGAGCCTGAGCTGCGTGGAGAATGCAGTATACGGCTGGAGTCAACAGCCTTCATGCCGCTGGCAGTTGTGGCCGCATAGGCTTTCTTCGTGCGGCTGAAAGTCTCGGCCGCATGAGGTTTCTCTATGCGGCTGGAAGTTCTGGCCGCATGGATATTCTTCATGCGGCTGGAAGTTTCAACCGCATGAGCATCATGTATGCGGCTGGCGGTCTTGGCCGCATGAGTGTTCGGCTTCTTCCTGGAGCACACAGAACCACTCTTTGTTCCTGCAAGTCCAGTATCGTAGTATTTTCCTCTGCCGGACTTGGGGACAGCAGAGTCCTCTATAGCTTGACGTGGGGCCGCATGAGAGTTGCCTTCACCGTCTTGGATAGCAGAGAGCACTCTGTCCAGGGCCTGGGGAGGAGCAAATGATTTTGGCCTCCACTCCCTGCGAGCCTTTTTTGTACGGGTTTACTTCTGGACCGGGCCAGCGCTCCCGTCGGAGAACATTTCTTCAAACGCCTGTTAGTCAAAGCGGACGACCATCTTCTGTTACGTGGAGCCAAGTTTGGTTGCATCCGATTACGTCACCAACTCCTCATCCGTGGATAAGTTTGTCCCCAGCAGAGTCGCCATCGTGTTTGCCATTGATTGTAAAAAGAATAGAACAATTATCGGAGGACTGAACTTAGACTCACAATACAAACTCGCTTGTACAAAGAAAGCCTAGGGACAAAAACCTAGGTACAGCAATCTAAGTATAATTGTTTATTTTAGATTCTGGGGGGTAACTATAGAGGCTCGGAAAAGCGACAGTAGCTCTGCCTTACTCCTTGGACGATCGGGTACAGCCTTGGCTCTGTAGAAGAACTGCTCGGCGTTGATGAAGAAATGCTCTCCTTTCAATTTCTCTCTGACTCTCTGGATCCGGGGGGGGGTGTTCTCTCTCTCTCTCTCTCTCTCTCTCTGCTGCTGCTTTGTGAGGGAATGGCACCTTGCTATTTATAAGAGTGGGGGGGCATCATTAGGGTTTGCAATGATTGTCCATTCTCAAAAGTCTGCGATTAAGGATCAATGATTCTGGGCCGCTCGTAATAGATTTGAGCAATTAATGTGATTGCATCAAATCTCTGTGGGCAATTAATGATGATTGCCATAAATCCTCATGATTTGTTATGCCAAGCTCGGATCTCCTGCCACGTGTTCAATTTGATTGATTACAAATGATCTGATTTGATCCCAGTAATTATGAGGATGGCACTAAACCTGGTTGTTAGGATTTGTTGATGAATCTTGCCACATGTCCAACTATTATTAGGCTGCTAGCTGTAGGGACGCTAGCAAAACCACAAGCCACTTAGGAAATCTGAGCCGCATGAGGATTACTCCCTACTGAGCCGCATAAGGCTGGCCACGTGTCAAGGCTGCTTGGGAGTGGCCTCTGAACATTTGAACCGCATGGAGATGATCTGAGCCGCATGAGCGTAGGCGACCGCATGATGGGTGGCTTCTCAGTAAGCCGCATGAAGATAGTCCTCGTGAGCCGCATAGGTAGCCTCTGCCCGAGCCGTATGGGGTGGCCTTTGTCTGAGCCGCATGTGACTGTCCACGTGTCAAGGCCGCATAAAGGTCTTTGGGGTTTGATGGATTGTGTCAGAGATTTCCTTCGTTTCCCTAGAAATCTGCCATTATGACAGAGTCATTATTGTGTCTTTTTGTCAGTGCTGTCATTGGTCAGAGCTGTCAGCAGTCAAGGCATTAAATGCAGTAAAGACAAAGGGAAGAGCTGTTGAGGGCCACGTGGCTCCTCTCTGGGCCGCATGGAACTATTCGAGCCGCATAGACGCTTGAGCCGCATGGATCCCTGAGCCGCATGAGCTATCTGAGCCACATGGGGATCCTTGGCCGTATGAATCTTTCTTTATTCTTTTCCATGCTTCTACACTTACAAGGGACAAATACGGGCAGTCGATGAGTGGAGCATCAAAAACATGAAGTGTGTGTAATACCCCACTCCGTACGAGGCTTTTGGGTTGGCTTGTTGGATGCGATCAGAATATTGGACTATGACTTGGGTTGGAGATCAGAAGAATTGAGACTGATGCAATCTCTCTTAGCTAGCTAGACGTAATAGGTATTGGAACGTGGCTCGCTGGTGTAGCTACGCTTAGTGGAAATGTGTGCAATCGAAATAGGAAGACCCCTTATGCAAGTGAGTAAAACTGCCCTCCCTTCCCTTACTCCTTCGTGGTTTAATAAAATAGAGTATTGAATTGCTAATAATATGTCATTAATGTCACATACCTTGGATGTTGAATAATTGTGATGCTTTAGTTACTAAATTGATAGAGATGCTTATGCTAAGAAATCGTTGAATGGATGATACAAGAACATTGAACTGCTGAATGAATCACACTTGAACTGCTAATGTGACTTGATGCCTGAGAATGAAATGCTAAAGCCCCATTGAAATGAATTGATAACATTCTTAATGTTAATAATGTTGTAGAAGTATGAAAAATCTCAGCTGAAGACATCCCTTCGCCAAAGCACAAAAGATGCAAAAGACTCAGGCTCAGTACAAAAAAGACAAAACAGAAGATATGGAGAGAAGTTACTTCATTGTCCTGTCTACCAAAGTCTAGTACAGACACATCAAGACCATACATAAGGGACTAATTCTGTTCTTTTACAAAGGATCTAGTACAGATTTGACAGAAGCCTAGAGGGATCTACAAGGGATACAGTCTTCATCGAAGCACAACCTTTCTTCTTCTCGATACACACGCTGGAGGATTGACCTCCACCGATTCATGTTCTGATATTCTTGTGGGCGAAGCCTCTTAGAGGTATATCAGTAACTCAGCACTTTGAAAAAGCCAAAGCCTTCGAGCCAGAGGCGTAGCCATCTCCCTGCACCAACCTCAGAAACAAGATAGTGTTTGGGCCCCCTCCCCTTCTTTTATTCCAGAAGCCAGTGCCTTCACTCCAGAGGCGCAGCTATCTGCCTGCGCCAATCCAGATGTGCAAGGGTGTCATACCCTTCCTTTTTATAGCCAACGCCTTCACTGTTTAGAGGCACAACTACTTACCTACGTCTGCATGAGGCGTAGGGCGGTGATATGCTCATACCATTTCTATTCCAACGGTGCAGTCGTCTGCTCCGGATCAGAAGCTTAAGTCACTTCTCTACAAGAGACTTAGGAACTCCCATCGCAACCAATACAAGTCAACTTGTCTCTCCAAAAGCACAGTGACCTCATCAACCTGAAGCATAAGCCTACTTGTCGCCTACAGCACAGTGACTCTGATAGCCTGAAACACAGCTTCATAAGTTGCTCTGCATTCACAGAAGTCTTATCGTCATTCGAAGCCAAGTCCACTCGTTGCCTGAAAGCACAGAGGTTTCATCGTCTCCAGAATCACGGTCTACTCGTCACCACAGAAGCACAGCAGCATTTAGTCCACATTAGATGCACAGGAACCATGGAATAACCCCCAATTGATTTGTTTAAACTGTCTCTTGCAGAAAATATTGGGCTTAAATCATCATTGATATCATATCAGATTGATTCAAATCTTAGATGAGGATCAATTAGACTCCAAATCTAGGATAAAATCCCAAAATTTACTCAGCTGTATCCGAGCAAGCAAATCAGCACGCGCCATAGCAAGGTTGATTCGTCGTCAGATCGTCAACGGATTAAATGAGCCGCAGCAGTGCTCGATCTCTATCATCACACTTTCAACGTCAAGGCCACAGTGAAGATCCCGACTGCTACAACCTTATCCCCTTGCCCGATTCCCGTTCTGGGAAAGCATGGCTATGAAGAAGGTGGTTCCATGGTTGATCTGACGAAGGAACGATGCCGAAGGAAGCACACACTGGTCGAACCCCTCATGACGGGAGTATTGCCGGCAAGGAGATCTGTCTTCGACAGAATCTCTTTTCCTTCATTTAAACCTTCGACGGACTCTGAATACTACTCGCCCGCTGGGGTTAGCAGAAAAGATCCTAGGTGGCTCGCGCTTCGTGCAACAAGCGTGCGACACCAACGGCAGACCGGAGGCCCGTGTTGACAGTAACACGCGCAGCCGACGGAAAGCTACACAAGACTGGCCCTCGCGCTCTGATGCCTCAACTAGTCGAATCTCCCTTCCAATGGGGTACTCTTGTGCGTAATCCCAACCAGGGATACGACCCACGGAGAGGGAGCTACGCAAGCGACGTTCCCATGGGAGCGACAGGAGGCTTCCTCGCCAGACCCACTCTGACCGTATTTACATGCAGCTTCCCTGCATGTACGTTGAGAGTACTACGACAGAAGATCCAACCCTCTCCCAAGCAGAAGAAGAATCTGTGGCACAAGACGGGCCTAAATCAAGGCACTCTTGTACGCATATTACCATCAACTGCAGTTTTCAGCAGACGGCTGCGCTATCGCCTAGCAGGCGCTTCGTCTTCCAGAGATTCTCCACGCCGACTCCACGTCGGAGGCCTAACAAGGTGTAACCCCTATTTTTCCAAAAATCATTGTATGAAAAACAAATCCAAAAATTCTCCAAATTGGTTCTAAAATATTCTAAATATTTTTCTATTAATTTTAGAATTTTTTTGCGATTTAATTGGAGTCATTTGGAGTCCGTATGAGTTTTTACGATTTTTAAACTTGTAGGGGCATTTTGGTAAATTATATATTAGGGCAACTTGGTGAAAATAGTACATTAAAATTTTTAGGAATTTATGATGGTCATTTTCGTAATAAATTATATATATATATATATATATATATATATATATATATATATATATATATATATATATATATATATATATATATATATATATATATATATATATATATATATATATATATATATATTTTTTTTTTTTTTTTTTTTTTTTTTATATATATATATATATGATATGTATATATATATATATATATATTTTTTTTTTATATATGATATGTATATGTATATGTATATATATATATATATATATATATATATATATATATATATATATATATATATATATATATATATATATATATTTTATATATATATATATATATATATATATATATATATATATATATATATGTATATATGTATAATAAATATGTATATGATATATATATATATATATATATATATATATATATATATATATATATATATATATATATATATATATATATATGATATGTATATATGATATGTATATATGATATATATATGATATGTATATATGTATAATAAATATGTATATGAGTATATAAATTTTACAGTATTTATACATGTTGTTTTCATAATAATAAATGTTGTTTTCTAATTTTTTATTAATTAATTACTGTTTATATATATATATATATATATATATATATATATATATATATATATATATATATATATATATATATATATATATATATATATATATATATATATATATATATATATAAACAGTAATTAATTAATAAAAACTTAATTATGTATATATATACATATGTTGTTTTTATGAAAATAATTAAGATATTAATATAGTATTCTTATATTTGATTTCCTTTCTATTTTTGGATGAGTACATTATAAAATATTACATATGTATTTAATATTTTGTCATTTAATTTCTGCATCTCAATTACGTCAATATTAAATATAGTGCCTATACTGTAATATATATATATATATATATATATATATATATATATATATATATATAAAGAAAACCCCCTCTTTTTATTAATCAAGGCTCAAAACCTGAAGCCTGAACCGTATACCAGACAAAATATACTAGTATACCACTAAAATGAAATAAGAGGAGGAAATACTAGATCGCCTAAGGTCAGGGGTGTAGAGGGGACCAGAATGCTCTCGGGCTGTGGAAGCACATGTTGCTCCGTTTTCGGCATTGGCGGAAGACTTCCCGAGTTAGCTGGTCTGTCGAGTATTGGTGCCCTTCATATCTAGCCTTTTGCGATTCTTCCAAATCGCCCATGTGGCGGCCGCTGCGACGATCTGGTGGCCGTGGGAGGCTGAACCCCTGTTTGCCATTGATTATAAAAGAACAGAACAATTTATATGGAAAGACTAGACTTTTACTTCACAACACAAACTCGCTCGTACAAAGAAAGCCTAGGGACGAAAACCTAGGTACATCAGTCTAATTATGATTGTTTAGTTTTGATTCTGGGGGGTGACGGTAGAGGCTCGGGAAAGCGACGGCCGCTCTGCCCTACTCCTTGGACGATCAGACGTAGCCTTGGCTCTGATGAAGAAATGCTCTCTGGATGGGAAGACTCTTCTGTGCGTGCCTTTTTCTTTCTCTGTGTGTCCAGCCGAGTGGAGAGGATCTCTTTTGCAAGGGAATGACATCTTGCTATATTTTTTATCTTTTTTCTCTGGATCCGATCCTTCTGCAAGGGAATGGCACCTTGCTATTTATAGGAGTGGGGTGTGATCATTAGGGTTTGCAATGATTCCCTCCTTAAAAAGTCGGCGGCCAATCATCTGGGCCACTAATCTTGATTGCATTACATCTGGGCAATTGATTCTTGATTGCGCCAAATCTGTATGGACAATTATTGTTGATTGCAATGAATCCTCATAATCTATTATGACAAGCTCGGATCTCCCGCCACGTGTCCCATTTACTTAATCACAACAAATTTGATTTAATTTGAGTAATAATGGTGATTGTACAAAATCTGTTTTTCAGAATTTGCTAGCAGCCATAACTCCGAGGGGATAAGACAGCCACGTGTCTCAACTTGTCATTAGGATCGCCACGTGTCTCAACCGTCATGAGCGGGGCGTCTGGAAGAGCCGCATGAGCGTGGTCTAAGTGAACCGCATACGGGTGACTCCCAAGTTCTAGCCGCATGAAGGTAACCGCCGCATGGGGGCAGCAGCTTCGTGAAGGAGGCGACCGCATGAAGGAGGCAGCCGCATGAAGCGGGCAGCCGCATGAAACGGGCAGGCGCATGAAGGGGCAGTCGCATGAAAGGCGCGGCTGCATGAAGTGGGCAGCCGCATGAAAGAAGCAGCCGCATGAAGTGGGCAGCCGCATGAAGCGGGAAGCCGTATAAAAATTGACAGCCGCATAGGGATGGCAGCCGCATGAGAATTGACAGCCGCATAGGGATGGCAGCCGCATGAGAATTGTTAGCCGCATAGGGATGGCAGCCGCATAGAGCGAGCAGCCGCATAGGGGTGCTTGGGACTTGACGGATCCTGCCAGAAAGATTTTCTTCTTTTTTCTAAGGAGCATGCCATCATCATTCCAGCTTTTATGTCAGAGTTGTCATTCATTGTGTCAGAGCTGTTATTCATTGTGTCAGAGATGTCATCAGAGCAATTAATTGGAAGTAGAAGTGGGCCGCGTGTCTTTGCCCGAGCCGCATGGAGCTGTTGGGGAGTCTCGAGCCGCATAAAGTTCTGAGCTGCATGAGGCTCCCTCTGTTTGGAGCCGCATGGACTTTTCTTGTCCTTTTCCATGCTTCTACAAGACCCCCTTCAAAGTTTTCAATTTGAAAAATTGAAATACTTTGAATAAGAAGCATGGCTATATATAAGCTCTTCTGGCCGCATAAGGTATTCTAGCCGCATGGGCTTCCTAACCGCATGAGATGTTCTGGCCGCATGGCCTTGCTAGCCGCATGAGATGTTCTGGCCGCATAGCCTTGCTAGCCGCATGGGCCGTTTCTGGCCGCATATGCTCTCTACCACGTCTTCTTGCCACGTATGTATCTCATTTATTGCCCTTGATTTGCTTGATATTTAAAGTCGCCTTTTGGGGCAGGATCCCAAGGGTCGGTTCGGATTTGCCTCGGATTTGCCTCGATGACTGAAGACTCGGTTTTACAGCACGCGGATCGAAGCGTCCCCCCTTTCTGCCTATAAATAAGGGCGTCTTTTGGGTAGAGAGACTTCTTTGCTTTCTTCTGCCTTCAACTCTTCTTGCCCTAGATTTTTGCCTTTGTCTTCCTTCTCCGATCATCATCGACAATGGCCCCTAAGTCTTCCAAGGCTGTGACTGCGACGAAGGGTAAGGGAGTTGCTTCTTCATCAGCCACGGTGCCTGAAGTTCACCCCGACGTTCACCACCCCATTACTGGTAAGGGTTTGGGCGGATCACATATTTTGAAACCATACCAAAGACGGCTTTGTTGCATGCTTTATGCACAAGCCTTTAATGCGTTCCTCGTTTTCGTCGAACTGTTCAATTTGTAGGGGCCGTATGTTCGTCTCATGTCCGAGCCGTATGGGGGTATACTCCATGTCCGAGCTGCATGGGAGTTGTCTAGTGGCCGCGTAGACGCTTTACGAACTGAACCGCATAATGACCCTTCGAACAGAGCCGCATAAGTACCTATGAAGCGAGCCGCATGAAGCCCTCTCAAACAGGGCCGCATGAGTTCGTCTAGATTGGGCCGCATAAGGCTCTGACCATCTAACTTTGTTTCTTTTTATTTTTGATTCTTGCAGCATCCCTGCCGAAGTCTGAGATCGTTGTGAAGGAAGAGCTGCTGCCTCCTCTCAAACAAGAGTCATCGTTTGTTAAGGAGGAGGTGATACAAACAACGGAGGAACAGAAAGGAGACCTGGCGCCCATTGCTGTAAAGGAGGAGCCCCAGTCTGACGGCGGTAGTACTGGGAGTTCTGACCTTTCTACTCCGGACGAGGATTTTGCTCAAGTAGATACTTCATATGCAAAATGGTTGAGGGATTGGTATATGTGCCCCCGCAACTAGGATTCGTGGGCTCTCATAAATGTCCATCTTTTGTCTTGATATTTCTGTCTGTCTTTAGCTGTAGTTTGTGTTTTGCTTCTTTTGGACATCAATGTAATCTTTTTCTTTTTGGTCTGAATGAAATGATAGAGGACTTTTTCGACTTGCTCATGAGATGTAGTCATGTGAATGTAACCACTTTTGAATGACCGGAATACATTCGCTCTATTCTTTGCTTTGTAGTAGTTGTTCCAATGAGAGACTTTTTGTGGACCTATTATCCTTGGCGTACCCTGATTCTGGATACGGATAATAAGTTGGGGAACCAACATACTTACTCAGAGGTAATAAGGACATGGTAAATATGAAGGTTTCTTCGATGGAGCCTTTCCACTCAGAGGTAATGAGGATATGGCAGGAGTGGGCTCCATGAAGGGAATATAGAACAACTCAGAGGTAATAAGGACATGGAGGTTCTATGTGAGGGGCGATTTGTTTTTGATGGAAGGAAAATAACTCAGAGGTAGCATCGACGTGGTTGTTTCGGAAAATCTGTGGATCTGTTACCCTTTTTGTGCACTAAAAGTGCGGGTATTGGATCATAAGGGGGAGCTATTTTCGGGAAGAAAGTTCAGAGGTATAATCATACATGACTTACTACCTAAAAAATGCGGTATAGATTCATCTGTAGTGATCAGAGTGTAAGGTCAGCGGTACCTGCGGGTACATAACTCGACAATCTGGGGGATTTGGAGTCAGCATGTGAGTTCAGCGGTACGAGCGGGTACATGACTCATCATTCTGGAAGATTTGTAGTCGGGATGTGAGTTCAGCGGTACTAGGGGGGTACGTAACTCATTGCTTCGGAAGATTTATTTTCGAGATGTGAGGTCAGCGGTACCAGGGGGTACGTAACTCATTGGTGCGGCAGATTTGTAGGGGGGATGTGAGTTCAGCGATACCAGCGGGTATGTAACTCAACACCCTAGCTGATGTCGTTTCAGACATAATACTTCTTTAGAAACTTATCGTTGATGGGCAACATGAGCAAGTCTCCATTTTGTTTTGCAAGGCGGTAAGCTCCATTGGAGAATACAGCATCGATGATGAACGGGCCTTCCCACTTTGGCTGGAACTTGCCGGCAATTTTGTGAGTCATAACCATCGGCCTCCGAACCGCCAGAACGAGGTCGCCCACTTGGAATATTCTGATTTTAACCTTCTTGTTGAAGGCTCCGAAGATGCGTGCCTGGTACAGCTCGATTCGTTGTTGAGCTAATAGGCTCTTCTCATCCAAGGCCTCTAACTCTTGCAGTCGGCGATGGTGATTATCATCTGTTGTCAACCGATAGGTGAGAGCGACGCAAAGCAAGGGGATTTGAGTCTCTAGTGGGAGAACTGCCTCACTCCCATATACCAAAAAGAATAGCATGTTCCCAGTGGTCGTCCGTACTGTAGTACGGTATACCCACAAGTATTCGTCGAGCTTTTTATTCCAGTCGCGTTTGTTTGATAACACAAACTTTTTGAGAAGCTTGATGATTGTTTTGTTGAATGCTTCAGCCAGACCATTAGCCGCTGGGTTGTATGGTGATGAAGCAATATTCTGGATTCGGTATTTGTCGCAAAACCGATAGAAGGCGTGGCTTGCGAACTGCGGACCATTATCATGGATGATTCTTCGGGGCAGTCCAAAGCGATAAACGACATGATGCTTGAGGAAGCTGATCACGTTTGAAGTCTTTACTTCTGTAAGCGGAACAGCCTTCACCCATTTGGAGAAGTAATCTGTGATTGCGAGTATGAAACGATATCCTCTGGACGAAGGTGGAGTGATCGGACCAATGATATCCATTCCCCATGCTTAGAAGGGCCAGGATGCCACCATCCGATGTAGAAACTCGGATGGCTGGTGGATGAAATCTGCATGGACTTGACAGGCTTTGCATTTTTGTGCATAGTCTATTGCGTCTGCAACCATTGTGGGCCAGTAGTAACCCATTCGACGAAGGCGATCTTGTAGTTTCGGACCAGGCTGATGGGCCCCACAGATGCCATCATGAGCTTCACGCACGGCTTCTTTGGCTTCTATATTCGACAGACATCGAAGCAGTAATCCATCGTATGATCGCCAATATAGCATTTTTGTCTCTGTATCGTAGAAGAATCTGAGGGAACGTCTTCTGATAGAAGTGGCTTTCTTCGGATTCTCTGGCAGGATGTCGTAGACTACAAAATCGATGAATGGTTGTCTCCAGTCTGGTGCTTCGTCGACTGTCCGCGTGGAGTAACTCTCAACACATTGAACATTATTCCTGGGATAGACCAACTTACGACCTATGATGTCAACCAGATGATGAGCATGATTCGGAACTGCTAAGGAAGCGGCAAGGCCTGCTAGGGCATCGGCTTCAATGTTCTGGAGCCTGGGAACGTGCTCTATGAAGAACCCCTCCAGGGACGAGATGATGTCAACTGCTATTTGGTGATAGGGGATCATATCTTCATGACGAACTTCGTATGAACCTCGGATCTGATTGACGATTAGCTGCGAATCGCTGTATGCTTCAAGGTACTCTACCCCCAGCTCTTTTACAAGTCGAAGGCCAATGACCAAAGCATTGTACTCGGCCACGTTGTTTGAACATGGCTCCGTGAGGGAATAAGCTCGATTGATCACCAACCCGGTAGAAAAAATTAGCATTATTCCGACTCCAGCGATGACGTTGCCCTTGGGCCCAGTTCTAGAAGCACCATCGAAGAACATTCGCCATATGGTACTATGGGAGGCCATATTTGAATTAGCAACCTCGTCTAGAATCTCTTCGTCTATTTTGGTTGACTCCGAACCTGGATGAGCTGCTAAAAGGTCTGCCAAAGCTTGACCTTTAACAGCCTTTTGCGGAACGAAGATCATGTGGTAGGGGGACAATAATATCGCCCAGGTAGCAAGACGAGAGCTGAGTGTGCCTGGTTTAGTCATGAGGACCCTGAGGGGGTTGACTCTTGATATGACGTAGATGGTTTGTCCTGTGACGTAGTGTCGCGTCTTCTGAATGACAAAAACCAGAGCAAGGCACTCTTTCTCTACGGCAGTGTATCGATGCTCTGGCCCCATCATCATTCGACTGAGGTAATATATAGCCTGCTCATGGCCTGCATCCTTGTTTTGTGCTAGCAGAGCGCCGAGAGAATGTTCCATCGCTCGTACATAGAGCAGGAATGGTTTTCCAGCAACCGAGGCCACTAGGACTGGAGGGTTTGACAGATATTCTTTGATGCTGTCAAAGGCACGTTGGTATTCTTCATCCCATACGAATGAGATGCCCTTCTTCATGAGGTGAGTGAATGGCTGACATCGTCCGGAGAGGTTGGAAATAAACCTCCTGATGTAAGCTAACCTCCCTTGAAGGCCTCAGAGTTCACGGAGATTTCTCGGGGTACCCATCTCCATGATTGCCTTTGTCTTCTCAGGATCTATATGAATCCCCTGGACAGTAATGATTAAACCCAGGAATTTTCTACTGGATACGCCCAAGAAGGATTTGGTAGGATTCATCTTCAAGTTGTGTGCTTGCATCGGGTCGAACACTGTCCTCAGATCATGCAGATGATCTTCCTTAGAGTGGCTTTTGACGGCGATGTCGTCGACGTAGCATTCTACTGTCTTGCACAGATGGTCTCTAAAGATGACTGTGTAGCAGTATATGCCAATCAGTGTTCGGAATGATGTATGCTTCTCATCGTCGGGAGACATCTTGATTTGGTTGTATCCCGAGAAACCATCCATGAATGACATGTGCTCGAAGTCGCAGGTGTTGTCAATCATGATGTCCGTGATAGGGAGGAGAAACTCATCTTTAGGACACGCCTCGTTTAGATTACGAAAGTCGATGCAGATTCGAATCTTTCCACTTTTTTTGAGGATCGGTACTATGTTGGCGACCGAGTCAGGATGCTGTTACTCACGGATGAAGCCACTGGCTATCAGTTTGTTGACCTCAGCTTCAATGGCATTTGTAATGTTGGAATGAAATCGTCGCTGCTGTTGTTTGACTGGTCTTGCGTCCGGACGGATGTTGAGTTTGTGAAGTGCAATCTCGGGGTTTAGTCCTGACATATCTTCGTAGCTCCAGGCAAACACGTTGATGTATTCTCTGACGAGTTGAAGTTGTGATTCTCGCTCTTCGTCTGTCAGATTCTTGCTGACGAAGATGGTCTTTGGAGAGGACTCATCACCGAGATCGACTTGTACAACCTCATCCTCGGTGGGAGGCTCTCTTTGTTCGAACCGCTTCTCCCACTGCGCATCTAGTTGTTGTGCCCATGGCTCTAGCGCAAGAAGTTTGGGAATGTCTTCATCTTCTTCGTAGGCGTCGACAAATACCATATTGAAGGACCAGACTTGCCTGAGTTTGTCCCCGATGCTGACATATGTTGGGTGAACCGTTTCCCCTGGATTGTCTTCTTGGAACACCGGATTGTCGTAGATGTTTGGAGGAGTGCTACCCCCGACTCCGATGCCACTAAGTGTGGCAGATTTTGTCTTTGAACGGGTACCTTGGTAAACTCCTCCTGTAACGGTGGTAGACAACCGTTTAGTAGAAAGTTTCTTGGTTACGCCGGTTGAAATTTTTGGGCTGGAGTGTTTGCCATGAAATATAAAAGAACAGAACAATTATCGGAGGACTGGACTTTTACTTCACTATACAAACTCACTTGTACAAAGAAAGCCTAGGGACAAAAACCTAGGTACAGCAATCTAAATACAATTATTTATTTTAGATTCTGGGGGGTGACGGTAGAGGTTCGGGAAAGCGACGGCAGCTCTGCCTTACTCCTTGGACGATCGGGTGCAGCCTTAGCTTTATAGAAGAACTGCTTGGCGTTGCTGAAGAAATGCTCTCTTTTCAGGCTCTCTTTTTGGCTCTCTGGCTCTCTCTGTATGTGTATATGACTCTGTCTCTGTGTGTCTTTTTTTCAAGGGAATGGCACCCTGCTATTTGTAAGAGTGGGGGGCCTCATTAGGGTTTATAATGATTACCCATTCTTAAAAGTCGGCGACTAAGGATCACGGGATCTGGGCCGTTCATCTTGATTTGAGCAATAAATGTGATTGCATCAAATCTTTTGTGGGTAATTAATGTTGATTGACATAAATCCTCCTGATTTATCATGCCAACCTCGGATTTCTCGACACGTGTCATTAATTTGCTTGTTTGCAAATGATCTGATTTGATCCCGTTATTTCATTGGAATTTATTGAGGGATTTCGATCAATTTGATGTCACGTGCCCTGCTATCATGCCACGTGTCGCAAATGTAAGCCACAGCAGAAATCTGAGCCACAGGAAAGTTGCTCCTCATTGGGCCGCATAAGGTTGGCCACGTGTCAAGGCTGCCTGAGGGTTGCCCCCTGAACATTTGGACCGCATGGTAATGACTTGAGCCGCATGAGTGTGGATGACCACATGATGGGTGCTTTCTTCGTGAACCGCATGAAGATAGTCTTCGTGAGCCGCATGGGGCTAGTCTTCGTGAGCCGCATGGGGCTAGTCTTCGTGAGCCGCATAAAGATAGTCTTAGTGAGCCGCATGGGGCTAGTCTTCATGAGCCGCATGGGGGAGCCTCCGCTTGGGCTGCATAGGATGGTCTCTACTTGAGCCGCATATGACTGTCCACGTGTCAAGGCCGTATGACAGTTTCTGAATCTCGGAGGATCGTGTCAGAGATTTTCTTCGCTTCCCTAGGAGTCCGTCATTATGAGAGAGTCATAATGATATCTTTGTGTCAGAACTGTCACCTTGTCTGAGCTGTCAGTCGTCAAGGCATTTAATGTAGTAAAGGATAATCGGAAGAGCTGTTCGTAGGCCACGTGGCTCCTCTTTGAGCCGCATAGGACTTGTTTGAGCCGAATAGATCCTTGATCCGTATGGATCCTTGAGCCGCATGAATTCTCTGAGACGCATGGGGCTCTCTGGCCGCATGGATCTTTCTTTATTCTTTTTCATGCTTCTACAAGACCCCCTTCAAAGTTTTCAATTTGCAAAATTAAAATACTTTGAATAAGAAGCATGGCCATGTATAAATTCTCCTGGCCGCATATGATGTCCTGGCCGGATGGATGTCTCGGCCGCATGGATGTCTCGACCGCATGGATGTCTCAGCCGCATTGAGTCGATCAGCCGCAGGAACTTTCGGGACGCATATCATCTTGCCACGTGTGCGCATCATTAATTGCCTTAAATTCGTTTTAGTGCCGCCTTTAGGGGAAATCCCAAGGGTCGGCTCATTAAATCTTTGGATTTTATGCCCTGGGTGAATCTCTTTTATGAGAGAGGGGACGAAATTCGAGGAATCGGTTTCGTCTTTTCCGAGGCGGTTATCAATCTACGTGTTCCCCCCTCTCTTGTCCTCCTATAAATAAGAGGGGTTTGAGAGAGAACTTTTTTACCTTCTCCTTTACTTCGAACTTTCCCTACCCTATCGTCATCTTCTTCTTTAATCACCAATGGCTCCCAAGAAGACCGTTGCGACGAAGGGCAAGAAGGCGGCGTCTTCGTCGTCTGCGACGGCGAAGGTCAAGACGACTGCCTCTACTTCGACCACGACCGCTCCTCCGTCGGCCGTCGTACCCGCAGCTCACCCTGACGTTCATCACCCTATTGCTGGTAAAGACTTTACGTGGGTTTAAAAAAAACCTAACTGCTATGGCTACGTCGCATACCTTATACACGAGCCTTTATTTTCATGTGAGCCGCATGAATATTCTTTTGAACTTGAGCCGCATGAGCCACATGAGTTCGGATGCATATATCTCGCAAAGAGACGTTGCTCGCAGATTTGGAGGCAACAGAAATTTAAATATAAACTGACCGAACTCGGACAGAGTTCGGACCGAACTCGGGCCGAACTCGGTTAGGAGTTCTATCAGGAGATTTTCAAAATATTTTATCAGAAATTATTTTTCAAAAAAATTTTGGAATATTTTGTAAAATGATATGAGAGTGGAAATGGATAGGCTTTTTAGAATGTGGACTAAGATAACCCAAAGCCAGTATTACCAAAACTGATTTTACAAAATAAATCCTAGACTCAATAAAATATAAAATACAGAATAAAATATAAAATAAGTCATCTCCAGATTTGATGATGTTGATGCTTCGTTGATGCAGTACAATGTCCGTTGAAATTGATTTCATATATCCTGAAATGATTAGCAGCAGTTTGTATATTTTGTGTATTGACTTAAGTGCATGTTGATTATCGAAATCGGGTGTGACCATGGAATGGGCCAACAATCTCCCCCATTTTGATAATTGACAAACTTGAGTCTATACCAAAATATAGCTTATAAAAATAAAAAAAATACAAGTACCTGAATAAATGAGATGGTTGAGTTTGTTTTTGGATTTCTACCCTTTTTGGTATATGTGTACTCTTTTTCTCCCCCTTTGTCAAATAGTAAAATGACTTGGCTCTCCCGTAGTGTATGAAGCCAACAATAGACAACAAAAGACAAAGTGAAGCAAAAGAGACATGATCACAGCATAAAACAACTACTATGGAAAGAAAATGCTGGAAATAAAGTACTAGAATGTCATACTAAAAAGTGCTGAATACAATCATCAGAAAATGTCTAACTAATGAGTTTAGACATAAAAAGAAAACTACATCAAAAAGATCATCATCTAACAAATATCCACTATCCAAAAGCTGAACCCGCGTCACATAGTGGGGTCGTCAGCACCAGGAGCCTCTGGAGGAAAGTAGGCTGCAGTGGGGTCGAAGTGCTGGAAGGAAGCCTCATCTGTGAACCGAGGACCCGAAAAGCCTGGGTGAGGCAGGATGGTGATCGGATGGACCGGATCATGGGCTAGGCTGTAGTGGAGGTCAGCAATCCTATTCCTCAGTACCTGAGCCTGAGTGATGCGTCGGAACTCCGAATCAAGATAACTTTGATGACGTTGCGCAGATATAGCAATAAAATCATCAAAGCGCTGATAGAAAGCCGGATCAAATCCCGGGGCAGGGGCTGGAGGAGGAGCAGCATCAGGAATCTCAGCGTCAGCAACTGGAGCAGGCTGAGCTCCAGGAGGCAGAGGTGGAGCAGGAAATCGGCGGGATCTGGTAAGCTCGATAGGAGTGGAGGAGAATGCACAAGTCTGAAGGTCAATCTCAAAACGACGAAAGATAGACGCCAAGTGCATAGGATATACCAGATTCCTTCCTGCATTTTTGCAGTTCAGCATCCAGGACATCATAGTTTTTGGGATAGAGAATGGAATGCCAAAATGAATGTGGTATAAAGCAGAGAGTTCCAAGAAGGTCACTTCATCTGTGGATCCTTTCTTTGGAAGGAGTATAGAGAAAATCATGCGATAAAGTTCATAAAAAGATTGGTTCAAATGCTTTGCATAAATCCTACGAGGAACAGTGTTTGGATGACAAATGAGTTCCCTGAAAGAGGCAAGGGTAACATCAGCAGGGAATTGGACATGGGTAATGTCAACCAATGCTTCACCAAGATCAGGAACATGGAAAAATTCTCTGATATCGGTAGCAGAGAATTCTAAATCTTGCCCAGCAACGCAAGAATAGAAGTTTTTGTTAGGTTTTACTTGCAAATTGCAGTTAAACATTCGGACAGCATTATCAAAAATATTTTCTGATACCTCTAAAAAATCTCGGTATCCTAAGTGGTCAAAAGTAGGAGCATATTCAGAAAATATGGTAAAATTGACAAAAGCTCCATTGCAAATCTTGCGACCAGAAAAAGAATCGAACCAAAGATCAGAAAACTCTTTGTCCGAAAACAAAGTAGAGTCATAGTCTTCTGCATCCATTGGTCGTGCTGGACTAAATAGGCTAGCTGGTGTGTAATCAGAAGAGGAGGAGGCACCTTGGGAAGTAGTAGCCCTATGACATTTAGGACCCATTTAGACGATAGAAGAGAAAAGGAATACCTTTTTGAGAAAAAGGAGGAAGATGAGAATTTCGAAACGCCTACCAGATCTCTTCGAATCCTTGCTATGATGGAGGAGGAAGGAATTTTAGGGAGGAAGGAGATGTTTCTACGAGTTGGTGTGTGGAAAAACTAGATAAAAGGGTTGAATTTATAGGACCTAGGGCCGGCTGTTCGGTTCTGGAAACATAACAGTGCCGATCGAACTCGGTCCGAATTCGGTCCGAACTCGGTCAGAGTTCGGCCCGAGTTCGGTCACTTGCATTTCCGAGACAATAAATGCAGTTCTGGTTGGTTAAAAGTAATTTTTATGACTTTTGACTCTAGTATTTAATAACGAACTCTATTTATGGGTTAACTGTAGGGGTTGTCCCAGCTAACGGAGGTTCACCGGGGAACTCTTAAGTACCGCTTCGCTTCGACCGTAGTCGTGGTGACAGACATACCCTTTTTAGGTTTGTACCCAAAAATAATTTCCGTTAAATAAATTTTAAAGTTGCAAGTCATAAAATTAATTTTAATTACCATATTGCATTATGAATCTAAAAATTCAAGTATACCGAGCTCACATCTTATTATGTTAAAACGGTCTTCAGCCAATGGTTTTGTGAATATGTCTGCTAGTTGATGATCTGTGTCAATAAATTCTAAGCAGATATCCCCGTGTTGTTGATGATCACGAAGAAAATGATGTCTTATCTCTATGTGCTTTGTGCGTGAATGACAGATAGGGTTCATAGTCAGATTAATAGTGCTAGTGTTGTCACAATAAATAGGAACTTTAGTGTAGTGCAGATTGTAGTATTCTAAGGTTTGCTTCATCCATAAAATCTGAGCACAACAACGTCCTGCGGCGATATACTCAGCCTCAATTGTTGATAATGCTACTGAATTTTGTTTCTTGCTAAACCAAGAGACTAAGGCATTTCCTAGGAAATGACATGTGCCGCTGGTACTTTTACGGTCCACTTTGCATACTACAAAATCCGCATCCGAGTAACCTATCAGGTCAAAGGATTTGGTTTTAGGATACCATAAACCGACTGTAGAAGTTCCTTTAAGGTATCGGAAGATACGCTTAACGGCACTAAGATGTGATTTCTTATGATTTGCCTGATAACGTGCACAAATGCAAACACTAAACATAATATCAGGACGACTAGCAGTTAAATATAATAAACTGCCAATCATACCTTGATACTTACGCTGATCGACAGGTTTGCCACTTTCATCAGCATCAAGCTTTGTAGATGTAGCCATAGGAGTCCCAATTGGCTTTACATTCTCGAAGTCGTACTTTTTTAGTATGTCCTTCGTGTACTTAGCTTGGTAGATGAATGTTCCTTTTGAGTGCTGTTTGATTTGAAGTCCTAGGAAGAAGTTTAGCTCTCCCATCATACTCATCTCAAATTTACTCTGCATATACTTAGCAAAATCTTGACAGATTTTTTCGTTAGTAGAACCGAATATTATGTCATCTACATAAATTTGCACAAGGAGGATATCATCATTCAAGGATCTTATAAACAAAGTAGTATCAACTTTTCCTTTTGAAAATCCATTTTCAAGTAAGAAGGCACCTAGGCGTTCATACCAAGCACGAGGTGCTTGTTTGAGTCCATAAAGGGCTTTCTTAAGCTTGAAGACGTGATCAGGTTTTTGAAAATCTTCAAAACCAGGGGGTTGTTTCACAAAAACTTCCTCTTTTAAAAAACCATTTAAAAATATGCTTTTCACGTCCATTTGAAATAATTTAAAATCATTAAAACATGCAAATGCACAAAATATGCGGATGGCTTCTAGTCTAGCAACAGGAGCATAGGTCTCATCATAATCAATTCCTTCTTCTTGATTATAATCTTGTGCCACTAGACGTGCTTTGTTGCGTAGAACTTGTCAATCTTCACTGAGTTTATTTTGGAACACCTATTTGGTACCAATTATCGATTGACCAATAGGTTTAGGAACGAGTTCCCAAACTTGGTTTCTCTCAAATTGATTTAGTTCCTCTTGCATGGCATGAATCCAAAACTCATCAGTAAAAGCATCATCTACATTCTTAGGTTCTATTTGAGAAATGAATGCTACATTTGCTGCTATATCAGAATCTTTATGAGATGAACGTGTACTTACACCTTTAGATATATCACCTATGATGAGTGTCTCTGGATGATCTGGCATGAATTTTAATGATTCATACTTTTGGGTCAGATCTTTTACAACACTCTTCTCAGTCCTTGTATCTTGGGTCAGATCTTTCACAGAATTCTTCTCCGTCCTTGTATGTGTATCTTCATCATCACTGTCGCTAGATCTGTGACTATTTAACTCATCAAAAGTAACATTAATAGTTTCTTTATTAATCATAGATCTTTTATTGAAAATTCTATATCCTTTACTCTTAGCAGCATATCCGAGAAATATCCCGTCATCTGCTTTGGAGTCGAACTTTCCCAAGTTATCCTTGGTGTTCAGGATAAAACAGCGACATCCAAAAACTTTAAAGTAAGAAATGTTTGGAATTCTTCCAAACCAAAGCTCATATGGTGTTTTCTTCGAGATTGGTCGAATTAACACCCTATTCAAAATATGACAGGCTGTACTAACAGCTTCTGTCCAAAAAATATTTAGGAAGATTATACTGATTCAGCATGACTCTAGCCATCTCGCTTAGAGTACGATTCTTCCGCTCTACAACACCATTCTGTTGGGGTGTTCTAGGACAAGAAGATTCGTGGTAATATCCACTATCATCACAAAACTTTTTGAAATCAGAATTTTTGAATTCGCCACCATGATCACTTCGGATACGAGTAATCATGAAGCCTTTTTCGTTTTATACCTTTTTGCAAAATATCTGAAATTCAAAAATTGTATCACTTTTGTTTGATAAGAAATAAACCCAAGTAACACGAGAGAAATCATCAACAAGAATAAAAGCGTAGAGCTTACCGCCAAGACTAGCGACTCTACTAGGACCAAATAAATCCATGTGAATTAACTACAAAGGTCTGGAAGTACTTACAACGTTGATGGATTTAAAAGTAGACCTATGTGCTTTGTTCTTTTCACAGTCAGCACATACCATATCTCTCTTGAATGGTATCTCAGGGAGTCCTCTTACCAACTTCTTTGTACTTAGTCGTGAGATAGTATCCATGTTTGTATGTCCTAGTCTCATTTGCCATAGCCAGCTTTCATCTTGATTGGCTACTAGGCACCTACATGCATTATTAGTATTCTCCAAAAAAAAACATAAATATTGTCTTCTCTGATCCCTTTATATATGGGATCATCAGATGACAAATCATATATGGTACATTTATCTTTCACAAAATTGATACAATAACCATTATCTCCCAAATAACTTATGCTTAATAGGTTATGTTTCAATTCTGTTACTAGACAAACATCCTTTATTACAGGATAGGGAGAAATACCTACAGTACCATTACCAATTATATCACCTCTCAAATTATTTTCGAAGGAAACATATCCTTCTTTCTTCATCGATAGCGTAGCGAATAAAGATGTATCACCAGTCATGTGTCGCGAACATCCGCTATCGAGGATCCATTTCTTCTAGCATGAGAGGGTTGAGGGTCCACCTATAAAAAAAGTAGATGAATCCTTTGGTACCCATTTTCTGAAGGGTCCATTCTGATTAGCTTTAGGTCTCCAGATTAAAGTGTGATTGTCAACAAGCTTTCTTGCTAAACAATACTGTGATATGTGTCCATGCGTGCCACAATAAGTGCAAGTAAGTTTGGAACCAGATGTGGTCACAACTGTGTTTACATGCTTGTTTGGTTTGGAGAACCTATAAGTGAAAGCATGATGATATTCGTGTTTCTTCTGTGCTTTCTTATTCTTAGTCCTCTTAGGTGTATGCTTGGCATTAGGACTAATTTTAGGCTGTGTCACAGGTATTGCCTGTTTGCCTAACTTGATTTCTAACTTGCAATAGACTCTTCATATCTAGCAGTCATATCTGAGAGTCTTTGTTCTATTACTAGGTGCTTCTTTTTCTCTATGTCAATAGTTCTTGCATCTTGACATAGTCTCTTTCTTTCTTTTCAATTTTGAGGATAGCCTCATGATAGTCTACCATGAGTTTGGCTATCTCTTCCGTATTACAGGTAGTAGACGTCTCTCTTATATCTTCAATAAGATTGGACAGTCTAGCTAACTCGGTTGTGTATGCCTTAATCTCTTTTCGAGATTGCTTATACTTATCGAGTACAGTTTTATGATCTTCAAGTAATTCACTAAAGGCATTTTCTAATTAATCGAAAGTAAAATCATCATATAGAGGTTTTGAAGATACCTTATCAAATGCCATAAGACAGACATTTGTATTTTCGCAGGGTCTATCCTCTTCTTCTGTATCACTGGCATCACTTTCATGCCAGATACTTGTGTTGGCATACTTTCGACCGGTTGTTGCTTTTCTGCTTGATCTTAATCTGTCATATGGACTGCTTTTCTTTGAAGTTGGACAGTCCTTCTTCATGTGCCCTGTCTTCTTGCATCCAAAGCAAATGGTTTCATCTTTATTGCTTTCTTGGACATCTCTCTTCCTTCTGCTTGATTTCTCAAACTTTAGGAATCTTCGGAAGTTCTTCACAAGTAGGGCTTGTTCATCACCACTTGATGATTCTTCATCAGAGTCATTGCATGTTGATTTTCTTGCTTGAGCTTTGAAAGCAATAGATTTTTCTTTTGGTGTTGTTTCTTCAAACTCTTGCAAATCAAGTTCATGGGTCATCAGCTTCCCCATCAGTGTTTCCAAGGACATAGTGGTGAGATCGTTTCCTTCAATAATTATTGTGGCTTTCGGATTCCAGTTCTTGGTTAGAGCCCGCAGCACTTTTCTGATCTTCTCATGATTGCTGTAATTCTTGCCAAGAGATTGTAGAGGATTAGTTATATCAAGGAAACGAGTAAACATCTGTGTAATTGACTCACCGGGTTTCATCTTAAAAGATTCATATTCCTAAGTTAGTCTACTAATTTTGGATTCCTTCACTTGGGAAGTACCCTCATGAGTTACCTCAAGAAGTTTCTAAATTTCGTGAGACGTCTTACAGGTTGAAACTCTGTTGAACTCCGTTTTGTCAATTGCACAGAATAGTACGTTGATGGCACGAGCATCTAGACTAGCCTTAGCTTTTTCAGCTTCAGTGTATTTGTCATGAGGCTTGTCTACAAGCTGGCCTTCAACTACTGTGGGTGCTGGTTTCTTATAACCATCAATGACTATAGACCAAAGATCAAAGTCAAGAGACTTTAGAAAGAAAGTCTTTCGTGTTTTCCAATAGGTATAATTTGTTCCATCAAATAGGGGAGGTCTATTTGTGGATTGCCCTTCACCGTTGAATATTGATTTCACGGCTGCCATATATACACTCTAAGGTTTGTTATATAAGAATATAACCCGCTCTGATATCAATTGTAGGACCGTTGAGCACCTCTAGAGGGGGGTGAATAGAGTGTGTGTGTGCAGCAGAAAAATAATCACCAATTAAAAATTAAACTATGGCAGTAAAATAAGAGACAGTAAATATAAAGCAGTAAGAGATAGAGAATTCAAACTCAGCAACACGACGATATATACTGGTATCCCTCTGAAAGGACTAATCCAGTCTCGAATACTCTTGCTCGATGTTAATCCACTATGGTACAAGCTTTAACTGAGAGCTGGTAGTCTCTTACAACACCGTGCTTGGTGACAAGTGCACGACCGACTTCACAACACCGTGCTTGGTGACGAGCGCACGACCAGCTCCACAACAAAAAAAGTTGCTGAACTTGGAACGACCTCTTTACGACTCTTGGAATACCAAAAGACTCTAAATCAAGTCTGATATTACTGGCTTTTGGCTAAGAGGTGTATAGGTATGATTTGAAAATCTTGGATCGTTTGAAAACACTTGAATGGAACAGAAGAGAAGATGAAGAGTGAATGAATGATTTGAAATGAAAATTTCTTCTCTATTTATAGGTATTTTCTGAAACCGAACTCGGACAGAGTTCGGGCAGAGTTCGAATGCATATATCTCGCAAAGAGACGTTGCTCGCAGATTTGGAGGCAACAGAAATTTAAATATAAACTGACCGAACTCGGACAGAGTTCGGACCGAAGTCGGACCGAACTCGGTTAGGAGTTCTGCCAAGAGATTTTTGAAATATTTTATCAGAAATTATTTTTCAAAGAAATTTTGAAATATTTTGTAAAATGATATGAGAGTGGTAATGGATAGGCTTTTTAGAATGTGGACTAAGATAACCCTAAGCCAGTATTACCAAAACTGATTTTACAAAATAAATCCTAGACTCAATAAAATGTAAAATACAGAATAAAATATAAAATGAGTCATCTCCAAATTTGATGATGTTGATGCTTCGTTGATGCAGTACAACGTCCATTGAAATTGATTTCATATATCCTGAAATGATTAGCAGCAGTTTGTATATTTTGTGTATTGACTTAAGTGCATGTTGATTATCGAAATCGGGTGTGACCATGGAATGGGCCAACAGCCTTGACTGTGAAAAACAGTCAGATTCTGGAGGTGTCAGAGAACTGGAGTTTTGTTTCTAACGGGATGGCGATCCGCATCCCCTAGATGGAGCGTCACTTCCCTTTATCTTGGTTCAATATGCTCCCACTGGAACGGAAGATGGAAGATTCTTTAACTCCTACCCGAAGTGGGATGTTTGTGGGAGACATCCATTATAACAACAGCCTGAAGTCAGTGTGTGCATGCAAGGTACACACCAGCCATTCTGTAATGGGATTGGCCCCGAGTACGTTCTTGAATGTGTCGGGTCCCAATTTCACGTTTTCTACAGCCGACACTTTTATGAACCAACTTGTTCGGAAGGGCTCATATCCTATTGGTCGATTGATGCTCCCTAGCTGGATACATCCTATTCCCTCGTGGACCAATCTGTCTATGTGGCTTTTGCGAAAGTATGAGGCCTTTCTGTGTGAGATTGGTCTTTACCATGCTATTCGGGGCACCAGCCATGGCTTGCCTATAAACAAGAGATTGTTTATATCTCTGCTGGAGATGTATAATCGTTGTACGGGAACCTTCTATATGCCCGTAGGGGAAATGGGGCTTGCGCTCCACGAAATGCATGCGATCTCCAAATTTCCTTGGGTGGACGAATCTTTTGAGGCGTATACTCCCACGAATGAGGAGTTCGAAGAGTTGGAAAGACAGTATCCAGGCTTCGTGGCCCTTTATCAAGACATATTGTGCCATTATAGCACATGTCATCAAATAGCCAAAAAGGAGAACAACTCGGAAGGGAATGCCCCTCATACCAAGGACTAGGTGCGCTATCTCTTCACGACGGATGCCTCAGGTCAAGTTACTCCCCGCCGTCCTCAATTCCGGGAGGCGGTGAAAGCCTTAGTGTCGTCGGCTAAGAGGGTGGCCACCTCTAGTGACAGATTCGGGAGTCAGACCGACTCTTTCGGTTATTTTTATCAGGATACCCAAGAATTGTCAGAGAAGGCGCTCCTGGCGGGATTCTTGATGATATGGCTGCGAAACTATATAGTCTCGGGCGGAGCAGGTTCCATCGAGAGGATCAGTCGCAATTTTATCCTTCCGGCTGTGAAGTTAGTTTTGCAAGTCCGGCTAGCTCTCCTCCCGGCCATGGTGTGCAGCATACACCGTGGCCTTCGCACTTTCACATCCAAGGTCATTGCCCGCGATGTGACGAAAGATTTTGAACGGACCGAGCTGCCCTATCATTATTTGATGGGGTGGCAGTTGATGCATTATTCGTCTTTGATGAGACTGGGCTCTGAATATGGCTTAACTGATGACGACACTTTTATCTTCCGCTATAGTAATGAATCTTGGGAATTCGAGACCATACGTGCTTGCCGGATGGCACTGGCGAGGGCAGACATGTACAATATTTTCGTATCTGTCCCTCGTTTTAATGATGAGGAAATAGCGGTTGTCCGGTATTGGGCTCCCTCAAATTCCGGACGGCCAGATGCTTCTGTTGCTGCGAAATATCTGCCCCGCTCATCTGGTGTATCGCAACCCTAACACTGTCTTTCTGGAGCCTTATCTGCCTAGCAGGTTCGTCCGGTAATTTGGATATAGTCAGCTTTTTTCTAGATAGCCCTAGCTCTTGTATGGGATTTGAAGGTAGCCTTTTTGACGGCATCCGGGCCTGGCATTACTATGACACATTCCATACCCGTACCATTTTCTCTGTTTCCGCTATCAAGGCGTCGGTAGAGATCTTGTATATGGCGGCTCTGTACCACGTCATGGCGAACAAGCCCCCTGTCGGTTTTAACCCGAGTACCAGTTTCATCGTTGGTACCGGCCTGAAAGAGGGTTTCCAGGGGGCCAAGACAAGAAAGAGAAAGAACAAAGTCGAAGTGCCGGATTCGGATTCTGCTGCTGCAGATGACGAAGGCGACGAGCATGATGGAGATGACTCTTCCTTTCCGGTGGCAGATGTAGGGGCAGATCAGCCGCCTATTTTGCCAGATGAGATGGTGGTAGATCAGCCATCCGTTGTACCCGGCCCTGCACGAAAGCACAGCAGGCAACTTTCTCCTGTTGGCGGCATTCCTCACTCTCAGAAACTGGCTGCGACCAGACACCGCGGGCTAACTATAAAGGAAAGAGGCAAAGAAATTGACCCCGCATCAGAGGTAAATAAGTTACTACCGGTCCTTCCTTTCTTCTAGCTTTAATTTTAATCATCTTTTTTTCCTCTTGTAGGCGTCAGAAGAAGAGGACTCTCGAGTTGTCGAGATCGTGACTCGGGATGACGGGGGCTCCGGTGAGCCTGCCCCTAAAATTGTTGAATTCCGTCCAGATGATGTTGATCGAGTTGCCTCTCCCTCTGAGGTGGCTGGGTCAGAGGATCTGGCCAATTTTAATTTGGAGATCGTGGGTGAGGAGACCCTACCAGCTGCGAACGAGTTGCGTTCTCAATGCTCCTCTCCCGGTAAGATAAGCCGAATCTTAACTTACGAGAAGGCCTATCTTCTCTATGATCACATCCTTCGGGTCACGTCGATTGATCATTGTCATGGACATGCAGGTCCTGCCTCTCCAGTGCCGAGGATGGACATTGTTGAGACAGACTCTGCCGAAGGGGTACTGGCGGAGAGGAGCGTACCTCATCCCCTTCCGGCTTGTCTTGTCACGCCCCGCTCCCGAATAATTGGATACGAGTCGGACACGCCCAGCCTTCGTCGTTGGACACGACGAAGTAAGCTGTACAATACTAAGGAAAACTCACAGTCACATTGTAATGTAAACCAATACAGCATTTTATAACATTCCCAGAAATCACCAATATCCATCAAGTGTTTTAAAATACAAACTCAGCCGGAGACAAATCCGGTCAAATAAAATAAATATACAATAATGAATCTCTAAGATACAATCTCCAGAAAAATAAACTAAAATAAAAGCTGCAATATCCCAAGCAATCACCAGCTCCATGTAATCTCCCACTCACCTGCAACGATCCTATCAGGAAAAGAGCAAAGTACAACCCTGACTAGACAATATACAATATAATCTGTAATCCAGAGTACAAGGTGAAGCTAGAATATCAGAATACTAGAATACTAGAACATGAAATGAAACTGAAACTGTGGTACCAGAAATAAAATGTAAAACTGCAGGCAATGGATGACAATCAATATGCTAGACAATGAACACGGCTATCAATGTACAAGGCAATGAATCACGACAATCAATATGAAATTGTGACAATTTTGAAATATTAAAACTAATGTGTGACCGGCTTAGGAGCAATCAATCAATCAATGATGTAATGGTCAATTCTACAAGGTCCGGCTTCATCGTACGTGAAGTGTACGATTAGGCTATCCACAATTACCTATGTTGGGTGTGGTCACACAAAAGCTAATATTTCCCCCAATCCCCGCAATGAACAATGACGCACAAGCAATGAACAATGGTACAAGACAATCGTGTGTAATTCGTGTCAGATATGAGAATATGGCACATGAAGGTAAGACAGAAAACAAAGTAAAAGTCAAGTCAGTGTACTTGCCTCGGTTTGGTTGCACGAGAGTAGTACTGCATGGTTGTCAATCACCAGGTAATATTTTTGTACAATTGTTAGGGTTTTGAAATAACTACAATAACTATCTAATATTTTTCTAACCAAAAATCTATTTATTTACTATGAAAATAGTTTAATAACTTTTAAAATAGTTTTAGTCACGAAATACTTTTATAAGAAATTATTAACTTATCATTTAGCAATAAAGGAAAGCAATTTATAGTATTCAATATTAGCTAAAAAATATATTTTTTTCTAATCTAGAAAGTGCTAACTATCGGTAATAGCTATCTATCCATATGGTACAATATAGTTTGATCCACAAATTTTATATATAGATTTTAGCAAAATAATACACTTTATAGCAATATATAAATACTAGAATAAAATCTTTATAGCAAAAATATAGAGTGACATAAATGTGCACTGTATATATATATATAATGAACATTGCAATATTTATTTATGAGAGTAAAATATAGATATATGGGTAAGCATTTGGTAGAGTGACATAAATGTGCACTGTATATATACAGTACTGTAAAATATCGTACTATAAATATATATTTTACAATCTGATCTCCCGAATAATCAGCACAGCTATGGACAGCTGTAAACCAAAATGAGAGATGACTCTTCGAAATTAGAAGAGTCACTCAGGATGGCTCTCTGATCAAAGCAATGACAATAAAGGAAAGCAAATTAAAATGGGAGAGAAGACTCCCTCACTATCCATCCATTCTCTTCACACTCAGTTCTCAGCCGAACACTCCCAAGCCTACTCAATGCTTTCTATACACCAGCACACAAATAAAATTGAGTTGACAGTTCACATTAATGTAGAGACAAGACTTCACCCATAATTCCATTCTATAATACCCCCTCCTTCACACTACAATTCAACTCTTCCAGCCATATAAAAAATTCCTTTCACCCTTCTCTTTCCTATTCTCACAACCGAACAAAAGAGTCCATTCCCAAAACCCAACGCACATAGAAACCCACTGGTTTCTTTACTCAAGTAAGAAAGGAGAATGGGACAAGGAAATGATAGTGAAGGGTTTACCACAAACTTATGAAATCATAAGGCACAATCCTCGAGAATACTCATTGAGCTCTCCTCTCCTTCTATACTAAATTTATTTGCTCAGACAACACACAGGACCCGACCGGCTTACACTTCTATACTCCTCTTCAATATAAAGTCAGCACTCACCCCACACTCCTCGGGTTTCGAAGAGACAGGTGGTTTCATGCACACTTTCTTCACTTTCTTCATCATACTACTCACATTGTCTCTCACCTACTACTTCACACACACAGCCGGCCCATCTAAAATCGTCCCCCAATCAACCTTCTCTCTCCATTAATTATTTCACACAGCATCTCCCTACTTCTTCTTCAGCATCATCCTCACAATTCCTCTAAAAAATAATCAAGCAACCCATACTAAACAACACCCTCCCATAATAGTCGACACCCAAGCCCAAGATGAAGAATATCAAAAGAAGAAGAGGGTTTCAGAAGATCGAGGCGGGGCTACCTCGTCGGCGTCGAACCACGGCGGTTGATCATGCGGCTAAGAGCAGATCGGCCCAGTCGGCGACCCCCGGCGTTGATCTGACCCAAGATGGTGAGATCCGCCTCCGTGGAAGGCGATGTCTCGGTGCTCGAGGTGGCGACGTCCAGATCGAGAAGGCGTGCTCGGTCTTCAAGGGTCGGCGCAGACTTCGAAGGCGCACGGTCTTCAAGACGACGTCGTCGTCCGACGGCGAGCGATCGAGACGTAGTGGTGAGGCCGGTGGCTCCTTGAGCTAGACGAGGCGAAGATGGCAAGATCCAGTCGGTTGTGTCAGCTTCGAACTTCGGCGAGGATCACCGATGCTGGAGGCTTCCCAGCGTGGCGGCGACTCTGGTGGCTCCGGCGGTGGCGTATTGCTCTTCGAAATGACTCAGGAATCGAGAAGCAACTCGTCGGCTCCGTCATCGCAGTGATGATGGCGATGGGGATGTTGGACTCCGGCGAGGGTGGTGGTGCTCGGCCGGGGATGGCCAGAGAGGAGAGAAAGAGAAAAAAATTTGTAGAGAGAGTAGAGAGAGTACTGTGTGACGTGTAATGTGCCTGTCAGAAATCATTGGGGAACGTGTATTTATAGTAAATTAAAGTAGTGGTAAACTAGTAAATAAAAGTAGATCTAGGGGTAATTTGTAATAGCAGTGCAGTAATTAGATTCAGATCTGGGGCTTGGAAATAATCATTGCTAACAGAATTTCAAATTCAAATTTTAAACGAATTTTCAAATCAAAATAGTTTCCAACAGATTTCTATCAGATTTCAAATTCAAAAATAATAAAGTAAACTGATTTGCTAACAAATTTCAAATAAAAGCAGTTTTTTCAAAATTCAAATGCTTTTCAAAACAGCTTTTCAAAACCAAATATTTCCTCCAATAGATTCAACATTTTCCAAAAGATTTTAAATTCAATATCCAACAGATTATAATTTACCAACTATTAAAAATAGTTATTGTTTCCTCCAATAAAATCATATATTAAAAAAATTCGAAAACAATAATTAATAAACCATTTATCGTAATTAACAGTTAATAATAAATTACAACTCAATCAATATTAATAACAATAACAATATTGCAACTCATCTAAAATACGTAAATAAGTATTAAAATACTTTTCAAATTGAGGAAAACCCAAAATTCATTTTAATCGAAAATAGGTTTTCGTAAGAAGCAATATTTAAATTCAAGAAAATTAGAAAAATTCTAAAATTTACCAAATATGATTTTGGGAGTTACAAATCTACCCCCCTTACAAAAATTTCGTCCTCGAAATTTCAAGGATTTTGCAGTGTACAAAATCAATCAAAATTTATTAGAGACAACAAAAATACTAAATAATTTATTTATATAGTAAAATAACAAGGACTAACAAGTAGTCACTAGACAATACGAAAATAGTAAATGCAAGAAAAATTCAGAGACAAGCCTCAAAATAGGCAACATAAAAAAAATACATCTATTACAAACAAGTAAGAAAAATAATGATCCACTCAGCTGCGCTCCTGTAGCTACTACTGATCCTCGTAAACTGGGTCCTCCTGCTGCTGCTCTGGTGCTGGCTCCTGACGAGTGAAAGCTGCAGGGCAATCCCTCACTTGATGAGTGGCAGATCCACAAATCAAGTATTGCCCCAACTTCTTGCGGCATTCATCGACACGGTGTCCCAGTCGCTTGCAGTATGCGCAAGAAAGATACACCGGGGTCTGGATCTGTCTCTGCTGCCTCGGCGATGTCGGTACCCGAACATGATGCCGATGCTGAGGTGGCCTCTGCTGAGTGTCGGCCCGCTTCGGTGGACCATGGGAACTGCTGGCGCCAATATCTCTGTTCCGCTTGAGCTTCGGATCCATTTCCTTCTCCACTTCCTGAGCAATTTTAAGAATGCTCGTATATGTAGTGGCCTGACTAATAGCTACTGCATGTCGCAGCTCTCGGGTGAGACCCTTCTTGAACATCCAAGCCATGTCCTTTGGCGTGCTGACTAGGTTCTCTGCGAACCTGCTGAGTCGGGTGAACTCGGATGTATACTGGGCCACTGACATATTCCCTTGCTGTAATGCTTCAAATTGCATCCTAAGCTCGTCCCGCTCCACATCCGGGAAGAACTTTTCCTGGAACAGCAGCTTGAAGTCCTTCCAGGAAACTCCGGGCTCTGCTAACTGGGGCTCCTCCCGGTACCAAGCCCTAGCGATGTCGAATAGTCGCATGCTCGCAACTTCGACCTTCAAATCATCCGAAATCCTTGCCATCTTCAATGACCGTTCAGCCTTCTCCAGCCATTCGTCTGCGTAGACTATTCCCTCATCGCCCCAGAAATCTATTGTGCAGAGGAACTGATAGTCCTTGGCAGACCCTGGCCTCGGCTTTGCAGGTGCCGACGGTGCTGGCGGTGCTGGTGGAGCTGGCTCTCTGGTCCTGAGTGCGTCGACGACGGTCTCTCTAAACTGTGCAGCTTGGTGATTCTGGACCTCCATGAATTGCTGAAACATGGCTATCACTTGCGTGCCATCGAACATCATCGTCGATGGAATCGGCTGAGGCAGAGGCGGTAGAAGCTGCTCCTGTGCACTAGGTGCAGGCTGCTCACTGGTCCCAGCGTTCGTCGTGGCGACCGTCCTGCAAAAGAAATAAACTGTTGATTGCTATATCCTATAAAAATCACAAACTATCCTAAAAATCATAAGTAAATCAAATTTTTGAAAATTTTTAAACATCAATAACCATAAACCATAAACCATTTTCATAAACCATTTTCCCGCAGTTCCTATGCTGTGATGATTTTTCCTTAGCTTTCGCTGGCCCCCCAATAACACTTTATTGCATAAGTGTCATTAGGACACACCTGCATGGGCCACCACTAAAAATATGTCATGCCCCTCTCCTGAATAATCGGATACTAGTCGGACACGCCCAGCCTTCGTCGTTGGACACGACGAAGTAAGCTGTACAATACTAAGGAAAACTCACAGTCACAATGTAATGTAAACCAACACATCATTTTATAACGTTTTCAGAAATCACCAATATCCATTAAGTGTTTTAAAATACAAACTCAGTCGTAGACAAATCCGGTCAAATGAAATAAATATACAATAATGAATCTCTAAGATACAATCTCCAGAAAAATAAACTGAAATAAAAGCTGCAATATCCCAAGCAATCACCAGCTCCATGTAATCTCCCACTCACCTGCAACGATCCTATCAGGAAAAGAGCAAAGTACAACCCTGACTAGACAATATACAATGTAATCTGTAATCCAGAGTACAAGGTGAAGCTAGAATATCAGAATACTAGAACATGAAATGAAACTGAAACTGCGGTACCAGAAATAAAATGAAAAACTGCAGGCAATGGATGACAATCAATATGCTAGACAATGAACACGACTATCAATGTACAAGGCAATGAATCACGATAATCAATATGCAATTGTGACAATTTTGAAATATTAAAACTAATGTGTGACCGGCTTAGGAGCAATCAATCAATCAATGATGCAATGAGTCAATGAGTCAATTCTACAAGGTCCGGCTTCATCGTACGTGAAGTGTACGATTAGGCTATCCACAATTACCTATGTTGGGTGTGGTCACACAAAAGCTAATATTTCTCCCAATCCCCGCAATGAACAATGACGCACAAGCAATGAACAATGTTACAAGACAATCGTGTGTAATTTGTGTCAGATATGAGAACATGGCACATGAAGGTAAGACAGAAAACAAAGTAAAAGTCAAGTCAGTGTACTTGCCTCGGTTTGGTTGTCAATCACCTGGTAATATTTTTGTACAATTGTTAGGGTTTTGAAATAACTACAATAACTATCTAATATTTTTCTAACCAAAAATCTATTTATTTACTATGAAAATAGTTTAATAACTTTTAAAATAGTTTTAGTCACGAAATACTTTTATACGAAATTATTAATTTATCATTTAGCAATAAAGGAAAGCAATTTATAGTATTCAATATTAGCTAAAAAAATTTATTTTTTTCTAATCTGGAAAGTGCTAACTATCGGTACTAGCTATCTAACCATATGGTACAATATAGTTTGATCCACAAATTTTACATATAGATTTTAGCAAAATAATACACTTTATAGCAATATATAAATACTAGAATAAAATCTTTATAGTAAAAAGAAGTTAGATAATTTTTGGTAAACAATTTTACATTTTAATTTAATAATTTACTATATATATAATGAACATTGCAATATTTATTTATGAAAGTAAAATATAGATATATGGGTAAGCATTTGGTAGAGTGATATAAATGTGCACTGTATATATACAGTAGTATAAAATATCGTACTATAAAATATATATTGTACAATCTGATCTCCCGAATAATCAGCACAGCTATGGACAGCTTTAAACCAAAATGAGAGATGACTCTTCGAAATTAGAAGAGTCACTCAGGATGGCTCTCTGATCAAAGCAATGACAATGAAGTAAAGCAAATTAAAATGGGAGAGAAGAATCCCTCACTATCCATCCATTCTCTTCACACTCAGTTCTCAGCCGAACACTCCCAAGCCTACTCAATGCTTTCTATACACCAGCACACAAATAAAATTGAGTTGACCGTTCACATAAATGTAGAGACAAGACTTCACCCATAATTCCATTCTATAATACCCCCTCCTTCATACTACAATTCAACTCTTCCAGTCCTATAAAAAATTCCTCTCACCCTTCTCTTTCCTATTCTCACAACCGAACAAAAGAGTCCATTCCCAAAACCCAACGTACATAGAAACCCACTGGTTTCTTTACTCAAGTAAGAAAGGAGAATGGGACAAGGAAATGATAATGAAGGGTTTACCACAAACTTATGAAATCATAAGGCACAATCCTCGAGAATACTCATTGAGCTCTCCTCTCCTTCTACACTAAATTTATTTGCTCAGACAACACACAGGACCCGACCGGCTTACACTTCTATACTCCTCTTCAATATAAAGTCAGCACTCACCCCACACTCCTCGGGTTTCGAAGAGACAGGTGGTTTTATGCACACTTTTCTTCACTTTCTTTATCATACTACTCACATTGTCTCTCACCTACTACTTCACACACACAGCCGGCCCATATAAAACCGTCCCCCAATCAACCTTCTCTCTCCATTAATTATTTCACACAGCATCTCCCCACTTCTTTCGCAGCGTCATCCTCACAATTCCTCTAAAAAATAATCAAGCAACCCATACTAAACAACACCCTCCCATAATAGCCGACACCCAAGCCCAAGATGAAGAATGTCAAAAGAAGAAGAAGGTTTCAGAAGATCGAGGTGGGGCTACCTCGTCGGCGTCGAACCACGGCAGTTGATCCTGCTGCTACGATCAGATAGGCCCAGTCGGCAACCCCCGGCGTTGATCTGACCCCAGATGGTGAGATCCGCCTCCGTGGAAGGCGATGTCTCGGTGCTCAAGGTGGCGGCATCCAGATCGAGAAGGCGCACTCGGTCTTCAAGGGTCGGCGCAGACTTCGAAGGTGCACGGTCTTCAAGACGACGTCGTCGTCCGACGGCGAGCGATCGAGACGTAGTGGTGAGGCCGATGGCTCCTCGAGCTAGGCGAGGCGAAGATGGCAAGATCCAGTCGGTTGTGTCAGCTTCGAACTTCGACGAGGCTCACCGATGCTGGAGGCTTCTCAGCGTGGCGGCGACTCTAGTGGCTCCGGCGGTGGCGTATTGCTCTTCTGAACGACTCAGGAATCGACAAGCAACTCGTCGTCTCCATCGTCGCAGTGATGATGGTGATGGGGATGTTGGACTCCGGCGAGGGTGGTGGTGCTCGGCCGGGGATGGCCAGAGAGGAGAGAAAGAGAAAAAAATTTGTAGAGAGAGTAGAGAGAGTACTGTGTGACGTGTAATGTGCCTGTCAGAAATCATTGGGGAACGTGTATTTATAATAAATTAAAGTAGTAGTAAACTAGTAAATAAAAGTAGATCTAGGGGTAATTTGTAATGGCAGTGCAGTAATTAGATTCAGATCTGGGGCTAGAAAATAATCATTGCTAACAGAATTTCAAATTCAAATTTTAAACGAATTTTTAAATCAAAATAGTTTCCAACAGATTTCTATCAGATTTCAAATTCAAAAATAATAAAGTAAACTGATTTGCTAACAGAATTTCAAATAAAAGCATTTTTTCAAAATTCAAATGCTTTTCAAAACAGCTTTTCAAAACCAAATATTTCCTCCAATAGATTCAACATTTTCCAAAAGATTTTAAATTCAATATCCAACAGATTATAATTTACCAACTATTAAAAATAGTTACTGTTTCTTCCAATAAAATCATATATTAAAAAAAATTCGAAAACAATAATTAATAAACCATTTATCGTAATTAACAGTTAATAATAAATTACAACTCAATCAATATTAATAACAATAACAATATTGCAATTCATCTAAAATACGTAAATAAGTATTAAAATACTTTTCAAATTGAGGAAAACTCAAAATTCATTTTAATCGAAAATAGGTTTTCGTAAGAAGCAATATTTAAATTCAAGAAAATTAGAAAAATTCTAAAATTTACCAAATATGATTTTGGTAGTTACATGTCTTGATGGTCCTCCTGCGGGCTCGAGTTCGACAAGTCCGATGATGGGGAAATTGGGGCAGGGGAAGATGGTCCTTGTGTCTTCCTCTGCTCGGGCGGCCTCGAGAGTCGACCTCTCCGTCTTGCCAAGTATCCATGCTCTTTGGGTGGCAGAGGAAGAGTTAGCAGCCATCCGTGCATCGTTCTGCTCGAAAGTTGTCCCCCTTGTGGCAAGTTCTAGTACCACTCCTTTGGTGTTGTCGGCCACGTTTTCTCTGACGCCGTCCTCTACAGAGGTACTGGACGAAGCGTTATAGGACGTGGTCGACAGCTTTTATCGTCACTTGAAAAGGGGGATAGAAGCAGCTGTGGAGAGAGGGACCTCTTTTGTCTTGGCCCGGCAATGCGCCCAGGGTCAAATTGATATCCTTAAGGCTCTTCCTGGTGGAGCAGGGATGGTTGTACTTCTGGAGGCGAAGTTGCTGGAGACCGATCAGCTGGTGGCCCAGCTTCAGGTACTGCGGCAGGTTGATCTATCTGCCACTATAGATTAGGAGCGTGGCTCCCTCACAACTACTATAGAGAAGGCGAGGGCTGCTCAGGATAAAACCAGGCCTGCCATACTGGAGGATCTCCGCACTCTGTCTAACCGATATGATCAATTGAGCCATGAGAGCGAAGATGTTACAGCTCGGAAAGCGATTTCCTTTCGTAGGATTACTGAGACGTGGGAGCAGATCTTTGAGCTCCAAAAGAAGTTAACTTTCTTTGAGTCTGAGCTTGAGGCTGCCCGAATCGACAGAGGGCTGATTGTCCAGGAGGCTGATAACGTCAATAAAGCTTCGGCTGACTTGGAAGTGGCTCTGAAGAGGTTGGACGACTACTGGCGGACACTCATAGACCTGGATAATGGGGAGAGATTATCCCAGGAGGCTAAGCGCAGGGCTAGACAGAGGCTTGAGTGGGGTACTGCCTTGGTGAGAAATCGCCTCTTGGAGTTATGTAATGCCGAGCTATAGTCGGCCTTTTCTTCTTTCGTTTCTGTTTTCTTTTTCCTTTTCTCTTTGAGAGGGACGTGGACCCAAAACATGTAATGCTTTTTTCGTCTTTCAAATAAAGAGTACATTCCATTCTACCCTTCATTTGTATTGCTTGTTTGTGCCTGTGGTATTATGGTGATGTTTGCCCCGCATAGGGAGCTTGTTTGTGGACCTGTTACCCCTGGCATACCTTGGTTTTAGGTACGGGTAACAAGTTTGATTGGGGATACTTAGAACGGTTCCATGGTCATGTTGTTGTGGACATTCCAAGTATCGGGAGATAGAATGCCATGGAACAGTTGGGCTCCCGGGGCATGATGAGGAATGGTGGGCCTGTATTAAGAAACTTAGCAAAGGACTTTTGTGGGCCTATTATCCTTGGCGTACCCCGACTTAGGATACGGATAATAGGATGAAGGGGAACCAACATACTTACTCAGAGGTAATGAGGATATGGCAAGTATGAGGGTTTTACCGTAGAGTCTTCATACTCAGAGGTAATGAGGACATGGCAGGAGTGGACTCAACGGAGGATATTTGTGGTCAACAGCGGACATTTGTGGGCCTATTACCCTTGGCGTACCCTAGTTCAGGGTACGGATAATAAAACGAGAGAGGACCTACATACTTACTCAGAGGTAATAAGGACATGGTAAGTACGGAGGTTTTACCATAGAGTCTTCCTACTCAGAGGTAATGGGGACATGGCAGGAGTGGACTCAGCGGAGAATATTTGTGGACCTATTATCCTTGGCGTACTCTGGTTGTGGGTACAGATAATAAGTCGAAAGGGAATCATCATACTTACTCAGAGGTAATGAGAACATGGCAAGCATGAAGGTTTGTTCGACGGAGCCTTCCCATTCAGAGGTAATGAGGACATGACAGGAGTGGGCTCAATGAAGGAGGGTACAAAGAACGACTCAGAGATAATGAGGACATGGAAGTTCTATGTAAGGGGTGATTTGTTTTTGGCAAAAGTGAAACGACTCAGAGGTAATGAGGACATGGCCGTTTTAGAAATTTGTGGATCTGTTACCCTTTTTGTGTACTGGGAGTACGGGTAGTAGATCATGAGGAAGGATCTCTTCCAGGAAGAAAGTTCAGAGGTATGGTCATACATGACTTGCTATCTGAAAGAGTGACCGAAATGTGAGTTCAGAGGCACATGCGGGTACATAACTCGATAATCTGGAATGTTATGGATATGAGTTCAGCGACACTAGCGGGTATATGACTCGATAATCTGGAATATTGGGGGTGTGAGTTCAACGGCACCAGCGGGTATATGACTCGATAATCTGGAATGTTATGGGTGTGAGTTCAGCGGCACCAGCGGGTACATGACTCAGTGATCTAAAATATTATGAAAGTGAGTTCAGTGGCACCAGCGGGTACATAACTCAATAATTTGGAATATGGTGGAAGTGAGTTCAGCGGCACCAGCGAGTACATAACTCAATGATTTGGAATGTGTTATTTAGACATAATATTTCTTCAGAAACTTGCCGTTGACAGGCAACATGAGCAAGTCTCTATTTTGTTTTGCGAGGTGGTAAGCACCATTGGAGAATACAGCCTCGATGATAAATGGACCTTCCCATTTTGGCTGGAACTTGCCGGTGGTCTTGTGAGTCATGACCATCGGCCTCCGGACTGCCAGAACGAGATCACCCACCTAGAATGTTCTGATCTTAACCTTCTTGTTGAAGGCTCCAGAGAAGCGTGCTTGGTAAAGCTCGATTCATTGCTGAGCCAGGAGGCGCTTTTCATCTAAGGCCTCTAACTCTTGTAGCCGGCGACGGTAGTTATCGTCTGTCGTCAATTGATAAGTGAGGGCGACGCGGAGTGGGGGTATTTGAGTCTCCAATGGGAGGACCTCCTCACTCCCGTACACCAGGAAGAATGGTGTGTTCCCTGTGGCTGTTCGGACTGTGGTACGGTACGCCCATAAGCATTCACCAATCTTCTCGTTCCAGTCGCATTTATTGGACGATACGAACTTCTTGAGTAACTTGATGATGGTTTTGTTGAATGCTTCTGCCAACCTATTCGCTGCTAGATTGTATGGCGTTGAAGCAATAATCTGGATGCACTGCTTATCGCAGAACCGATAGAAGGTGTGGCTTGCAAACTGCGGACCATTATCGTGGATGATCCTTTGGGGCAGCCCGAAGCGATAGATGACGTGATGTTTAAGGAAGCTGATCATGTTTGAAGTCTTTACTTTTGTAACCGGGATAGATTTCGCCCATTTGGAGAAGTAATCTGTGATTACGAGTATGAAGCGATGTCCTCGAAAGGAAGGTAGGGTGATTGGACCGATGATATCCATTCCCCATGCTTCGAACGGCCAGGACGCCACTGTCGGATGTAGAAATTTGGATGGTTGGTGGATGAAGTTCGCGTGGACTTGGCAAGCTTTGTACTTTCTTGCATAATCTATCGCATCTGCTACCATCGTGGGCCAGTAGTATCCCATTCGGCGAAGACGGTCTTACAACTTAGGGCCAGGCAGATGGGCCCCGCAGACACCGTCGTGAGCTTCGCGTACGGCTTCTTTGGCTTCTGTGTTTGACAGACATCGAAGCAATAATCCATCGTAGGATCACCGATACAGTATTTTTGTCTCTGTATCGTAGAAGAATCTGAGAGAACGCCTTCTGATGGAAGTGGCTTCCTTTAGGTTCTCGGGCAGGATGTCGTAGACTACGAAGTCAATGAATAGTTGTCTCCAATCTGGGACTTCGTCGATCGTCTAAACAGAATAACTCGCCACGAATTGAACGTTGTTCTTGGGGCAGACCAGTTCGTAGCCTGTCACATCTACTGATTGGTGAGTATGATTTGGCACTGCTAGGGAAGCGGCCAGGCCTGCTAAGGCATCGGCTTCGATATTTTGGAGTCTGGGAACATTTTCAATGAAGAACCCCTCGAACGATGAGATGATGTTGATCGCTATTTGGTGATAGGGGATCATGTCTTCATGGCAAACTTCGTATGAGCTCCGGATCTTATTGATGATTAACTAAGAATCGCCGTATGCTTCAAGATATTCTACCCCCAGCTCTCTTGTAAGTTGGAGGCCAATGACCAAAGCGTTGTACTCGGCCACATTGTTAGAGCAGAGTTCTGTGAGATAGTAAGCACGATTGATCACCAATCCGGAAGGAGAAACCAGCACCACCCCGACTCCGACGACGATGTTGCCCTTGGGTCCAGTTCTCGAAGCACTGTCGAAGAACATTCGCCATATTTCATCGTAAGAGGTTGCGTGCGAGTCGGTGACCTCATCTGGGATTTCTTCATATATTCTGGACGACTCCGAGCCCGGGTAGGCTGCCAAAAAGTTTGTCAGGGCTTGACCTTTAACAGCCTTTTGTGGGACAAAGATCATATGGTAGGGGTACAGTAATATTGCCCATATAGCGAGGCAAGAGCTGAGTGCCCCTGGTTTAGTCATGAGGACTCTGAGAGGGTTGACTCGTGAGATGACATGTATGGTTTGTCCAGTGACATAGTGTCGCGTCTTCTGAATGGCGAACAACAGGGCGAGGCATTCCTTCTCCACAGCGGTGTATAGGTGCTCTGGCCCAATCATCATTCGACTGAGGTAATATATGGCTTTCTCATGGCCTGTATCATTTTTTTGTGCTAGCAGAGCACCGAGGGAATGTTCTATTGCTCGTACGTAGAGCAGGAATGGTTTTCCAGCAACCGAGGCCACCAGGACTGGAGGGTTCGACAAATATTCTTTGATGCTGTCGAAGGTACGCTGACATTCTTCATCCCATACGAATGAGACGCCTTTCTTCATGAGATGGGTGTATGGTCGACATCGCCCGAAGAGGTTAGAAATGAACCTCCTGATGTAAGCTAGCCTCCCTTGAAGGCCTCTGAGTTTGCGGAGATTTCTCGGGGGACCCATCTCCATAATAGCCTTTGTCTTCTCAGGGTCTACATGGATACCCTGGGCGGTGATGATGAAATCCAAGAACTTTTCGCTGGATATGCCCAGGAAGGACTTCGTATGGTTCATTTTTAAATTGTGCGTTCGCATCAGGTCGAATACCGTCCTCAGATCCTGCAGATGGTCTCCCTTACAGCGACTCTTGACGGCGATGTCATCAACATAGCACTCCACCGTCTTGCGTAAGTGGTCTCTGAAAATAATACTCATGGCTCTTTGATATGTGGTACCGGCATTCTTCAAACCGAAAGGCATGACTGTGTAGCAGTATGTGCCAATCGGTGTTCGGAACGATGTATGCTTTTCGTCGTCAGGAGACATCTTGATTTGGTTGTACCCCAAGAAGCCATCCATGAATGACATACGTTCGAAGCCGCAGGTGTTGTCAATCATGATGTCTGTGATAGGAAGGGGGAATTTATCTTCGGGACATGCCTCGTTCAGATTACGGAAGTCGATGCAGATTCGAATCTTCCTATTCTTCTTGAGGACTGGTACTATATTAGCGACCCAATCCGGATGTTGTTCCTCACGAATGAAGCCACTGGCTATTAGTTTGTTGTCTTCGGCTTCGATCGCGTCCATGATGCCTGGGCAGAAGCGTCGATGTTGTTGCTTGACTGGCTTTGCATCTGATCGAATGTTGAGTTTGTGAAGAGCAATATCGGGATTTAACCCTGGCATGTCTTTATAGCTCCATGCGAACACATCAATATATTCTTTGACAAGTTCCAGCAGTGATTTTCACTCCTCGTTTGTTAGGATTTTACTGACGAAGATTGGTTTTGGAGAAGATTCGCTACCGAGATCCACTTGTATAACTTCATCTTCAGTAGGGGTTCTCTCTGTTCGAACCATTTTTCACATTGTACATCCAACTGTTGGGCCCACGGTTCTAATTCGAGGATTTCTGGAATGTCTTCATCTTCTTCGTAAGTGTCGGCGAATGCCATGTTGACTGACAGGACTTGTCTGAATATGTCTCCGATGCTGGTATCCAAGTCAGAAGTTGGTGACCCGGTTGAATGTGAATGCCAGTCACATTCTTCATCTAAACTCTCAGGGGTCATCGTGGGTGTAACATACCCTAATCCACATCGAGTTTTGCTATAGTAGTCCCGTGGTTTGCCAGCCGGGACTGGTGGCTTTAGAGGTAATCGTCGCCCGGTGTCGTAGTTCAAACCGGGCATAGTCTCCAGATCATACCCCTATTTTTTGCATGAGATATTTGGATTGGGGGCTATAAAGATACAGAGGCAGACTCCCGGTATCTGATTCAAGGTCGACTTCTTCGATGGTGAAGGGCTGCGGATCGTCCTTCCGGCCGAAGATGATTGGATGGTCCCCTCCCTCGACTATGCGATAAACGTCTTCCACTGGAGTAAGCTGGATTGCGGTATACACATTTGTCACCTGTGTGTGTAGGTGAGTGCCTATACCATTTTCCATAGCATACATTGTACAAAGCTTATTAAGCTCGAGGTAGTTCAAAGATAGCCCTTTATTGATGAAGTAAGGTATCTTTTCTAGGGGATTACATCATCTATGGAGGGAACAACAGTGTGGGCAGCCACATACTTGGTTAGCTCCGGTTCCTCTTCGGCTACCCCCTGTATAAATGAAGACAGAGAGGACGACCTGGACAGCTTGATCGTCAAAGGTTCAGCTGGTGGAGCCGAGCGTGGGGTTGTTGGCAGACTAGCGACCCCCAGTTTGGTACTCGATGCTGGGCGGGGAGTGGTTGGTTCGCTAGAATTCCCAGACCTTGCATCGAGGTGACGACTCTTCCTGGAAAGGCGTATCGTCATCGGCTTGTCGGAGGGATTGAGCTTCACCGTTTGCGGCTGGCCGACTCTCGGCAGACTGATTGTCAGTGGCTCCATTGTGGGTCTTGGCACTTGGCCAGACCTTGGCAGCCGGATTATCATCTTATCTTCTTATGCCGAGAGGCTGATTGCGTCCTTACACAGAGTGGCGGTAAGGGGTGCGGACTTGCCAGGTTTGCGAGCTTGGAAGTAGATCGACAGAGGTTCTTCTGATCCTATGGCTGTCTCGGTACGAGCTCGCACATCTCCTTCACCAAGGTGCCTCTTCGATTTTTCGTACAGGCAGGAGTCTGAATAGTAGAATTCGACCCCTTTGAAGGGATCGATGTCGGCAAATTCTGTCCTCACAAAGCCGTATTTGTCGACATACTTGAAGCACTGGTGCAGCGTGGAAGGCACGATCATATAATCGTGTATCCAAGGGCGCCCCAAGAGGATGTTGTAAGAAGTGTCTGCATCTATGACGTAACAGGTGACTTTCGACTGGAGATCGCCAATTTGACACTTCAGACGAATCTTCCCAATTGGGTAGCTCCTGCCCGAATTGAAATCGCTGATGGCGGTGCTTGTAGGTGTTAGACGATGCATAGGGATACGGAGATGATGTAACAGACCTTTCGGGATAATGCTTATGGAAGAGCCAGGATCAATGTGCATCTGATCCACCTTTACGTCGTCGATGTATCCAGTGTAGTATAACGGGCGATCGTGCAGGTTGGTTTTGATGAGCATGTCCTGCGAAGTGAAGACAATATTGGGCATCGCTCCTGTACAAGCGTTGTCTTGGAGATCTGCAGGCGGGTTCTCTCCCGTGAGGTTGACCTGAGCCAGGTACGCGTCGACATTTTGGAGTGCATCGCTCAAAGCCGCGCGAACATCCTTTGAGAGTCTCAGAAGCTCGTATAATGACAACTTGGCCGGTTTGTTGGCCAATTGTGCCAAAATATCAAAGTTATAGGGCTTCTCCAGCCCCTACGGTACCTCTTTTCGGAGGGATTTGTCAAAGCGAGTCTCCTTCGTCCTAGGCTTGTCGGTCGTCGGAGGCTGAGCCAGTCCCGGAGCATCAGTTGTAGCGGGCTGATGATCTTCAGTCGAGTTATCAGCCACAGGTTGGAATTATGCCCCAGACCGAGTGACGACGGCTGTGGCTTCTTCGATATCTGTCGAGATTGTGCGGTAGGACCTGAATTTTTCACTCTTCTTCTTGTAGATGGAAGATGGTGTGGACTGAGTCACTTCTGATACCAAGTCTGGATGGACCCACATGACCTCTCCTCGTGATGTGGTAAGGGGCACTAGACCAGCAGCCTGATCTCGGGGATGTGGAAGATTAGTAATCTCCATTGTCGCCAGAGAGATGGGTACCACACCGTCTTGAGCTTCGGTTGGAGGGAAGATGCCGAATTGTACTGACACCATTTTGGCTGCCACGGTTACCTCTTCGAAATCGATGGCCAGAGCGTTCGAATCGATGAGATTTTGGATGTACCATTTTAGATGGTAGCAGTCGTGTGTAGCATGGTGGATGTAGCGGTGGTAATGGCAGTACTTTGGGTTCTCCATTTCTGTGGGCCGAGGTTTCCGTCTTGGTAGAGGAAGCTAAACTCTGTCTCCTTGTATGAGCATGTCCAATATGGTCTTGACGTGGTCGTCTTCGAAGGAGTAGGTGATTTGCGGCCATTTCTTGTCTGCCGGCTTTGGCTCAGCTTTTTGTGCTGTGTCGGCCACCATAGCCTGCTTACCCCTGCTGTCCCGATTGTTGGAGGGGCTACCCCCATTGTCGTTGTTGGTATTAGGACGCTTGCCCTTGTTCTCTCCGTCTGAGATGTACAATCCCAGTTGGCGAGCCTTCTTCAATCGTTCCTCGACGCTTGTGGCACTGATGATAAATGTTTTCCAGTCCTTGAATTGACTTTCGCCCATCCAGAGGCTGATTGTTGGAAGCAGTCTCTTTTGACAGATTTCAATTAAGGAGGAATTCGGATTTCCAGAGGACAGCTTCATTGCGGTTTGGCGAAACTGCTCAATATAGTTCCTCGTCAGCTCTTTCTCTCCTTGAACGACATCCATGAGGGTGGACATCGTGACGTCCTATCCTACTTCGTAGAATCTCTCCAAGAACATGCGCTTGAAGCCGACGAAGGAGTGGATGTAGTTGTCTGGCAGGTTGCGATACCAGTCGAAAACGACCCCTTCCAATGCCCCGATGAATAATCGTGTAAGGATGGCATTATCATAGGGCAGATGGTCGGTAGTGACCTCGAAGTAAGTGATATACCGACTTGCGGAGGTCTTGCCATCATAAGAATTGATATTGAACGGCTTATATCTTGGTGGGAAGGGGACATCCCTCCATGCTGCAGGATATGGTTGCCGTATTCTGAGGTCTTGAGAGTTTTTTCGAGCGTAAAACATGGCTCAGAGCTCCTGGACCTCTTTTCTCGCTTATTGGGCCTCATCTACAGCGATGGGGGCCGTTACTTCAGGAGGATTGTTGCCCGGATTCGGTGCCGCTGAATTCGAGTCCGTATTGACCGCGGGACCCGCGCTTGTTTGGCCAGGCGTCCCTCTTTACAGAGTTGGAAGGGCCGCTTTGATCTCGTCTACTGACTTGACCAAGGCAAGCAGTATGGCCTCCAGAGTGTCGATGCGTTGGCGATTACTGGAACCACCTTAGTTGCTTTCCGTCATGAATACCGTCCTTACATGAGGAGAGATGGATGGCATAGTGGAGGACGTGTCTTCCGAGTCATACCCTTGTAATGAGAAATCAACGGGGTATGTAGGAATGTCTTCCTCCGGTTCGGACTCAGAAGGAATAGTACCCCCAGTTTTCGAGTTCGCCTCGTCTTGGGAGTTATGGACGTCCTCGAAGACGTCAGGGTTTGCTGCATCTGATGGGAGGGTTGTTTCCCCCGGTTCGTCTTCTTGGAACATCGGATTGTCGTAAAGGTTCGAAGGAGTGCTATCCCCAGTCCCAGCAACCCCAAGTGGTGTGGACGACCAATCTTCTACTGTAGCAGATTTCGTCTTAGAACGGGTACCTTACAAAACTTCAGTGGTGGGTACCCGCTTAGACGACAGTCTCTTAGTCATGGTGGTTGAGATCTTCGGGTTGGGAACGTTCGTCTTCTTCCCTCTCCCATCGGCGGGGACTTTCTGAGCAGAGTTGCAGGAGACGACGGAAAGTGCCTCGTCTTCTGAAGACGGCTGTTGCAGTCTTTAAAAGATGGGTTGTCGGTCTTTTTGCACCGTCGCGTTATTTCAACAGCAGTTGACGATGACTTGGGTACAGTGACGTCCATGGGAGGACTCTTTGCACCCTGATACATCTTCTCTTTCCTTGCGGATGACCTCACGCAAGTCAGATGAGTCTGGATCGACCATATTCGCTCCCTGGATTTTGGAAGACTTTTGCGAACCTCTCTGTCCGTTTGTCGCCGGGGGCTGGACTCGAGTGGTTCTGTACAACTTCCCATCTGAGGCCCGCATAATGTATATGGGACGCTCGGATGGTCAGAGATCGGATCAGCGGACCGAACTTGCCAAGCTCGCGCTGCCTTAGACTTCTTCACTCTAGTGTGTAAGGGCACATAGTAGGAAGAGCCTAAGTGATGCTGGAGAGAGTCAGACATGTCTTCTTGGGAGCACAAGAGATCAGGACCATAGAAGAGGCGATCGAAAACAGAGCCACGCAGAGTAGGCGCCATGCGACTGTCATCAATAATCTTCATGCGGCTGGCAGGCGTTGCCGCATAGGCTTTCTTCATACGGCTGGGAGTCTCGGCCGCATGAGTTTTCTTCATGCGGCTGGATGATCTGGCCGCATAGACCTCCTTCATGCGGCTGGCAGTTTCAGCCGCATGAGGATCCTGCATGTGGTTGGCAGACTTGGCCATATGAGTGTTCGACTTCTTCTTGGGGCGCATAGAATCACTCTTTGTCCCTGCAAGTCCAGTATCGTAGTGCTTTCCTCTGCTGGACTTGGGGAGAGCGGAGTCCTCTATGGCTTGAAGTGGAGTCGTATGAGAGTCGCCTTCGCCGTCTTAGACGGCAGGGAATACTCCGTCCAGAGCTTGGGGAGGGGCAAATGATTTTGGCCTCCACTCGCTGCGAACTTTCTTTGTACAAGTTCGCTTCTGGACCGGTAGTACTTCCCTCAGAGAGTATTTCTTCAAACGCCTGTTGGTCGAAGCGGACGACCATCTTATGTTGCACGGGGCCAAGTTTGGCTGCATCCGATTGTGTCACCAACTCCTCAGTCGTGGAGAAGTTTGTCCCCAGCAGAGTCATCATCGTGTTTGCCATGAAATATAAAAGAACAGAACAATTATCGGAGGACTGGACTTTTACTTCACAATACAAACTCACTTGTACAAAAAAAGCCTAGGGACGAAAATCTAGGTACAGCAATCTAAGTACAATTATTTATTTTAGATTCTGGGGAGTGACGGTAGAGGCTCAGGAAAGCGACGACAGCTCTGCCTTACTCCTTGGACGATCGGGTGCAGCATTGGCTCTGTAGAAGAACTGCTTGGAGTTGCTGAAGAAATGCTCTCTTTTCAGGCTCTCTCTTTGGCTCTCTGGCTCTCTCTGTCTCTCTCTGTATGTGTATATGACTCTGTCTCTGTGTGTCCTTTTTGCAAGAGAATGGCACACTACTATTTATAAGAGTGGGGGGCCTTATTAGGGTTTATAATGATTGCCCATTCTTAAAAGTCGGCGGCTAAGGATTACGGGATATGGGCCGTTCATCTTGATTTGAGCAATAAATATGATTGTATCAAATTTTTTGTGGGTATTTAATGCTGATTGACATAAATCCTCCTGATTTGTTATGCCAACCTCGAATTTTTCGACACGTGTCATTAATTTGCTTGTTTGCAAATGATCTGATTTGATCCCAATATTTTATTGGTATTTGTTGAGGGATTTCGATCAATTTGATGCCACGTGCCCTGCTATCATGCCACATGTCGCAACTGCAGGCTACAGCAGAAATCTGAGCCGCAGGAAAGTTGCTCCTCATTGGGCCGCATAAGGTTGGCCACGTGTCAAGGCTGCCTGAGGGTGGCGCCATGAACATTTGGACCGCATGGTAATGACTTGAGCCGCATGAGTGTGGATGACCACATGATGGGTGCCTTCTTTGTGAACCGCATGAAGATAGTCTTCGTGAGCCGCATGGGGCTAGTCTTCATGAGCTGCATGGGACTAGTCTTCGTGAGCCGCATGAAGATAGTCTTAGTGAGTCGCATGGGGCTAGTCTTCATGAGCCGCATGGGGGAGCCTCCCTTTGGGCCGCATGGGGGAGCCTCTGCTTGGGCCGTATAGGATGGTCTCTACTTGAGCCGCATATGTAACACCCAGTTTTCTGAAATTGGGGTATTTTTAAAAAATTATTATTTTATTATTTATTAATGGTATTTTAGTCACGATATGATTTATGGTGATTTCTAGTGTAATTAAAACCATTTCCTAAGTCACGACTTATGACTTTGTGACTTTACTAGTATAACCTTAGTGTAAACCCTAGAGATTTCATAACCTAGAGACTAACCATAATCATGTGAGCCTAGCCATAGGTTTAGAACATCAAATTAGGGCTTTTTAGCCTAAAGGGTATTTTGGTAATTTTCTAGGATTTATTTGGAATTATTTGTATTTATGTGTTTTTATTATTGTTTAATTATTGTTAAGTGTCATGTTAGTCCCTAACCTAGTTTAGCACTAATCTAGAGGTTAGTTACTAATCTAGAGGCTTGAGGATAGATATTAGTCTTTGATTAAAGTAGGATAAATATCTAGATATTTATACATGTGATATTTTGCTTGAATCACTCAAAATATCAACCCTTTGGCATGAAAGTCTTTGCCTTAACCTAGAAGGAAAGCCAAAGACACCCCCCCTTGCCATGGCCGGCCAAGACACCACCCCCCCCAGCCCTACACCATTCTATATAATCCCATTGCATTCATTCATGAGCATTTTACATGAATTTTAATCCTACAAAATCCCATTTCCTTCAAACCTACACAACTTGATCATTTTTGATCCAAATCTCTCTATCTTTTGCATTGGGACCCTACAACATCAAGGGTGCTAAGAGAGGCTAGCAATCCAGAATTTATGAGCTTTGGGCATCACCAAGTGGAAGGAAACACACCCCCTCCTTATTGATTTTCCATTGGAATTGCACAAATAGGTAAATGCCCTCAAACCTAGTTAATATTCTAATTTTTCTTCATAAATGCATGCATATAGGTATACCCCAACTGTAGGTCAAGTTTGGTAGAAAATAGATTCGATTTCGTGTCCGTATCGGACACGTATCCATGCTTGAAAAACTGTGTTTGGTGAAATGCCACTTAGGAATAAAAGTTGTTGATTTACAAAACAAAATACATTTTTGGGTAGCCCTAGACTTGTAGGTCACAACCCTAGTTGACTGAGCACGAAATCGTATTGTGTTCGTGTCCAAATTGGACACGAACACACTGTTAAATACCACACTGTGCACACGGTTAAACCCCACTGTTTGACACTTTCTGTCGTGTCCACACGTGTCGTGGACACGATACAAGAACTTGGACACATACCCTGACACCCTACCTATCCTAGGACACGACCACGACACCATAGGTTGCACACACGTGGCCCTAGACTGGCCGACACGCGCGCACGAGACTGTGCACGCTGTCCAGCTACTCGACACTGATTGCGGACACGACACAACACGTGGACACGTGCTACTTGGCACGAGGGTAGGGGCACCCTCTGACAACCTACCCACGAAGTTTCATGCGACCATATGTCGTATCGGACACAAAATCGCCTCTGCACTGGTCACTCACTGACACTGTAAACACGAACTCGAGGCTCTGATATGCCTCTCTTACTCGGACACGAAACGACCCCTACTCAATTCAGGTACTGGACACTTAGAGTAACCCTAGGCGAATCTACCCACATGACCATGAGACACGTGGATGTGTGTGTCGTGTCCTACACACACGCGAACACGTACACGATGCTGTGACACTGCACAGTGTCTGTGCTTACCCGATTTTGTATTTTGATACTGGACACGCCGTGTCGTATCGTGGTGGACTTCCAGTGACACACACGACACGTACACATGTGGGGACACGATTACCAACCACTGTTTGTGGGTCTTAGCTAGGTTTGGTATCGATTTTTGGGTTACCCATATGTTCATTTAATGAACAGTAATTTCTAGTATTTTACAGTATTTAAAATGAATTTCAAATCGATTTTATGTGTTTAATATATGTGTATTTGTGTGTATATATACTGTATATATATGTATATATGTATATGAGAGTGTGGGTATATGTGTATGTGTATATATGGGTATGTATAGGTGTGCGTGTGTGTGTGTATATATATATATATATATATATATATATATATATATATATATATATATATATATATATTTTTATATATATATATATATATATATATATATATATATATATATATATATATATATATATGTATTGTGTGTGTGTGGGGGGGGGGGGGGGGTTCTCAGTTTACTGAGAACACCCCCCCCCCCCCCACTATTTCATTCACCCTCTCTCACTCTATTTCATTCACTCTCTCATTTCCCCCTCTCTTTATTTCCCCCTCTCACTAAACCTATATATAAGTTATATATTTGTATAAGTGTATATATATATATATATATATATATATAAAAAAAAAAAAAAAATATATATATATATATATATATATATATATATATATATATATATATATATATATATATATATATATATTGATTGTATATAGAGGGCTATGAATATATATTACATAGATATATGTTTACCCATAGATAGCTATATGTGAACCTATGTGTATTGACCTAGAAATTAGCCTATGGTCTAAGTTACTAGCCTATGGCCATTAGGGCTAAACCTAATTGACCTAGTGACCCCTTGACCTAGGTACCCTCATGACCCTTGTTTGACTAAAGTTGACCAAAGTCAACCTTAGGTCAAACTTGACCTAGTTGACCTAGATTGAACTCGAATTAACCTAGAATGACTAGTTTGACATTGGTTGACCTAACTTGACTAGTAGACCTAGTTTGACTAGATAATTGACCATTGTTGACCAAGGTCAACTATTGGTCAACCATGACCTAATTAACCTAGAAATGGCTTGGATGAACATAGAAGGACTAGTTGACTAAAGTTTGACTGAACCCTAACTAATTGATTTATGTTTGACCATATGGATTATGAGGATAGTCCTATGTAGATTAAGATATGTATGGGGTTAAGTGGAATACTTAGAGGTTGTGTCATGGTTTGAGTTAGTCTTATGGAGTATTGACTAGAAGTTGACCATTAGTCAAGATTGACCTAATTACCTTGTTGACTAGTCTTTGTTTGACCCAAAACCTTAGTTAGTCTAAATTTGACCTAGACTTGACCTAGATTGATCATGTTGACTAGTATTTCACTAGTTTGATTAGAATGTTGACCAAGAGTTGACTTTAACCTAGATTTGACTAACCTTGACTTGTTTGACCTTGTTTGACTTTATTTAACTTAGTTGATTCCCTGTGACCTAGTACGACTTCCTGTGACCTAGTTTGACTGTTAAAGTTGACCAAGAGTTGACTTTTGACCAGATTGACCTAGAATCATGTAGTATGTATTGTATACTTTATTTTTACCATTGTGGATACATTGTGACTTGTGTTGCTCTGATTAGGAGCCATACATCTCTCCTCAGGCAGTATATCCTCTTCAGACATTTAGTTATCAGGCGAGTACATTCTCTGACCGTTTTATACTTGCCAGGATTTATATTCTTGCTCTAGATTACTTTACTTGATGCTGACACGATTGCTATCACGGATTGGTACTATATGGATCTTTTATGAGATGTTATCCCCCTCGGGAGCATCAGATACTTTTGTCACGTGTGTTTCACTTACATCATGTATCTCATGCTTCTATTATCATGTATCTTCATGTATCAGCTAGTGACTCATGTACTCTCATGATCACCGAGCCATCATGAATCTTCATGAATCACTCATGTATCACCCAATTATGGGCTTATCACGAATCTTAACGTAACCTGAATTGATTCTTGTGTATTGATTAGGGAAACGGGAGAGTAGAAGTGGACATGTGAATAATTCCAAAGTAGTGTAATCATGTGCAAACTCAGTAGTGTAATCATGTATAAATTCTAGCCATTCACATGCCTATCTTGTACTCTACATCACTAGCCACTTACAGTTCTCTATATACAGTAGATATTTCCTTTACAGCTATCTCTTTTACTACATGTATCTTCCTTCAGCAGTTCCTGTATTTTACTCTATTGCATGCTTTATATTTCCTATCATACTATGCACTGCGTGAGATGTTGTGCTCGTTCCTGTCCTGACTGGACCTGTTGAAAATATTACAGAGGATAAGGATGAGGCCCTGGTGTCTACCTATTATGGAGCAGGACTAGATGATACTTATGTTGTGGACCCTCAGCAGGATCCACCTGCAGCTGAGGATGTTGCCCCAATAGTCTAGGCTAGTTTAGCTAGACAGTCTTTTCTGTATTATCAATTTGTCTCACATTCTGAGTTGTATTTTGAGATGTTGAGATATATAGACTTTAGACTTATTGTATTATGAGTTGACATTCTGGATGTTATGTATCCTAGACACTTAGACTTATTTCATCTATTCTACTGTTCTCTTTGAGTTACTGTCTATCTATCTATCTTTCATTCTTCTATCCTAGATGTGATTGAGATGTATATTGGTTATGTCACCTCCATTCGGAGAGTATATACTGCACAGGTACCTTTATATTGTTAGATGATTGACCTAGGACAGCGTTCTACCGCCGACACTGCGGCGTAGGCTGGACGTACCCACTTCTCGTGCCCTTACTATAGGGTGCGGGTCGTGACAGCATACGACTGTCCACGTGTCAAGGCCGTATGACAGTTTCTGAATCTCAGAGGATCGTGTCAGAGATTTTCTTCGCTTCCCTAGGAGTCCATTATTATGAGGGAGTCATAATGATATCTTTGTGTCAAAACTGTCACCTTGTCAGAGCTGTCAGCCGTCAAGGCATTTAATAAAGTAAAGGACAATCGAAGAGCTGTTTGCAGGCCACGTGGCTCCTCTTTGAGCCGCATAGGACTTGTTTGAGCCGCATAGATCCTTGATCCGCATGGATCCTTGAGCCGCATGAATTCTCTGAGCCGTATGGGGCTCTCTGGATGCATGGATCTTTCTTTATTCTTTTCCATGCTTCTACATGGAGACATTTGTTTTTTTCCCTCTACCGCTGCCAAGAATCTTTAGAGCAGAATTGTAAGAGGTGACGAGAAGTGCCCCGTCTTCTGAGCTTGGGTGTTGGAACCTTTGGAAGACGGACTGTCGGTCTTTTTGTACTGCTGTCTTGCTACAGCAGCAGTTGACAATGACTTGGGTGCATTGATGTCCTTGACAGGACTCTTTACACGTCAAATCGTTGTCTCTTTCCTTGTGCTTGTGAATAATCACATTGCACAAGTTACCTGCTTTGTGGGCTGGAGAGTCCTGAGCACATGAGTGTGTTGGCCTCCTGCCTGCTCCCTTATGTGGGGATAGCGCGAGTACTTGCCCCTGATCCTTGTTGGGAGATTCTTGATAACTATCCCGTTCGTTGGCCGCCAGGGGCTGGATACGGGTAGTTCTGTACAACTTTCCATCAGAGGCCCGAGTAATAGTCAGCGGGATGCCCTGGTGGTCGGAAGTTGGGACAGTCGACTGAGCTCGCCGAGCTCGCGCTGCCCGAGACTTCTTCCTTCTAGCACCTGAGAGTGCGTAGTAGGAAGAGTCCAAGCTGGTCACAACAGAGTCTGGCATATGCTTCAGAGAGCCTCCATGGTCAGGACCGTACGAGAGGTGGTCAAAGACTGACCGTGAGCCGCATGGAGTAGATGGTATGCAGCTAGGATCGGTGGCCGTGCAGGCTATCTGCATGCGGCTGGTATGTGTAGCCGTGCAGGCTGTCTGCATGCGGCTATCCTTTGTGGATGTATGAAATTTCTGTATGCGGCTAGAAGTCGTAGCCGTGCAGGGTCTGCATGCGGCTGGCAATTCTGGCTGTATGAGTTTTCTCCATGCGGTTGACAGTTGCGGCCGTATGAGCTTTTCCTATACGGTTGGTGCCCTTATGCGGCTTAGATTGCACAGAGTTCCTTTTTGCCCCTGCAAGTCCAGTATCATAGTGTTTTCTTCTGCCGGACTTGGGGACAGCAGAGTCCTCTGTGATCTGAAGTGGGGCCGTACGCGAGACTTCTACGCTGTCTCGGGCAACAGAGAGTACTTTTTCGAGAGCTTGGGGAGGAGCAAATGATTTGGGTCTCCACTCCCTGCGGGCTTTCTTCGTACGGGCTCGCTGCTGGACCAGGCCAGCGCTCCCGTTGGAGAGCATTTCTTCAAATGCCTGCTGGTCGAACCGGGCGACCAGCATTTGTTGAGTGGAGCCAAGTTTGGCTGTGTCTGATTGCGTCACCAACTCCTCAGCCGTAGAGAAATTAGTCCCCAGCAGAGTCGACATCGTGTTTGCCATTGATTATAAAAGAACAGAACAATTTATATGGGAGGACTGGACTTTTACTTCACAACACAAACTCGCTCGTACAAAGAATAGGGACGAAAACCTAGGTACAGCAGTCTAAGTACGATTGTTTAGTTTTGATTATGGAGGGTGACGGTAGAGGCTCGGGAAAGCGACGGCTGCTCTGCCTTACTTCTTGAACGATCAGACGTAGCCTTGACTTTGATGAAGAAATGCTCTCTGGATGGGAAGACTCTTCTGTGCGCGCCTTTTTATTTCTCTGTGTGTCCAGCCGGGTGGAGAGGATCTCTTTTGCAAGGGAATGGCACATTGCTATATTCTTTTTCTTTTTTTCTCTAGATCCGATCCTTCTGTAAGGGAATGGCACCTTGCTATTTATAGGAGTGGGGTATGATCATTAGGGTTTGCAATGATTTCCTTCTTGAAAAGTCGACGGCCAATCATCTGGGTCACTAATCTTGATTGCATTACATCTGGACAATTGATTCTTGATTGCGCTAAATCTGTATGGGCAATTAATGCTGATTGCAATGAATCCTCATAATCTGTTATAACAAGCTCGGATCTCCCGCCATGTGTCCTATTTACTTAATCACAACAAATCTGATTTGATTTGAAAAATAATGGTGATTGTACTAAATCTGGTTTTCAGGATTTGCAAGCAGCCATAACTCCGAGGGGAAAAGACAGCCACGTGTCTCAACTTGTCATGAGGATCGCCACGTGTCTCAACCGTCATGAGCGGGGCGTCTGACAGAGCCGCATGAATATGGTCTAAGTAAACCGCATACGGGTGACTCCCAAGTCCTAGCCGCATGAAGGTAACCGCCGTATGGGGGCATCATCTTTGTGAAGGAGGCGACCGCATGAAGGAGGCAGCCCCATGAAGCGGGCAGCCGCATGAAGGGGGCAACCGTATGAAGGACGCGGCCGCATGAAGTAGGCAGCCGCATGAAGGACGCAGCCGCATGAAGTGGGCAGCCACATGAAAATTGACAGCCGCATAGGGATGGCAGCCGCATAAGAATTGACAGCCGCATAGGGATGGCAGCCACATGAGAATTGACAGCCACATAGGGATGGCAGCCGCATGGAGCGAGCAGCCGCATAGGGGTGCTTGGGACTTGACGGATCCTGCCAGAAAGATTTTCTTCTTTTCCCAAGGAGCATGCCATCATCATTCCAGCTTTTATGTCAGAGCTGTCATTCATTGTGTCAGAGCTGTTATTCATTGTGTCAGAGCTGTCATCAGAGCAATTAATTGGGAGTAGAAGTGGGCCGCGTGTCTTTGCCCGAGCCGCATGGAGCTGTTGGGGAGTCTCGAACCGCATAAAGTTCTGAGCCGCATGAGGCTCCCTCTGTTTGGAGCCGTATGGACTTTTGTTGTCCTTTTTCTTGCTTCTATAACCCCATGAGACCGCCAGATCGTGGAAGCGACCCCCCTCCCGGCTCAATACTGAAGTGATGGTTGAGGGTCCTCCAGTCACTACCTGGCAGGTTCCCTTGACAGAAGATGTGGTCGATAGTCTCCATCTGACGATCAGAGCAGCAATTGTAGGCGGATGCCAAGCAAATCTCGATGGTATTAACGATATCGTCGGTTGGCAATTTCTTTCTAATGACTCTCCACATGAGGAAAAACCACTTCTTAGGAATGTAGGAGTGCCAATAGTGCTTGGTAGACTGGTGTGGCTTGTAGAAGCATGGAAAAGAATAAAGAAAGATCCATGCAGCCAGGGAGTCCCATGCGGCTCAGAGAGCTCATGCGGCTCAGGGATCCATGCGGCTCAAACATCTATAAGGCTCGAATAAGTTCCATGCGGCTCAGAGAGGAGGCACGTGGCCTGAAAACAACTCTTCCCTTTGTCCTTTACTGCATTAAATGCCTTGACGGCTGACAGCTCTGACAAATGACAGCTTTGACACAAAGAAACTATAATGACTCCGTCATAATGGCAGACTCCTAGGAAAACGAAGGAAATCTCTGACACGATCCCCCGAAATCTAGAAACCTTCATGTGGCCTTGACACGTAGACAATCGCAGCGAGTGGAGGCCAAAATCATTTGCTCCTCCCCAAGCTCTAGACGGAGTACTCTCTGTTGCCCAAAACGGCAAAGGCGACTCTCGTGCAGCCCCACTTCGAGCCATAGAGGACTCTGTTGTCCCCAAGTTCGGCAGAGGAAAGCACTACGATGCTGGACTTGCAGGGGCAAAGAGTGATTCTATATGCTCCAGGAAGAAACCAAACAAGGGCACTAGCCGTAAGACGAAGACTCATGCGGCCAAGATTGCCAGCCGCATGAATGATGACCATGCGGCTGAGACTGCTAACCAAGGGCATAATACTCATGCGGCCAGGATTTCCAGCCGCATGGAGAACACTCATGTGGCCAGGATTCCTAGCCACATGGAGAAGACCTATGCGGCTACAACGGCCAGCCGCTTGAAGATTATTGATTCCAGCCGCATGACACCTACTCCATGCGGCTCTGTCTTCGACCGTCTCTCCTATAGTCCTGATCTCTTGTACTCCCAAGAAGACATGTCTGATTCTCTCCAGCACCACTTAGACTCTTCCTACTATGTGCCCTCACGCACTAGAGTGAAGAAGTCTAGGGCAGCACGAGCTTAGCAAGCTCGGTCCGCTGATCCGACCTCTGACCATCCGAGCGTCCCACATACTGTTATGCGGGCCTCTGATGGGAAGTTGTACAGAACCACTCGAGTCCAGCCCCCGGCGGCAAACGGACAGAGAGGTTCCCAAAAGTCTCCCAAAATCCAGGGAACAAACATGGTCGATCCAGACCCATCTAACTTGCGTGAGGCCATCCTCCACAAACGCAAGGAAAGAGAAGGTGCATCGGGGTGCAAAGAGTCCTCCCACGGACGTCACTGCACCCAAGTCATCGTCAACTGTTGTTGCAATAATGCAACGATACGAGAAGACCGGTAGTCCGTCTTTCAAAAACTGCGACAACCATGTTCAGAGGATGAGGCACTTTCTGTCGTCTCCTGCAACTCTGTTCAGAAACTCTCCGCCGATGGGAGAGGGAAGAAGACAAATGTTCCCAGTCTGAAGATTTCAACCACTATGACTAAGAGACTGTCGTCTAAGCGGGTGCCCACCACCAGAGTTTTCCAAGGTACCCGTTCTAAGACGAAATCTGCTACAGTGGGATATTCATCGTCCATACCACTGGGGGTTGCTGGGACTGGGGGTAGCACTCCTCCGAACCTCCACGACAATCCGATGTTCCAAGAAAACGAGCCGGGAGAAACAACTCTCCCATCAGATGCAGCAAACCCCGACGTCCTCGAGGACGTCCATAACTACCAAGATGAGGCAAACTCGGAAACCGGGGGTACCGTTCCTTCTGAGTCCAAACCAGAGGAAGACATTCCTACATACCCCGATGATTTTTCATTATAGGGGTATGATTCGGAGTGTACGTCATCCACCATCCCTTCCACTTCTACTCATGTCATGACGGCATTCATGACAAACAACGAACATGACGGACCCAGTGATCTCCAACGCATCGATACACTGGAGGCCATACTGTGCTCTTTAGTCAAAGTTCGTGGACGAGATCAAAGCAGCCCTTCCTACTCTGTAAGGAGGGACGCCTGGCCAAACAAACTTGGGCCTCGCAGTCAATGCAGACTCGACTTCAGCGACACCAAACCCGGGCAATAATCCTCCTGAGATGTCAGTTCCTACCACTGCAGATGAAGCCAGGGAGGCAAGAAGAGAGGTCCAGGAGCTCCGGGCCATATTTTATGCCCGAGAAAACTGCCAAGACCTCAGGATACGACAACCGTATCCAGCTGCATGGAGAGATGTTCCCTTCCCACCAAAGTATAAACCATTCCACATCAATCCATATGATGGGAAGACCTCTGCAAGTTGGTACATCACGTACTTCGAGGTCACCACCGACCATCTTCCCCATGATGATGCCATCCTTACACGATTATTTATTGGGGCATTGGAAGGAGTCGCCTTCGACTGGTACCGTAACCTGCTAGACAACTGCATCCACTCCTTCGCCAGCTTCAAACGCATGTTTATGGAGAGATTCTACGAAGTAAGATAGGACGTCACAATATCCACCCTCATGGACGTCGTTCAAGGGGAGAAAGAGCTAACAAGGAACTATATTGAGCGGTTTCGCCAAATTGCGATGAAGCTGCCGTCTGGTAACCCGGATTCCTCCTTAATTGAAATTTGCCAAAAGAGACTGCTTCCAAAAATCAGCCTCTAGATGGGCAAAAGTCAATTCAAGGACTGGAAGATGTTTATCATCAGTGCCACAAGCGCCGAAGAACGATTGAAGAAGGCCCGCCAACTGGGGTTGTACATCTCAGAGGGAGAAGACAAGGACAGGCGTCCCAACGCCAATACCAACAATGGGCGTAGCTCCACCAACAATAGGGACAACAAGGGCAAGCAGGCTTTGGTGGCCGATACAGCACAAAAACCTGAGCCAAAACCGGCAGACAAGCAATGGCCAAAAATGACCTACTCCTTCGAAGACGGCCACATCAAGCCCATCTTGGACACGCTCATACAAGAAGACAGAATTCAGCTCCCTCCGCCAAGACGGGAACCTCGGCCGGTAGAAATGGAGAACCCAAAGTACTGCTACTACCATCGCTACGTCCACCATGCTACACACGACTGCTACCAACTGAAACGATACATCCAACATCTCATCGATTCAAATGCTCTAGCCATTGATTTCGAAGAGGTAACCGTGGCAGCCAATATGGTATCAGTACAATTTGGCAGCTTCTCTCCAACCGAAACTCAAGACGGCATGGTCCCCATCCCTCTGGCGACAATGGAGATTGCTAATCTTCCACCTCCCCGAGATCAGGCTGCTAGTCTAGTACCCCTCACTACATCGCGAGGGGAGGTCATGTGGGTCCATCCAGACTTGGTATCTGAAGTGACTCAGTCCACACCATCTTCCATTCGCAAGAAGAAGAATGGAAAAGTTAGTTCTTGTCGCACAATCTCGGCAGATATCGAACAAGCCACAGCCGTCGTCACTCGGTCTGGGGCACAGTCCCAACCTGTGGCTGATAACTCGGCAGAAGATCATCAGCCCGCTACAACTGACGCTCCGGGACCTTCTCAGCCTCCGACGACTGACAAGCCTAGGCCGAAGGAGACTCGCTTTGACAAATCCCTCCAAAAAGAGGCACCGCAGAGGTTGGAGAAGCCCTACAACTTTGACATCTTGGCGCAATTGGCCAACACACCGGCCAAGTTGTCATTATACGAGCTCCTGTGACTCTCAAAAGATATTCGTGCGGCTTTGAGCGATGCACTCCAAAATGCCAACGCCTACATGGCTCAGGTCAACCTCACGGGAGAGAGCCCGCCTGCAGATCTCCAAGACAGCGCTTGCACGAGAGCGATGCCCAACATTGTCTTCACTCTGCAGGATATGCTCATCAAAACCAACTTGCACGATCGCCCGTTATATTACACCGGATACATAGGCGACGTAAAGGTGGATCGGATGCACATTGATCCTGGTTCTTCCATAAGCATCATCCCGAAGGGTCTGTTACATCATCTCCGTAATCCTATGCATCGCCTGACGTCGACAAGCACCGCTATCAGCGGTTTCAATTCGGACAGGAGCTACCCGATTGGAAAGATTCGCTTGAAGTGCCAAATTGGCGACCTTCACTTAGAAGTAACCTGTTACGTCATAGATGCAGACACTTCCTACAACATACTCTTGGGGCGCCCTTGGATACACGATTATATGATCATGCCTTCCATACTGCACCAATGCTTCAAATATGTCGACAAACACGGCTTTGTGAGGACAGAATTTGCCGACATTGATCCCTTCAAAGGGGTCGAATCCTACTACTCAGACTCCTGCCTATACAAAAAATCGAAAAGGCACCTTAGTGAAGGCGATATTCAAGCTCGTACCGAGACAACCACAGGATCAGAAGAACCTCTGACGATCCACCTCCAAGCTCGCAAACCTGGCAAGATCACACCCCTTACAGCCACTCTGCGTAAGGACGCAGTCAGCCTCTCGGCACAAGAAGAGCAAATGATAATCCGGCTGCCAAGGTCCGGCCAAGTGCCAAGACCCACAACGGAGCCACTGACAATCAGGCTGCCTAGAGTCGGCCAACCACAAATAGAGAAGCTCAATCCCTCCGACAAACCAATGACGATACGCCTTTCCAAGAAGAATCGTCACCCCGATGTAAGGTCTGGGGCTTCTAGCGAACCAACAACTCTCCGCCCAGCATCAGGTGCCAAACTAGGGGTCGCTAGTTTGCCAACGACTCCACGTTCTACTCCTTCGACAGAACCCCTGACGATCAAGCTGCCTAGGTCGTCCTCTCAGTCCTCACTTATACAGGGGATAGTCGAAGAAAAACCGGAGCTAGCCAAGTATGTGGCTGCCCACACAGATGTTCCCTCCGTAGATGATGTAATCCCGCTAGAAAAGATACCTTACTTCATCAATAAAGGGCTATCTTTGAACTACCTCGAGCTTAATAAGCTTTGTACAATGTATGCTATGGAACACGGTATAGGCACTCACCTACACACACAGGTGATGAATGTTTATACCGTAAGCCAGCTTATCCCAGTAGAAGACGCTTACCGCATAATCGAGGGAGGGGACCATCCAATCATCTTCGGCCAGAAAGACGACCCGCAGCCCTTCACCATAGAGAAGGTCGATCTCGAATCAGATACCGAAAGACTGCCTCTGTACCTTTATATCCCTCAATCCAAATACCTCATGCAAAAATAGTGGTATGATCTGGAGACTACGTCAAGTTTGAACTACGGTACCGGGCGACGCTTACCTCTAAAGCTACCAGTCCCGGCTAGCAAACCACGGGACTACTACAGCAAGACCTTGTGTGGATTAGGGTATGTTACGCCTACAACGACCCCTGAAAGTTCAGATGAAGAATGCGACTGGCATTCACATTCAACCGGGTCACCAACTTCTGATTCGGATACCAGCATCGGAGACGTATTCAGACAAGTCCTATCAGTCAACATGGCATTCGTCGACGCTTATGAAGAAGATGAGGACATTCCTGAAATCCTTGAGTTAGAACCGTGGGCCCAATAGTTGGATGCACAATGGGAAAAGCGGTTCGAACAGAGAGAACCTCCTACTAAAGATGAAGTTATACAGGTCGACCTCGGCAGCGAATCTTCTCCAAAGCCAATCTTCGTCAGTAAAAGCCAAACAAAAGAAGAGCGAGAATCGCTGCTGGAACTTGTCAAAGAATATATTGATGTGTTCGCCTGGAACTATGAAGACATACCGGGGTTAAATACCGATATTGCTCTTCACAAACTCAACATTCGGCCGGATACAAAGCCAGTCAAGCAACAATAGCGACGCTTCCTGTAATGCCTGTTGTTCGTATTACATATTTAGAATACGTATACGTATTTTATCTTGTATTTGCATATCTCCTTGGTTTGGCTTGGCTTGTTTACTCTCGGTTTGGGTTGGCTTGGTTCGGCCGGCCCAATACTTGGTTCATCATGGGCCAAGGGTGGAACACCTTAGCCTATGCTTCTCCTTCATTTCTACAACAACCCCCCTACCTACCACCACCTTTGATATTTATTGCCATTTCTTCTTTCTCTCTCTCCATAATTCTTATTTACTTCTCCTTCCCCTACCATTACTCTTCTCCACCAACCAAGAACACCATAGGCAAGTGCAACTTGCTTCCACAAGAGAACTTCTTTTGATGGTTTCATTAGCTTCTCCTTATGATTCTAAACCACATTAGAACTTGTTATTTTCTATTTTGAGATTTTATTTCTTGTAGATCTAGAGTTTTGTTACTTTCGGATTTTTGGTGTTTTGATCTATCAAACTTCTTTGTTTTTAAGTTTTGATGGTTCCATGTTGCAGAACATTTCATTCTACCCAATTTTGACCTTTGGAAAGTTGGATTCGGACTTGTTTTGACCAAGTTATGAGCATTTAGAATTTTGGGTTCCATCCTTGGAGTTCTTGCTGTTCTTGCCATTTGGAGAAGACAGTGAGCAGAGTGCTAGCTTTTTAGCTTAAGACACTGAGCTGTACGCTGCTCTTTAGCGAGCGTACACTGCCCTGTGTACGCTGCTCTTTAGCGAGCGTACGCTGCCCTGTGTACGCTGCTCTTTAGCGAGCGTACGCTGCCCTGGGTACGCTGCTCTTTAGCGAGCGTACGCTGACTTGAGTACGCCGCTCTTTAGCGTGCGTACGCTAGCCTTGATACGCTGCCTGTTGGCAGCATATCTTAGACGTACGCTAGCTTGAGCGTACGCTGCCTTCGGTACGCTGACTTGAGCGTATGCTGCCCTGAGCATACGCTAGCGTGAGCGTGCCCTAGACCCTTTCGTACGCTAGCTCAAGCGTACGCGGACTTGAGCGTACGCAAGCTTGAGCGTACGCTGACCTGTAGCTCAAGCGTGCCCTTGTGTACGCTGACCCTTGCGTACGCTTCCCATTGGAAGTGTATGGAACCTTTCGTACGCTGACTTGAGCGTACGCTTGCTTGAGAGTACATGAGCGTGCCTTGGTACGCTAGCTTAAGCGAGCAAGGCATACGCTGGCTTGAGCGTACGCTAGCCTATCTTGTCACCCTGGTTCAACCCGAGAGCCTTGTGACCCCCATACGCTGCCTTTTGGGAGCGTATGCTTACCTGAGCGTATGCTTGCCTGAGCGTATGGCCCTTGGCAGACTTGATCTTATATCAGCATGTCAGTTTGGTTTTATTTTCCTTATCCTGGATCTTCTATAGCCTTGTATATTGATATTTATTTAGATATTTTACGTCCATTTAATATTCTTACGCCTTTTGACCTGAACTTGATAATCCCCGAATTTACTTGATATGCTTGGAATTGATAATTGAGCACGACCCGATAGTGACCCGTAGTGGTGCACTCCTGACATGAGTAATATGACATGACCTAATAGTGGCCCGTCGTGGCGTACTCCTGACTAGTACACTTGACATGATTCTCTGACATGATTATCTAGAATAGCTGTTGCAACGGCTACCTGACATGACATGACCTGTATAATTAATTCTGGACACCGTGGGTGATTGTGCTTGTATAAATAAACCAGTCCTGTCTTGCATCATGTCTAAGGAGGGAGCTCCTGAGTACCACGGTCAGGAGTACCTATTGAAATGAACTAAGGACTAATAACTAGATTGATACATTAGTCATGAAGAGATTTTCCAGCTACAGGCAATCCCGTTACCTGGGCACGCCTTGGGATCTGTAGCCTGCCGTCGAGTAGGGCACATTTCCAGCACACTGTCATGTGTTGCACCCTTCAAGCTATCTAAGGGTACATTCGTTTCCTGGACGATATATCCACCTGAATTTAACTCTAATCTTTTAACCCGGGGAACCTGGATGGTCTGCAGGGCTTGTGGCTGTGAAATAATCTCACTGCATCTTGTTAGTAATTAGGCTTGTGATAACCCTAGTTAGTTAATGTATCAAGCCGTAATTCTTGCTTGGCCGTGAAGTGATTGGACGGAGTCTAACTAGTCTAGTCTTGCCCTGAATCCTGTTCCAGATTATTGAATGACCAGAATGCCTGTATTTATTTTACCGATAAATGGTGAGAAACCAAGCTCCGTTCAGACGAAGGGTTACAACCCCGGTCCTTGTTTGGTTTACGGGTTGTAACCTGGCTATCTGAATAGTTCCATGGTTATCTCGTCGTATATCATCCTGATATGTTTTCTTTTATTCCAGTCCTTATTTTATTTATATTTATATTCCTGTGCTGATTGCTGGTTTTAGTTCTTAAGTGAAGCCTCCTTTGTGGCACTTGCTCTTTCTGGGGTCTGACCCAGCTGGTTTTGTATGGCCAGATTTCGGAGCAGCTCCAGAGGATCTACCGACCTTCCAGCCAGATGGTGGCCACTAGACGGAACCCTGGCAACGAGTGGGTTATTTTTGGCTCTCCCGCTCTATTGTAAAAATATTCTTTTGAGGCGTTTAGCCGACGAGCACCTGTTTAGCTCGATTGTACTTTATTTACTGTCTGCCTACGGGCTGTAACATGATTAACAGATCCTAGGGTTGATCATGTATGACTAAACTCTTGCTAGTCCTGACATTTTGTACGACTAGCTTCATGATCAGCTGAATATGTAATATTTGGGACGCCTTATTATTGTATATTTAATGATCATACATCTTGTAACATTTACTTACTTGCTTGTGATTGAGATACTAGGCTTGTTCATGACCATAGGAGACTGTTGGCTTGTAGTAAACCCTCATGTATCTAGACAGCCGTGACCGTATAGCGAGATGGAATCCATTTCATATACGTAGCTGGCTATGTCTGCCCCCGCTCTCCAGTATTCTGGTTCTGGGGCGTGACATGGTTTAAGTGGTGGCCCATGCAGGTCTTGTAAATCAAGATATGTGAGGGTTTACCGAATAGATGTCTCAATCAGTATTCGTCCTTGATCTCTGCTCGTATCTTCTGAATCTATGGATTCTTGTCCTGACCATATGCTTGTATCGTTGATCTGTCCTGGTCCTTCCTTATTGTTCCCTATGTCATCTTCTTCAGCGGCATTGTTCGTGGTCCTACCGACCAGCAAGGCGGAGCACCTCCCGCGGACCAGCAGCAACCTGGGGATCAAGCCCAGCACTCTGGAGTAGCCTCCAGAGTCGAGCCTATAGGAGAAGAGCCACCAGTTCAGCCAGTTCAGCCTATCGAGCCTGATGATGGCACTTTGGTAGGGCTCGTCAGGACCTTGATAGCTTCTCAAGATCGTCGTGGAGATGCCTTGCAATAGGCAGTGGCGGATGCTTTGACTAGAGGTGGTCATCCAGGGAACAGCACGGCCAACAGCTTCAAGCGCTTGAACCCTCCATTCTTCGACGGTAGTGAAGATGCTATCGCGGCAGATGCATGGCTTCAAGACACAGAGGTGGTTCTAGAAGCAGCCAAGACTCCAGAGAACGAGAAGGTAGCCGTGGTGCGCCTGCAGTTGTTAGATCTTGCCCGCAGCTGGTGGGCAGCGCAGGCCGTTGGGTTATCAGCACCCATTCCTTGGGCAATATTCAGAGAGAGATTCCAGACCAAGTATTTCGATGTCGTGGCTCGGTATGATCTACAGACCAGGTTCACCAATCTGAAGCAAGAAGGCAGGACGGTCGATGGATATGCGGCCGAGTTTTCGAGACTCAGTTAGTTTGCTCCCACCTTGGTGGCAACCGAGTATGATAGAGCCCAGCGATTCCAGCAGGGACTGCACCTGGAGATCTTGTTAGCAGTTGAGCAGTTTGAGCATCAGACTTTTGATGCAGTCTTGAGAGCAGCCCGGAGGCATGAGTATACCTCCCAGAGGATCGTGGACAGGACCGGAGGTCGGAAGAGATCTCACGGCCAGATGAATCAGTCTTCAGCCCCAGCCCCGGCAGCCAGGGCTTTGACTATTGGAGCTCCGAGGCGAGCGGCCTCAGTGACATCGGTTCAACATTCAACCCCGACGTACCCTCAGCAGCAGCAGCAGCAGAAGCAGAAGCAATCTTCCGCAGTGGGTTGTTCTCATTGTGGTAAGCCAGGCCATGTGGTGGCAGAATGTCGCAGGGCACAGGGATTGTGTCTGGCTTGTGGAGCACCAGACCATAGGGTTGGATCCTGCCCGAACAGGGGTGGTTCATCCTCATCAAACCTTTCTAGCTCTTCGGTGAGAGGACCAGCTCCGGTCCATCAGCAGCAGTATCCATTGCCGAGGCCCTTGCCGCCTCAGACCCAAGTATTCCAGCAGCAGAACCCCCAGCAGTATGCACAAGTCCAAGCCCAGAGTCAGAGCAGACAGCGAGGATTTCAGCAGAGGGGACTAGCACCCCGAGGGCACGGTCAGGCTATGGTGATGACCGTGGAGGAAGGATTGGCACCAGGAGAGGTAGTAGCAGGTACTATTCTCGTCAACTCCTTTCCAGCTTCAGCTTTATTTGATTCTGGTGCATCGCATTCATTTATGTCTACACGATTCGCGACACGGATAGGATTGGAGCCCGAGTCATTATTAGTAAGGCTTAATATACTTACTGGTAACGGACTTGTGGGAGTAGATAGAGTATTTTCCTCGTGTCGGATCGTAGTTAGCGGTAGGGAATTCCCCGCTAGATTGATAGAGTTCCTGATGGCCGATTATGATGTGGTCCTAGGGATGGATTGGTTGAGGAACCAGTATGCTAGGATAGACTGCCATATTGGTAGGGTTATTTTTAGCATTCCAGGAGAGCCGAAGTTTTCTTTCTCTCGAGGCGAGGTTGAGCCTTCTCCTCCGATATTACGGATGGCAGTAGCAGCAGTTCAGTTGCCCAGGATAGTAGAGGAGTTTCCAGATGTTTTCCCAGAAGAACTTCCAGGTATGCCTCCGGAGCGGGAGATCGAGTTCACTATAGACTTGATTCCTGGGATAGCTCCAGTGTCAGAGAGAGTCTACAGGATGGCGCCATCAGAGTTGGAGATATTGTACAAGATGATTGAAGAACTCAGAACCAAGGGATTCATTCATGCTAGTGGATCGCCTTGGGGAGCCCCGATGCTTCTTGTGAAAAAGAAGGATGGTACGTCCAGGTTATGTGTTGATTACCGTACCTTGAACTCGGTGACAATCAAGAACAGATACCCTCTTCCGAGGATAGATGACTTGTTTGATCAACTCAAGGGGGCTTCAGTATTCTCGAAGATTGACTTGCGCTCAGGTTATCATCAGATCAGAGTCAGAGAGCAGGACATCCCGAAGACAGCTTTTAGATCGAGATATGGGCATTAGGAGTTCCTTGTTATGCCTTTTGGAGCAACCAATGCGCCGGCAGTATTCATGGACCTCATGAATCGCATCTTCATGCCTTACTTGGATCAGTTTGTGATCGTGTTCTTGGATGACATTCTGGTCTACAGCAAAAGTGAGGCAGAGCATGAGCAGCATCTTCGTGTGGTTCTTCAGACTCTCAAAGAGCACCAGTTATATGCCAAGTTCAGTAAATACGAGTTCTGGCTTGATCGCATTTCGTACTTGGGTCATATCATCACCAGACGATGAGTGGAAGTGGATCCCCAGAAGATTGTGGCTATTGAGTCATGGCCAGTACCCAGCACCGTTGCAGAGGTTCGTAGTTTTCTTGGATTGGCCGGCTACTACCGGCGGTTTGTTTCAGATTTTGCTTGAATTTCAGCGCCATTGACCCAGTTGACCCACAAGGATGCCCAGTTTGCTTGGACAGCAGAGTGTCAGAGTTCTTTTGAGCAGTTGAAGCGAGGCCTGATAACAGCTCCTATTCTCACGCTTCCAGATGGAATCGGAGGATTCTCAGTGTACTGTGATGCTTCAGGCAGAGGTTTAGGATGTGTTCTGATGCAGCATGGGAAGGTGATAGCTTATGCGTCACGACAACTTCGTGATCATGAGAGGAATTACCCAACCCATGACTTGGAACTGGCAGCAGTGGTGTTTGTACTTAAGTTATGGAGGCACTACTTGTACGGAGATAGGGTAGAGATTTTCACCGACCACAAGAGCCTAAAGTATGTTTTCACCCAGAAGGATCTTAACATGCGTCAGAGGAGGTGGCTGGAGCTTCTTGTGGATTATGATGTCAGCTTGCAGTATCATCCTGGGAAGGCCAATGTCGTAGCAGATGCATTGAGCAGGAGAGCCGGAGCTTATTTCCTAACAGCGCAACCAGAGCTGTTAGCAGATCTTCAGAAGATGGGTATTGAAGTTGTTCTCCCTTCCAGTGTGGCGTTGATGGCCAGCATGCAAGTTCAGTCCACTATAGTCGAGAGGATCCGAATGGCGCAGTCAACAGATTCTAAGCTTCAGCGACTCAGAGCAGAGTGTGAGGCAGGACGAAGACCAGAGTTATGTATTCATGAGGATGGTACACTTAGGCATGGTAAGCGTCTTTGTGTACCCAGCGGAGATATCCGGCAGGAGATTATGTCAGAAGCGCACAGTTCGCAGTATTCCATCCATCCTGGCAGTACGAAGATGTACCGTAATATCCGTCAGCACTTCTGGTGGAATGGCATAAAGCGGGAAATAGCTCGGTTTGTCTCTCGGTGTTTGGTTTGCCAACAAGTTAAAGCCGAACATCGGAGACCGGCTGGACTTCTTCAAACCTTACCAATTCCAGAATGGAAGTGGGAGCATGTGACCATGGATTTTGTGACTGGACTACCTAGATCCCCAGCTGGTAGAGATGCTATCTGGGTTATAGTTGATCGGCTCACGAAGGTGGCTCACTTTCTTCCATTTAGAGTTGGTCAGTCGACGGCTCAGTTAGCAGAGATGTACCTCAGGCAGATTGTCAGATTGTACGGTGTGCCAGTCAGTATTACCTCAGACCGAGATTCAAGATTTATGTCGCACTTTTGGCGTAGCCTGCAGGAGATTTTGGGGACTCGCCTCCAGTTCAGTTCAGCATATCACCCGCACACAGATGGCCAGTCGGAGCGCACGATCCAGACTCTTGAAGACATGTTGCGGTCTTGCACACTTGACTTCGGTGGTTCATAGGAAGATCATTTACACCTCGTGGAATTCTCGTACAATAATAGTTTCCAGGCCAGTATCCAGATGGCACCGTTCGAGGCACTGTATAGCAGGAAGTGCAGATCCCCGCTAGCCTGGGATGATGTTGGAGAGAGGCAGATGCTTGGTCCAGAAATGATTGCTCAGACCGTTGAAGTAGTCAGGCGAGTCAGAGATCATCTTCGAGTTGCCCAAGATCGCCAGCGCCATTGGGCCGATTCTCATCGACGCCCTCTCGAGTTTTCAGTCGGCGATCATGTATTCCTGAGGATTTCGCCTAACCGTGGCGTCATTCATTTCGGCGTACGGGACAAGCTTAGTCCTAGGTATATAGGACCGTTTGACAATCTGGAGCGAGTAGGAGATGTATCCTATCGTCTCGCTCTTCCGCCGTTGCTAAGCGAGGTGCATGACGTGTTCCATGTGTCCCAATTACGACGGTACATCCCGGACCCGAGCCACATCCTGGATCATTCGGAATTGGTTGTTGGTACCAACCTTTCGTATGAGGAGAGGCCCGTGTCTATATTGGATCGAAGAGAGAAGATCCTCAAGAACAAGACTATCAAGTTAGTCCGAGTTGCTTGGGGTCATCACTCTTTGGGGGAGTCAACGTGGGAGCGTGAGGATGATATCCGATCACGATATCCCGACTTGTTTGACTCGTGAGGTATAATGTCTTTCTTATGCCTCATGCCATCAATTCCTTGCTTGCATGATTGATTGATTGCCTAGTATAATTGTCTGTGAATAGTATAGCTTGTTCTTGTCCCTCTAGCCTCTTAACTCAATTCCGAGGACGGAATTCTTTTAAGGTGGATAGAGTTGTAATGTCTGTTGTTCGTATTACATATTTGGAATACGTATACGTATTTTATCTTGTATTTGCATATCTTCTTGGTTTGGCTTGGCTTGTTTACTTTCGGTTTGGGTTGGCTTGGTTCGGCCGGCCCAATGCTTGGTTCATCATGGGCCAAGGGTGGAACACCTTAGCCTATGCTTCTCCTTCATTTCCACCACAACCCCCCCTACCTACCACCACCTTTGATATTTATTGCCATTTCTTCTCTCTCTCTCTCCATAATTCTCATTTACTTCTCCTTCCCCTACCATTACTCTTCTCCACCAACCAAGAACACCATAGGCAAGTGCAACTTGCTTCCACAAGAGAACTTCTTTTGATGGTTTCATTAGCTTCTCCTCATGATTCTAAACCACATTAGAACTTGTTATTTTCCATTTTGAGGCTTTATTTCTTGTAGATCTAGAGTTTTGTTACTTTCGGATTTTTGGGGTTTTGATCTATCAAACTTCTTTGTTTTCAAGTTTTGATGGTTCCATGTTGCAGAATATTTCATTCTACCCAATTTTGACCTTTGGAAAGTTGGATTCGGACTTGTTTTGACCAAGTTATGAGCATTTAGAGTTTTGGGTTCCATCCTTGGAGTTCTTGCTGTTCTTGCCATTTGGAGAAGACAGTGAGCAGTGTGCTAGCTTTTTAGCTTACGACACTGAGCTGTACGCTGCTCTTTAGCGAGCGTACGCTGCCCTGTGTACGCTGCTCTTTAGCGAGCGTACGCTGCCCTGTGTACGCTGCTCTTTAGCGAGCGTACGCTGCCCTGTGTACGCTGCTCTTTAGCGAGCGTACGCTGCCCTGGGTACGCTGCTCTTTAGCGAGCGTACGCTGACTTGAGTACGCCGCTCTTTAGCGTGCGTACGCTAGCCTTGATACGCTGCCTGTTGGCAGCATGTCTTAGGCGTACGCTAGCTTGAGCGTACGCTGCCTTCGGTACGCTGACTTGAGCGTATGCTGCCCTGAGCGTACGCTAGCGTGAGCGTGCCCTAGACCCTTTCGTACGCTAGCTCAAGCGTACGCGGACTTGAGCGTACGCTGACCTGTAGCTCGAGCGTGCCCTTGTGTACGCTGACCCTTGCGTACGCTTCCCATTGGAAGTGTATGGAACCTTTCGTACGCTGACTTGAGCGTACGCTTGCTTGAGCGTACATGAGCATGCCTTGGTACGCTAGCTTAAGCGAGCAAGGCATACGCTGGCTTGAGCGTACGCTAGCCTATCTTGTCACCCTGGTTCAACCCGAGAGCCTTGTGACCCCTATACGCTGCCTTTTGGGAGCGTATGCTTACCTGAGCGTATGCTTGCCTGAGCGTATGGCCCTTGGCAGACTTGATCTTATATCAGCATGTCAGTTTGGTTTTATTTTCCTTATCCTGGATCTTCTATAGCCTTGTATATTGATATTTATTTAGATATTTTACGTCCATTTAATATCCTTACGCCTTTTGACCTGAACTTGATAATCCCTGAATTTACTTGATATGCTTGGAATTGATAATTGAGCACGACCCGATAGTGACCCGTAGTGGTGCACTCCTGACATGAGTAACATGACATGACCTAATAGTGGCCCGTCGTGGCGCACTCCTGACTAGTACACTTGACATGATTCTCTGACATGATTATCTAGAATAGCTGTTGCAACGGCTACCTGACATGACATGACCTGTATAATTAATCCTGGACACCGTGGGTGATTGTGCTTGTATAAATAAACCAGTCCTGTCTTGCATCATGTCTAGGGAGGGAGCTCCTGAGTACCACGGTCAGGTGTACCTATTGAAATGAACTAAGGACTAATAACTAGATTGATACATTAGTCATGAAGAGATTTCCCAGCTACAAGCAATCCCGTTACCTGGGCACGCCTTGGGATCTGTAGCCTGCCGTCGAGTAGGGCACATTTCCAGCACACTGTCATGTGTTGCATCCTTCAAGCTACCTAAGGGTACATTCGTTTCCTGGACGATGTACCCACCTGAATTTAACTCTAATCTTTTAACCCGGGGAACCTGGATGGTCTGCAGGGCTTGTGGCTGTGGAATAATCTCACTGCATCTTGTTAGTAATTAGGCTTGTGACAACCCTAGTTAGTTAATGTATCAAGCCGTAATTCTTGCTTGGTCGTGAAGTGATTGGACGGAGTCTAACCAGTCTAGTCTTGCCCTGAATCCTGTTCCAGATTATTGAATGACCAGAATGCCTGTATTTATTTTACCGATAAATGGTGAGAAACCAAGCTCCGTTCAGACGAAGGGTTACAACCCCGGTCCTTGTTTGGTTTACGGGTTGTAACCTGGCTATCTGAATAGTTCCATGGTTATCTCGTCGTATATCATCCTGATATGTTTCCTTTTATTCCGGTCCTTATTTTATTTATATTTATATTCCTGTGCTGATTGCTGGTTTTAGTTCTTAAGTGAAGCCTCCTTTGTGGCACTTGCTCTTTCTGGGGTCTGACCCAGCTGGTTTTGTATGGCCAGATTTCGGAGCAGCTCCAGAGGATCTACCGACCTTCCAGCCAGATGGTGGCCACTAGACGGAACCCTGGCAACGAGTGGGTTATTTTTGGCTCTCCCGCTCTATTGTAAAAATATTCTTTTGAGGCGTTTAGCCGACGAGCACCTGTTTAGCTCGATTGTACTTTATTTACTGTCTGCCTACGGGCTGTAACATGATTAACAGATCCTAGGGTTGATCATGTATGACTAAACTCTTGCTAGTCCTGACATTTTGTACGACTAGCTTCATGATCAGCTGAATATGTAATATTTGGGACGCCTTATTATTGTATATTTAATGATCATACATCTTGTAACATTTACTTACTTGCTTGTGATTTAGACACTAGGCTTGTTCATGACCATAGGAGACTGTTGGCTTGTAGTAAACCCTCATGTATCTAGACAGCCGTGACCGTATAGCGAGATGGAATCCATTTCATATACGTAGCTGGCTATGTCTGCCCCCGCTCTCCAGTATTCTGGTTCTGGGGCGTGACACTTCCGCCCTGGCATCATGGATGCGATCGAAGCCGAAATCAACAAACTGATAGCCAGCAGCTTCATTCGTGAGGAACAACATTCGGATTGGGTCGCCAATATAGTACCAGTCCTCAAGAAGAATGGAAAGATTCGAATCTGCATCGACTTTCGCAATTTGAATGAGGCATGTCCCAAAGATGAATTTCCCCTCCCTATCACAGACATCATGATTGACAATACATGCGGCTTCGAACGTAAGTCATTCATGGATGGCTTCCCAGGGTACAACCAAATCAAGATATCTCCTGACGACGAAAAGCATACATCCTTCCGAATACCGATTGGCACATACTGCTACACCGTCATGCCTTTCGGATTGAAGAATGCCGGCACCACATATCAAAGAGTCATGAGTATCATCTTCAGAGACCACTTACGCAAGACAGTGGAGTGCTATGTTGATGACATCGTCGTCAAGAGTCGCTGTAAGGGAGACCATCTGCAGGATCTAAGGACGGTATTCGACCTGATGCGAGCACACAACCTGAAAATGAATCCTACAAAATCTTTCTTGGGCGTATCCAGCGGAAAGTTTTTGGGTTTCATCATCACCGCCCAGGGTATCCATGTAGACCCTGAGAAGACGAAAGCAATTATGGAGATGGGTCCCCCGAGAAATCTCTGCGAATTCAAAGGCCTTCAAGGGAGGCTAGCTTACATCAGGAGGTTCATTTCTAACCCCTCCGGGCGATGTCGACCATTCACCCATCTCATGAAGAAAGGCGTCTCATTCGTATGGGACGAAGAATGTCAGCGTGCCTTCGACAGCATCAAAGAATATTTGTCGAACCCTCCAGTCCTAGTGGCCCCGGTTACTGGAAAACCATTCCTGCTCTATATACGCACAATGGAGCATTCCCTTGGCACCCTGCTAGCACAAAATAATGATGCAGGTCATGAACAAGCCATATATTACCTCAGTCGAATGATAATTGGGCCAGAGCACCGATACACCGCCGTGAAAAAGGAATGCCTCGCCCTGGTGTTCGCCATTCAGAAGATGCGGCACTATGTCATGGGACAAACCATACATGTGATCTCACGAGTCAACCCTCTCAGGGTCCTCATGACTAAACCAGGGGCACTCAGCTCTCGTCTCGCTACATGGGCAATATTGTTGTCCCCCTACCATATGATCTTCGTCCCGCAAAAGACTGTTAAAGGTCAAGCTCTGGCAGACTTTTTAGCAGCCCATCCAGGCTCGGAGTCGTCCAGAATACATGAAGAAATCCCAGATGAAGTCGCCGACTCGCATGCAACCTCTCACGATGATATATGGCGAATATTCTTCGACGGCGCTTCAAGGACCGGACCTAAGGGCAACATCATCGTCGGAGTCGGGATGGTGCTGGTTTCTCCTTCCGGATTGGTGATCAATCGCGCTTACTCTCTCACAGAACCCTGCTCTAACAATGTGGTCGAGTACAACACTTTGGTCATTGGCCTCCAACTTGCAAGAGAGCTGGGGGCAGAATATCTTGAAGCATACGGCGATTCGCAATTAATCGTCAATCAGATCCGGGGCTCATACGAAGTCCACCACGAAGACATGATCCCCTATCACCAAATAGCGATCGACATCTTCTCGTCGTTCGAGGGGTTCTTTATCGAACATGTTTTTAGACTCCGAAATATCGAAGCCGATGCATTAACAGGCCTGGCCGCTTCCCTAGCAGTGCCAAATCATACTCATCAATCGGTAGATGTAATAGGCCATGAACTGGTCTGCCCCAAGAACAATGTTCAATTCGTGGCGAGTTATTCCGCTCAGACGATCGACGAAGTCCCGGACTGGAGACAACCATTCATTGACTTTGTAGTTTACGACATCCTGCCAGAGAACCTAAAAGAGGCCACCTCTATCCGAAGGTGTTCTCTCAGATTCTTCTACGATACAGAGACGAAAATGCTGTATCGCCGATCCTATGATGGATTATTGCTTCGATGTCTGTCAAATACAGAAGCCAAAGAAGCCGTACGAGAAGCTCACGACGGTGTCTGCGGGGCCCATCAGTCTGGCCCTAAATTGTAAGGCCGTCTTCGCCGAATGGGCTACTACTGGCCCACGATGGTAGCAGATGCGATAGACTATGCAAGAAAGTGCAAAGCCTGCCAAGTCCACGCAGAATTCGTCCACCAGCCATCCGAATTTCTACATCCGACAGTGGCGTCCTGGCCATTCGAAGCATGGGGAATGGATATCATCGGTCCGATTACTCCACCCTCCTCCCGAGGACATCGCTTCATACTCGCAATCACAGATTACTTCTCCAAATGGGCGAAAGCTATTCCGCTTGCATAAGTAAAGACTTCAAACGTGATCAGCTTCTTCAAGCATCATGTCATCTATCGCTTTGGACTGCCCCAAAGGATCATCCACGATAATGGTCCGCAGTTTGCAAGCCACGCCTTCTATCGGTTCTGTGACAAGCACCACATCCAGAATATTGCTTCAACGCAATACAATCCAGCAGCGAATGGGTTGGCAGAAGCATTCAACAAAACAATCATCAAACTCCTCAAGAAGTTCGTATCGTCCAACAAACGCGACTGGAACGAGAAGCTTGGTGAATGCTTATGGGCATACCGTACTACAGTCCGAACAGCCACTAGAAACACGCCATTTTCCCTGGTATACGGGAGTGAGGCAGTCCTCCCGTTGGAAACTCAAATACCCTCACTCCGCGTTGCCCTTACTTACCAATTAATGACAGATAAAAACTACCGTCGCCGACTACAAGAGTTGGAGGCCTTTGATGAAAAGCGCCTCCTGGCTCAGCAACGGATCGAGCTATACCAAGCACGCATTTCCGGAGCCTTCAATAAGAAGGTTAAAATCAGAACATTCCAAGTGGACGATCTCGTTCTGGCGGTCCGGAGGCCGATGGTCATGACTCACAAGACCGTCGGTAAGTTCTAGCCAAAATGGGAAGGTCCATTTATCATTGAGGCAGTATTCTCCAATGGTGCCTACCGCCTCGCAAAACAAAATGGAGACTTGCTCATGTTGTCCGTCAACGGCAAGTTTCTCAAGAAATGTTATGTCTAAACGACATTTTCCATATCATCGAGTCATGTACCCGCTGGTACCGCTGAACTCATATCACAATATTCCAGATTATTGAGTTATGTACCCGCTGGTGCCGCTGAACTCACATTCACAAAATTTCAGATTATCGAGTCATGTACCCGCTGGTACCGCTGAACTCATATTACAACATTCCAGATTATTGAGTTATGTACCCGCTGGTGCCGCTGAACTCACATCCATAATATTCCAGATTATTGAGTTATGTACCCGCTGGTGCCGCTGAACTTATATCCACAACACCCCAGATTATCGAGTTATGTACCCACTGGTACCGATGAACTCACATTTCTAAATTCCAGATTATTGAGTTATGTACCCGCTGGTGCCGCTGAACTTATATCCACAATCTTCCAGATTATCGAGTTATGTACCCGCAGGTGCTTCTGAACTCACATTCCGGTCACTCTTTCAGATAGTAAGTCATGTATGACCATACCTCTGAACTTTTTTCGGAAAGAGATCCTCCCTCATGATCTACTACCCGCACTCCCAGTGCACAAAAAGGGTAACAGATCCACAAATTTCTAAAACGGCCATGTACTCATTACCTCTGAGTCGTGTCACTTCCGTCAAAAATAAATCACCCCTTTACATAGAACTTCCATGTCCTCATTACCTCTGAGTCGTTCTATGTACCCTTCTTCATTGAGCCAACTCCTGCCATGTCCTCATTACCTCTGAGTGGGAAGGCTCCGTCGAAGAAACCTTCATGCTTGCCATGTCCTCATTACCTCTTAGTAAGTATGATGATTCCCTTTCGACTTATTAGCCATACCCACAACCGGAGTACGCCAAGGATAATAGGTCCACAAATATTCTCCGCTGAGTCCACTCCTGCCATGTCCTCATTACCTCTGAGTAGGAAGACTCCACGGTAAAACCTTCGTACTTACCATGTCCTCATTACCTCTGAGTAAGTATGTTGGTTCTCTCTCGTCTTATTATCCCTACCCTGAACTAGGGTACGCCAAGGGTAATAGGCCCACAAATGTCCTCTGTTGACCACAAATATCCTCCGTTGAGTCCACTACTGCCATGTCCTCATTACCTCTGAGTAGGAAGACTCCACGGTAAAACCCTCATACTTGCCATGTCCTCATTACCTCTGAGTAAGTATGTTGGTTCCCCTTCATCCTATTATCCGTATCCTAAGTCGGGGTACGCCAAGGATAATAGGCCCACAAATATCCTTTGCTAAGTCTCTTAGTACAGGCCCACCATTCCTCATCATGCCCCGGGAGCCCAGCTGCTCTATGGCATTCTATCTCCCGATACCCCGAACACCCACGACCACCTTACCGTGGAACTGTTCTAGGTATCCCCAATCAAACTTGTTATCCGTACCTAAAACCAAGGTATGCCAGGGGTAACAGGTCCACAAATAAGCCCCCATGCGGGGCAAACACCGCCATAACACCACAAGCACAACAAGCAGTACAGATAAAGGGTAAAATAAAACATACTCTTTTATTTGGAAGCCAAAAAGCATTACATGTTTTGGGACCACGTCCCTCTCAAAAAAGAAAAAAAAAAGAGAACAGAAACAAAAGGAGAAAAAAGGCCGACTAGAGTTCGGCATTACACAACTCCAAGAGGCGGTTTCTCACCAAGGTGGTCCCCCGCTCAAGCCGCTGTCTAGCTCTACGCTCGGCTTCCTGGGACAACTGCTCTGCATCATCCAAGTCCATAAATGCCCGCCAGTCATCTTCCAACTTCTTCAGGGAAATTTCCAGGTCAGCCGAAGCTTGATTAACTCTGTCAGCCTCCTGAATAATTAGCCCCCTGTCGGTACGGGCAGCCTCGAGCTCAGACTCAAAGAAAGCTAACTTTCTCTGAAGCTCAAGGATTTGCTCCCACGTGTCAGTGATCCCGCGGGAGGCAGTCGCTTCCCGAGCCGTAATATCTTCATTCTCGTGGCTCAATTGATCATATCGATCCGACAGATCGTGGAGGTCCTTCAGTATGGCCGGCCTAGTTTTATCCCGAGCAGCCCTTGCCTTCTCTATAGCAGCTGTAAGGGAACCGCGCTCCTAAACTATAGCAGTAGGCAGATCAGCCTGCCGTAATACCTGAAGCTGGGCCACCAGGTGATCAGTCTCCAGTAATTTCGCCTCCAGAAGTGCAGCCACCCCTGCCCCACCGGGAAGGGCCTTAAGGATATCAATTTGACCCTGGGCACATTGCCGGGCCAAGACGAAAGAGGTCCCTCTGTCTACAGCAGCCTCTATCCCCCTTTTTAAGTGACGATAAAAGCTGTCGACCACGTCCTGTAACGCTTCGTCCAGGACCTCTGTAGAGGACGGCGTCAGAGGAAGTGTGGCCGGCAACATCGAAGGAGTTGTGCTAGAACTTGCCACCAAGGGGACAAATTTTGAGCAAAATAATACGCGGATAGCGGCTAACTCTTCCTCTGCTACCCGAAGAGCCTGGACACTTGGCAGGACGGAGAGATCGACTCTCGGAGCCGCCCAAGCAGAGGGAGACGCGAGGACCATCATCCCCTGTCCCGGCTGTCCCATCACCTGACTTGTCGAACTCGAGCCCTCGGGAGGCCCATCAAGATGAGCCGGAAGGGGAAGGGGTACGCTACTCTCCGTCAGTGCCCCTTCGACAGAGTCTGTCTCAACAATGGCCATCATCGGCACTGAAGAGGCAGGACCTGCATGTCCATGACAACAGTCAATCGACGTGACCCAAAGGATGTGATGATAGAGCAGATAGGCCTCCTTGCAAGTTAAGATTTGGCTCATCTTACCAAGGAAGGAGCATGGAGGTTGCAGCTTGCTCGTAGCAGGCATGGTCTCCTCACCCGCGATCTCTAAGTTAAATTTGGCCGGCTCCTCTGTCCCAGCCACCTCGAAGGGAGAGGCAACTCGATCAGCATTATCTTGATAGGATTCAGCAATTTCAGGGACAGGCTCACCGGAGCCCCCGTCATCCCAAGTTACGACCTCGGTAACTTGAGATTCCTCTTCTTCTGACATCTACAAGAGGGAAGGAAGATGGTTAAAATCAAAGCTAGAAGAAAGAAAGAACCGGTCGCGACTTGCTCACCTCTGATGCGGGGTCAACTTCCTCGCCTCTTTTCCTGATAGTTAACTTGCGGTGTCTGGTCACAGCCAGTTTCCGGGAGCGAAGAATACCGCCAACAGGAGAAACTTGCCTGCTACGCTTTTGTACATGGCCTGGTGCAATGAGTGACTGATCTGCCGCCATCACATCTGGCAAAACAGGCGGCTGATCCGCCCTAACATCTTCCAACGGAAGGGAAGAATCATCTGCATCATGCTCGTCGCCCTCATCATCCGCAGTAGTAGAGTCTGAATCTGGCACTTCGACTCTATTCTTCCTCTTCCTCGTCTTGGCCCCCTGGGACCTCTCCTCCATGTCGGTACCGACAATAAAACTGGCACCCGGGTTAAAACCGACAGGGGGTTTGTTCGCCATGACATGGTACAGAGCCGCCATATACAAGATCTCTACCGGTGCCTTAATATCAGGGACCGAGAAAATAGTATGAGTATGGAATGTATCATAGTAATGCCAGGCCTTGATGCCGTCAAGAAGGCTACCTTCAAAACCCAGACAAGAGCTGAGACTGTCTAGAAAAAGCTGGATGTATCCAATTTATCGGGCAAACCTGCTGGGAAGGTAAGGCTCCAGAAAGACAGTATTGCGGTTCCGATACACCAGGTGAGCAGGGCGGATGTTACGCAGCCACAGGAGCATCTGGCCGTCCAGAAGCTGAGGGGGCCCAATACCATCAAGATGCACAGCCGCTATTTCCTCAGCAGTAAAACGAGGGACAGATATGAAAATGTTGTACATATCTGCCCTTGCCAGCGCCATTCGGCAAGCGCGCATGGTCTCGTACTCTCAAGACTCATTACGATAACGGAAGATAAAAGCATCATCGTCAGTTATGTCGTCTTCAGAGCTCAGTCTCATCAAAGACAGATAATGCATCAGCAGCCACCCCATCAGATAATGATAGGACAGCTCAGTCCGTTCAAAATCTTTTGTCACATCGTGGGAGATGACCTTGGACGTAAAAGTCTGAAGGCCACGGTGTATGCCTTACACCATGGCCGGGAGGAGAGCTAGCTTGACGCGGGAAACTAACTTCACAGCCGGAAGGATAAAATTACGACTGATCCTTTCAATAGAACCAGCTCCTCCCGAGACTACACAATTTCGCAGCCATACCATCAAGAATCCTGCCAGGAGCGCCTTCTCAGACAATTCTTGGGTATCCTTATAAAAATAGCCAAAAGAGTCAGTTTTACTCCCAAATTTGTCACTAGTGGTGGCCACCCTCTTGGCCGACGACACCAAAGTTTGAACCGCCTCCTAGGATTGAGGACGTCGGGAAGTAACTCGACCTGAGGCACCCGTCGTGAAGAAATAGCGCACCCAGTCCTTGGTATGGGGAGCATTCCCTTCCGAGCTGCTGTCCTTTTTGGCTATCTGCTGACATGTGCTATAGTGGCACAATATCTCTTGATAAATAGCCACGAAGCCTGGATACCGTCCCTCCAACTCTTCGAACTCCTCATTTGTGGGGGTGTACGCCTCAAAAGCTTCGTCCCCCTAAGGAAGCTTGGAGACCGCGTGCATTTCGTGGAGTGCAAGCCCCATTTCCCCTACGGGTGTATAGAAGGTTCCCGTACGACGGTTATACATCTCTAGCAGAGATATGAATAATCTCTTGTTTATGGGCAAGCCATGGCTGGTGCCTCGAATAGCATGATAAAGACCAATCTCAAACAGGAAGGCCTTATACTTTCGCAAGATCCACGTAGACAGATTGGTCCATGAGGGAATGGGGTGTATCCAACTCGGGAGCTCCAACCGACCAATGGGATAGGAGCCCTTCCGAGCAAGTTAGTTCATAAAAGTGTCGGCTACAGAAAACGTAAAATTGGGACCCGGCACATTCAAAAATTACCCGGAGCCAATCCCATTACAGAACGGCTGGTGTGCACTTTGCCCGCACACACTGACTTCATACTGTTGTTATAATGGATGTCTCCCACAAACAACCCACTTCGGGTAGGAGTTAAAGACTCCTCCATCTTCCGGTCCAGTGGGAGCATATTGAACCAAGATAGTGGGAAGTGACGCTCCATTTGGGGGATGTGGATCGCCATCCCATTAGAAATAAAACTCCAGTTCTCTGACACATCCAGAACCTGACTGTTCTTCACAGTCAAGGCATCCCCGAAGAAGAACACATGCTTCAAGTATTCCCCTTCTAACTTCCCCGAGTTCATCATAGCATTGAGAAAATATAAAGGCTGGTTCTTGAGGGCATTCAATGTCGCCGAAGGCTCGTCACTGGAAAACTGGTCCGCCACATGCCTAACTATATGTTCATACCTATAGCCCATAGCAGCTTGGGCATGACCTACTAGGAGTTCTCCAGCAGCATTAACCGACAAATTCACTGAAAAGAAGACAGAAAAAGATAAGTTAAAAGGATGGACAAAAAGAACTGATGGGTGTTTTCGAGCTTATGCGGCTCCAACTTAACGAAGCCTCATGCGGCTCAAGAGAACACTTATGCGGCTCCAACTTAATGAAGCCTCATACGGCTCAAGCTCAGAAGAACACTTATGCGGCTCCGTTCAGTGAAGGTTCATGCGGCAGTGCTCTCATAGGGCCCTCAGGGTTCGGATAAGTTCGCGCGGACCACGTGACAGACAAAATTATGCGAATCTATGCGGCTCAGCGTAGCTTATGCGACTTCGTTGGCAAAGCGTGTATGCAGTCACAGTGGCTATTCTTATGCGGCTCGCGGCTCGGCCATAAGACGAACATGCAGCTCACATGAAGATAAAGGCTCGTGCATAAAATATGCGATGTAACCATATCAGTTAGAGTTCTTTAAACTCACATAATGTCGTTACCAGCAATAGGGGAATGGACGTCAAGGTGAGCTGCGGGCACGTCGGCCGATGGAGGAGCGGCCGCAGTCGAAGTAGAAGCAGCCTTCTTGCCCTTCGCCTCCATAGTCGACGAGGATGCCGCCTTCTTACCCTTTACCGCGATGGTCTTTTTGGGAGCCATTGATGATCGAAGAAGAAGAGGGTAACAATCGGGGTAGGAAAAGTTCGAAGCAGAGGAGAAAGTAAACGAAGTTTTCTCTCTTAAACTCCTCTTATTTATAGGAGGATAAGAGAGGAGGGACACGTAGACTAATAACCGCCTCGAAAAAGATGAAACCGACTCCTCGAATTTCGTCATCTCTCTCATAAAGGAGATTCACCCAGGGCATAAAATCCAAAGATTTAATGAGCCGACCCTTGGGATTTCCCCTAAAGATAGCGCTAAAACGAATTTGAGGCAATTAAAGACACACACACGTGGCAAAAGAGCTATACGGCCCGAAAGTCCCTGTGGCTGATTGACTCAATGTGGCTGTGACATCCATGCGGCCGAGACATCCATGCGGCCGAGACATCCATACGGCCAGAACATCATATACGGCCAGAAGAGTTTATACATAGCCATGCTTCTTATTCAAAGTATTTCAACTTTGCAAATTGAAAACTTTGAAGGGGTCTTGTAGAAGCATGGAAAAGAATAAAGAAAGATCCATGCGGCCAGGGAGCCCCATGCGGCTCAGAGAGCTCATGCGGCTCAGGGATCCATGCGGCTCAAACGTTTATGCGGCTCGAATAAGTTCCATGCGACTCAGAGAGGAGCCAAGTGGCCTGCAAACAGCTCTTCCCTTTGTCCTTTACTGCATAAATGCCTTGACGGCTGACAGCTCTGACAAGTGACAGCTCTGACACAAAGAAACAATAATGACTCCGTCATAATGGCAGACTCCTAGAAAACGAAGGAAATCTCTGACACGATCCCCCGAAATCCAGAAACCGTCATGTGGCCTTGACACGTGGACAGTCGTATACGGCTCACGCAGAGACCACCCCATGCGGCTCAGGCCGAAGCTATCCCATGCGGCCCAGGCCAAAGCTATTCTATGCGGTTCAAGCATAGGCTACCTCATGCGGCTCACAAGGACTATCTCCATGCGGCTCACGAAGAAGGCACCCATCATCACCATGCGGTTCAAATGTTCATGGGTCACTCCCAAGCAGCCTTGGCACGTGGCCAGCCTTATGCGGCTCAATGAGGAGCAACCCTTATACGGTTCAGATTTTCTAAAGTAGCTCACGGTTAAGACACGTGGCATGATAATGGGACACGTGGCATTAAATCAACCAAAATCCATCAAACAAATCCCAATAAAATATTAGGATCCAATCAGATCATTTGCAATCAAGCAAATCAATGATACGTGGCGAAAATCCGAGATTGGCATAACAAATCATGAGGATTTATGTCAATCATCATTAATTATCCACAAGGATTTGATGCAATCATATAAATTGCCTGGATCTATTATGATTAAGATAAGCGGCCCAGATTCATTGATCCTAAGCCGCCGACTTTTGAGAATGGGCAATCATTGTAAACCCTAATGATGTCCCCACTCTTATAAATAGCAAGGTACCATTCCCTTGCAAGAAAGAGACATATAGGGAAGGAGAGACTCTTACTTTTGCAAAAAAGAAGACACAGAGATCCAGAGAGCCAGAGAGAGAATATACAGAGCTTGAAAGGAGAGCATTTCTTCATCAACGCCAAGCAGTTCTTCTACAGAGCCAAGGCTGCACCCGATCGTCCAAGGAGTAAGACAGAGCTGCTGTCGTTTTATTGAGCCTCTATCGTCATTCCCCAGAATCTAAAATAAATAATTGTACTTAGATTGTTGTACCTAGGTTTTCGTCCCTAGGCTTTCTTTGTATAAGCGAGTTTGTATTGTGAAGTAAAAGTCCAGTCCTCCGATAATTGTTCTGTTCTTTTATATTTCATGGCAAACATGGCTGTCCACCTCCGCGGGCAGCGATCCTCGCCGATCTCATCGAAAATGCCTTCGAGGCCTCGAGCGACCACCTCAACGCATCGGGCTCGCGGTCGATTCTTAATCCACTCGCTCAAATGTTCTGTACCGTGTCGTTGTCGGCCCATTCACGAATCTTGTTCC
>JANAVB010008800.1:11315326-11450326 GCA_029216955.1 Iris pallida | reverse complement strand
GGGGGAAACTGATAGTTGAGTACGTGATCATTCCCTTCTCTCGTACGTATGTACCGAACAAGGTCGCATTATATGCTACCTTGTCGTAAGCGTATCCTGCGCATTTGTGCGTATGTACATCTATTGCTTGTGCACTTGTACGAAAGTTCATTTTATTACATGATACTTGTACCTCAGTATATTTTATACCTATTGACGATCACATACCTGCTCCAGTTTTAAACTCTAGATATACATGTGTCGCCATGACAAATGTATCCTTTACATGATAGTCTGTGATATGCCATGATTTTCTGTTATTATATCTCTTTTCATTCCATGCTCAGTATATTTAGTTTGTAGAACCAGTACTTGCTCCCGTCCTGACAGGATAACGTTGTAGGCATACTTTCAGAGGAAGATTTGCTCTGTGATCTTTTCTATGGGCCCACTGCAGAGGACCGGTCTATTGCTCCTGAGGAAGTTCCCGTAGGGAATCTCGCCCAGTAGTCTCGCTTAGTTTTCTTTTGGCTTAGTTGTTGAACTGTTTAGACTCTATCTTGTGGTAACTGAACTTTGTCTCCAGTTTAATACTTTGGAAGTGGAATAATTAAAATCTGAACTTATTTTACTTTCGCTTATAGATGTTGTGTTGTGATGAACCTTTGAAGTGTGATATTAGAACTGTTAGTATCTTAGATTCATTACTGTCTTTACTTAGAACAGCTTACTATGCTATAACTAAACGTAGGCTGTGGCATGGCTCGGCCCAGGCCAACAATTTGGGTAGCGGATCGTGACACAAGGGGTCGGTAAAACATAGAGAAGACGAGCCCCGCATCGCTACATGCTACGCGGTGCAGTGTTCCAGAGCTTTCAAGGAGCCCTCCCAGAATCCTTCCATATCGGCTGCTAAGCTGAAGAGGAGGTCAAAGAACAGCAAAGCTAAGGTACCCGATGCATGCGTGTTCCAAGGCACTCGTTCAAAATCTATATTTGATGTCTTATCAAAAACTGGGGGTAGCCAGCCTCCTACCATGCACAACAACCCTGTGTTCCAATCTGACGAGGCGTAATACGACACGGATGTATCCATTGGTGCAGCCAGTCACCGGACCGGGGGGTAGCAACCGTACTGAGTCAGAAGAAGATTACAATCTTGCGGTATATCCTCAGGGCAGCGAGACTCAAGCGTCTGAGCCAGAAAGTGAAGGATCCACGACTCCCTCGAGTCATCCTCACAATCGGTCTGCGTTCATAGCTGATGGCAATGAGGAAGACAACAACGAAGCTCTCAGACGTATCGAAGTCCTCAAGACGAAGTTGGATATGCTGACTGACACCATGAAGACCCTATCCTCGGTCATCATTGACCTCAAAAGTAGCATGGCCCCTGGTGCCTCTACACCTGCACGTGATCCGCCAACTAATGGTGAATCCAGCAGATTGCCTACTGCCAATCAGGTAGGACCATCCTCGTCTACTCCATCGGCTACAGGCTCCGCAATGTCGGCCGAGATACAGTAGGCCATCAAGGAGCTGTATGCTCGTCATGATTCCAAGGAGAAGCAAGCAACGCTCCGAAAGATGGAGATCCGACAGCCTTACTCTGTCGAGTAGGACAACGTCGTCTATCCTCCCAAATACAATCTGCGGATGCTTACACCTTATAAAGGGAAGGGGCCTCCCCGACAGTACTTGAGGTACTTTGCCTCAGTAACGGGGCACCAGCCAAAGGATGATGCCCTCCTGGCCAATATGTTCATAGGAGCCCTGCAGGAGGTAGCCTATGAGTGGTTCTACAGTCTTCCGGACGACTGTATTTTGTCATTTGAAGACCTGAAGACTCGCTTCGTAGACCGATTCTACGAAGGAGGCATGTATATGACCATGTCGACCCTCATAGAAGTAGTCCAGAGGGAGAAAAAGCCTGTCCATACATACATCAAGCGCTTCCGCCAGGCAGCCCTCAGAATACCACCCGGCATGCTCAAGTCCATGCTTATGGACTCCTATCGCAAGAACATATTGTCCGCTATAAAATTGTGGCACAGTGCTCCCTGCATGGAGTGGGCGCCTTTCTTTACAGAGGAGGATGCCGCACAGAAGAAAGCCCAGGACGTGCAACTCTTGGGGCTACATTTTTCTGCGCCTGAAGACAAGGGTAGGTGCTCGTACAGCAATAACCCTAAAGACGAAAAAGTCAAGCAAGCCATGACCGTCAACATCTCCAAAGGTTCAGCAGTTGCGAACCCCAAATCTGCGGAAGTGCAGAGCCGAGGGAGACCTACTCCTTCAATGACGAAGATACGCTGGAACTCTTCAAGATGCTTACGAAGAGTGGCAAACTGTCCATCTCGCCATTCAGACGTCCTAATGAGGTGGAAAAGGTGGACTATCCCAAATACTGCCATTATCACCAGTACGTCCATCACTCAACACAGGACTGCTATGTGTTGAAGGGGCAAATTCAGTACCTCATTAACGCCAACGTTAAACCGTTGGATTATGAGAAGAAGATCGTCACAGCCAATATGGTTACTCTCCAGTTCAGGAGTTTTCCAGCCACAGAGATACAAGATGGCATTATCCCTATTTCGTAGTCAACCTTTCGCCATCATGTGACAACGCTCAAGGGCTCGTCCCGTTCTCCATGCCTCGAGGTGAAGTCATGTGGATACATCCTGACTTAGTTCCCGACGTGATGGCATCTATGACCCTTTCTACTAAAAGAAAGAAAAATAAGACATACTGTATGGTCTCGACGTCAACCGACAATGCTTTGGTGACCACCCGTTCGGCACAGAGGTAAGAGGAGAGTTAGGCTCCAGACCAGGAGGAGTCTCCACCAAATACTCCCCCTGTCCCAGATATATCAGGAGCAGGTCCCCTCAGATCCCTGAGGCACCAGAGGCGGGTCAATTCCGGGCCTTAACGTGGACAAACAGAAATATAAGGAGGTGCGCTTCGACAAATCTCTAAGAAAGGATCGGGTAATCGGGCCTATCAAGTCCTACAACTTCGATATTCTACCACAGCTGGCTAATACTCTGACTATATTGTCACTTTTTGAGCTCATCTGCCTCTCTAAAGAGACCCGAGATGCGCTCAGTGAAGCTTTACAGAACGTCGATTCCTTCCTCACCCAGGTTCAGCCACTGAAAGTGGATCCCGCAGCTTGTCCACATTACCACAGCGTGGCCGAAGTGATTACCAGTATCACTTTTACCCAGCAAGATATGTTGCTAAAGAATAACCGGCACAATCGTCCCCTGTAAAATACAGGGTATGTCGATGACATTAAGGTCGATCGCATCCACATCGACCCAGGTTCCTCTTTGAGTATTATCCTAAGAAGCCTGCTTCAAACTTTAGGGGTTCCGATCCATCGATTGACAGTCTCTAACACAACAATCAGTGGCTTCAACGCAGAAAAGAGTGAGCCCTTGGGTAAAATTTGCTTGAAATGTCAGACCGGCAACCTTCATACTGAAGCGACTTGTTATGTCATTGATGCAGACATAAATTATAATATACTACTGGGGCGACCATGGATCCATGAGTACATGATTGTCCCTTCCACCCTATATCAGTGTATAAAATATATGGCCAGCAACGGAACTATTTAAATGGAGTTTGCTGATATCGACCCGTTCCAAGGACTTGAAGCCTACTGTACAGATGCTGATTTATACAAGTAAGTCCCCTAGGATGACAACATCAATGATGCTGACGATGAGGCAGAGACGGCTTCAGAAAGTGCAGGTGTGGCTGAAGAACCTTTAAAGGTTCAACTGAAAGGGAGGCCTCCCAAGGTGTTAGCGCCTCTTATTGTTAAGCTTCGGGGCAAAGCTCCACCTTCGCCTCCAGTGACGATGGGAGATTGTCAGGAGCCTATACGAATGAAGTTACCCGGAGGTCCCTAAGGCCGACCATGAAGGCACAGGAGCATCCGACCACTATTCCCTTGATGGTCAAGCTGAAAGGGAGGCGTCCTCCTCCTCCGGCGGCAGCTCTAGCCCTTACTGACGAAGAGCTAGAAGATTATGTCTGCGCCGATACAGAGGCCCACTCTTTTGACGACGTAATCCTTCGGGACAAGATATCCTACTTCATCAATAGAAGTTGTCATCGAACTACTCTGGCGCATGCTGGAACACCAAATATTTCCTGGATAATTCTGTATGTAAACTATAGACGCAAGTGACAACTGCCAACCAAGTGAGCCGGGTTGTCCCTGCTCGAGGTACCTACTTCGTAGGTCCAGCCAGGAAAAAAGAAGAAGAACCCATGAGAAAAGAACTGGCTATGCTATTAACACAAAGAACTAAATGAAATAATAGAATCATGTACCTTCTGCGTAACTGTTGTTGTTGTTGCCAGTTTTCTTATAAGAAATAAAATGAATGATATTGTCCCTATGAGATGAACGAGATGCTACATATTCCTTGGAAATTGAATGATGTGAGATTATGTAAAGAATGAATTGATGTGAAGGTATGATGGGGCTTGGGATCGCTGAGATCACCAAGTGAAATTATGGTAATGTTGGAAATGAATAAGTCGTTGAGTACGACAATGATGAAGTGAGATAATACATTATGGCCTTTACTTATTTTAATATTTTACCATGCGACTTCGAACACGATCGAGTCGGACACGCATTCGTATGGTCATGGATAACTTGTATACAAGGTATTGTTTCTTCAGACATTCATAGGGTCCTGGGGACCAATTCAACCTAGGAGGAAATGCAGCATGCTTTGGTGGCATGATTGGTATCGGGTATTCATTTCGGACTTACAACCCGGGTGAATGGTGCGTCAATACCCTTGAAGTCCTATATGGCAAGTACAAATTGTTGGCCCATTTGGTCATATAGTCAACCTGATTTTAATAATTGATCAAACTCTGTCTGGATATACGAAACTAGTCGGGACATCTCGGACTCTTGGACATGATCAAGAATGGCTATCCATTGAATTCAAGACCGAAGATCTGTTTACCTACTCGAGTCTGTAATTCCTTATGCAATGTATTTTTCATTTTATTTGAGTCTAGGAATATATTGTACACCGAGTCGTACTGGCAAATAGGCTACCCTTAAATGAGTTCAAAATGTTTTTAAAATAACCTCTCAAAAAGGTTTACAAAAAGGTTTTTCAAAAAGGTTTTCAAAAATCACCAAAAAGCTTTTTAAAAACCCTAACTAAACCCTGACAGAACTCGGGCCGAGTTCGGGCCCGAGTTCGGCCAGAGTTCGGTTGGTGGCCGTTGTGATTTTGAATCCTTGTTACTTGGTCCTCCTGTAGTTGCAAATTTGATCGAGATTTGTTCATAGAGTTCTGCCTGAATTCTGCCCGAATTCTGTCAGAAGTCTGCCTTTGGAACACCTATAAATAGAGAAGGATTTCGATCATTTCAACTCACTCATTCACTTTTAATCTTCTCTATATCTAAAGCATTCAGTCTTCCAAAGAGTTTTCTTGAGCTTTAAATTTCAGATCCCAAGCCAATTACAATCCTCTAGTCGATTTGCCAGTGTGGTACGGTCTAGAAGTTTCTGATAGATTATAATCAGAAGGCTTGATTGAAGAATACCTCTTCACATTTGAAGTTGGACGAGTTCTTTGTATCAAAGCTCGTGTTGTAGAAGTTGCAAGGACTTCGTAAGAAAACTTACGGTTTTTCCAATAGTGGATTCAACTGGTAGCAAGAGTTCTACCGACTGGATTAGTCCTCAACAGAGGGAAACCAGTATACATCGTTGTCTTTACGTTTGCTCTCTTAACTCTGTCTTTACTTTATTTTAGTTGTGATTAATATTCTGTGATTGTGCTGCTAACATTTTTAATTAGCATTATTCCGCTGCCAACTCTATTCACCCCATCTAGAGTATTACGCTTTACTATTTCGTTCCTACAATTGGTATCAGAACGGGTGTTACAGGTAAAGCAAGGTAACAGTACAATTATTTATTTATTTTATTAACTGTTATATAGATCACAGCACAACACATGGCAACTGTGAAATTCATAAGTGAAGGCCAGGCCACAAACAGACCTCCACTGTTTGATGGTACGAACTATACCTATTGGAAAACACGGATGAGTTTCTTCTTGAAATCTCTTGACTTTGATTTATGGTCTATTGTTATTGATGGCTATCAAAAGCCACCTCGTATAAATGTTGATGGAGTTTTAGTTGAAAAACCCCATAACATATATACAGAGGAGGAAAAGAAAAAGGCCAGTCTTGACGCACGTGCTATTAAAGCTCTATTTTGTGCTTTAGATAGAACTGAATTTAACAGGGTGTCTATCTGCACAACGGCTAATGAAGTATGGAAGCTACTTGAAGTCACACATGAAGGCACGACTCAAGTCAAAGAATCTAAAGTCAGCAGACTTACTCAAGAGTATGAGGTGTTCAAGATGAAGCCCAACGAAACAGTTACTCAAATGTTCGAAAGATTCTTGAATATTGTAAATCCTTTGTCCTCCCTAGGCAAAGAGTACAGTAACCATGAAAAGATTTGTAAACTCCTACGAGCACTTACCAAGAACTGGATTCCGAAGGCTACTGCAATCATTGAAGGGAACGACCTCACATCTATGTCCCTTGAAGTACTCATGGGTAAGCTACTTACTCATGAACTGGAGCTACAAGATTTTGAAGAGCCTGCACCAAAGGAGAAGACGATTGCTTTCAAGGCTCAGCACAGAAAAGCTGCTGAAGGTGACTCAGACAGCAGTGAATCTGATGCTGAAGATCAAGCACTCCTAGCAAGGAAATTCAAAAGATTTATGAGATATAAGAAGAGAGCCAAAGAAAACAACAGCAGCAACAACTGGTATCAAGATGACGCTGTCTGCTACGGCTGCAAGAAGAAGGGACACATGAAGAAGGATTGTCCCACAAACTCATCATCAAGCAAGAAGAGCAACAGGTATAAAAAAGGGAACCTGAAGAGATCAACATCTAGGAGATATGCCAATACCAGCATATGGCATGAAAGTGAAGCAAGCGACTCAGAAGACGAACAATCAGAAGAGCTGTAAACGTATGCTTTATGGCATCCGATCAGGTACCCACTGAACCTGTAGTTGATACTTATGATGACTTCACTTTTGAGCAATTAGGAGATGCCTTCAGTGACCTGATGACTGATTATAGGAAACTGCGTAGCAAGTATCAGACCTCTAAGAAGGTACTCAAAGAGTACAAAGGTGAAATAGGTAGACTTACCGACCTACTAGCTGAGGTTAGAAATAATGTTAGTGAGTCTGGTGAGCTTTCTTCAATAAAGCTCTTATTACACGAGACTACCAAGTCATCTGAAGAGAAAGACAAAGTTATTGACCAACTCAAGGAAGAACTTTCTAAAGAGAAGAAAAGTCTTCAATGTGCACAAATCAGAATGGAAACACTCACTTCTGATTATACTAAGTTGTATGACACTTCCAAAAGATTGGAAATTAGGTTAGGAAAACAACCTGAGCCTGCTGCTTCCTACCCTAACACGTGTCACTTACCGAAAAATCGAAACATTTCCAAGCCAAATACTGTCAGACCTAACCCTATCAAACCTTTACCCCAAAAGGTTAAGCCCAAACAGGATTATAGGCATGCATTCTTCTATACTAGAAAACCTAAACCTACCAACCATGCACACCACTCAGCTTTCAACACTCGACATGCACAATGTCATTACTGTGGCCTCATTGGTCATATTTTATCTGCATGTAGAATGAGAAAGCTTGTTGATTAAAATATTTATGCTTGGATACCAAAAGCTAACAATTCAGGACCCTACAAGAAATGGGTACCAAAAGTTTCATCTGTAAACTGTTTTGTAGGTGGAACACCCTTCACACGCTAGAAGCAAATGGTTCCTCGACAGCGGTTGCTCACGGCATATGACCGGTGACGCTACACTATTTATAACACTGTCGAAGAAAAAGAAGGAAGGCTATGTCTCCTTCGGTAATAACTTGAAAGGGTATATTATTGGTATCGGTGATGTTGGTAAGTCTTCCTATCCTGTGATTAAGGATGTCTGTCTGGTTACCGAGTTGAAACATAATCTACTCAGCATAAGTCATCTAGCTGATCATGGTTATGGCATCAACTTTGGCAAAGACAAATGTACTATAGTTGATAGCTCAACTGGTAGTACTATCTTTGAAGGTATCAGGAAAGACAATATATATGTTTTCTATTTGTTAGAAGAAACTAACATTTTAGATAGATGCTTAATGGCCAAGAGTGATGAGAGTCATCTGTGGCATATGAGACTCGGTCACGCTAATATGGATACAATCTTAAGATTATCCATAAAAAAGCAAGTACGCGGTTTACCGGACATTACATTCAAGAAGGATTCGGTATGCAGCCAATGTAAAAAGAACAAAGCTACCAGATCCACATTCAAATCTGTAAATACAGTATGTACTACTAGACCTCTACAATTGCTACACATGGACTTATTCGGTCCTAGCAGAATTGCTAGCCTCGGAGGTAAATTGTATACTTTTGTAATTGTAGATGATTTCTCTAGATACATGTGGGAATATTTCTTGACACGCAAGAATTATGCATTATCCGAATTTGTCGCCTTTTGCAAGAAAGTACAAAATGAAAAAGGTTACATGATCACTCGAATCAGAAGCGATCATGGAGGCGAATTCGAGAATGCTGATTTTGAGCAATTTTGTGACACACACGGTTTCATACACGAGTTCTCCTGCCCTAAGACTCCATAACAAAATAGAGTTGTGGAACGTAAGAACAGAACTCTAACCGAAATGGCCAGAGTAATGTTAAACCAGTTTAGTCTACCCAAATATTTCTGGGCTGAAGCTGTCAATACAGCTTATTTTGTTCTCAATAGAGTTCTAATTCGACCCAAATCGAAGAAGACTCCATTTGAGTATTGGTTTGATAGAATTCCATCTGTTTCATACTTTAGAATATTTGGTTGTAAATGCTTTATTTTTAATACAAAAGACAACTTGGGAAAATTTGATGAAAAGGCCGATGAAGGTATATTTTTAGGTTATGCGACCAAGAGCAAAGGATACAGAGTCTTCAACAAACGAACAATGATCATCGAAGAATCAATCAACGTCACCTTTGATGAAATGAATCAAATGACTATCGATGATAGTGATGAAGATCTGCCTGCATCAAGCTCAACATCAGCTGATCCTCAACCAAGCTCTGCACTAGCTGAACCTCCTAGAGAAGATCCAGGAACCAGCTACCTTCAGAATCTACCAAAAAGGTTGAAATTTATAGCTGATCATCCAAAATATTTGGTAATTGGTGATATTACCAAAGGAAATGAGTTTGAGATGAGCATGATGGGAGAGCTGAAATTCTTTTTCGGATTACAAATCAAACAAACTGATAATGGAACATTTATAAATCAAGCCAAGTACACAAAAGACTTGCTAAAGAAGTTTGATCTGGACAATGTCAAACCTATTGGCACTCCAATGGCAACTTCAACAAAGCTTGATTCAGATGAACAAGGCAAACCAGTCGACACACGTAAGTATCGAGGTATGATTGGTAGTTTACTTTATTTAACTGCTAGTCGTCCAGATATAATGTTTAGTGTTTGCCTGTGTGCACGTTTTCAAGCTAACCCAAAGGAATCACATCTGTCCGCAGTTAAGCGTATCTTTCGATACCTTAAGGGCACTTCTTCTGTTGGCTTGTGGTATCCCAAAACTAAGTCCTTTGACCTTATTGGTTATTCGGATGCAGATTTTGCTGGATGCAAAGTTGATAGAAAAAGTACCAGTAGCACATGTCATTTCCTAGGCAAGGCTTTAGTCTCATGGTTTAGTAAAAAGCAAAATTCTGTAGCCCTATCAACAACAGAGGCTGAGTACATCGCCGCAGGACGTTGTTGTACTCAAATTTTATGGATGAAACAAACCCTAGAAAACTATGATTTATTTTACACACATATTTCCATTTTCTGTGATAACACGAGCACTATTAATTTAACTAAGAATCTAGTATGTCACTCTCGTACTAAATATATCGAGATTCGACATCACTTTCTTAGAGATCATCATCAAAATGGAGATATAAACCTTGTGTACATAGATACTGAAAATCAACTAGCTGACATCTTCACTAAATCTCTAACGGAAGATCGTTTCAATTATTTACGTCGAGAATTAGGAATTTTGGACGTCAATAATATTAATTAATTTTGTTTTATGATTATATACCATTACGCAAAAACTGTGTTAGAGACAAGCCAATAAAGAGTATGTCTGTCACCACAACTACGGTTGAAGCGAAGCGGTACTTAAGAGTTCCCCGGTGAACCTCCGCCAGCTGGGACAGTACTCCTACAGCTAATCTGAAACAGTCACGACATTTAATCTATAAAATAATATTAATTATGTTAATTGAAGTTGAAATGACTAATCTTTGAATTAAATATTTGAAATGAGACAATAAAAAAGAATGGCAAAAATCAACTATAAAGAACCCTAGGCGAATTCGGCCAGAGCTCTGACCGACTTCGGCCCGAGTTCGGTTGAGGGTTTCAGGTTATATAGCCAGAGCCCGAGAGCCCTTCTTCTTCATTGCTTCCAAACTACATCATAACAGCAGCAGCAGCCACGAAGGAGCCCCGAACCCAAGTTCTTCACCACCCTCTTTCTTCCAATCCTAGTGGTGAAATCAATCCAAAATTTGGATTCGTGCGGAGTTCGTCGTTCTCTTCGACATACTTTGATTTAGGAAGGTATAACCCTATCTTTCTCCACTTTTCAATTAGTGCATTTTTACTTCAATTTGCACAAATGGCACCCAAATTCAATCCTTCAATAAGGAAGAAGACGACCCCCAGTGAGGAAGGGTCATCTTAGCATTCGCATACGGATTCCCTCTTTTCGTCGGTCCAAACGAGCGACGGCACATTCGACGGGTTTTTCTTTCAAACCCTAGACCAAGCCCTACTGTGGTATGGAGACTTCTCCATGAGATCCATATGCACAGGCACTCCAGTCAAATGGACTGTATTTTCTGATCATCGTCATTTCTTTGAGGCATTAGGGTTATATTTTTTTGTTAAACTCTACTTCCCTATAGCAACTAATGCCATTAGATTATTTTATTGCAATCTCATATTAAATACTTTTGATGTGAGCACTCGTGTCGGAGGTATTGATATCAATTTCGATGATGACCTCTTAGCGGAGATCCTTGGTATCCCTAACGAAGGTGAACCGCTAGTTGACATCACTGAATTTGATTTCCTCGAAGGCACGACACTCGCCAGTTTCAAAGCGGAACTCTGTGCACCTGATGGAGTACGCTCTTAAAAGTTCAAGGCTAACAACCTGAACTTGTTTAACTATGAATTGCATCGCATCATCTATTCCACACTACTTCCAAAATCCACTTCAAAGGATGATGTGACTTCTCTTGAGCTGTCCACCATGTACCATATTCTTAAGGGGATTCCATTTTCTACCCCTAAGACCATGATTCAGATGATGGGTCGTTGTCGTGCAAGAGATAGAAATCTCTCTTACGCGATGATTCTCCCACGCATCTTTCAGCGCTTCGATATCGATCTGTCGACTTGTATTCAGGACCCTGAGCCCAAGTTTCTTCAGTTATCTCGTCGTAGCAGGACTGTTTCAGCTCCTCCTTCTGCTCCTCCTACTGCACCTTCTCCACTACCTCATCAGTATGCCATGACATTTGAGGGCATACATCAGTATTTATCTGCTTTGTACGTCTCGATGACGGATATGGCTCGTGAGCGTGAGTTCCGCGACGTCATCCGTTATCAGGCGCTTGTAAATTCTTTAGCTGATCTTCATTTCGCCCAGACTGGTCATTCAGCCGGTTCCATCCCTAGAGATCCAGCTTTCTCTGGTTACCGCTGTGAGGATGAGGATGTTCATGCCTACTTCTAGCCCGGTAATGCCTATGATTGGTACCGTCCACCTCGTAACTTTGTTGGTGAGTTCTATGCTAGCGCCCCTCCTCATCCTTCTAGCGCTGGTACCTCTGGAGCTGGTCCTTCAGGACATGCTGGTCGAGCTGATGATGATGATGAGGATGATGATGAGGAGATGTGACTATATAATTTTGAGTGATATTTTATTGTGCACTTGAAAATGCTCCGACATTCCAAGTTATTATCAGTACTTTTTGATTATTATTAGCACTTTCTAGTTTGCTTCAGTACTCTGTTATTTTCATGGACATGTTTTTTATGCCTCAGTTTATGGCATTCCAGTTTATTTCAGCACTATGTTTCAGTTTCAGTTTATGATAGCACTATCTCTTATATTGCTTCATTTTTTATAACTGCATATGATATTTTTTTTAGACAATACATGCCTGTGATATTTCTCTTTTATTTGTCTTATTTCTTTTATATGTGTTTTCTCACTATTTGTTACTTATGCATTGATTGCGGGGGAGCTTTATCTTTTGCAATTATTTTGCTAAGTGACAAAGGGGGAGAAAAATTAAAAGATCTAACATTTTTTTTGAGATAATACAGGATATGAACAATTCTACTTTTTGATATTTTGAACAAGCTTAATGTTATATCATTCATAGTTTGTCAATTATCAAAATGGGGGAGATTGTTGGCCCATTTGGTCATATGGTCAACCTGATTTTAATAATTGATCAAACTCTGTCTGGATATACGAAGCTAGTCGGGACATCTCGGACTCTTGGACATGATCAAGAATGGCTATCCACTGAATTCAAGATCGAAGATCTGTTTTCCTACTCGAGTCTGTAATTCCTTATGCAATGTATTTTTTATTTTATTTGAGTTTAGGAATATGTTGTACACCGAGTCGTACTGGCAAATAGGCTACCCTTAAATGAGTTCAAAATGTTTTTAAAATGACCTCTCAAAAAGGTTTACAAAAAGGTTTTTCAAAAAGGTTTTCAAAAATCACCAAAAAGCTTTTTAAAAACCCTAACTAAACCCTGACAGAACTCAGGCCGAGTTCGGCCAGAGTTCGGTTGGTGGCCGTTGTGATTTTGAATCCTTGTTACTTGGTCACCCTGCAGTTGCGGATTTGACCGAGATTTGCTCATAGAGTTCTGCACGAATTCTGTCAGAAGTCTGCCTTTGGAACACCTATAAATAGAGAAGGATTTCGATCATTTCAACTCACTCATTCACTTTCAATCTTCTCTCTATCTAAAGTATTTAGTCTTCCAAAGAGTTTTCTTGAGCTTTAAATTTCAGCTCCCAAGCCAATTACAATCCTTTAGTCGATTTGCCAGTGCGGTACGGTCTAGAAGTTTCTGAGAGATTGTAATCAGAAAGCTTGATTGAAGAATACCTCTTCACATTTGAAGTTGGACGAGTTCTTCGTATCAAAGCTCGCGTTGTAGAAGTTGCAAGGACTTCGTAAGAAAACTTGCGGTTTTTCCAATAGTGGATTCAACTGGTAGCAAGAGTTCTACCGACTGGATTAGTCCTCAACAGAGGGAAACCAGTATACATCGCTGTCTTTGCATTTGCTCTCTTAACTCTGTCTTTATTTTATTTTAGTTGTGATTAATATTCTGTGATTGTGCTGCTAACATTTTTAATTAGCATTATTCCGCTGCCAACTCTATTCACCCTTCCCCCCTCCTCTAAAGTATTACGCTTTACTATTTCGTTCCTACACAAATGGTGTATAACACCAGTGGTCATGTAGTCAGAATGTATGCTAATGAATGTTTTGTGCAAGCAGAGTAAGTATATTGTCTAACCTGTATTTAATGCAGGAACAAGGAGTCGGCTATCGGTAAGAAATCACTTAAATGTGATATATGTAATATATTTATGTTGGTTCAATTTTTCTGCTTAACATGCTAAACAAAATGGTGCTATAATGTTTCCTTTCAAATGAGAAACTTCTTAACATATTAAATTCAGTATGTCAACATGTTGCCTTACTATGAAACTGTTTAAACATAACTTACATGCTAAGTGATGCTTTCTATGAGAATTGTCGTAACATGTTCAAGATGTTAGTATCAACGATGCCTCAATGTTGCCTTTTGATGATAGCACTAAGTATGCTATAATGATGCCTTCACATGAACGCTGCTAAGAATATGTTTACATACTTTACTATGAATATTGCCCATGAACTGTAAACTGATGCTAAGCCCCAACTAGAAAGATTATTCTAATAAATACTTGCTAAAATTGACCATTTAGTGTCGGTTTAAGCGAGTGGATTGGATTATACTCGCCAGTACATAGATGATGTACTGAGCCACGTTGTGGGCAGGTGCTCGTGCTTGGGAAGTTCTGTACACGAAGATTGGCTTGATCGGTCCCGCGGCATCAAAAATTTATTGGGCATGCAGAAGCTCTCCTTATACAAGATGATGTCTTTTGTTTATAAAGAGTATAATGTATAGAACATTGTAATCAATTGTACCAGTGAGTTGTAAGCCAAGTCAGTATATCGAGTTGTATTCCAATGTACGAAGGTATGAAATATAAGTTTTATGGCTCTTGTTCAGTTGGATGTCCATGTAAAGTGAGATGTGTTGTAAGCATTGTATTTCAATATCAGTTTTGTACTCTACTTCAATTATCAATAAAGAGAATACATTTTACATATCTCTGTGCGAATCAAGTTATCTGCTTATCTCTGCTGCTATAAATCAGTGAAGTATTTCTTTTCGATAAGAAAGAATGTTCTCATTAACTTCAATTTGTCTGCTTCTGTCGCTGTGATGTGTTTCTATTTGAAGATTATCAATTATGTACCATCTTTTTTATGTACAAGTGCAATACCAGACTTGTACGGTATCACGCCCAAGCGAGGACGATCGATTCCAAGAGATAAAATGACTCTACAAAAATCGGGACATGACAAATTGGTATCAGAGTACGGCTTTACGTCCTTGGTCTCTTTTTTGGTTCATTTCAAAATCAAAGTTTCATTTGCGATTAACCAAAGCTGCTTTCGCGAGTATTCAACGTTGCTTCCGCGATTAAATCAAATATTGCTTTCGCGATTATTCTGTTGTTGTTCCTGTAATCATTTCAAGTTATTGGTGTCTGAAAAGTTCTTTGACCCTCTTGGCTACTAACTGGATGTTCCATACAATAAGTCTAAATATATTGTGATACCCCTGAATAAAATTGCTTGTTGTTGGTTTGGACACTAATGACCCAAGAATGACTCAATGCCATAGCAAGATTTATTGTGAATGATGTTCAGAATATGGGAATAAAGAAAAGTGGATATGTGTGATGTAAGATATTGGAAATTGCATGTTACATTGGGAAAAAGAACAGGGAATGAAATGATTGATGGATGAGTTCAACAGAATTGAAGACTTAACTCATGTGTGTTGGCTTGTAATTTTAGACCCTGAGATGTTGGCTTTGCGTTGTGATCATTATAGATTACGAATGTCCGAAATAGACTTGCGTTGGTATGGTTTAAGGAATGGCTTCGTTTCTGAGTGGTAATTGCATCTACAACTTCAGAATGAGATGTATCATAACCCTTTTTGTAGAATAACAATCAGTCTATCTATGAGTTAGAATATAGAAAGGTTGGACTTAGCCTTGCAACGGTTACTCGGAGACATTGCTCGGTCGAGGAGACCGCTCGCTCAGGTGGGATAGTTTCGATGAACTTACCTCATCTTAGCCTTCACATAATAAATCGCATGTTTTCAACTTACACAAGTAGGCTTGATAATAAAAGAAACGAATCCACATAGCTAAAGGGAGTAATTCCGAAGGGGTCGAATTGAGTTAGAATATGGAAATGTCCAACGGTTGGCTTAGAGTTGGTATACGGCGTGCTTTAAAAATGACACTGGGTCCTTCGTCCCGCGGCTTGAAAGAAGAAAAAGTTGGTCTTCGACACAAACTATGAATTAGCCTAAGTCATAGGCGTCGCCGCGTAAATGCTCGATAAAGCATGCATGTTTCTACGATGCAAGGCTTGGCATAGCCTTTTCTCGTCACGTGGATTAAGTTGTAGGCTTGATTGAGTTAGGAAAAGTAATGGCGGTCGACCTGAGTCATTCCAAGCACGGTCCTACGAGTTCTATGACTGGATATAAACACATAGTCTTATGGTTTCAAAGTCCGTCATATAGAGTATGTCTTGGGCGGTGGTGTCTCATAGAGTTCAAGTTGGTTGCACGATGTCACGGACTTAGTGTTTTAAGGTATGGGCTACGTTTGAATCAATGAGTTTGGAAAAGTACTTCCAGAGTTGTTCTTGAGTGAATGAAATAATAGGGCAAGAAAGAAGAATGCTCGCGACTACGGGTCGTCGACGCGGTCTCAGATGTGAGAAGTATTGAACTTGGCCATGAAAGAGATGGTAATACTAGAGGTAGAATGACTGTGTGGGACGTCAGTTTGAGTCGAGTCTTGCATGGTCATGGACAACTTATCGACAAGGTAGAGTTTCCTCGAACGATGACCCAAGCGGACGGGGACCGATTCTTAAGAAGCAGGATTAGCCATGTTGGATGACCGCACAGGTAGCACAGAGTCTTGCAGTGGAGCTCGCTACTCGTGCTGGCAAGGGCGGCCGCCTAACAAGCTAAAGGAGTCCAAGATGGCTCAAAGAGTCCAAGATGGCTCTAGGAGTCAGTGACCAATTCATATAGATGAGTCGGCAAGGCAGCAAATCGCATGTGTGCCTTTAGATTGAGTTGAGTTGAATGTGTGTGTACGGTTAGAACACAATGTTGGGCCTAAGATTTGGTCGTAACGTAGGCGACGTGCTTCGACACGAGATGCAGCGTCAAGTCTCAAGTATTGGCATATAAGTTGCATAGTTATGATTGAGTTGTCTTGAATTTAAGTTAGGAGATACCGCAAGGCAAAGTCGATCGAGTGACATTTAGTCCACAAGTCTTGATTGGGTCAGTTGGTGATCAAAGTAGCAAGGGCCGCGAGGCGGCAATATGGTTAAGTCGTACTGAGTTGCGAGGCACGGCACGATGGATATGTTGCACGGTCACATGGAAATGGAGTCTCACCGAGTAGTTGCATCTCTAATTTTAAGCCGTAAGGCAAGCACGACTTGATAGGTTAACGTTGTTTGAGTTGATCTTGCGTGATGGTCTAGAGACACAAAATAGGCCAAGACGTCGGTCCTAAAATAATCCTAAGACAAGAGTAGAAAGACAATCAAAAGGGGCTATGTTGCACAAAGTAAATCAAACGTGTTGGTTTTGTATGGGTGGGCGAGGAGCTCATTCCACCAGTACAGTTGAGTACTGACGCCCACATAGTTCTCATGTGCAGGCACAGGTAGAAGCTCGTGGCGCGGAGCTCGCTTGGATGCGCCGAGACATGGAGTTCCTTGGTAATTCGAAGTGTGCGACCGCATAGAGTCAAGACTTATACGGGATATAATGTATGGACATTGCCTTCTGAAGCTTCCGCTGGCTCAAGCAGTGTATTGAAAGATGAGAGAGAGCCGAGTGACTTGTAATGTGAGAAAAGTGGGCTTGAGTGACTTGTAATCTTTGCCTTGCGTCCTTAGTAATCGTTGTTTCATTATCAATAAAGAGCTTCTTTGAATAACTTATGGTTTGTTCTAAATTTCCACTGTTATTATTCAATGCCTCTGTATGGGACTTCTGTGCGACGACCCCGTCGCAGTCGCTGAAATTGGCCGTTATGGAACCCGCCTTGCACGAGCACAATCTAGGCTCGTGCGGTATCACGCCTTAGCGAGGACGATCGCTCCTACGGGAGCAGGGCGTGACATAAGGCTAAGATGAGGCAAGTTCACCGAAACTACCCCACCTGAGCGAGGAGTCGCCTCGACCGAGCGAGCCTTCGAGCAGCCGTTACGAGGCTAGGTCCAAACGCCATCGGCATTTTGATTCCTCCGATTGACTTTGCGGGATGGGGTACTACACTTTCGAACTGAGATCTTGGCTTGGATGGAAAAAAAATGTTTGGATTGCTTCGACGATAACCCCAACGTCGATATTCTTATCTTATACGAGCGCACCTCCAGCCTCGCACATACGTCATGTCGTTTTAGGGCAGTCATTCCGTATGAGCACTGGTATGGTGATTCATACAGCGGAGGTGATCGAACTTGCATGGGATGGCAATTTGATTGCTTCGACTTATGGTTTGACGTAAAGGTGGACTCGAGAATGACTCAGTGTGCTTGACAATTGAACTTGAGGATTGAGTAGATCCAATCCACGTGTCGAGAATGAATTAGTCTAGACTCAAGCAAGAGTTACGCTCCAATAAGGATGATTATCCTGCGAGAATATGGCATGGTAATTCATGTCCAACGTAGATAATCGAACTTGCGTGAGATTGGGGCATGACAAATTATTGTGCTAGATGACCTCATGATCGAATACATGAATTGGTTAGAATTGGTGATTTGAACCAATTCGAATCTGCACAACGAATGCCTTGATGCGAATTAGGTTATCGTGCTCGATATTTAGAAATCTGAGTGACGCAAGCTTGGGTAGAAAATCTTGTACTATCAAGTTGGTTTGACCCTAGGATTGGAGTCAGTGTTGGCATTATTATTAGGGAACTATGATTCCAATCCTGACGTTGACTTTATTCTTGAGAAATGGCCTAGCGGTTAGGCGAGACGTCCATGTTTCAAGAGTTAGCATTCGAAAGATTGATGTTAAGGATTGGTATGGATGGATAGAGTGAATCAAGAATATAGGAATATCCCTCACGAGATTCGGCTGATATGCATATATTTCAGGGACGCCTGGAATATGTGCACGATCCAACCAAGTGATATGTTGAATTCAAGTAAGACTTGAGGAATAGAAAGGTGTCAAGGACTTTGAAATTGTGTTAAAGAAAAGATTGATAGTAGTGCGAGTGTGGCTCGGATTGAAGAAATGCATATACGAAGTGTATACGATAGTCCTTGGATCAAGTGTTCTAAGTGTAAGTACTCAGTTAGTTTCAAGGACGAAACTTTTTCTGAGTGGTGTATGATGTAGTGCCCCGTCCCGCTTAGTCAATCGGAGGAATCGAAACACCGAAGCCATTCGAACTTAGCCTTGCAACGGCTGCTCGAAGACTCGCTCGGTCGAGGCGATTCCTCGCTCAAGTGGGGTAGTTTCGGTGAACTTGTCTCATCTTAGCCTTCACATAATAAATCATATGTTTTTAACTTGCACAAATTAGGCTGGATAATAAAAGAGACGCATCCACATAGCTAAGGGAATAATCTGACGGGTCAGAATGTGTTAGAACATGGAAAAAAAAAGGTTACACGGTCTGCTTACAAGTCAGCTCAGCGTGCTTTCAAAATAACACTCGGTCCTTCGTCCCATGGCTTGGGAGAAGAAATTTAGCCCAAGTTGCCACAATGCTGGAATTAGCCTAAGTCATAGGTGTCGCCCGCACGAATGCTTGATAAAGCATGCACGGTTCCATCGTCTAAGGCTTGGAATAGCCTTCTTCCGTCCCGTGGTTTAAGTCGTGTTACAAGGCTTTTGGCTTAAGTCTAGGCACCCAAAGAGCTTGGTTGATCAAGTCGAACACGTGTACGGTACGTTCTCTCGATGCAAAGCTTGGCATAGCCTTTGCTTGTCGAGTTGTTGCCCAAATAAGTTAGACGAGAGTTGTGCTGGGCTATCAAAGTCATAGCAAGCACTGTCCCATATTTTCTGCGGTTGCCAAGTCACTTAGTCCCACGAGAACAAGGCTCGTCATATAAAGTATATGACTTGAACGATAGCGTCGCCTAGAGAATAAGGTCTGTCTAAGGCATGAGCCACGGTTGGTTTAGTAAAAAGCATACCACGGACAAAGAAAGTCCATACGACTGGTTGTCGCCGAGATCGGTCCCGCTACTTGGGAGTCTCGATAAGTCTCGATAAGGAAGCACACGAGATCGGTCCCACTACTTGGGAGTCTTGATAAGAAAGTACACGAGATCGGTCCCGCTACTTGGGAGTCTCGATAAGGAAGGACACGAGACTTATCATCGGTCCCACTACTTGGGAGTCTCGATAAGAAAGTACACGAGATCGGTCCCACTACTTGGGAGTCTCGATAAGTCTCACTAAGGAAGTGCACGAGATCGATCCCGCTACTTGGGAGTCTCGATAAGGAACTCCACGCGACTGGTTGTCGTCGAGATCGATCCCGCTACTTGGGAGTCTCGATAGAAAGTTGGAAAGCATGGTCATGAATAAGGAAGGACTTGGTAGATCGAGTTGAGTCTTGCATGGTCATTGGACAACTTGCGCGCAAGGGTAAATTCCTCGAACGATCCTGGGGCGCCGGGTTCGTATCAGCCTAGGAGGAATTACATATATTATACGGTCTTCATCGACGGTACGACTCGATTGAAGTAAACCGTTACAATATAGGATGTGGGTCATTCAGCGGGAGCTCGTACCTCGCCACGCGGATGGTCACTATATGCAAAGATCCAGGATAGCTTGACATTGCTAGTGACTACTCATATAGATGTGTCGGCATAAGAACGGCTATCCGCGTGTATGCCTTTGGATTACGTCAAGTAATAGTAGGTTACGAGTTGGGTTAACATGTCGTGCTTATTGTAAGCGCTAACCTTGAATTGGCACAGGTTAGGGTGTGCACGGTTGCAATACCATTCTGGAGCCTAAGATTTGACTATAGCGAGTGGACGTGCTTCGGCATGAATGTGGCGTCGTCTCGAGTTAAGTCTAGAAGGGCCGTAAGGCAAGTTGGTTAAGTCTGGTTGATTCTTGGGAGGCATGGCCTCGATCTTAAGGCATGAGCAAGTCTATTGGCACGACAAGCACGAGTCGTCCCCTTGATGTCATTGGCACGAGAATGGTCTAGAGGCATATGAAAGAATTAAAAAGTCTTGGCACGGTCGAGTTGCATAAGTTTCTACTCGGCGAGGCACTGCCTCGAATATATTGAAGTCACGAATAGAGTGTGACACGACCCTATCATTGCGTTGCCAAGTATAGGCCAAGACATCTTTGTCCTAAAATTGATCCTAAAGCAAGACTAGAAAGACAATCAAAAAGGGATTAAGCTGCACAAAGTAAATAAATATGTCAGTTTTATATGGGTGGGCGAGGAGCTCACTCCACCAGTACAGTTGAGTACTGATACCCACACAGTTTTTATGTGCAAGCACAGGTAGAAGCTCGTGGCGCAGAGCTCGCTTGGATGCGTCGAGGCACGGAGTTTCTTGGCGATTCGAAGCGTACGGTCGCGTGGAGTCAAGACTTATGCGGGACATAATGTATGGACATTGCCTTCCGAAGCATCCTCTGGCTCAACCATTGTATCGAGAGATGAGAGAGAGCAAAGTAACCTGTAAAATAAGAGAAAAGTGAGCTTGAGAGACTTGTAATCATGGTCTTGCGCCCCATTGTAATCTTATTGTTCAATATCAATAAAAAGCACTTTTGAATAACTTGTGTTTTGCCTCTAAATTTCTGCTGCATGTTCAATGTTTCTGCTTGGGACTTCTGTGTGTGACGACCCCGTCGCAGCCGCTGTAATTGGCCATTATGAAACTGTCTTGCATGAGTGCAATCTAGGCTCGTGCGGCATCATGCCTTAGCGAGGACAAACGCTCCTACGGGAGCAGAGCGTGACAGGGAAAGACTAATGTTGTGCTCTAAATGTCAAAGTCATGGTAGGATTAACAGTTGACATGGATAGAAGTGGATATTATGAGCCACTGATTTAACTCATTTAAATATAAACCAATCTATCCCAATCTTTTGTTAACTCAAGAACCCTACGTTTCTTTTAGAGGCTTGCCTATACACTTTAGCAATTTACGTTCTCGAAATTCAATCGAAGATACTATTTTAGGATAGAATGCTTTGGAAAAAAAAAACCAAGGTTGCGATCTTCTACCGTGGTTATCTAAACGTACAAGCAAGGGATATAAAATACAATATGAATATCGTACCACAAATTCCAAAAAGATGGGAGAACGATTATGGATAGCATCCAAGTTTGGCATCTCATTCTAACAGGTAGAGGACACTAAGTTCAAGGTTCTACTTACTATATAAATTGGTTCAACATAGAAAGCATGGTATCAGGACTCCTAAGAAGATCACATTTCACGGAGATATATGAAAATATAAGATACTTTGGATTGTATTCACAGACCCTATTACTTATTTAACCTTGCTCCTATATTGACCATGTCTTATCAAGGCGGTATGGGAGGTCTTGGTCAAGCATAACCGAAACAAGTTGATTCAGCGGGACTCCATTCATCTTATAACATAAGCTAGAAAGAGATACGGTTACGAAATATGTGGAAGAAGAATTAGTGGACCAAGAGATGAGGACTACATTATCGAGTTTGGTTTCTATAGCCCAAATATGGCGATATGCAAGGATGGGTTTAACTGGATCTTAATGGATTCCATATTTGGATATCGATCTTTGATTGAATGAATCATAGGTTTTAATCTATATTAATTGGGTAAGATGCTATGAAATAATTTGAGCTATTCCTAGCAGGTTAGGGTGACCTTATATAGGTTCCAAGTCAAGTGGTCGGCTAATTTTTCAGCCGGGTTGGTTAACCAGGTTCCTAGAGCCTGAGAATACGCCTTCTGTGACTTTGTGTTTAAGTAGCACAAGAAGACTCAATTGAATGGCACACTAGTGGCATGTGCGTAGTGGGCTTTGAGTAGTTCACAACCATATATTGGGTTGAAAGTTTCGAGTCAAGGTTGAGTCTCTAACTGGAGTCGAGAAGGACACGGTATTATGGTATGGGTTATAGCTAGCCTTTTTGACTTGAAAGTCACATCATAAAAATAGAGTACAAGAGGACGTGTTTGAGTGGGACATAATATGTCTACATAGAGGTAGGCTCGTCTAGGTCTTGCATGTGCAATTTGTTAGAAGGTGACAGCTGGTCTCGTGCTCCGAATATAAATGTCACGGTCGGGAACACCAAATGATCTAAATGAAAAGTGGGAGTTCATGGGGCACTAATTATATCCCTAATGGAAACCAACTTGTGGTAACACTAGTATATCCTAAAATTTAGAAGACTTACACTCTACTCAATATAGAAGCTAAGACATGGTTTTAGGATTAATGAGGTTAGAAAATTTCAAAGTTGTTGTATCGTGCTTGGGCCTTGAGTATAAGGAATATCACACAACGTGATAGACAACATGACATGGTAGATATGAATCAATTGGAAGGTGGTTCTCTGAATTTGAATAGATGGAACGATTGTGTAAACATAGCTCTCATGGCCATAGGTGGTATGGCGAGATAAGGAAACATTCTGGATATATCTTCCCTCAAGTATAAGCATTTGTTTTTCCGCAGTAAGTAAAAGTGAAAAACAATAAAGAGTTTAAGGAAGAGGAAATCAATGTGAAACGAGATTCCAAAGGCGATTAAATACTTCAAACAGAGTTGTCAAGGCAGTTGTAGATGAGTTCATAAAGGCACTTATATCTCAATCTACGTGGGATAATCATATGAAGAGCGAACCAAGTGCACTATGGTTGATCAGACCATAATACATTGATTCTAATTAGACAATATGCTTGTGGGCGTCCCCAGTATACATATGACCTGAACAAGCTCGATAAAGAATAAGCTTGCAAAATACGCTATAAATAGCGTCATCATTTACGGTAGTACAAAGTATAAGTACGGAAGATAATGATGAAAGCAGTTATAAATGGTTCAAGTTTCATAATGACCTAAGTCTTGTCCGGTGTTCCTATTTATAAAGTCGTTCTACTGGCTCTAGTATTAGACCGTGGTTGACCAATGGAGTATGGGCTATTAAAACTCTATATTTTAGGCAAACATATCTTCCTACACTAACATATATTCATTGTCACCCTGTTATACTTTAGTACTAGGTTACAAGGTTACGGGTGGTAGGTTATAGTCATACTACCCAACTTATAAAGTCAACTAATAGGGTAACTGAGGAATATAATACGTATACTCGTATGAGTTATCTTCCTAACCTCTCTATCAAGCACGAAGGAAATGATAAAAAATTTCAGTGGAAAGGATTCAAGCAGAAAAAATTCAAGGTAGTCGAACGAGAGTTCGAATTTGGATATCAAGGGAGGAGATCAAACTTGTGGATGAGATTCCTAGATTCTAATCCTATATGCAGGCTCACATCGGTACAGTAACGTAACCGAAGTGATAAACTCAACCTGCATGGGCCACCACAAAAATATGTAACGCCCCAGTCCCAAGGTACTTAGGACTTAGTACGTAGACATGCCAGCTGCACACATACGAAGTATACTCCAATATATGAAAACCTCGTATGTATATATAAGCTGTGAAATTGCAGTAAACCATGATAACTAAATCTCATCCACAAAATGAAAGAATAATAATATAAATCAACTATGAATTTTTGTCATTTATACATGAAAAAAAATCTAAATATACTTTTAAAAAAATAGTCTACAATTATACTAAAATTCAAGAAAATAATTTAAATAAAAATCATAAATTCCCAAGATTTGTCTAAAAACTTTTTAATAAATAATATACCTACTAGCTATTTAGTTTGTAGCATTTACCTGCTTCTACTAATATAAAAATAATCATTTATTAAATTTAAAGTATTTAAAAATTACTAACACTATGAAATTAAAATTATTCCTTAAAATCTTCTCAAAGATAGAAATATTTTCTAACGTATTTAGTACCTAATTTGTAACATTTTTTTCATGCATACCTTTAATGTAGCATTCAACTTGCTACCAAAATATTTACAAAAAGCAAAAATTAAATTCCACTAACTTATATATATATATATATATATATATATATATATATATATATATATATATATATATATATATATATATATATATATATATATATATATAAAGTAAAAAAAAATAGTTTCTAAAATTTAGGGGGTTTACACTAGAGGAGCATTCGGGCAACACAATACCGTTGCGTACATAGGGACGGGTTTGGATGAGTTCTATTATTCGGGATGGAGTATGGCACTTAGATGGGCAGCCAAGGGTTCGGCCAAGCGGCAGCATAATATATAGTATCCCGATAAAGAATGACCTCTCGAAGGATACTTGGTCCTGGGATGGTACTCCCGACGGGAAGTTCAGTTTTAAGGTTGCTTTCAATCAAATTCGAGAAGTAAGTGAGGGAATTCCTAATTCTGATATTATATGGATGAAAGGCGTGCAAAGAAGATGCAGTTTTGCTTATATAAATTGTCGCTTGGTCGTCTCCTCACGAAAGATAGATTACTAAGATTCGAAATGCTGGCGGGGGCGGTCTATGTGTATTATGTGGTACAGAAATTGAAACAGCCAACCACCTCTTCTTTCAATGCCCGGTATCCAAATAGATATGGGGTCGACAACAAGCCAGCTTACAGATCACTATTGGGGAGGAACATGATATTGTTGAGGTGTTACAATACATAAAGCGACTATGTTCCAGAGGCAGGGAGTGGTTCAGGGAAGCGAGTATCAGAATAACTACATCGGTTTGGCATATATGGCGGGAACAAAATGTTGGAGTGGGTGGGGTTCCCAACCTATGTGGAGAAGATCCTGGAGTGCGACGAGCACCGTTCGATGTCGAAGAAGCTCAGGAAGTAGGCAACGAGGAGTTGCTGCTTCTGCTGCTAACAAGAGGGGGTTCTGGACTGGAGCCACCGAGTTCGGGCCGAACTCGGTCCCAGGCCGAGTTCTGGCCGAACTCGGTCTGGCTGTTCCAGAATGTTGCTGGACAGTTCTGGTTGCCCAACACAGAGTTCTGGCCGAACTCTGTGTCGTCGGGGCTGAGGCGAAAATCTGGGTGATTTTTTACCATTGGATCTAATCAAACGGTCCAGGTTTGTTGCGGGATTAGGGAGTTAAGTTAGGATTTCCAAACCCTAATCTATTATAACACAATTGTAGCACACAGTGAGAGGAGAGAGAGAAAAGAGGCAAGAGTGCCATTTGTAACTTTGGGAGAGAAGACGGAGGATTGAAGGTAGTTTTCGAAGGAGATCGCGTTCGGGTAATCTCTACACCTCGTTCTCGTTCTTCGTAGCCTTGTAATCATTGTTCTTGCTTCTAAGTGTTGTGGGGATCTGATTTGGATCGGGAGAAGTTTGTAGAGGGTGTAATTCTTCTATTCCATTAGTGGAGGCTTCTCATGGTTGGACTCTGATCGTCCCATAATTTTTTCCCGCAAGGGTTTTCCACGTCAAAAATTCTCTGTGTCTGCGTGATTGTGTTTGGTGTTTTAGTTTGTGCGTCGTTTGCTCGGTTCTCTCGTAGGTACTCTCTAGTTTGGAGAAAGATTTCCGCATTTCTTTACCAACAGAGTGGTATCAGAGCCAGGTTCTGGAATTCAGAAGGATGTCAGGAGTTGACAGAAAACTAGAGAAGAGAGATGGACTCGAAGCCGGTACGCATGGTGAACCTGAATGGCACCAACTATCACTATTGGTGAAGCAAGATGAAAGATTTGCTGTTTGTCAAGAAGCTGCATCTACCCGTGTTTGCATCTAAGAAGCCAGTGATAAATCCGAGGAGGACTGGACATTCGATCATATACAGGTGTGTGGGTACATACGGCAGTTTGTTGATGAGAACGTGTACAACCACGTTGCCAATATTGAACACGCGAAGACATTGTGGGATAAGCTGGAATCCTTGTATGCGAAGAAGACCAGGGTAAATAAGTTGTTCCTGATCTGAACGATGATGGGTCTGCGATACAAGGATGGAGCATCTATTTCGGATCACTTGAGTGAGTTCCAGGGCGTGGTTGACTAGCTATCTTCCATGGGAGTCAAGTTCGATGACGAAGTTCAGGGACTATGGCTGCTGTGTACATTGCCAGACTCGTGGGAGACCGTACGAGTATCTATGATCGCTTCTGCTCCAGAGGGCGTGGTCAGTCTGGAGTTTGCCAAGAGCGGGGTGCTGAATGAAGAGATGCGGAGACGTTCTCAGGGCACTTTATCTACATTCCATCACTCAGAGGCATTGGTTTCAGAGAGCCGCGGAAGGGGCAAAAGCAGGGGTCCAGGTGGTGGCAGAGACAAGAGCAGGGGGAAGTCCAAGGGTCGTTACGAGGACTCAGAGTATTACCATTATGGTAAGAAGGGCCACATCAAGCGAAATTATTTCGCTTGGAAGAGAGAGAAGAAGGGCGACAAGGGGAAGCAAGAAGAGAACACTACAGCGACGGCCTCGATGCATTGAGGCGATGTGATCGTCGTAGGTGATGAGGTCATTACAAACCTCGCCTGCGATGATAATTCTTGGCTGGTGGACTCAGGGGCTTCAGCACATGTATCTCACAACAGGGCACTATTTGCCACTTACAGAACAGGCGACTGTGGAGTGTTGAAGATGGACAATGGAGATATGTCGAAGGCGGTTGCCGTTGGAGATGTGCATTTGAAAACGAAGACGGGTGCGGTTCTTGTTCTCAAAAATGTTCGTCATGTCCCTGATATCCGTTTCAACCTGGTGTCGGTTGGAAGGTTGGATGACGAGGGTTTCTTCGGTCTCTTCGGAAATAGTCAGTGGAAGCTTTCCAGGGGTTCGATGGTGATTGCCAAAGGAAGTAAGAAGTTCGGTCTCTACTATATGGAGGGGAGCGTACAGGGGGCACAGGAGGTGAATGCAGTTAGTGATATGTCTACCGAGTTGTGGCACAGGCGGCTCGGCCATATCAGCGAGAAGGGGATGAGCTACTTGGTGAATAGGAAGGTGATTCCAGGGCTTAAGTCTACAAAGTTGGAGAAGTGCACGCATTGCTTAACTGGGAAGCAAAATAGGGTGTCTTTCCAAAGTCACCCAAGTTCAAGGAAGCCGACGTTGCTCGAGTTGATTCACTCGGATGTCTGCGGTCCTATGAAGGTAAAAACTATTGGTGGTGCATCTTAGTTTGTAACTTTTATTGATGACTGTTCCAGGAAGGTTTGGGTATATGCCTTAAAGACCAAGGATTAGGTGCTGCCTACTTTCAAAGAGTTTCAGGCCTCTGTTGAAAGAGAGACGGGCAAGAAGTTATTGTGTGTTCGATCCGACAATGACGGCGAATACATTGGTTCCTTTGATGCGTATTGCAGAGAGTAAGGGATACGACACCAGAAGACTCCACCCAAGACACCTCAGCTCAATGGTATAGCGGAGCACATGAACAGGACACTGATGGAGAGGGTACGGTGTTTGCTGTCAGAAGCAAACTTACCGGGCAATTATTGGGGTGAGGCTCTTCTCACAGCTGCTTATGTTATTAATTTATCTCCTAGTGCTCCTTTGCAGGGTGATGTGCCTGACAAAGTATGGTACGGCAAAGAGCCGTCATACAATCACCTGCGAGTGTTTGGCTGTAAGGCCTTCGTGCATGTACCAAAGGACGAGAGGACCAAACTTGAGCCGAAGACGAGGCGATGCATCTTTGTCGGCTACGGTCGGGATGAGTTTGGCTATAGACTCCACGACCCGGTGGAAAGAAAGCTCTACAGAAGCAGGAACGTGGTGTTCGTCGAGGATCAGACCATGGCCAACACTCAGGATTCCGAGACGCCTTCTGAGGCTGAGGAATTGCCTGAGTTAGAGTCATTTCGCTTCGAGCAGTTTCCAGAGGACATCGTAGAGGATCCAGTTATGGGGGAGCCAGTACGTGGAGTAGCTTCCAACCTTGATCATCAGCCAGCTGATGGTGGTCAGGGTGTCCCTCAGAAGGATGAGCATGCCGGAGAGGCAGTTCCTGAAGGGGAGGAGGCTGTTGGTATACAGCCAGCACCAGTGGCTCCACTGAGAAGGAGCGACAGAGATCGTCGACCATCTACGAGATACTCATCGGATGAGTATGTGCTATTGACTGACGTGGGAGAGCCCGAAAGCTTTGCAGAGGCTATGGAAGACGAACACAGGCAGGAGTGGATGGAGGCCATATAGGAGGAGATGAGTTCCTTGCACACTAATTCTACTTATGAGCTGGTGCGATTGCCAAAGGACAAGAAGGCTTTGAAGAATCGATAGGTGTTTAGAGTGAAGCAGACGGATGATGATACTCGCCCTCGATACAAAGCGAGGCTGGTAGTTAAATACTACGGTCAGCGGAAAGGCGTGGATTATGATGAGATCTTTTCGCCTGTCGTCAAGCATTCGTCTATTCGGGTGGTGCTAGCATTAGCAGCCAGTCTCGACTTGGAGGTCGAGCAGATGGATGTGAAGACGACATTCCTCCACGGTGATCTTGAGGAGGAGTTGTACATGGAGCAGCCAGAGGGATTCTATGAGAAGGACAAGTCACATTTGGTCTGCCAGTTGAGAAAGAGCTTGTATAGTCTGAAGCAGGCTCCGAGGCAGTGGTACAGGAAGTTCGAGTCGTTTATGGGGGAGCATGGTTATGTACGGACGACGTCGGATCACTGTATATTTGTGAGATATTTTGCCGATGATGATTTTATCATTTTATTGCTCTATGTTGATGATATGCTATTAGTGGATCGGAATGCCACTAGGATAGCGGAGCTGAAGCGCCAACTGGGCGCGGCCTTCAATATGAAGGATTTGGGCGTAGTAAAGACTATTCTTGGGATGGAGATCAGCCGAAAGAGAGAGTCCAAGCTGCTACACTTGTCCCAAAAGAAGTACATTCATCGGGTACTTCAGCATTTCGGTATGGACGGGTCGAAGAAAGTGAGTTGCCCCCTTGCGACTCACTTTAAGCTCACTGAGGAGCAGTATCCATCTACCAAGGACAAAAAGGAAGATATGGAGCGGGTTCCATATGCCTCAGCTGTGGGAAGCCTTATGTATGCCATGGTGTGTACGAGGCCAGATATTGCTCATGCAGTTGGTACAGTTAGCAGGTATCTTTCAAATTCTGGAAGGATACATTGGAGTGCGGTCAAGTGGATTCTACGATATCTTCAGAGCACTGCTGGTTGGAGACTTTCCTTTGGTGGTGACGAGCCGAAGCTCATTGGATATACCGACGCTGATATGGCTGGAGATGTAGACACGAGGCGATCGACTTCGGGCTACGTGATGATGTTTGCGGGAGGAGCGGTGTCGTGGCAGTCGCGGTTGCAGAAGTGTGTTGCCTTGTCGATGACAGAGGCAGAGTACATTACGGCGACGGAGGCTTGCAAGGAGTTGCTGTTGATGAAGAAGCTGCTGCATGAAATGGGACTGAAGCAAGACAGTATTCTTTGCTTTGTGACAGTCAGAGTATTATTCACCTTGTGAGGAATCAGACGTTTCATAGCAGGTCCAAACACATCGAGACTCGGTATCATTGGATACAGGATGTGGTTGAGAAGAAGGACGCGGAGCTTGAGAAGGTTCATACACATGACAACGGGGCTGATACGTTCACAAAGATTCTACCAAGAGGAAAGTTTGAGTACTGTAGGCAGATCGTCGGGATGACGATATCCTCCCCATAGTTGTGAAGGGAAAGATTTGTTGGAGTGGGTGGGGTTTCCAACCTATGTGGAGAAGATCCCGGAGTGCGACGAGCGCCGTTCGATGTCGAAGAAGCTCGGGAAGTAGGCAACGAGGAGTTGTTGCTGCTGCTAACAAGAGGGGGGTTCTGGACTGGAGCCACCGAGTTCGGGCCGAACTCGGTCCAAGGCCGAGTTCTGGCCGAACTCGGTCTGGCTGTTCCAGAATGTTGCTGGACAGTTCTGGTTGCCCGACACAGAGTTCTGGCCGAACTCTGTGTCGTCGGGGCTGAGGAGGAAATCTGGGTGATTTTTCATCATTGGATCTAATCAAATAGTCCAGGTTTGTTGCGGGATTAGGGAGTTAAGTTGGGATTTCCAAACCCTAATCTATTGTAACACAATTGTAGCACACAACGAGAGGAGAGAGAGGAAAGAGGCAAGAGTGCCATTTGCAACTTTGGGAGAGAAGGCAGAGGATTGAAGGTAGTTTTCGAAGGAGATCGCGTTCGGGTAATCTCTACTCGTCATTCTCGTTCTTCATAGCCTTGTAATCATTGTTCTTGCTTCTAAGTGTTGTGGGGATCCGATTTGGATCGGGAGAAGTTTGTAGAGGGTGTAATTCTTCTATTCCATTAGTGGAGGCTTCTCAGGGTTGGACTCCGATCGTCCCGTGGTTTTTTTTTTTCCGCAAGGGTTTTCCACGTCAAAAATTCTCTGTGTCTGCGTGATTGTGTTTGGTGTTTTGGTTTGTGCGTTGTTTGCTCGGTTCACTCGCAGGTACTTTCTAGTTTGGGGAAAGGTTTCCGCGTTTCTTTACCAATACGAAATAATCGGATCTATGAAAATATTAGCACAGCTACTATAGGCATGACTAACAATATAGAATATGATGTAGCAGTTATGAGGAGGCCGAGAGGAGCTACCTGAGGGTGGTCTCATTGTATGTCACATTTTGGAATTAATAAAATTACCTTTAGGGATGTAAACGGACGGAACGGACTCGAACAACCTCATGCTCAAGCTCGGACCGAAATTGAACTCGGACGGACTAAGTCCGGCTCGGACCAAATCGGACCCAAATATTAATGTTCAAGCTCGGTTCATTAGGAATTAACTAGGCTCGTGTTCGGCTCGATAGACATATTCAGACGGACCGAACTCCGACCGGACATTAGCTCGATTATACTTTTTACCTAAATTTGTATTAGGTGAAATGAGCATAAATTAATTTAATTTTAAAATAGAGTTGAAAAATGGTTGAAAAATACAATTAACCTTGTAACACAAAGCCATTGATATATGAATTATATATTTGTATCATTTAAACACAAACACAGACACAGTTCAAATATCTGCTGCTTTAAAATTAAAACATAAATTTAAATTTTGGTTATTTGTCATTGTTTAGATATAACCTGTTTCAAATTATAAACATGTACATGACATAAATCCAATCCAATCCAACCAATAAAAATATCCAAAAACAACATAATTAAGTAGCGAGATAAGTTATGTGCGAGGTCCCACAAAACATAACTTAGTACATGAATGAAAATTCCACAAAACATCCAAAATCAAAGTCTTAAAGTCTCATCTTTCATCCTAGAAATAAGTACAACAAAAAAATATGCAAAAACAATTATCAAATTCTACTGTTTGAACTTTGATGCTCCACTTGATAGTTTGAACTTTGATGCTCCACTTTGTTGATCCACTTGCATTGTACTCAACCTGCAAAATGCTAACATATTTAAAGGAACATGAGTATAGAATTAGCATCATCTAAAATTAATATCTAAGTAGAATACAATCTAATTGTTGTCTTACCTCTAAATATCAAATTTCATCCAAACTAATCAAAATCCACCATTTGCATAGTCTATTCTTCAGGTTGGACCTAAAGATTGATAAAGAATAAGATTCAAAATTTACAAGGTAATCATATTAATTGACAATCAATATCATAAAATAAAGAAATAAATGTATTCTAACCTTTAAAATATTTAGCTTATAATTGGAACGTATCCAATCTCCTATACAAATCAATGCTTCTACTGTCTCTGGTTTTAAAGAGCTTCGAAATTGGTCAAGAACTCTACCTCCGGCGCTAAATGCAGATTCAGAAGCAACACTACTAATAGGAATAAATAGTATATCTCGAGCCATGCTTGGTAGTATTTTGAACTTTAGAGTAGTTGCTTTCCACCAGTCCAATGCATTGAAATGCTCCTCGGATTCATGTTTGTAAAGACTTTCTTCAAGGTATATATCCAACTCAGATTTGGATAGTTCCACTGCATCCTGAGTTTGAGCCCACATCTCAAACTCACACACATTTTTTGAGTTTCCTTTTAATTTACTGCTAGTAGAAGCACCAATAGTATTTACTGCCTTAATGTTTTTGCTCTTTGCAACACTGGAAGCAACATATTCACCATACAATTCATGCAAAGAGGAAAGAACAAGGTTGATATTTTTTTCAGACTAAAAAACAGAGTAAACTTTTGGGAAATAATACTCAATCAGCTTCATTTTGTATCTTGGATCCAAAACAACACCTTTTTCCCAATTCATCATAGATGGAAGCCACTCATATGATGTATCCCTCTCATGATACATAGGAAAAACTTGTCTAAATCCCAAAGCACACTCTAGCATTGCATAAGTAGAATTCCAACGAGTTGGAACATCAAGAATTAAAAGTCTAGAGACTGGAAGTTGCAATTACTTCACTATATTTGCAAACTTGTGAAGCCTTTGAGGTGACATTTTTAAATACTTAACACTTTCACGAATATTTTGAATAACTTCTTTAATTTCATACAATCCGTCTTGCACCATTAAGTTCAACACATGTGCACAACATCTAACATGAAAAACCTTACCCTTGAAGAAAAGTTTACCCTTCATTGAAAAATTATCCTTCAAATTTCTAACAGCAACATCATTTGAGGAAGCGTTATCAAGTGTTATTGAAGAGATTTTATTCTCAATTCCCCAATTCAAAAGACAAGCAAAAATTGCATCAGATATAGCAACTCCAGTATGTGGTGGAGGCAAGCTACAAAAATTTAACACACACTTTTGTAGTGTCCATTCTGAATCAAGAAAGTGACAAGTAAGACACATATACCTATGGTCTGATTTGAGGTCCATAAGTCAGATGTCAAACTAACTCTACTAACACTTGATAGCACATCCTTTAACTTTTTCTTCTCTAATGCATACAAGTTCATGCAATCATTTTTTATAGTAACACGTGATACCTTCTCAAATTCAGGATTCAAAAGTTGACAAAATAACACAAAGAATTCATGTTCCACCATCCTAAATGGATATTCATGCACAATGATCATTGTAGCCAATAATTCTCTAACTTTCTCTTTATCGAATTTGTGAACAGCTAGTTTCCCAATCAAATCATAAGAAGATGCACCTTTGAAAAAATCTTTGCCCAATAACTTCTATTTTTTTGTTTAGCAAGACGAACATTGCACTTATCTACCTTTGAAAAAATCTTTGCCCAATAACTTCTATTTTTTTGTTTAGCAAGACGAACATTGCACTTATCTAAGTGTCTCTTGAATGTGGTTGTGCAGCCATCTATAGTTCTACTCATCTTTTTTGAGCAATGAAGACACTTAGCAAACAATTGAACAATAGCATCCTTACATGTTTCTTCACCTTTTCGAACTCAAGCCATACTGGTGATGTCCTTTTTCTGGTTTTGGTTCCAACTTTAGTAGCTTTTTCTTGCTTATCCCCCGGATTATCCACGCCATTCACATCAATTCCATCATCACTAATGGGATCTTCTTGAAGTCGTTGAGCATTATCAATCTGCTCCAAACCTACAAAAAATCATCATAAAAAATAACTTAGTACCAATTCATCCTTATCTCTTTATCACAAGAAAATAAAGCCAAATAATGTTGGTATGAGATAATTTTCATATAAAGCAACAGTAACTAAAGAACAAAGAAATGTGATAAAGTTGGCCATTCTCATCAAAGTTTAGGTCTTTCACATGAAAAAAATACATTTTTTCTTTTGATAAGGAAAAAGTCATGGAAAAAAATACTTACTCGAAATTGGATGTAAAGAGCCATACTATGACGAAGGATTGATGGTGCTGATGAATCAAAATTCTAGCAAGAAATAAGTTTCTAGTGGTGGTTTTAGGTTTTCTTGTAGTTGTGGTTGGTTTTTATACAGATGATAATATAGATAGTAGAATATATCATTCTCCATAATTTTGGCTAATATTTAATAAAAAATTACAGAAAACGAAGAGTCTAAAATTTGAATCGGTGGATAGAAACTCTTGGAATTTGGAAAGAGAGTTAATTGGAGGAAAAAAATGGAGAAGAAGAAGGATTGTCAGTCTGTCAACTGTGCAGTAGTAATTAGCATGGGGAAGCTGGACAACCACCAATAAATAGGGGAAAAAATACAACCAAAAAGGAAATGTAAAACTAATGGGTAACTAGTAATTAGCATGGATTTAAAATTTTCGTGTAAGAGAAACTTATGGAAAAAATAATTAACATGGATTTAAAATTGGAAAGAGAGTAAGAGTTGGATTTTAGAAATACAACCAAAAAGGAAAATAGTAAAATTAATAGGTAGTAATGACTAATGAGTATATGTTGGAAAAACACAGCTGGATAGTATTTAGGGAAGATTTATGAAATGCCCAAAAACTAAAAAAGTTTTATGTAAAACCCACCGCTAAAAAAACTTTCATCGCGTGCCCAGAATTAGAGAAACTTATCCAAAGCGGGTTCCAAATGACCCTTTTGCCCTTCCTTTTAATTTATTGGAAACACCCACAAAACTGCTCTTAAAAAAACGTTTTAATACTCCATCTTCTTCCATACGCTGCTTACTTTCGAATCTAGGTTTTCTCCTCAAAAATCTTCAAAAACTCGTCGAAAAATTTCGGAAAGACCGGGACGAACGACAAAAGTGCTAAAACGGAGGTCCAAACATCATTTTTTTGCGAATCTAAAATTTCGGAAGGCCGTCTAACGATGAAGCTGTTACTTTCAGTCTCCTCGACGATACGCTCATTTTGCGACAAACAGGACCTCGTTTCGACCTCCCAGTCAAAAGTTATGGCCCTCCAAAGTTTCAGCTAACCATAAAATGCAGGAGAATGGCATTCTACGTCTTAATTTACACGGAGAATGACCATTCTCCGTCTTAATTAGGACGGAGAATGACATTCTCCGTCTTAATTTACACGGAGAATGGTCATTCCAATGTTAAAACGCAGGAGAATGACCATTCTCCGTGTTAGAAACACGGAGAATGCCATTCTCCGTGTTAAATGAAACGGAGAATGTCATTCTCCGTGTTAAATAAAACGGAGAATGGCATTCTCCGTCCTAATTAAGACGGAGAATGGCCATTCTTCGTGCTAAATTAAACGGAGAATGACCATTCTCCGTCTTAATTAGGACGGAGAATGCCATTCTCCGTGTAATTTATCACGGAGAATGGTCATTCTAGTGTTAAAACGCAGGAGAATGACCATTCTCCGTGTTAGAAACACGGAGAATGCCATTCTCCGTGTTAATTAGGACGGAGAATGCCATTCTCCGTCTTAAATAAAACGGAGAATGCCATTCTCCGTCCTAATTAAGACGGAGAATGACATTCTCGGTCCTAATTAAGACGGAAACGGAGAATGTCATTCTCCGTGTTAATTAGGACGGAGAATGGCATTCTCCGTCTTAAATAAGACGGAGAATGGCATTCTTCGTCCTAATTAAGACGGAGAATGGTCATTTCCAGTGTTAAAACGTGTAATTTAGTTTTTTCAGGAATAAAGAGTTTCGTTCTTCTTTCAAAGCGATGATAATTCTTATGGAAAAGAAGAAGAAAGATCTTCTCTCCACAATTGAAGATCTGAGTTCAAATGTCTCCACGATGAAGATGATGATGGTGATGATGATGACGAGCGATGATCTGAGTTCGACTGAAGAAAAACACACCGAACTACGAACGATCTTTGCGATCTCTGCTGAATATGAGAGCAATGGAATTCAGATTTCCCGTGAAGAAGAAGAAGACGAAAATCGCAATCCAGATCTGAGTTTTTTGAATTCAAATACATATAGATGACCAATTCGCGCGGAGGGGTAGTTTCGGTATTATAAAAATAGCAGTTTCTAGCGGGTGGCATCTAAAAGGGAATCTTGGAATATTTAACGTGAAAATACTTAATTCTGGGTATTTCATAAAACTTATCCAGCGGGTGGGCATTTCATAAAAGCCCACCCCGAAATTGGGTTTCTCAGCAATTTCCAGATTAGTAAATTATTAATGAGTATTGAAGGTGGCACTTGGCCGACCATCAATAAATAGGGAAAAAATACAACTAAAAAAGGAAAATAGCAAAATTAATGGATAATTAATGATTAGCATGGATTTGAAATTTTTGTGGAAGAGAAACTTATGGAAAATAGTAATTAGCATGGTTTAAAAATTGGAAAGAGGGTAAGACTTGGATTTTAAAAGTACAACCAAAAAGAAATATACTAAAATTAATGTATTAATGTATAATAATGAATATATGTTGGAAACAGACAGTTGGATACTAATTTCAAATATATTAATGAGTATTGAAGCTGGTCGGCTTTCAATAGATAGGAGAAAAGGAATGTGTAGACTGTACTTAGAATTATGTTAATTAGAATTTGGAAATGGAGACAGCTGGACCAACAAAAAATATAATAGGAATTGTTTTCCAAACTTAGAAATTAATTTCTTTCTTTGAAACCACAAACGAGTTATAGCCATTGACCTACAGATGACAGGTTTGATGTTTTGTATGTTTTAACAACGATAAAAAAAATATTAAAAAAAATCATTGGTGTTTACGGACATATTCGAGTCGGACAAGTATATGATCGAGCTCGAGCTCGTTATAGGATCGACTAGTATTTTTGTTTAAACTCGGTTCATATAGTAGTTCGGACAGTCAACGGTCAGACTATTTATCGAGCCGGACTCGAACGGACGACGGACAGTCCTGTTCATTTTACACCCCTAATTACCTTCTTCCAAAAAAAATAATATATATAGGTATATTTAGTTACTATAAATATTAAAAAAAACACAAATAAGCTGAAAATTTGAATAAATCAAATAAACCTAAAACGGAACCGATTAAATCAGTTCGGTCTGATTCTGTTATGGGTTAATTCGGTTCGGTTTCGGTTTTGCCTGTTCGTTTTTGGTCCAATTCAGTTTCGATTATTCGATTTAGTTTGAACCGAATTAACCGAATGCTTACCTCTAAATGAGGGGATGAAAGAGGCCGTATAGTGTATGTTACAACATCCTGGATTTTATTTTTAGTATTTTTCGATAACATGCTTGTAACTTAATTTTCTCGTCACAGTGTACGTTATAGTAAGCTTCTAACGTAACATTAATTGGTTTCGTGGTGTAGTTGGTTATCACGTCAGTCTTACACACTGAAGGTCTCCGGTTCGAACCCGGGCGAAGCCATTTTATTAGCTTTTTTTTTTCTTTTATGCAGGTAGTAGTATCGTATATATATTTTGTATATTAACCTTTTAATAGCTTTTGTTTTGCATACAACTATCCAGGAATTTGCATAACCGTATAGTTGTATTAGCTTTTTTTGTTTTATGCAGGTAGTAGTATCATATATATATATATATATTTTGCATATTAACCTTTTAATAGCTTTTGTTTAGCATACAACTATCCAGAAATTTGCATAACCGTATTTTCTCTACCGTCCTTCCTTAATATGAAGATATAGTTTGCAATTTGATGTACAACTTTTTAATACTTGCATTTTATATATCTACCCATGTAAAGCTATAGTCTGCATCTTAACCTTCAAACCTTAGAGCATCCAAGTGCCACAAATTTTGACTCAAAATTTGTAGCATTTGAAGGTTATATTGGACACTTGTCTTTATTTGAAAATTACTACAAAACTAAGAGATTTTAAATTTGGAGTGTGTCCTAGCTCTTCTATATTAATTTCTGGGCCCACCAAAAGTAATTGCCAAACAGAGAAAAAATAAAGAAAGAAAAAAGGGACGAAAAATCTTACCAAACATGAAAGAAAAATAAAGAGAAAAATGAGGGAAGGAAAAGAGGAGGTCAATTTGGAGTTATTCGTTTGAAGTGTGCCAATATCAAGAAGACACTCCAAAACTAGTAGTTTATACAATTTTTAATAATTTGGAGTATGCGTTTGGAGTGTCTCTATTGTTGATGCTCTTAGAGCATCCACAGTGAGACTCTTTTCAAGTGCTATATTTGATCTTTGGCCAAATTTTGTAGCACTTGAGGGTTACAATGGACTCTTGTCCACACTTGAAAAAGAGTAGAAAGTCAAATGACTCTCCAAATTTGGAGAGTCCACTAGTAGAGCTATAGTTACTTGGGGCCCACCATATTTACTTTTCTTCTTCATTCTTTTTGTTGGAGTGTTGCTACTTGTCAATTATGAAGGAAAAATAAGGAGGAAAAAGATGAGATGTTACCACTTGTCAATTTGGAGTGTTTATTTGGAGTATACCATTGTGTACCAACATGAATGAAATACTTCAAAATTAATTTCTGGAGTATGATTTGAAGTAATTTGGAGTATGATTTGGAGTGTTGCCACTGTGGATGCTCTTAGTATGGGAATGCAAAAAAAGGAAAAAAATTACCAAATTAAACAGTAACATAATTTTCATCACCAGCGTATCGACAACAACGACATATAAATCCATAAAAAAAAAAAAAAAAAAAAAAAAAAAAAAAAAAAAAAAAACTACTCTACCTTTATGAAAACTAGTTTGACATTTTTGTTTCCTTCTTCCTCCACCTTACACAAAGGTGTCATCATCTAGGCCCCAGGACAACCATTGTCACTTTTTCCACCATAGTTTTATAATAATGATTTGTTTAATTGATCTCCATGAAATTGAATATTGTTTGTGATCTTACATTTTGGGGACATATAAATGACTGGAGTCTGCATATCCAACAAGGTCAATACATTTATATGAATAATATAAGCTAAGATCAATGATCCCTTTAATGTATCACAATATGTTTTATTCCATTACAATGTCTATGCATAGGTGCAAAGTATAACTAACAAGCAAATTCACAGAAAATGACGTATATCATGTCTGGTACATCGAAGCAAATTAAGTAGTGCACCTATATCACTTAAATAAGGCAAACCAAAGACATATTTATTTTCTTCTTTCGGACGATATGGGTCTTGGTTAATCTCCAATGACCTAACTAACATAGGTATACTGAGTGGATGACAATCACTTATATCTCAAGTGAATTTCAGAATATTTGGCTTGATATAGTGAAATTTTATTGTTACTATGTTCGATTTATAGGCCGAGACAATATTTAGTTTCACACTAGTCTTAGCATCCTTTCAATCTCTTCCTATTAGATTTATGTCATTTACATATACTACTGTTATCACAACCCATTTAGAGAATTCTTAATAAATATGTAGGGACATATGTGATCATTATTATATCATTCCCTATAAGATATTTAGTGAACCCATTGTACCATATTCTTCCGCTTTGTTTCCATCTATATATAATCTAATAGAGTGTGTATTTCTGACTTGCTCTCTAGCAGATTAAATCCTTCAGAAATCTTCATCTATATTTCACTGTATAGATTACCATATAGGTAGTTTGCAATCACATCCATGAGTCTTATATCTAGATTTTTTTTTAGAAACAACGACACTTATTAGATATCTAAATGTGATAATATTTTTTACCAGAGACTACGTTTCTTCATAATATATTTCCGGTTTTGTGAGAATCTTTGAGCAAGCAAACGTATACTTTGTACCTTTGGAGCTCATTATTTTTATATGCTTTTCTTACAAACACTCATTTAAAGCCTATAAGGTTTATTCCTTTTGGGTTTGTACTATAGGACCAAACAACCCACATTTTGCGAGATAGTCGAATTCTGCTTGAATCATATCCTTCCATTTTGGCCAGTCTTTTCTTTATCGATATTCTATGATTGTTCGTGGTTCAATGTGGTCATTATTAATATCACCTTTTATTATCTCATATGTTCCATATGCTACGACATATGACATCAATGACAAATTCTTTTATATTCAAAATTTCTTTTCAGTATGTGTATAATCCAGATATCTCATTATTGTTCGTTATCGGTACTTTTTTACTCAGTCTCTTCTGAGATATGAAGCATATCCTCGATCAAAGATGTTTTATTTTGCATAAATTTGATTATAGATTCATGACATCTTTCGGACTGTTATAAATTTTCTCTACATGAAGTGCTATTTTAGGAACAGTCTTCGACGTTTTTGATATGTAACTGATTCATTTGTTGCCTTAATATTTGTTGACAGTTAAAAAAGACAGCTCCTAGACAGCCCGTCAGATGGTTCCATACGGCCGAGCTCCTCGAAGCCCATCAAAAGGTAGATGGTCACTCAGACCCCAACATGATGCCCATCCAAAATAAGCCGAATTGGTTGGCTTTGCCTCATGGACCCTTGTTATCAATTCGGCAAACGGAAAAAAATTTGGGACGGCAAAAGTACGAGTATAAATCGGCTCAGTGCAAATAAAATATGTTTAAAAATTCGGTCAAGTATTCGAAAATGAAAATATTGAGATTAAAATATTCACATTCTTAAATATGTTGTCAAATTTGGTTAATTAAACAGGTTCCCAACACATTTTTTGGACCAAATTTTTTAATAATTTATACAGAACACGTTTAAAATTTCGCATGCTGAAAATTTATGTACTGATTTGGATCTGTCAAAAGTACGCAAGTATTATACGTTTATGAAATATACGAAAAAATTTGCGTATAATACGAGTTTTATTCGGGTGATTGCTAACAAGGTCATGGACAAGCTTATAGCTAAAATGCCTGACTCGGCCGATTTAATTCGCAAATCCGGTTATCCCACGAGCAAAATTTTAGGAGTTAACAACTCAAAGTTGTCAGTGCATTCACAGTAAATATACTCCAAACACATAAATTATTAAAAATTATATAAATTATTATTTTTAGAGCGCCTTCTTGATTTTCGCTTTAGTTATAAAAAAAATCTTGTTTAGAGTGTCTTCCTGATATTGAGAGCATCCATAGTGGAAGAGATTTCAAGTGCTATATTTTGACTTTAGCTAAATTTTGTACCACTTAAAGGCTGCAGTGGCACTAGTCAATACTTGAAAATTGTTAGAAAGCTAAAAGATACTCCAGATTGGAGCGTGTCATAGCTCTGTTATATTAATTTTTGGGCCCACCAAATTAATCGTTCTTATCAAACATGGAAGAAAAATAAAGAGAAAAAAGAGGGAAAAAAAAATCTTACCAAACAAAGAAGAAAAATAAATAAAAACAAGAGAAAATATGTTAATTTAGAGTATTTTTGGAGTGTACCATTGTATGCCAATATCAATGAGACACTCCAAAAATAATAATTTACACATTTTTTAATAATTTGGAGTATTTGCTTGGAGTGCATCCACTGTGGATATTCTGACTTTTGTTAAATTTTGTAACACTTGAAGGCTTCAGCGGTCAATTGTCCATACTTGAAAATTACTAGAAAGCTAGAGACCTTCCAGATTTGGAACGTGTCATAGCTACGTTACCGGACAGAGAAGAAATATAAAGAAAAAAGGGTTAAAAAATCTTACCAAAAATGGAAGAAAAATAAAGAGATAAAAGAGGAAGGATATTAATTTGGAATATTTATTTGGAGTGTACCATTGTGTGTCAATATCAAAAAGACACTCAAAGTAATAATTTACACAATTTTTAATAATTTGGAGTATGTATTTAGAATGTATCCGCTGTGAATGCTCTTAGCTTTCTAGTGATTTTTAAATATGGACAAGTGCTCACTGCAACCTTCAAGTGCTATAAAATTTAACTAAAGTCAAAATGTAGCACTTGAAATCTCTCTCACCGTGGATGATGCTCTTAACTGTGTATTAATGGATCATAGTACCCATATGCTTGACTTAACGTGATACTAATGAATTCCATAATTGGGATATCATTAAATCCCAATCTAGTGAGATTGTAAATGGATAACATTTTCTATTTGGCTTCGACAGCCTGTTCCTTAGCCACGCATGCTAGCCTCGCCGTAGGGTTATAGTCCTGCCACACAGGCTGTTCCAAAGGAGGTATCAAAGTTTTGATACCTCCTTTATATGACAAGTGTACCCTCCTCTCTTTTCGTAACACGGACATAAAATTTAAGGATAGACCCACTTATCATATCAAAATTGGTATCAAAGTTTTACTCCCTTTAATGGTCTAGTAACAGAGTCGACAATATTTGAAGCAGAGAAGAAGAATTTTGAGAGAGCTTTGCTTCTTCATAGAGTACAACTAAAGAACATTACAAAATTTGTGCATACAATTACTGTGCAAATAAAATTACCACCAATAATACTCCAAAACGTTGCTGAAACTTAACAAGAACTAAAATGTCACACTAGCCTAAAATAGAGAAATTCAATATGCATTTCCAGGATTTTGATTGGCACTTTGATTCTGAACACTAAAGAAGGTTAAAACATTTGCAAAAGCCAAATCAAAATCTTAGTTAACGCAACTCTTACTTCAAAGATTCGACAAAGCCTAATTGTGAGATCAAGTTGGCAGTCAACTTGTGATCCTCGTCCAATTAACATTCATACAACCAACAGCAGACAAATGGAACGGTGTCGTGTCCCTGCAGCATGATATCTATACGTTATACTATGTAGACACAAGAATTTTAAATGATACAGGAGAACAAGTAATTACAACACAAGTTTTACCATCGTTGAGGTGGTAAAAGAAAAATAAAAATAAAAATTGAATATTATGGAAACTTCCCAGGAATCGAGAGTACAGGTCCATGGAGGAAAACTTGCCTGCTTAAGTAAATAGAAAGAAGACGTCTACTCAGTGGGAGCATATTTTACACGTAGAGAAGTATAGACCTGGCCAAACTTCCAGAGAGGATAGACTTTCTTCAATCATAAATACCGAATCGACATTATCGAACAATTCTGATATAACTCACTTAAGGGCCGGGAGCCTTGCAGCTGTAGTTCAGCACAATCACAAAATCCTTGCCAGGGGAGCCAATTGACGCTTGCAGTCTCTGCACGGGTCCATGCCGCAGCCAGATATCAGCTAAGTTGTGAAGAAGCGAGGTGGGGTTCACTTGCTGGCCCTGGCACTCGATCACAACCTGTCGTGGCAATCACACGAGTCAAACTGCTAGAACCAAGGACGGGTGTACTTCTTACCGAAGAAATCAAATACATATCTATCAAACTTCAGCAGAGTGAGCCCTAGCCAGTTGGTTCAACTATTTCCTTCCCTGTCAGTAAGGTATTAAACGGCGGTAGGCAGGTGCGCGGCAGAGAGAGTCCGCCTACCGTCTAGGCCACCTAGACGGTCGATACATTTTGAACATTTTTTACTATTTTACCAACGAAGATTTATAAAGTTTTAGTTTTGTAAAAGTGAACCATAGGCCCATAATGCTTACAAAAAAATTTTGGCGAAAATATCTTGTTAGGTATTGCTCCGCCTAGGTGCCGGCCTACGCCGCCTCACCTCCGCCTATGCCGCCAACCTCCGTTGGCCGCCTACTCCACCGCCTACCGAAAAGCGGTGCTGAGAGAGACCGCCTACCGCCTAGGCGGCCGTCATTTAGAACACTGCATGTCAGATCAACTCTCAAGAGCCAACTCATCATCATCATCATCATCCAAGCTCTCCCAGAAGAATGGGGTTAACTATATATAATATATGCAGCACGGGTAAACCCCAAAAAGAATTGAAGAAGTCTTTATGACCGCTGTCAACTTGATATCGATCGTCTAGATGGGGAGCTAAAACCGTAGGGTCTTGTAATCAAACTTAGATGGCCAATGGATGATAAGTAGTCTACCCTTTTTCATATAGTTGAAGTTCGTAACCAAGTAACATCCAAAGAAAGATTTTCTTTCTCCTCTTGGCTTGATAACACAGAAAGGACAATAACCCAATGAAAAAAACATAAGCAGTTGCATCTAACTTGTTCGTAAAATAATACTCTGGATGGCTTTCGTTCTCAGCTAATATGCAGTGCAGGATTTGGTGTACACTGAGGATGGTGTATGTGCTAAACAAGATCCAGGGTCTGGGCCAACATGGACAAGGTCATGAACTACCTTAAAAGGTTTGAATTGCAAAAAAGGACCTACAAAGTTTGTTCCGACTTCTATGGCTGGATTAGGAATTGCTTATCATGGCTGCTTCTGCTTATTTTTCTGAAAAGCACTGCCAAAAGTTGTTTGGTAACATCAGCTTATCACAAATACTTTTGAAAAGCTAGATCAATTTGGGGCAGCTTCTGAAAGCAGGTGGAAGTAGCAGCAATCCCAAACCAGACCTAAATCTGGTTGCAGTTCGAACTCCAATTGCTCATGGGGTCAAAAAGAAATTAGGTCAGGAGCTGAATTGCTCTCCCAAACCTTAGCTGGAGGGTAGGAAATGGAAGTCAAGTGCAGCAGTTGGTGATCGATGGTGTCATGCAGCTCATATCTCCGAAGATATAAAGAGGACGATTGCTACATAAAAGAATTTTTTCTTTCACTACAAATAACCATATACGATGTAGAATCATCTCATGTAAGTATAATATTGCGCACCCATTTGAATGCCAAATACTATCTAAGATGTAACAAGGATAAACTAGACTAATTTTGAAGGTTTTGGTAATTCTATTACAAAGTACAAAGGCATAGATAAGCTCTTTTCGAGCGATAGCTGATAGGATCTTACTAAAATGAGCTATCTAGATTCACAGTTGCTAATGTTACAGAGAGATGACCATTAAGAAGATGAATTGAAGAAATTAATTCATGTGGGAGTAAAGGCTGTCTGTTTTAGTAATGAAATACTACTACCAAAAGAAAATATGTTCAAACTACTATTAACTAATCTTGCAATCCAAAAAGACAAGTCTATTGACAATGAAGAAATCAGGAGCACACCTCAGCTTCACTCAAAAGACTAAGTTTCTTGGCCAGGTACTTATGGATGAAAGAAACAGGTAGAGTAACATCTCTGCGCCAAAAATAAACAAAAAAAAAAAAAGTTAGTAGCATGTGCATATTGACAATGAAAAACTAATGAACAGAATAAAAAAATGATAATGAAAAACTAATGAACAGAATAAAAAATTTCTAACTTAAACAACACGACAATCACCTCCAGTTAGTCAATCTACAAATGCTAACAAATTAGATCCCAAACCACATCTTAAACTCCACTTTGTTGTATGGTCCATGCCAAACTTAGTCATGAACACCAAATTTCCACTCCAATGGCTCATGGTATAGGTGTCATGAAAAGAGGGCATAAGAACTCTCTCTAGTAAGCAGCAACTAGTTAGCAGCTAGCATCTAAGCACACTTACCTATGGTAGGAGTTGGAGTTAAATACCTAAACAGACTTGCCTACAGTAGGTAAACAATCTAATGGACTTACCATTAAAATGATTAAATAACTAGCAACTCCATAACAGAATTGATAATAAAGAAATATTCAAAGACTGACAAATGGATTAAAAAATTAAGAAGACAAATAAACTAAACTCAAATATGTCTCTGACTTGCACAAAACATCAACCCAGTTTGGATTGCAGTTGTGTTTCACATGGAGCCCCATTTGGAGACCAAACGGAATGGAGTAGCCATTTGGCTAGACCAAACACGCACAAATTTGTGGTGGAAATGGTCATTCGAGCAAACACCCATCCCCTCCCCCAACACCCCCCCCCCCCCCCCCCCCACCCACCCACCCACACACTTATATAAAGAAGCATAGATTATGCCGGGAAAATTGACCTTTTGAGAAGTTCCTAGTTATGTAGTGTAATCACTTTGGAACATTGACGCTATTCTAGTTAGGCTGATTATCACTTAAATACCCTGCATTATCATGATTTTTCACATTAATATCTTGAACTAGTTTTTTTTATCAACTAAACACCTTGAACTATTTAATAATTTTCAAGTTAAACACTCCATTAGTCAACCGCCACACTTAAAGATCATCTGCCATTTATGACATTTTTTTCCCATAAATAGTTTGTATACATTAATAATTTGAAAAGAAGAAAAGACAAACTTACAAAAGAAAAGGAACTTTTAGGAAAAAAAAAAAAAACCTAAAAAACCTAACCTACCCGCTGCCTGCCACGCTCGTCTTCTGACTACCCCATCTCCAGTGTATGAGCGCTGCCGGCGGCCCTGTGTTGTCGCTCCTCTGCTACTGCAGCTGCACAAAAATGGAAGGCAATAGCAGCAGCGGGGGAAGTGGCGATGCCATGTCGCCAGCGATCGCAGCGGGGGAAGGCTACCAGGACGGGGCTGAAGGGACATTGGGAAGGAAGGCGAGGGTCAGGGTCTATCTTTTTTTTTTAAGTAATTTTTTTATAAATATTACTTTCTTAGTAAGGTAGTTTTGTCTTTCGTCATTTTCTGTTATGGCCAACGTGAAAAGTTAAGTGAAAAACAAGAAGAAAAGTTTAGGGTATCAACTTGAAAAGACGTGATAGTTCAGGGTATTTAAGTGATAACTAGCCTTCTTGTTCTTTAAGATGTTTTGTTACAGATGGTTATGTCTCCGTGGAGCTTTCTCATGCTCCATAGATGAGTCCTGACGGTGTTGATTATTGGATCATGGTTATCTCTGGGATTGTATAGGGACATACTATAGAAAATGTGTGGATGTGTGTGTTGGGGGCATACTCATTCCTTTCCCAGTTCATACTAACATGAAAGTCTATTTAATTCTTAATGAGAAGAAAGTTAATCACCAATCCATGGGAAAGTAAATGTCCAAAAATCAGATCTCTTCCCATCTTTATCCAATTATCAATATCAAAGTCCTATTTCTAACATTTTAACACACAGGTCAATGGTTTAGAACATAGCTACTTGCAGTTTGTTTGTAGGATTGAAATTTGAAATCTAATTTTAGCATATTCCTGGATCTGTCACAAATCAAGTTCCTGGCAAATAGGTGGCGATCAAGCACTCCTAACCTGCTCATGGGTTTTAAGTCAGGCAGATCTTCCAAACCATATGAGTGACCGGACGCACTACACCCCTATGTAAAGGGTGATACATACTCAGAGAGTAAAAAAGAACTCACTTGATCCTCAAGTAGCAAGAAAACGTTTGAGGGGACTTTGGATCCTGTTGCCTGTAACCATGATGCAATACAAGAAACATTCTTGAATTAAAAACTAAACATCAGTCATATGTGAGAATCACTAGTGCAACTTTAAGAAAGGAAACTGTTCTTACTGGTCAAACGTAGGAATTAACGAGAGCCAAATTGGATTACTCCTGCTATCCCTTGTAGCACTTGCAGCATCAATAAGTGCCTGAACTGAAGTCCTAAGATTTTTCCTCTTCCTTCGTCTTTTAACTTTGACAGTCGCTGGAGTATTGGGAGTACTGCTATTCTCATCATCCTGAATGTTGGGTTTGTTTTGATGTTCCCTGACTCTGGATTCATGAATATGTAATTCACTATCAGGGCCATTGATCTGCTCTGGCATAATACCGGGACTCTGTGAACCCAACTTAAGAGCCCTTGTTCCATTTGCTGCTTCAACCAGATGTTTCCATAGTTCGGAGTTATCTGTAAAAGAATCCCCACCATCCTCTGAATCTTTCTTAGGCACACGGTCAGATGGCTCAACACTGGACGAATTCTACAGAGGTTAACCGAGTGTTAGTAATCACTAGAAACATAACAAGTCAGTTTAAAAATCACAGAAAACTCTATAAAATGTGCACTGAAACACGTGGTTGTATTTGTCCTAACCTGCCTTCTATTTTGGGTCTTCTTGATCAGAATCTCCAGTGAGCTTGAGTTCCCGCTATGATCTTCAGCCTTATTACCTTCTTTTTTGGTGGGATCATTAGTATCAGGACTCAATCTACGTAAAGCGGCTGCCCTTCTAGTTAATATCCTTGATCTCCTTCCTCTCAAGCCTGTTTGGGATGCCAGTCGAGGAGTGTCGACCACTATTGAAGAAAGTGATCGTTCCTTTCTCCTAGCAGGCAATGCAAGTGACGGGGGAAGTTCAGGTGCCTCAACCTTTCTCCTTTTAAAAGGGAAGATCTTTGCTCTTAGATCTTGCAGACAGTGATCGGGCCTGTGTAAAAACACATTATAGAACATGGTACAGAGCATGTGCTACTATATGTTATAGATGTTTGAACACAACGAAATTATTGCACAGCTTTCACTAATTAAGAATGAAAACAAATTCACTTGCAAATAATGCACATGAAACACAAAAGATATTATTCTTCTCGATCTCTGAGTACGCAAATAAAAACCAAACTGGAAGACACATAGAAAACAGATCAAAATCTAATTGAATACAATAAACGAGAGTCAAAAGGATGGAATCAAGAAAATGGTCTTCAGGAAGGAAGCAACTATATCACTATTTTCTAAATTACATTTGATATAACTACCAATAATTCAAGGAGATTAATACCTTGAGTAATTCCAAGTTAACCTACAAAACCTTATGTCAAACCAGAATTTTTCTATCTCAAGGAGCATTATAGTCTGAAAGGACTTTGCAATGAACTTAAAGTTACTTGATGTCAATTTGGAGCACATAAATGTAAATCATGTCGCTAATGAACGAGACCGTATATGTCATGTTTCATGCTTCATTATGAGTATGCTAAGCTTACATAGAGATCTCCCAAGGCTGTAATTCCTTCTAATAACTCTTCTCTAAAAAATAGATACTCAAAGTGCCATTATTAAGGTTTATTTTTGTCTTTTCAAAAAAAATAGCGTTTACTCCAGAGAATCAAAATAAATTAAAGAACCACTTTCTATTATGTCTTAAGATCTGATTATAGTAAGATTGCTGTCTAAGTTTGATTTATCATAAGGAAATATAACATACCTCCCAACCATCTAAAACCCCTCAATTTGGATATCTATTTCGCCTTTGTTTTCAGTATTAAAATAACGAAGACAAGCTCTACAGTTTGTCTGACGCTAATTGACAGTAACTTATTGCCCTACCAAATTGGTGATTCAAAAAGGAAATTTAACCAAACTGAACAGGTTACCAAGACACTGCGAATACTTGGCTTCGAAAATTTTCTTATTCGTTGATTTTCGCATGAAGCAACCATGGGAGATGAAGAGAGGGATTTGTTGCTAACCCTAATCCTAGAAAGAGAATGATAAATTACGGGAAAAGCAGCATGGTCAAAGAGAGTTTCTTGCTATTTATCTTTTAGTCAAGAAATAAAGATAGATTCGACCAACAAGTAGAAATCTCCAAGTACCTAGTAGATAGACCCAAGAAAAATATTCCGAAAACACAGCAAATTGTGTTAACCTAACAAACTGAATAATTCTGTTGCCAGAGATGATATATGCTCATCCTTACTGAGCTAGCTTCCAAACACTGTTAACTTAACCTAACAAACTGAATAATTCTGTTGCCAGAGATGATATATGCTCATCCTTACTGAGCTAGCTTCCAAACACGGAAATACAATTACAAACAAAACCCATAGTAATAGCGCCACAAATATGATGAATTGGCATACGACCAAAAAGTCTATTTGGTGATTATATAGACCAAATTGTAGATGTTGGACATCCGGTTTATGTCAGATTCGGTTTTCAAATATGTTGGACGTTGGATGCTGGGGATATATTAAAACAAACCGCAATTTTCCGAAACTGAACCACATTAGAGATTTTGGTCTGGTTAACGTAGTTGGGCTATCCAGTCATAATGGGCCAAACCATTATTGTTTGAACCAACTGTTCAAATAAAATTAATTTTAGAAGAACATTTTTTTTTCAATAGCATGTTCTGTTGGGCCTATTCTAGGTCTGGCTGAATAAAGATGATATATTGCAGTGTAAATGTACTTTAAAGATATATTGGAGTCAACATGTAAATTACAAATGAAAGTAAAAGTACTATAAACAACAAATGAAATTATAACACACTTTGTAAAACATTATTTAAAAAGTTTTTCTTAGACAAAAGGCTACATCAAAAAGTAGTACATACTACAAATAAAATTACAGATAATCTGTAGAAGAAAGTATGAATTACATATTATTTCAAAACCAAACTACAGCCAGTTTATAAGAAGAATAGGTAGTATTCTTCTATGATGATGGAGCCTCTTGATCATGAAGAGCCTCTGGATGATCTGCTGAGAGGTGGTGATGTCTTCGTCTTGACAATCAATGGAAGGGGAGGGAGAAGTGACCGAGTCGTCCTTTCCATTGATCTTCGTTGCCACCACCATGGCTAGGTTTTTGGAGGGAGGGATTAGTGTTTATTGTGAAGATAGAGGTTTCGGTGAGGAACACCAATTGGTAGAGAGAACTCTTGGATTTTCCTTCAAATAGATCTAAATTCTAGAGAGGATGGGGAGACTAATAGAGGCTCGAAGAGAAAGCTGGAGTCAGGATTCTGGAGTAGAGTGGAGGCTCCCAGATGAAAAGATAAAATGACAATGAGGTTAGGTTAGCTTGGTGCAAACTTGTAACTGTAAATGAATAGTGTATTTCACTATTTTGTGGTTCGATCAGGTTTTGCAATTCCAATACCACAAAAGGAACTGCGTTATCCCAAAAACAAACCACGGTCTAAAAAACCGAACCAAATAGCCCAACTCACTTCGTCTCGATTTGTGATTTGAAACAGTATATTGCAAAGTGCACCCTCCAAACTGGAGGGGGGACTGCATCGGTGTGGGTGTTGGATGGTTGGGCCGGTGGGAGATTAGGACACACACAGAGAGTGCAATATAAAGACAAAGTACATGGCGACAACACGATAGAAGAGCGCGACACCAATGACAAAAGTAAATTTTGATGATGTCAAAGAAGAGAAGCAAACAATTGTAAAGACTAGAGTTTATTAGTCAAGATATTGATGGCAACACTAGCACAGATTGTTCAAAGTAATCCACAACTAAGATCCCATCCAGGATCAAAATGATAAAATGAAAGTGGAGATTGTCAATGAGGACACAAGCTGCCAAATGAGTACGTGAAGTTGAGGATTCTTGGTCAAGAAAGTAGGAGGTTTGTTCATGACAAGGACAATGAGATCTGCAACAAGCACCAACTGAAGATTATCATTTATGATGGTTGGCGGCAGAATGACCGGACTAATGTTAGAGGAGGGCATCATCGATGAGAACTCATAAGATGAAGTTAGTAGGGAGCACAAAGGAGTTGACCCCTATATGTATGAGGTCAATAGCGATGATGGGGACTTATCCATTGTTATTGAGACTAAAAAGTCTAGGAAACAACATTGTCGGCATCGATGACGGTGGACGGTGGCAACATTAGCATTAGAGATGGGGCATAACATGCGAGAAATTGTTAAAAGCTTAAAGTTCTCTAGCGTGCCAAGGTCATCTGGAACCTAGCCGCGATGCGGAAATGCCAGTCACGTACTAGAGAACAAAAATGTGTTTATAATATAGAAACATGCATGTCATAAATATACAATTTTATAGTAATAAATAACAAAAAACACAATATATTAACTAATACTAAAAAAAGTTGGCAAGAACGAGAAGAGGTAGTAACGAGGTTGATAAGGAGATGCTTACTGCAAACACGAGGAAGGGATGTCGGAGGTGGTTGCTGCAAGAAGGGACATCATGGAGGAAGAGAGATTGTGTGAAGATATTGGTTGTTGCAAGAAGAAGATGGTGTTTGTTGCGAGGAGAAGACTCTTGGAGGCGGAGAAGCTCAAGGAGACGATTGTTGAAGACGTTAGTGGTAGCAGCGAATGAGAGTTGACATCAAAGATTCGGCTTAAAAAGTAGTCAATGACGAGATCCGCAAGAGAGAGAGAGAGAGAGAGAGACAGAGAAGGCATTGCTCATGACCCCAGGTATAAAAAGATAGATTGCATGGAGCTTTTTAGATTATTAATGGGTAGAATCGAAATCGGATTAGAGTTGATTTTAGGTAAAAATTGAAAAGAAATCATTTGGATTAGAATTGCGTTCAAACCAAATTCTAACCCCTACCACCCTAAACAACCTTTTTTCCAAGCACATGTCTAGGTGTGGTTTGTTGCCACGTCCAAGCCCCAACGTCACTGTTCTAAATGGCGGTTGGGACGGCTGCCTAGGCGGTAGGCGGTCTCTCTCCGCACCGCTTTTGCGGTAGGCGATGGAGTAGGCGGCCAATGGAGGTGTGACGGCATAGACTGAGGTGAGATTGCGTAGGGGGGACGCCTAGGCGGAGCAATACCTAACAAAATGTTTTGGCCAAAAGGTTTTGCAAGTATATGGACCTATGGTTCACTTTTACAAAAAACTTCATAAATCTTCGTTCTACAACTTAGTTATGCATGGAACACCCTTAAAATATGCATATTATGCAAAAAAAACAGTGGTAAAATAGTAAAAATGTTTAAAATATATCAACCGTCTAGGAGGTGCCTAGGCGGTAGGCGGACTTTCTCCGCCGCGCACCCGCCTACCGCCGTTTAGAACCTTGGATGTAGGTAGTGTTTTTGCCATCGTGTCATGCTTTGGATGAAGCAAGGCACTTTCATATGCTTCGGTGCGCTTCACGCCTAAGTCACACTTTTAACAACTAAGGAATATGAGATGAAATGGTGAGATCGGAGTTGAGGAAGGGTTCATGATTGGTTAACAACTAAGGAATATGAGATGAGATGGTGAGATCGGAGTTGAGGAAGGGTTCATGATTGGTATTTTCACGACAAGGAGAACTATGGAACCACCATCGTTGGCATGGCATTGGAGTGACTCTCTTCTTATTCATCCCATCATTGTTGTTGCTTTTTCTCTCTTTTGTTTCTTCCCCCTTTTCCCCTTTTTTTTCTTCTTTTATACTAAACTTTATTTTTTTTCTTTTCTTCTCTTCTTCTTCTTCTTCATCCTCCATGTTTTGCCTAGAGATCAATAATGGTCATATTAATGGGAGAAGAAATACCCAACAAAGATGTGCGTCCGGCCTTTCCTTCGAGTACCATTTTCTTACTTTGATACCTTGTTGAGTTTCACTTAGCATACACGGACAGTGCAAGAACAGAAGAAACATTGGATAACCCAAATATGGTGGAGAGAAAAAAAAAACTGTTGAACAGACTAACGTAGTCAACTTGACCTAATCAAAACCTAAGTGGATTTCCAATCGTGACCTACCGGAATTATAGTGACCTTATTCTTCTACACTACTGATAGAACTGGAGCATGACAGTTAAAGATTTGCATGGTCTGTGCATGGCAACATACCGTGTCACTTCCTTAATGATGAACTGAAGCATGCTTAAAGATTGCAATATCTGTGTATGACAACATATCATGTCAACAGATGAAATTCACTTGAACAGAATTATATCATCCTCTCTCAATTATATTTTCATTTTGGCACTTAAAATGAAAGATGTCAAAGTCAACTTCTTTTGAAAGAAACTTCTATACCATTTTAAGCTTTCTTTGAAGAAATTGGTTTAGGGGGATCATTCTTAAAATACATATGGATAGACATATTTGCATGCACATATATACTATCGTTGTGTCCCATGTTAGGTTTTTGGAAGGTCCCCGTGTCAGACACTCTCAGTCACCCAAACACTTCACGGTGAATGAAGTATGGAATGTGACTCGTATGTCTCTCGTATACTTTTAACTGCACCAACTAATATCATAGAAGGATGTTGATTTTGCAGGTACACATGTGCCTCTGCTAAGATCAGCATCATATCTGCGGTGTGTATGATATAATATTGATCTTTCAAGCAAATGCTTGATTGTAAGTAAAACACACACATATATGAGGTCACGACTATGAAGAGAAATTACTTATCTACCAAAACTTGCAACATGTACAAGTACAAACTACTAACTCTTCAAATTTGTTCAAGTGGCTTCTTCCTTGGAGCGAGGTGTTTCATGTGATACTTTTTCATGTTATTGATTTACTTGCTATATTTGCAGGATTTAAGTAATAATGGATGGCTAAAAGCAATCCAGGATTCCAACAATCAGTGGCGTGCCCGTGTTCCATCATGTCAAACATGGGGCACAAAAAAAAAACACTCCAAAATACATCAGACACCAAAATTTGTGCCATGTCCATATCGGGTTGGGTCGTATTTGTCTCCATGCAACATAGATAGCAAACTTCACAAATCATCATTGAAGCTACTTTCCATATAACCCTATCAAGATCATCAAGACAATGCCTGGAGAACTCAATACTGTAAAAAAAACTATAAATTCCCTTCTACCCTACATAATCGTAGTTAATCCTACCGACCTCAGATATTGTAGAATCCATGTGAGGTTCATTATGATCATCAAAGAAATAACGTGTGGAGATGATCGCTTAGTGTACTAAAAGAACCCATTTTGACATCCAATCCCAACAAAATAAAACAACACATGATTGTCTCAAAAGTTGAATTTTGAATGCAACTTATTTCCAATCGGGAACAAAACAATATATAAATCTTATACTTGATGGTAGGTTATCTTAATACCAAATTAGTTTGAACATGTTTTACACAGACACAACAAAATGATGTCCGTACCGATGCCCGTATCGGTCATGTAACATACGTAACTAGCTCTGTACCTATTCGAAAATGCTCGTAACCCATATCTGTATCGTGTCCGTATTTGTGTTTGTATTTGTGCAACATAGGTTTGAACACTTCAATCAACCAATCAGTTTGACATCATAACATACTAAGAACAGCATGAAAGAAGAATTTTTGAAAAGTCATAATGATTAAAAAGTGACCTGAGTTTCTCTAAGGGCAGACAACCCAGATCAATATTACATATCGGACAGCATTCTACCTCCTCTTCAGTTAGTTTCTCAAGAATACACTTCCTGCAAACTGCACCAAAGGTATTGAAAAAAAAAGTGTCATATTTTGAAATTGACAGGATAAATCATAGAACATTCTGCTCATACCAAACACTACTGTAAATAATAAAAGTTCAAAGAAAAGTGTTGAACACTAAATTAATTCAAAATTTAGCAGCGAGACAAAAAATGATCTATAGTTTATGACGCATATTATATGACACGCTCATAAAGCCACGTGTGCATATAACTATACGCATATTATGCCACGCGCATGGAAGACTATGCGCATAGTCATACAGTCCAGAATTCTCTCTTTAAGTCAGTGACAGAAGTGGGTTGTTTCCATGGAGTCTTTGTCCTTGTCCCCTTGGAGAGTTAGCCCACACACCACACATGCTGTCACACCCTAAGGCCTCGTTTGGTTCGCGGAATGGAAGGGAAAGGAAATCAATTCCTTGGCATTACCTTTCCTTTGGGAAATTACAATTTCCATTGATTTTCCTTTCCGATGTTTGGAAATGCCAAGGAATTTGAAAAGGAATGTGAATACTTTCAATGTGGGAAAGTGATTCCTTACTTAGATGGAATCACTTTCCCCCCTAATTTCCCTTCCAGTGAGAATCACTTTCCTTTCCTCCTCAATTCCTTTGACACCCAAACATAGGAAAGTAATCACTTTCCTTTCCTAACCCGATGATTCCACGAACCAAGAGAGGCCTAAGTGTATAGGTTAATACAAAGCCGAAGCATTATATTGAGATGCACACTTGGGGTCCTAGACAATGTGGGTCTAAACCTTTCCTTGAGTGTTGGCTTCACCAAAGAACCCCAACAAGCTGCCCCCTGAATTTTTGGTTTCCCTATATACATACACTCCTCTTTTTATGACATGTTTAACTTTGTAAAAGAAAATAAAAACAAAAACAAAAACAAAACAAAAACAAACAAAAAAAACAAAAACTTTGTTTCTTTATATGGGATATATTGTTAGCTCATTTGTGTAAGTAATGTGCTTTTTAGTCGAGAGCTTATGGGTTCAAATCTTGCCAGCCACGTTAGTGTGCCGGTGTAGCTTCTAAAGAGCATTTCTAAGAAATATATGAGACATTGGCAAGTTTATGAACTACAATAGCCAAAGTTGTTCTTGGGAACACCTCCTACATAGAATCCGATCATAGTACACTCCAAAAGTCACTCCTTTTTTTTGTACATCAAGTCGTAATCATCAATAATTGGCCCTAACTTCCCAAAAGAAGACCAATTTGTAAAAATATGCTATTTAAGAAAAAAAAAATTACAGAATAGCCCACTACTCCATAATCCCCGAACTTTTTTTTTTACATCGCAAACCATGCATGCGATAGCAAGCGCCAATTACTGCCAAAAGGAGGGGCAAATTTGCAAATGACCGAATTTTGCAAAAAAAAAAAAAAAACAACAAACAAACAAATTCCTCACCTTCTCGAGAAGAGAAATCCCAAGCAATTGAGAAAGATCAAATTTTGACGAGGACCCATTAATTACGACAGACCCAGATCGCAACAAACGAAAAAAAAAAGGAGGAGTGAGATGGGAAGCGGGGGTGCTCACAGGTGTGGAGGCACTCGGAGATGGTGGTAGCGTGCCGGAGGAGCTTCTCACAGAGGGGACACGTCACACAGGCGGCGAGGACCTCCCGACGGACCCTCACCGCCTCCTTCCGCCGCGCCGCCGCCGCCATGGCACGGCGCACGTTAGTACGACCCCCTGCATGCAGCCGACGAGGAGGAGGAGGAGGAGAGTTCTTCCACTGATGATGGCATTGATTGGAATCAGAGGGATTTGGATTGTTAGACTCTTTATTAGAGAGAGAGGGAGAGGTGGTTTTGGCGTGATGGAGTTCGAAGAACGTTTTTCCAAAGAAGTGTTTTTGGTGTGGGGGGAGGACTGGGAGGAGATAACGTGCGCCGGATGGGACCATCATCATATGTGGGACCCACCACCCTTTCCTTATGGTACTCTTTTTGTTCGTCTCTATGTTTTTCATTTTTTTTCTTGATGGGGTTTTTCATGCAAAAACCTATGCGGGGCAATTTTACACCGTGCATGGGAACATTTGTGGTTAGGGAGAGAAAAATTTGGGTTCCTTATAAAGGCACTTCATTTTTTATTAGGGCTAGTCTTTTTTAAAATTTTGTATTATTTACAAGTTTGCCATTGAAGAAATTGATCAGGACTATTCCACTCTTTGGTATAAGTCACTAGTGCAAATAAGGACTGCCCAATTTTCTGGCAGTCCTACAAACTGAATGGACTGCCAGAAAACTGGACAGTCCTAAGTCACAGCATGTGAAACAAAGGACTGCCCATTTTTCTGGCAGTCCTTATTGTATGTAGGGCTGCCAGAAATTTGGGCAGTCCTTGTGTGCACTAGTGACTTATACCAAAGAGTGGGATAGCCCTGATCAATTTCTTCAATGACAAACTTGTAAATAATACAAAGTTTTAAAATGGGCTAGCCCTGATCAAAAAATGAAGTGCCTTTACAAGGAACCAAAATTTGAGGGGAAGAAAAATTGAGGAGAGTAAAATGAAAGTAAAGTTAATTTTTCCTTCCTTTGTTTGGATGGACAAAAAGTAGGGAAAGGAAAAGTTTAAAAACAATTTTTTATTTGTTTATGGATATAGGTATAATTACTATTTCCTCCTTGGTATTCTCAAATGATGATTTAATATTAACTTTTTGAGGGGTGGTGGGATAAATTCACTCAAATTCCTCTCATCTCTCTCCATTTTCCTCCCATATTTTGGAGAAATTTTTTTGGTGGGATCCACCTATTTTTTCCTCTCAAAATTTCCTCCCCTATGTTCTCTCCTCCTTTCCAAACACCGTCATTTAAAATTTTTCTCTCACTTTCCCCTCAATTTTTTCCTCCCTCTCATTTTCTACCCTTCCCAAACAGTACCTTAGATTCACTCGTCGGTCTTGGGAAGGCAGATTTTCCGAACCCATTTGACTTTTGCCTTTTATCTTTTATGTATGGGTAACAGAGCTGTAAGTGAACCGAGCTAGACCGGACCGAACTGACTCGAATTTGGATGGTTCGAACCAAATTCGGATCCAACCTTTCATATCCATGCCCTATAGCAGGCCAGGTCGAGCCTAAGAATGGAAATTTGAGCCCATTCTGATATGTGGCCTACAACACGATAAATTTCAGACCAGACCGGACCGGACCAAACTTGGGCCTAAGGGTAGAAATTATTTGTACTAATTTTTATAGGTTAGCCTCGTAGCATTTGATATTTGGTCCTTATAAGATATTAGGGTGTGTTTGATTGCAAGGTAAAAAACATGTGGAAAACAAATTAATTCCATGAAATTATTTTCCTAGAAAAAAATTTCGGAAAACTTAATTTGGTGTTTAATTGTCATTATTTTTCATGAAAATGATATTTTTTTGTGGGTTGGACAAGTTTCATTTTCCACCATTTTAGAAAAAAATGGAAAATGATAATATTTTGAAAAATAATTCCATGGAAAATATAAGCTATCAAACACTACGACTACGTTTGATTGGGCTTTTTTTTTCCACAGAAAATATTTCTATGACAAATATTTTCTATGGAAAAAAAAGTCCAATCAAACATAGCAGTAGTGTTCGATAGCTTATATTTTCCATGGAATTATTTTCCAAAAAACTATCATTTCCATGGGATTCGGACTTGGGCTAATAGGTAGCCACATTGCTATATATTATGGTGTTTATCAGATTATGAATCATTAGTCACATATTTTTCTAATATATTGCATGTTTTTAGCTTTATTTTTCTTCATGTTGTTCGGTACACACACTTTCTTATTACGTCAAGATTTTGTTCTCAATCCAGCGGTTGTGTAAGTGAAAGTCATTCAAATCCCAAAATCTGCCAAGTCAAGGAGTACCGGTGACTGCCAAGTGGCATTCATATCAGTGGGTCGGGATGGATCTGGACTTCGGGTCGGACTGAATTTCTTTTATGGGTCGAGATATAAGATCCGACTCGTCCTAATATACTGGACAGGCAAGTCCGAATCCCAAATTATTCGAATCGGACTGACACATGGACCATTTTTCGGACGAGACTCCTGTCAGGCTGAGCCAGCCCGACCCTAAGTGTTATTATTAATAGACTTAATTGCACTTTGATACCATCAACTATTTCAGTTTTTCAACTTAATATCCTAAACTTTTTTACTCAACAACTCGATACCCTCAACTATTTTAGTTTTTCAACTTAATACCTAAAACACAAAATATCCCGAAACTACCCCTGCCTTTCTCTCTCTCTCTCTCTCCCATGCACCCCCCTCCCCCTTCCCCCCCTCCCTCCCTCCCTCTCCAGCGATGGTGGAGGCAGAAAAGGAGGGCATCGGGAGGAGGGGGAGGCGCGTGGGTAGTCCTTTGTTTTTAAAGTTAGAAAATTTAAAGAAGACATTGTGAAGTTGATGCCACATAGGAATGACAAAATTTTAAAGAAGACATTGTGAAGAAGACATTGTGAAGTTGATGCCACATAGGAATGACAAAATTTTAAAGAAATTTTATCTCCAACCCTATTGTGACTTTGGAAAAAAGTTGATGCCACATAGGAATGACAAAATTTTATTCAAAAGTTCTTCTCCAATGCAATTGTCAAGTCAATTGTGAAGCTTATGTGGCAAAAATTAAAGAAGACATTGTGAAGTTGATTGTCTTGTTCTAGACAATGCAATTGACAATGTCTTCTCTTCCATGTCATCAATTATGAATAAAAAATATTAGAAAAAAGAAAGAAGATGAGTAGTTGTCTTAAAAGTTGCCTTGGAAGTTGGAAAAAAATACTTTTTATTGTCTTCTCAATACTTTTGCATTGGAGAGAGTTTTTCTATCTCATTGTCTTTTGAGATATAATTTTGCCACATAAACAAGACATTGTCTTGTGGCTCATGCCACATAGGAGCCACCTAAGACTCACAACATTTAACAAGACAATAGGGTTGGAGATGCTCTTAGTGGGTCTTCCCCTTGGGCAATGAGCACTCAGTTTCTCTATAATGAATGCAAGCATTTCATTTCATGAACGAACCCATGGGTTTGCTCCCTTTGCTATTAAACACGTACTCCACATCCTGATAGTGACTCGAGCCATTGTTGAACAAACACACTTTATTACCCATTAGTGACTCATCTAAGTCGTTCAAGTAGCGCAGCAGTAGCAATTCGGCTCCTTGTAACACCAATGTTCTTTACAAGAAGTCTAGTTGACAGTCCTAACATAAAATAAAATTGTCAACTTTGTGGACAGTTCTATTTTATATTAGGACTTTCAACATTGTGGACAGTCCTCCTCTCCTCGACCACCTCCTCCTCCTCCTCCTCCTCGATGAGCCCGTCGAGGAAGACGCCGTACACCCTCCCCACCCCCATTCCTTCCTAACCCTAAAATCCCCATAATCCCTAACCCTAACCAACGCTCCCTCCTCCTCCTCCTCCTCCTCCTCTCCTCTCCTACATCACCACCGCCACCTCCCTCCTCCTCCGCCGAAGACGTCTCCTCCTCTTCCTCCTCCTCCTCCTCCGTCGTCGACACTACCATATTGACCGACTGGGTGTTCATGGACTTCAACATCTGTCTTAGCTACTTCCGGTCGGACCGGGCGGCAGGCTCCGACCTGGCTGGGGAGCGCGGCGGTAGGGGATGCGACGGCAAGGGGGTGCGGTGTGGCGTGGTGGGGGAGGGAGGGGGGGGGGGGGGGGGGGTGGGGGAGGGGGGGGGGGGAGGGAGAGATATGGACAGCCCCAAGAAAAAATTGGGACTGTTCTGAGTAAAAGATCTGTCAAGTTGGACTGTCCTGAAGTGAAATGTGGAGTGCTTATAGAATTTATCAATTTTTTTTTTTAAATTCTAACCTCAGTATATAAAAACTTTAAATACTAACAAGAGTGTGGAGTAGGCTTAAGAAAAAGGGATGAAATTCTAACCCCAGTATACAAAAATGATAGCTCCCAACGTAGTAACAACGCAATGACAGAAAAGATATTCTGATGCTGGACTATATAATTAATTCCACAGAGCGACCTAGCTAGCTTCCCACAATCAAGGTAACGTATAGAAGGAAGAGAAACCCTAACCTCTATGTTGTTGATTCCCATTCATCTTTAGCATCTCCAACCCTATTGTCTTGTTAAGTGTTGTGAGTCTTAGGTGGCTCCTATGTGGCATAAGTCACAAGAGAATGTCTTGTTTATGTGGCAAAATTATATCTCAAAAGACAATGAGATAGAAAAACTCTCTCCAATGCAAAAATATTGAGAAGACAATAAAAAATATTTTTTCCAACTTCCAAGGCAACTTTTAAGACAACTACTCATCTTCTTTCTTTTTTCTAATATTTTTTATTCATAATTGATGACATGGAAGAGAAGACATTGTCAAGTACATTGTCTAGAACAAGACAATCAACTTCACAATGTCTTTTTTTAATTTTTGCCACATAAGCTTCACAATTGACTTGACAATTGCATTGGAGAAGAACTTTTGAATAAAATTTTGTCATTTCTATGTGGCATTAACTTTTTTCCAAAGCCACAGTAGCGTTGGAGATGCTCTTACAAATACCGAGCCAAAAAAGAGAAACAAATATATTCCAATTAGGTAGCTAGGAACAATTATTTGTTGTAAAGTAATATACGCTGTTCTTGTCAGAAGCCAACATCCTATTAGCAACTAGTCTTATATTCGACTATGTATCTTTGTTACTTACTGATCAATTAATATGGCAGAGAATGCATATTCTTGATTCTCGTTCCACGTATATGTAGTTTATCTTCTACAATGTATTATATATGGTAAGGAATGTAAGTAATATAAATAAATGATCTGATTGAGACCGAAACTTGAACTTTCATTCAATGTCTATGTCACTCCTCGTTTCCAGAATGCGTATTTTAATACGTATATTGTTTGAACGTAATTATTTAGTGTTTATCATGTATCATCCTGTATTTAAATTCCTATAATTCATTATCTGTATTTATCATGTTTCATATTAATTAATTATCTGCTCTTTAAATTTCATGCTAATTAATTTTCCGCAATTTTATTCCTGCAATTTTATTTCTGCATTTATTATCTGCATTTTAATTTCCTGTAATTAATTTTCTGCTTTTACCTCTTTGCCTTGCTTTCGGGTTGGCCTTGGATAAGCCTCCCTTAAACCCGGCCCAATAGCTCCCACCTACCTCCCCCTTTGCTATTTAAGGCTTCCATCTCATTCTCTCTCCTCATCACTCTCATTCTTCACCATTACTTCTTCTTCTTCCTCTCATCACTTCTCCACCTACCAACCACAGCAAGCAAGTGCAATCTTGCTTCTTGCTTGGAGAACCATTTTTATGGTTCATTTCTCTTCCTCTCATGATCCTGAGAGAGTTTAGTTCTTTGCATTTTTGATTTCTATGGCTTGTTTTCTCTAGATCTAAGTTGTTGTATTTCGGTTATTCATGGGTTTTGATCTCCCAACTTAGCGTGTCTTCTGGCTGGAAACTTCATTTTCTGGCTGGGACGAAGGCTGAGTCACGCACACGTTCTTACGTGTCTGCGTGTATTTTCAGTCACGCACACGTTCTTACGTGTCTGCGTGTATTTTCAGTCACGCTAACGTTCTCATGAGCGTGCGTGTATTTTTAGTCACGCTAACGTTCTCATGAGCGTGCGTGTATTTTCAGTCACGCACACGTTCTTACGTGGCTGCGTGTATTTTTAGTCACGCTAACGTTCTCATGAGTGTGCGTGTATTTTAGTCACGCTAACGTTCTCATGAGCGTGCGTGTATTTTTAGTCACGCTAACGTTCTCATGAGCGTGCGTGTATTTTTAGTCACGCACACATCCATGAGTGCGTGTATTTTCAGTCACGCACACATCCATGAGTGCGTGGATTTTTAGTCACGCACACGTCCACGAGTGCGTGCGTAAATTTCTTATCATTTTCCACACTCACACTGTGCATGCCAACATGAACCATTTTCACGCTCATTTCGACTAGACTTGTTGGCTTGACTTGTTGGCCTTGGTATAACCTACTCAACTTGGCGTGACTTCTTGACCTGGGTGTTTTTATTTGTCCTATAATCATTCATTTAATGATGGCATGATAATTCTTCTATTATATCCTTACGCCTTTGCGTGAATTTCTTGATAAATCATGATATGTTAAATTTGTTAAAATGATTGTTATGTGGAATGCGCCTTGTGTCCTGATTGATCCATGGATACCCAGTATGACTAGAACTTGACCTTGAGAGTTGTAGACTCGACCCATGTAATACTAAATGACTTTCATGCCTTGTCACCATTGATAATGATTGTGACATGGACTAAATATTGATCATGCGTTCCTAGTTGGAACTAAGAGACTGGCTAGTCGTCTTATTGAATTGAATGAATGAGACACGTTCATGTAATAAACTATTGTACTCGATTAGTCGATCCCGAATATTGGCATACAGGCACATTCAGGCTTCAAATTATTTATTTACTTATTTATTTATTTATTTATCTTACAAAAACAGCATGTGTACTTTATGGTCAAGGCATGATTACTCCGTGGTTAGACTTGATTGTTGCATTACGCTATGTAAGACCTACAACATAGCCGCACGGGTATCGTTGTAGAGTTGCGCATATCGTACCCCGTACAAAAGTACTCATTTGAATGACCATGATCCACGGCATGGGACTTCACTCAACGTAGAGACTATTAAGTTAAATAAAATAATGATGGCATGGAGAGAATGGATTCCCGAGTTCTTACATGGCAGCCCCCTTGGGACTAGTAATGCCCGACGGGCCGGCTGGCTCCCACAGATACTGTAAATCTGTCACACGGGCAGGGAACGGTATCTGCTTATATTATTGTACATGCTATATTAAAGGCGGACGTCCCGCTGGGACTCGTCTAATTACATGATTGGCGCAATTGATTGACTGGATAGACTAGCCTTGCTCGCACATAGTAAGAACTGAGGAATCCCTAATTGCATAATTCCAGGATAACTTGGGACTCACAATAGCAAGCCGTAGTAGTTGATTGGCCGTTCAAGATGATTTGTTTGTGTACTGTACTACTCTGTTACCTAACTGGGATGATCAGAATGTCAGGACGTGACGGCCAACTTCTGTCCTTGTTTGGTTGGGAGGTTGGTTCGAAGTGTCGTGATGTTATGTGAATCCTAGTGGAAAGCAGAGATCTATTATTATATTCTCTTACTTACTGGTTTAATCCTTCATATCATGCTTCCTTGTGGTACTTGCTATTAGAGGTCTAACCTCTCTAGTTTTGCATGGCCAGATTTAGAGCCGGTCCCCGAGGATCCAGCTTACTTCTACCTCCAAGATGGTCAATATTAGGGGAATGATCGCAGGAGGACTCGAGTGGGTTCCCTTACTTCACCGCTCGTTTTGTCATTTACTACATACTAAGCCGTTTGGCACCGACATGTTAGTCGGATTGTCTTGTACTTACTTTTACATGATTGTAATTAAGTCAGACTGCAGCTGATAACAATTGTGTATATGTTACTATACCATCTGGCTATGTTTTGTAAAGCCAGATCTCAAGAACATTTTGACTGAGCGTTTGGGACGCCTTACTGTTTTATCTTACATGTTCTCTATTTCTGTTTCCTTGTTCGAATAATTGAGACAATAGATGTAAAGTGACCATAGTAAGACTTTCATGTAGTATGCACCCCCTCGTCTGGTTAGACAACATTGATCGTATTATACGGTATTCATCTACCCGTAATACGTAGCTGGCTGAGTCATTCCCCCGCTCTCCAGTATTCTGGTTCTGGGACGTGACAGTCTATCAAAGTGGATGATTATGTGGTGGCCTAGGTGATGGTTCGAGCAGACATAAACTCGAGCAGACATAAACTCGGACTCAAATTAACCGAAATAGAAATAAAAATAAAAATAAACTAATCTAAAATACTCCTGCGCAATGATCCTCGCTTGTAGACACAAACTAGATCTCTATCAAAGTGGATGATTATGTGGTGGCCTAGGTGATGGTTCGAGATAAAGATGCACAGGAAACAAGGATTATCGCAACATGTATACTAAGAAGCAGTAGATTTTGAATATATATATTTACCAATTCCAGAAAATAAAAAGAGTATAATCATAGAGACTATTTTCATCGTTTATGCATCAATGGGTTAAAGAGGACCGTTGTTAGTTTTGCTATAACTCCCATCAATTTGCATGAAGTTTGCCTGCGAAGGAAAATGAAATGGCAAAGATCAGAATGATATGTTTAGGCTCACATGACGAACTTAAATATCAAGACAATAAGCACCTGAGGAATAAAGCTAGGATTATTTAGTTATAGGGTCTTACATAATAGTTGATATTATGGTTTGAATCTCCAAATTGTTTGACGTTAGTATTTGGATTCATTTCTATGTTTATTTTTTTGAGCGGAAGTAAAAAAAAAAATACTGAAAAACACTAACTAGAAACATAAACAACAAAAGATGCCTTAATGATATGAAAAGACGATAAGCTACAGAATTGCAACTCATGGGAACATACTGAACTTTAAAAGCCATGAATCAGCTAGCAATCATCTTTAACTATTCGCAACATAAGAGCATCTCCAACCCTATTGTGAGTTTGAAAAAAATGGTTGCCACATAGGAATGACAACCATTTTTTCCAAAAGTACTTCTCCAATGCAAATGTGAAATAAAGTGTGGAGTTGACATGGCAATGACATGGCAAAGACAATGTGAAGTTGGTTGTCTAGATCTAGACAATGCACTTCACAATGTCTTTATGTCCACATCATCATTTGTGAATAAAAATATTTATAAAAAAGAAGTAGAATAGTAAAAGTTGTCTTGGAAGTTGTAAAAAATTATTTGTATTGTCTTCTCAATACTTTTGCATTGGAGATGACTTTTTAAACCCATTGTCATTTGTGAATATAACCTTGCCACCTATACAAGACATTGTCTTGTCCCTCATGCCACATAGGATTCATAACACAAAACAAGACAATAGGGTTGGAGATGCTCTAAGGCAAAGTCGTCACACTACTGATAGATTTCTTTGACGATAAGAACAACATCCCATCTCGAGAATTAATAATGGGACAAAAACCAGCATCGAAAGCCGTGATTAGCCCCTCACAAGCTGCCAAAGCTTCTCATAAAAAAAAAGATGGATCAACCCAGTCAAGAATTATCCTATCGAATTTCTCACAACACCCTTGCATCCTCCTTACTGTCACCAACCTATGCTTCCTTCACATTTAACTTACAATAATGCTAAGTCTACTACCAAATTCTTACAACTCACTTACAACCACTCACCTATTTGCTGACATGTGGATCATGGTCCACATGTCAGCAATGGATTGAAGGTTGTAATTGGATTGTAAACATTTGATTGTAACTGTAGCATTACTCACTTAAGCATTACTCTTTAACTTATAAATTGCATCAGAGGGGCTTGTCATCTCATTTGAGTTGCCAGAGAAGTACACGAGAAAGAGAGAACATTCTCTGATAAGTCGTCTATAAGAGCTTTTGCCTCATCCAATGTCTTTATTGCTTATTTGTTTCCATGCACCACATTATTCTTGTCATTCTAAATAAACCACACAAGAATAACAAACGACCCACGCTCCCATGGAGTAATTGACACAATATATCTTTGAAACCAAGAAAAATGATCACCAACTCTCGGCCAATTAAGAATCCAACGCCACACCTCCCGAGCATGTTCACATTCAACCAAAGCATAAAGGTGGTCTTTTACACCTCAATCGTAGACTAGACAAGTATTATCAATATTCATCTCTGACTAAGAGTAAATAGAACATGAAAACACGTCATACAAATACTTTTACCTTGAAATTTTTTAATTCACAAATAAACTGTTAGTTCCGGGACGTAATTTTAAGATAAAAAACTGAATTTGGCAACACTTCGAAGAAGGTGCACTATTAAGATCCCGAAAGATTCAGATAGACAAAATCAAATACAACACTTCGAGGAAGTCACAAATGATTTCGTAGTATCAGCGTCGAAATCCCACAGAAAGTTTTTGATTAAATCAGAAGAAATCTCGTTCAGAATGAGATTTCAAGTCGAAAAGGAAATAAACAGAAGAAAAGAAATCCTCGCATAATAATAAATAGGAATAATAATAAAAAGCTTCTGGTCGTTACCTCGGTTCACAGCCCGTCGTAGCACGATAGCCCAACCCAACAACCAAACAAGGACATGGGTTGGACCACGCACCATGACAGTCCATATCCCTTGGCTACTATCGGAAGGTATAAGGCACAGTCAAGTCATTTTTCAAGCGACCATTCATTCCTGCGACTTTCTATATTTGTTGAGGTTATTCCCGCAATGCTATTATAGGAATCCTCAGATCGTGTTGTTCCAGCAGGACTAGCCAATCATATATATATATATATATGTATATATATATATATATGTATATATATATATATATATATATATATATATATATGGAGCGGATCAAAAGTCCCTTAGAAAACCCCCTAAAAAACTCCCTCACTCTCATCCGTAATTTAATATTAATATTAATGTTAATGTTAATATTAGTGTTAATATTAATGTTAATATTAATGTTAATGTTAATATTAATATTTATTTTTATTTTCATATTAATGTTAATGTTAATGTTAATATTAATTTTAATGTTAAGTTTAATGTTAATTTTAGTATTTAATGTTAATATTAACATTAATATTAATATTAACATTAACATTAATAATAATATTAATATTAACATTAAATTACGGATGAGTGTGAGGGAGGTTTTTAGGGGGTTTTCTAATGGGGACTTTTGATCCGCTTCCATATATATATATATATATATATATATATATATATATATATATATAACACCTTGATCACCGGTCTCTCGTAAGGCTACCGCGCTAAAGCATATAACACATAGCACATAGAAGTCGGATATGGTCATCCACCATAAGCGGATGAAACCATGTCCGTGTAGGTCAACCCGGCACGTCAGGACGGAACATGGGGTGGCTAGTGCGGCACGATCTCGAGATTCTTCCAGCCCGATGGATCTACCGGATTAGTTGCCTAGTTAACCCTAGGTTAATCTTGAGATTCACATGCCGTGGTCACATGCTCATTCTTCTAAATGCCGTACATAGTACGAGTACCCCCAAGAAGGGATCAATACTAGCTCAAGGAGTCATACATAAGGTTCCCTCCTTAGTGTAATGCAACACGTTACACAAACCACGTCATTACTACCGACCATTCATCAAGTATGTGCTGGAGGCATTGGATGTACTGACATATATCGTGTAGGAACACTTTACACATGAGATAGCACATTGGAGCTCACATAGATTGTACCTAAGTACACGCATTGGACCATCACACACATATATAGTTAGGTCGAAAATGAAGGTCGAACCACAAGATGGAAGAGAAACTAGAAGGCACTACGCACTTAGGTTATGAAACGCACGCAAAGCATTAAGTGGCACAAACGGTGCATTGGCAAAAGATGCATGGCGCAAGGTGCAAGGTGCGCGAGGTGCAAGGTGCAAGGCGCACAAGGTGCAAGGTGTGCGAGGTGCACGAGGTACGCGAGGTGCATGAGGTACATGAGATGCACGAGGTGTACGAGGTGCAAGAGGTGCACGAGGTGCACGAGGTAGAATATGCACGAACCAAAAGGTGTGCGAGCTGTAAGGTGCACGGACCAAAAGGTACACGAGGTGCAAGATGTACGGACCAAAAGGTCCACGAGGTGCAAGGTGTGCGGACCAAACGGTGCGCGAGATGCAAGTTGCGCGGACGAAAAGGTGCACGATGTGCACGAGGTGCGCGACGTGCACGAGGTTGAAGGTGAGCGAACCAAAATGTACGCGAGGTGTAAGGTTCGCAGACCAAAAGATACACGAGGTGCAAGGTGCACGGACGCACGAGGTGCAAGGTGCACGGACCAAAAGGTGCGCGAGGTGCAAGGTGCGCAGACCAAAAGGTGCGCGAGGTGTCGTCCCTACCAGCAAGCTTTTGGCCATGGAATTTTAGAAACTTCCAATGTCCATAACTTGGTCTATAGGACTTAAAATTGGGCAAAATAAAGGTTAAAACTGAATGAAATTAAATTATCTACAACATGGAACAAGTAGTTTTCAAAAAAGAGTAAGTTTGATATATCAAAATCATAAAAACCCATAAACCATAGTTTTTGGAACATAGATCTACTCAAAACTAACCATCAAAACCGAAAATACCGAGTACTAAACTTGTAGGGGATGATGAGAAGAACAATACAGACAAATCATATCAAAGAAAAAAAATCCAGAAATAAAAATGTAAGAATCTCTACATTTGGTGCAAGGTGTACTTGCCTAATGATGGTGGTGGTTGAGGGAAATGAATGAAGGGTTATGAGGAGAGAGAAAAGAAAGAGAATATATATATATATATATATATATATATATATATATATATATATATATATATATATATATATATATATATTTTTTTTTACACTACTATATATATATATATATATATATATATATATATATATATATATATATATATATAGTAGTGTTGGGTTGGCATAAGGAAATCCTAATCTTAAGCATGCTCTTAACCATTTTAACTAATGATATAATTTATGGCTACATGCAACAACTAATAGAAAAATAAATTAAAATGGTGCACATGTACAAAATACAATATGCCTTATACAGGAATCAAGAAGGCAAATACGTATATCGGGAACGGAGAGTGACAGGCTCTCGTGTGAACAACATGTGATGGATCTACTACAGTTGTCGTCCATCGTAACGCTACTGGAAAGATACCAGCACTGGAATTAATGCCGGTCACTGGCCTACCAATATGAGAATGTTCGTAGGACCAAACCTATAAAAATTGAATAACTTGATATAAGTTTACAAATTATAACTTTATATAATATGTACAATAATTTTTATACGTGTATTAACGTCATGCATCCATTTAAATTTTTTATAATTTTATTTTCTGGAAGCACATATACAAAATCTGACATAAAGTTGTATGGATATGCTAGCATGGATGCTCCCCATGCATGAAGTGTAGGTGTTGTCAACTCTTCCAAAAATGATAGATAACGCAAGTTTAGCATATCTGATGAGTCCAGAAAGACTACTGCACTTATTAATCCGAGTAAGTAGGCCATTGCGCAAGAAATAACCTAAACAGGTAATAAAAAATTAATAGGTGTTAAACTAATATTATATACGATATGACATAAATATTAACATTATCTGTTATACATACTCGATTATCATCAACAGAGACCTCTTCGTCATTCTCAATACGATCCAGGTGCATAAAATTGTGACGGAGCCAAGAAAACGTGACTAAACTTTTGCCTTTTATTTTTGGTGGCTCCACACCTAGGCACTCCATAATTACAGTATCACTAGAAAATTACTCATCAAATATTATAGGTTCACCCGTAATAGGTAATCCTACAATATTTGTAACATCGGCTAGAGTAATAGTCATTTCTCCAACCGGCATCTGAAATGTATTTCGTCCAGGCCACCAACGTTCCTCTAGGATCAAAATCAAATCTCTATCATGACATAGAAATCTTATCTCGTCAATGTACTTAAATCCAAATACGACCAACATAGTCTTTTTCTAGTCAAATTTCAACATCCTAAGTTGTGTTCATAATGCCATGTTACATGCTCTCGCATTCGTATAGCATCACTATAATCGTATAACTATATAAAAAATTCATTATTACTACATTTCATTGTTACTACAAAATAGAAAAAAATAATTAATTAAAAATTAGTATACCTTTCCATAAAATACTAAGTTCGAGATATGTGACACACACTATTGTATAATCAAATCTGTGGTGGGTCCTCCCGGAATACGTCCATCGTTTTGACGATCCATCTGTTAGCAATATAAAAATTTAATAACTAACCCACGAACAAAAAAAAATTAAAATCAAACCTCTTCTTCTCTTTTCTTTCTTCTGTTAATTTTTTATTTTTGCTTTCTAACTTCTCTTCTGTCTTTCTTCTGTGCTTGCTTCCTCTCTTGTTTTCTCTTCTCCTCTTCTTCTGTAATCTCTTCTTGTGCAATGAACTCCCTCTATATAATCTCACGCATCCTTCTTTTTTTTGGATTCTCTCACTATCCAACACTCGCACTTTCTCATACAATTCAACATCACTCAATTCAATATCACTCCTTTCTATGAACCTAACTGCTTTATTCCCTCACCTCAACACACTTACCTACCCCAACCAATAATACAACCAGCCAGCACATTAAAATTTTCTTCCCTCCCCTCCACCCAAAGCCTCAAGCCATTTACCCTCTCCACCCAAAGCCGCAAGCCATTAACCCTCCCACCCCTAAACAAAGCCGGCTCGGCTTGCAACAGCAACTGTCCAATTTTCGACAGTCGGACTGACGGAAATTGGACATGTCCAATTTCTGCCACTCCCTCTGTCGAAAGTTCTTGTTCATGTAAATTTATGGAATTAGTTATCCCACGAGTAATTTGTTAGTCCCGGGGCTTGATCAAAGATGGAAAACTGAAGCAATCGAGATCTGAGATGTCACACAAAACTTTGCAGTGATCAAACTCAAGATCTACGATGGTACAAAAAACTAAATAACTAAATTACAATCTGAAGGAGGGAAATAGTAAAGAGAAGATCTCTCGTTCTTCCTTGCAAACGTGTTGCAATTGGGACAAAATAAGTTACAATAAACTAGAGAGAGATGAGAAGAAGAACAGTGCTGGGGTGTAACACCGTTGCTCAAAGCAAGATTCGCCCCACACGATCTGCTTCCAGGAACCAGCAAGTTTGAAGAACTTGTGGAACGCTCGATGTCACCTCTGTTCTGACTCCTCGGATGGACTTGTAATGGCGGCAGCAGCTCTCTCTCTCTTTCTACTTCTCTGACTTGTATTTTCGTAGTACCCACAAAGGAGGCCAGAAGAGAGTATATAGAGAGAGAGAGTGGAAATCCTAGCCGCCTCTTCAGTTATGGTAAGATTGAATTAAATCACAAAAAGATAACAACGAATTAATTCTAATCCCACAAAGATAGGAACTAAATTAATTCAAATCCCACAAAGATAGGAACGAAATTAATTCAAATCCCACAAAGATAGGATCTGAATTAATTGCATTGATTCATCCTTTTCATAACCGATTTGAAATCTGCACAGTCAGCGTAGCCCTCCATGCGGCAGCAGCAGCAGCAGCCTGGCCGCATGGACCGCTTGGGCCGCATGGACCACATGAGCCGCATGGACCGCATGGACCGCATGAGCCACATGAGCCGCATGGACCGCATGGACCGCATGGACTGCATGAGCCGCATGAGCTGCATGGACCGCATGAGGCCGCAAATGAGCCGCATGCCGCATAAGACCGCATGGCCGCATATGAGCCGCATGACTGCTGACGTGCTAAGGGCGCCAACAAAATGCCACATTACGCCTCATGAGCCCGAGCCCGAGCCCGAGTCCGAGTCCGAGTCCGAGTCGCTAAGCCCCGTTGTGGGGCTTAGCTCCAAGTGGAATAAATCCAAGAGAATGACAAAAGCATTAATGCTTAATCCTTGGAGCCTTATTCTTACCTCCTAGTAAAATCATCCACATGGTTCCCTCCTTAGGGTTACCACCCCATGTGTATCTCTCAACAACACACCCAAGTATATATGTTGAGATAACTCATAGTGCATTTCCGATGTGGGACTAAAATTTACAAGGCATGTTGAGAGCAAGCTCTCTTCATGTAAAGAAAGCACCAAAGAAAGCACCAACAATCCCCCACATATCACAACATATATATGTGTCCAGGGTTGAGCGTTCCCCACAGTAACTGTCCATTTTGCATTAGGATAGATGTCGCTGACGACTTGAATCTTCTCGCATGGGTTAAATAACAATGTGATACAAGAATGGACTACGCCTTGAATTCTGCACCACAATTGTAATTCTTCCCACTCACAAAGTGTAGTTACCTGTGCTTCTGGCTGCACATTAAAGGCCCTGTGCCAGCCTAGTTTCAGTGTATAATTTTGGGCGTCTACAAGTTTACCCTCAAGAGACGGCCTGATATCTCTTTCCATACACTATAGGTGAGTTCTTTATTAAAGAGATATGGCATGAAGCCTTGCGCTTCCTTGCGGTGCTACGCCGCTATGACATGGCCTGAAGCCGAGGCATTACCCCTATTTGGGAACCTCATCGTAGTGTCATACTACTGTAGCATGAGGTCACAAGCCTCTTTGTAGTGCCAAACTACCCAGCATGAAGCCTAAGGCTTCCTTGCGGTGTTACGCCGTAACGACATGGCTTGCAATGCCGAGGCTTTACCCCTACCTGGGTACCTCATCGTGGTGTCGTACCACTATAACATGGGGCCATCCTCCCCTTTGTAGTGCTGTCTACAACTCTTTAATTACGTCATACAGCATTAGGCTACCTGCCTATTTGCGGTGCTACGCCGCTATGACTTGGCTTGCAAAGCCGAGGCATTACCCCTACCTGGGAACCTCATGGTGGAGTCATCCCACTGTAGCATGGAGTTTTACTCCTTGTAGTGCTGCTCTACCGTGCTTCCTGTAAAGCACACCAGACATTCACTCTGCCTGAGAACTCATTAAGGCGTTTAAGCCAACCTTCCACAGGATCTGTTTTTCTGCAGAAAAATACATAGTAGACAACAGTGGTTATGGGTCCGTATCCCTTCCATGTTCCATAGAACAAGTACCCACCGTTACCTGATAGTTTCCCAGTCAGTGATCCTCCTTTGAACCAAAAGTTAGATGCCTAGTAGATTTCTCTTTGAACTAATAGCATAAAACTTTTATGGTAGGATTACAAAGACACACTATCAGAATGCCTTCAAGCCCATTTTACAAGTTGTGTCATCGACCAACTGACGCTTGAGGCCCTTTGTGAACGGATCTGCCAGGTTCTCCTGACTCCGAACATCAACCACTGCAATTACACCTCTTTTGATAAGATCGTATACTGCCCTGTGCTTCAACCGCACAGTCCTCTTTTTCCCGTTGAAGAGGTCATTTGATGCCACCGTCGCAGTCGCCTGGTTGTCACAGTATATCGGTATCGTCGGTATCTGAGCTCCAACCACTGGAAGATCATACATGAGCTCCCGAAGCCATTCTGCTTCATCTACTGCAGTTTCGAGTGCATAGAATTCAGATTCCATGAGGAACGAGAGAGTATTGTCTGCTTCTTCGACTTCCACGATATAGCAGCTCCATCCAAGGAAAAAATATATCCACCTGTGGATCTCTCGCTTTCCACTTCTGAACACCAGCTAGCATCACTGAAGCCTTCCACTACTGTCGGATACCCGTTGTAGTGCAGTGCATATGTCTGAGTCTTCTTGAGATATCTCATAACCCGTTTCACAGCTTTCCAGTACTCAATGCCTGGATTGCTCGTGAAACGACTCAGCATTCCCACGGCGAAAGCTATGTCAGGCCTTGTGGCAGTAGTAGCATACATCAAACTCCCGATTACGCTTGCATACTCCAGCTGCCTGACGCTTTCCCTCGAGTTTGGCTTCAGCTTCTGACCACACCTGTATGGCGTATCGATCCCTGGAAGATCCTTATACCCATATCGTGTGAGCATCTTCTCAATGTAGTGAGATTGTGACAGCGCTACTCCAGTGTCTGTCCGGATGATCTTTATTCCCAAGATGACATCTGCATCCCCCAAGTCCTTCATACTGAACTTGGTTGAAAGGAACTTCTTTGTCTCTGTGACACAGCCTATATCCGTACCTAGGATTAGCATGTCGTCCACGTACAGACAAACGATGACTCCTCGTCCATCAGCGAACTTTGTGTAAACATATTTGTCCGTCTCGCTGACTCTGTAGCCGTTTGACCTAATAACTTTGTCAAACTTTTCATGCCACATCTTGGGAGCTTGCTTCAAACCATATAATGATTTACCAACTTGCAGACTTTGTCTTCAAGACCTTTGACGACAAATCCATCTGACTGTTGCATGTAAATCTCTTCGGTCAGCTCCCCATTCAGGAATGCTGTCTTTACATCCATCTGATGTATCACCAACTTATGTATAGCTGCTAGAGCGATTAACATCCTGATGGTGGTCATCCGAGCTACTGGAGCGTACATGTCAAAGTAGTCTATCTCCTGTTTCTGAGAAAATCCCTTGGCGACCAGCCTGGCCTTGAACTTGTCGATATTTCCATCTGCCTTCATCTTCTTCTTGAAGATCCATTTACATTCAATAGGCTTTTCTCCTTCAGGTAGATCTACCAACACCCATGTGTTATTGGAGGTGATAGAGTCAAACTCGTCATTCACTGCCTCCTTCCAGAAGATAGCATCTCTGGTCTTCATCGCCTCATCATAGGTAAGCGGATCTGCTTCCACATGATAGGTGACAAAGTCATCTCCGAAATCTTTCGGTCTCCTCGCTCGCTTAGCTGACGGCTCTGCGAGTTCTGGTACAAGAGTTGTTTCATCAACAACAGCTTCTTCTTGGACTACTGGCTCGTATGAGATTTCAGTCTCATTTGCACCTACATCATTTTTCGGAATGTCCGAAAGAACAATGTTTTTGTCTTTAGCAAACTTGTCTTCAAAGTATTCAGCATCGCGAGATTCGATGATATGATTTGATTCAATATCAAGAAATCTCCGAGCATCACTCTTCTCGGCATACCCCAAGAAGATCGCCTTCGTAGTCCTTGTCCCCAGCTTCTGAATCTTCAGATCTGGAAGCTTCACATACGCCAGACACCCCCACACTCGAATGACATTCAAGTTTGGTCTGACTTTGAACCAGAGTTCATGAGGAGTTACTTCCAAAGTTGCATATGGCACTCTATTCAGAATAAAAGTGGCCGTTAATGCAGCTTCTCCCCAGTAGCATTTTGGAAGACCTGCAGTGAGCAGCATAGAATTCATCATTTCTGTTAATGTTCGGTTCTTCCTCTCTGCTACTTCCGTTGGATTGAGGAGAATATGGAGCAGTAGTCTCGCATATGATTCCATGTTCTTTGCAGAACGATGCGAATTCATGAGACCTGTACTCCCCACCTCGATCACTTCTCAACCTCTTGAGTTGTTGTCCGGTCTGCCGTTCAGCTTCGGCCCTGAACTCTCTGAACTTCTCGAAAGCTTTGTCTTTGGACTTGAGCAAGTAGACGAACGCGTATTTTGAGAAGTCGTCGATGAAGGTTATGAAATACTTCATCCCGGCCTTCGTGGAGAAATGTTTGAAGTCACAGATATCGGAGTGCACCAACTCCAGAAGATCTGTGCTTCGATTGACCCGATGAAAGGGTTTCCTTGTGATCTTCGTCTGAGCACACACTTCACACTTCTCCACCTTACCCCCACATTTGGAGATAAGTCCTAGACTAGACATTTTGTTGATTCTTTTACAATGAACATGTCCTAGTCTATTATGCCACAACTCAAGAGAATAATCAGAAAATGCAACTGCATTAATGTCATCAAACTGGCTGACAAGTTAAATTTTAAACATTCCTTCGGTTTGATAAGCCTTCCCGAAGTATGTTCCCTTCTTGGACATAACCATCTGACCAGCGTTGATGTCCATCCTCAAGCCTGCGTTGCAGAGCAGGCTCCCAGAGATCAGGTTCTTGGCAATCGCAGGAACATGCTTCACACCTTGAAGCGTCAGAGTGTTCCCAGAAGTGAGTTTCAGCTCCACAGTTCCAATCCCCAGAACTTCAGCTTGGGCCTGGTTCGCCATGACAACCTTCTCAGATATCGGCTGGTACATGACGAACCATTCCTTGTCAGAACAGACATGGCAAGTCGCACCAGTGTCTATCCACCAGTCAGAGTCAACCCCCACAGTTGTGACCTGTCGGATCATAGCAACAATGTTAGAAACCAATGAAACCTTATTAGGCTCACCTTTCTCTGATTGTTTAGGCTTAGATCTGCATTCACTCTTGTAGTGGCCTTTCTTGTCACAATTGTAACAAGTCACGTGGAACTTAGTCTTCTGTTGCTTGAATGAAGGACCATTCACTTTCAGATTAGTGAAGTCCTTCTTCTTGGGATGAGAAGCCGCCTGCTTCCCCTTGGGATCCCTCGTTTGCACCAGATTGGCTTTAGCCAACTGTTTGGACAGAGTGTCCACCTTCTGTTGAGAACACATCTCGTCCTCAACATGGATCTCTTGAAGTAGATCTCCCAAGCTAATGTCTAGCTTCTTTCTGTGCATCCTTGCATAGAAGGTACTCCATCCAGCAAGAAGTTTTGAGACGATCCCTCCGACGACAAACTTGTCGGAAAGGGGCATCTCTTCGTCTTCCAGTTTCTGACGCAGCTTCAGAAATTCTTTCACCTGTGGTAACATGGACTTTTCGTCCTCAAAGAGCAATTTGTGATATTTTTCAACCACAAACATTTTGCTCCTATTCTTGTCTTCTTCATACAGATTTTCCACAGACTCCCATATGTCTCTGGCAAGTTCCTTCTTTGAATAGGATTCTGCCAAGGAATCCTCCATAGCATTCAGGATGAGAAGCCTGCAGATGCTATTTTCCCTTCTCCACTTGGCCTGGAGTTTGGTAGCCGCGTTGATGGCGGCAGTAGATCCAGTGTCTGGAACAGAGGGTTCTTCCTCCAACAGAACATGATCAACGTCTTTTAGTTGAAGAGTTAGGTACACCTTTCTCTTCCAGACTTGATAGTGCTCTCCATCGAACTTTTCCAACTTGCAGAAGTCCGATTGGAGGAGCGAAGCATTAATGTTTTCCATCTATACGGATCTTGCTTTGAGATTGTTAGTCCCGGGGCTTGATCAAAGATGGAAAACTGAAGCAATCGAGATCTGAGATGTCACACAAAACTTTGCAGTGATCAAACTCAAGATCTACGATGGTACAAAAAACCAAATAACCAAATTACAATCTGAAGGAGGGAAATAGTAAAGAAAAGATCTCTCGTTGTTCCTTGCAAACGTGTTACAATTGGGACAGAACAAGTTACAATAAACTAGAGAGAGATGAGAAGAAGAACAGTGCTGGGGTGTCAAAACACCGTTGCTCAAAGCAAGATTCGCCCCACACGATCTGCTTCCAGGAACCAGCAAGTTTGAAGAACTTGTGGAACGCTCGATGTCACCTCTGTTCTGACTCTTCGGATGGACTTGCAATGGCGGCAACAGCTCTCTCTCTCTTTCTACTTCTCTGACTTATATTTTCGTAGTACCCACAAAGGAGGCCAGAAGAGAGTATATATAGAGAGAGAGTAGAAATCCTAGCCGCCTCTTCAGTTATGGTAAGATTGAATTAAATCACAAAAAGATAACAACGAATTAATTCTAATCCCACAAAGATAGGAACTAAATTAATTCAAATCCCACAAAGATAGGAACGAAATTAATTCAAATCCCACAAAGATAGGATCTGAATTAATTGCATTGATTCATCCTTTCCATAACCAATTTAAAATCTGCACAGTCAGCGTAGCCCTCCATGCGGCGGCAGCAGCAGCAGCCTGGCCGCATGGACCGCTTGGACCACATGGACCACATGAGCCGTATGGACCGTATGAGCCGCATGGACCGCATGGACCGCATGAGCCGCATGAGCCGCATGGACCGCATGAGGCCGCATATGAGCCGCATGCCGCATAAGACCGCATGGCCGCATATGAGCCGCATGACTGCTGACGTGCTAAGTGCAAAGTGCGCCAACAAAATGCCACATTACGCCTCATGAGCCCATGAGCCCGAGCCCGAGCCGAGTCCGAGTCCGAGTCGCTAAGCCCCGTTGTGGGGCTTAGCTCCAAGTGGAATAAATCCAAGAGAATGACAAAAGCATTAATGCTTAATCCTTGGAGCCTTATTCTTACCTCCTAGTAAAATCACCCACATGGTTCCCTCCTTAGGGTCACCACCCCATGTGCATCTCTCAACAACACACCCAAGTATATATGTTGAGATAACTCATGGTGCATTTCCGATATGGGACTAAAATTTATAAGGCATGTTGAGAGCAAGCTCTCTTCATGTAAAGAAAGCACCAAAGAAAGCACCAACATAATTCCAGTGAAATTTGTTATTGTACAACAAATTTTCTGATTAGTACTATTTTAAAGACTGATGAACAAAGTCCAGTTGTAGTGGATCAACTAGATTTTTTGTACTAAAAAAAGTTCACAAAATTAAGTGTATTTTCAACAAATAGCTCATATATAAATACACATTGCTATAAGCGTGTGAAGCAAAGTATCGAATTACCTTTTGAATCTGGGCACACATTACCATGTTATTGAGCTCTTAATCTTTCGCATCTTGTCCATGTTATGACTGCTGATCTGTAAAAAAAATGTTTAGTAGAATTATCTGCCAATATGAACTATGGTCTCATGCCAAGTCTAATTATAAGACTAACCATGAACCAATATAAAGATATATGTTGAGAGCTAATAAGGGATTTAGTCCCATATTGGAAAATATAATATGAAGAGGAGCTAGACTCCCTATAAGTAGTTGAGTAGCCCATCAATAAAATACACACAACAATTATTCTCTACATGGTATCAGAGCCATAACGGAGAAAAAAAAATTTCCTCCCCCCTTTCCCCACTGGCAGCCCCCCTTCCTCCCCCGGCAGTCCCCCCCTCCCCCCCACCGACGCCCCCCCGGCAGTCCACCCCCCCGACGCCCCACCCGAAAGTCACCCCCCTCCCCCTTCGATGCCCTGTCCCCCTCCCGACGCCCTGACCCCCCCTCCTCCGACGCCTTGCCCCCCCGACGCCCCCCTCCTTTATTTCTTTTCAAAAAAAACCCTAATTTTGAGAGAGAGATTATGTGGGTAGTTTTTCGACGACGGATGGCTGCCAAATGCTTCATTTGCACCTTCTGTTCCTAGATTACGCCCTCCGGAACAACAAATGCTTCATTTGTTTTCCATTTTCGATCTGCAAATTAGGATCTCCATGCGTGCGCCGGTGTTAGCCATGTTAACTGCGCATTCGTAAGGTCTCTGTTGCCGACTTTACACGAAGACGACGACGACGACGAAGCCGATGAAGAAGACGACGATGAAGCCGACGAAGCTGACGACGATGACGAATCACAGTTGAAGATGCCATGGATTCGATCAGAGGTAAACTGACAACAGACGAGATGAAGGCCTTGGTTGATGATATTTTATCAAAGAGATTAACCGAGGCGACCCCACGTGTAATCCATACTGATGTGGATCCGTCACCCTACAAAATAGGAAAGCTGGACAAGCTGGAGACGAAGTTGGAAGGAACGTCCAATTACTTGAAATGGTCACGACAGGCCATGCAGACGCTGAAGGGCCGTGGCTTGGTTGGCTACGTCAATGGCCAAACCAAGGCGCCAGATGATCCCTCCTCCAAGGAGTTTGCTATTTGGGAGATTGTCAACAATGTTGTGGCTGGATGGTTGACGGCTTCCTTGACCGACCAGGTGTCGGGCATGTCGAGGCGATGGAGGCTGCTGCTGATATATGACAAACTTTGAAGGATATGTACTCAGGCTCGGGCAATCCTATGCGGATCTTCCAACTGCAGGATGAACTTGATAGGGTGGCCCAGGACGACCGCACCATCTCTGAGTATGCAGCACTGTTAAAGAAGTACTGGTCTGATCTGGATCACTATGATCCTCTTGGGATGGAAGATGCCTAGGTCGAACCAGCATTCGCGAAATATTTCCAAAAGTTCTTGGATTATATTTCGCGTCAACGGATGATGAAGTTCTTGAAGGGTCTTAACCCTGTGTTTGAGCATAGAAGGAATGTCCTCCTAGCACAGCCCATGCTTCCATTCTTAGAAGACGCCATAGCTGCCATGGCACAAGAAGAGGCTCGCTTAAAGTTGATGCCCAACAAGGACTCTTTCCAGGAGGAGCAAGCCGCAGTTGAAAAGTCTGCGCTTGCCGCCTTCAATTAGCCTCCCTCTGTGGCCGATGTTTGCCACAACTGTGGTGACTCCGGGTATTATATCAGGTTTTGTCCAAAACCCCTGCACAGTCATTCAAGTGATCGTGGACGGGGCCGCGGCGGACGTCCTGGTGATAGAGGCGGTTATACTGGTAGAAGGGGAAATTATTCTGGAGGGCACAAAGCTAATCTGGCGGAGGAAGGCGGCGACATTCACCTGGCTGAGTTAACCCCTCTTGAGAAGGAGTTCCTTGCGAAGTTACGCAGCAAGAAGCTGGGTTCGGACGACAGTCATGGGGCGTCATCTACCTCGGGGGACCACATCACTTGCTTTGCCCAAACCGGTACAGGTATACCTGCGTGTGCTCTTGTAGCAGCTGTCCACCAACCAGGTTAGATTATGGACTCTGGGGCATCTCGCCATGTCACGGGGTCCCGCGGTGAGTTCCAGGACTATACTCACCTACCGACGTCGGAGAGCATTCAGACTGCTGATGGTAACTCCAGCCCTGTTCTGGGTAAAGGCACTATCGCATGCACCCCTTCTCTCACTCTCACCAATGTCTTATATGTTCCGTCTTTTCCTGTCAATCTTTTTCTATTAGTGCCATTATTCTTGATCTTAACTGTACTGTTTCCTTTGACATTCCTACGGTGACCTTTCAGGAGAAGGGGAAAGGACGACGACTAGGGACTGGCACATGGCATAAGGGACAGTGGTACTTGGACAGGACAGGACTGGACAAAGCATTGGCATCTCTGGTAGCCGACACACCACCGGAAGATACACGACGCAGTATAGAAGATGAATTGCTACTCCACCACCAGCGTGTCGGTCATTCTTCTTTTAAAGTTATTAGTCGCATGTATCCGTCCTTATACTAAAGGGCTAATAAGGAGCAGTTATTTTGTCATGCTTGTGAGTTGGGTAAACATACCAGAAGCACATATGTGAGTTCCAGTAGTAGAAGTTCGGCTGCATTTGATATGATACATTCGGACGAATGTGGCCCTTGTCCTACAACTGGTATTAATGATTTTCGATGGTTCGTCACTTTTATTGATTGTTATACTCGCGTGACATGGGTGTACCTTATGAAGAATAAAAGTGACGTCTTTGAGGCGTTTCGCGACTTTCATCGTCGGGTAGGAACTCAATATGGCACTAAGATTAAGTGCTAACGGTCTGACAATGGGACGGAGTATACAAATAAGACGGTTGCTGAGTATTTATCCACTCATGACATACTACACCAAACTTCTTGTGCCTATACACCGGCACAAAATGGTATGGCCGAACGGAAGAATAGACACCTGCTGGAGGTTGCACGGACGATGATGCTGGCTATGAATGTTTCGAAACACTTATGGGGACAGGCGGTGTTAACGGCATCTTATCTCATCAACAGAATGCCATCTCAGATATTGGACTGGAAGACAACGTTGGAGATGCTTACTGGTGCTACCACGTACACTGTTCCACCAAAAGTATTTGGGTGTGTCTATTTTGTCCAAGATAATAGGCCAGGAGTTGGCAAACTGGATCCTAGAGCGGTTAAATGTGTCTTTGTCGGGTACACGGCAACTCAGAAGCGATACGCATGTTGGAGCCTAGTTGAGCGAAAGATATTTGTAAGCATGGACGTTACCTTCAGAAACTAGAACCATATTATAGTTCGGATGATGGTTCGGCATTTTTTGACACACCTACCACAGCGGGTGTTAGATGTGAGGAGGAAAAATTAAGCCCATCTGTGGTAGTCGGATCGGTCCCATGTCCGGTCATGGAAAACTGGACGAAAGGGAAAGAAAGCAGTGACTTCGATACAGAATATGAAGAAGATACAAAAGTTAAACAGGGGGAGCAGCAGACAATGGAAAAGGAGCTCTAAGTTTACAGAAGGAGACATCAGAAGTCCAGTACCGTGCCTGTACCGTGTCCTGTGCCTTCTGTACCAAGTCCCTCGTCTACTCCTGCTCCAACTCTTGAAGATGTTGCCCCCGTACATAATCAATCTGATTCTGATGCGGATCTCTCTGACTCTGATGGTATGATCTCTCCACCACCTATTGCCCCCTTAAGGAGATCTTCTCGCATCAATGCGGGTAAGGCTCCTAGTCATTTTGATGATTATGAACATGATATTGCTAATTACCTGTCTTATTCTAATATTTCTTCGAATTATCGAGCCTTCATCGCATCATTAGACTCTACTTCGTTGCCCAAAAGTTGACAGAAAGCAAAGAAAGATCCAAGGTGGAAAGCTGCGATGATGGAAGAACTTGGGACACTGGAAAAAAATAAGACGTGGGAGCTGGTTCCATTACCCAAAGGGAAGAAAAATGTGGGATGCAAATAAGCGTACACAGTAAAGGAGACGTCAGAAGGAAATATGGAACGATACATGGCGAGGTTGGTTGCAAAAGGATATACACAATCATATGGCATCGACTATGATGAAACTTTTACTCCAGTAGCGAAAATGAGCACCGTAAGGACTCTGGTCTCTATTGCAGTAAACTATGGGTGGAAGCTATACCAATTAGATGTAAAGAATGCCTTTCTCCATGGGGACCTACAAGAAGAAGTGTACATGGAACTCCCGCCAGGGTGCTATGCTACAGAATCAGACGGAGGGACGTTGCATAGAAAAGTGTACAAACTAAAGAAGTCGCTATATGGGCTCAAGAAATCTCCTCGAGCCTTGTTTGACAGATTCAGAAAGGCTGTTACAGGCATGGGATACTATCAAGCAAATGCAGATCATATGGTCTTTCTTCAGCATGCAAGAGGCCACATCACTATACTTGCTGTATACGTAGATGATATAGTAATCACAGGTAATGATGAAGCCGAGATTGCTAAGCTGAAGTCAAAACTTGCGAAGGAGTTCGAAGTGAAGGATCTAGGAACGATGAGGCACTTTCTAGGTATCGAAGTGTGTGAAGGCGAACAAGAAATTGTTCTCTCACAGAGAAAATGCACACTAGATCTGCTGAAGGAGACATGAATGCTGGGATACAAAGCTGCAGTCACTCCAATTGACCAGAAGTGCAAGTTGGAAGCAGAAGCAGGAGAGCCAGTTGATCGTGAAAGATATCAACGACTTGTAGGGAGATTGATTTATCTGGGACACACTCACCCAGATATTTCATTTGCGGTGAGTGTAGTAAGTTACTACATGCATGATCCAAGAACGGGTCATATGGATGCAGTATTTCAGATCTTGAGATATCTGAAAGGGACGCCGGGAAAAGGGCTATAGTTTAAGAAGAATGGATGTATAGAAGTTGAGGGATACTGCGATGCAGACTGGGTGAGCTGCATAGACGATAGAAGGTCTGCCACGGAATATTGTGTCTTTGTAGGAGGAAATTTGGTCTCATGGAGAAGCAAGAAACAGTCTGTGGTAGCACGGTCTACAGCTGAAGCAGAATACAGAGCAATGGCTTTAGGAGTGTCGGAGTTGCTGTGGGTGAAAGCATTACTGACAGAGTTGAATATGGAAAAGGGAGCACCATTATGTCTTCTGAGCGATAGTCAAGCTGCAATAAGTATAGCTAACAATCCAGTTCAGTACGACAAAGCGAAGCACATCGAGATTGATCGATTCTTCATCAAAGAAAAGCTGGAACAAGGGATACTGAAGATTGATCATGTTCGCTCAGAAAAACAAGTGGCAGACTGTCTGACTAAGGGTCTTAGTTCAGTAAGTCTGTCGAAGCTATGTAACAAGATGGGAATGATTAATATCTATCGCCCATCTTGAGGGGGAGTGTTGAGAACTAATAAGGGATTTAGTCCCACATTGGAAAATATAATATGAAGAGGTGCTAGACTCCCTATAAGTAGTTGGGTAGCCCATCAATAAAATACACACAACAATTATTCTCTATAATATGTACTCCCAAAAATATTATATTACTGACAGAAATGATAAAGGAATATATACAGTTGTGCTTAATATTTATAAAACCTTGCATGTCAGTTCATATAGTACAGGAGAAGCAGCTGCTTCTAGCTCTATTGTGCGTGCATCATGATAGCTGCAAATTGCACTCAAATGGAGACATTGCATCACACAAATCTTTAAATGAAGGAAAATGCTAAACATCCCGCGGTCTGTGCCCGCAGTCACTGACGTGGCGTAACTCAATTTGTTCTTCCTATTCGCGTGGACCCCACCGTCGGAAATATCTGCACATAGACCCGGATTAACTCTTAGGGCAGTGCTTCGTGCGTGACTTCCCCGAAGGCCGGTAGCTTTAATTTTTGTTTATTTTGTTTGCAGATTATTAGTAGAAGTAAATCAAATATTTCTAAATATCTAAGAGTTAAGCGAGTATGAAATAGCAAAGTTTTTAACTTCAGGAATGCTTCACACATGCTTTGTTTTCTTGTGCTAGCCATTCTTTCTATGAACTTCTACAAAAAGATTGAGATCACATTTTTTTTAACCTACATATCTGACATTTGTTTACATCAAATAGAATTGGTATGTTGTTGATATGTTTGTCGCGGATTCACACCTCTATGCACGTTTGCTACATACTAGTTTGTTGGAAAATGACCCATTGCAAGCTTTCTATTTATTTATTTTTAATGGGTGAGAGGGTCAGTGATATCTGTTATGTTTTTTTTCTTCTTCTTCTTTGCAATCTACGTGTATTAGATTGATACCATATATTTGTATTAGTTGTAGATCTTATAGATGCTCACATGTCAAAAAAAAATTGTTACATGATTTACTTTCTCGAAAACTGTTTTGCGATCCCAAGTTACCCACTTGCCTCTTAAACTATCTTTCTATCATGCTTTCTCTAGTCCATAGCTAAAATAATATGTCCTCGTACAGTTTACGAGACTGGAACAAGAGATATGTTTTTGACATTTTCCTAGGCAAACTAAAGGAGGGTGGAGTGTGTAATGCTTGATACTTTGAGTTTATAGTTGTTGTGGATTCTGAACAAACTTCAGGGTTCATGTTGCAACTTGTTCTTGTAAATATTCACTTAGGTTTTTAAAGCTTTTGTTTAGCTTATTTCATGAGACTTGGAGAATGAGTACATCAGGAAAAAAAAAGAGAAAAAAAGGAGAAGGTTGCCTGCCCGCACCGTCTGATCATGTGCAGTGCATGCATTCTTCCTTGAGTTTCATATGTAAGTGGAGCCAACTCAAGTGATAAAAGGGTTGTCGTAAACTTTTTATTTTGGTTATTTTGATGTGCCTATTTTTTTTCTAACTGGACATATTTGAGATCTACCAACTGAGCTCCTCGTCTATAATTGTTCCAATCTTAACGACGGTATAAAACATTTGACACTAAGATGAATTATGATTTGTTTCTTAAGCACACACTGTTGTTTCTAAATGATTCATAAACACTTCAACGTCACAAATTTGTTAATTAGCAGCAGATAGATACATGTCTCGAGTCTTCCGATACTAGAAATACATCTTTCCCTCGCTATTTCGTGTACACTTACGTCTATGTTGACCCATGTCAGTCATCATTCTGCACTGACTTCCTTAATATATCACCAATTATTTGCAATTATGTAGTACCATACATATATGCATAATTTAAAAAAAAGTATGCATATTGTAGCATACATGCAACAGTATCATTAATAAAACGCAAAGAAAACACCGGGATCAAACATTCTTTTCATGCAATATATTGATATTCATATACTTATCCAAATTCATGATTATTAGTATCCAATTTTGTCTAACAAAATAAATGCTAGAATTATGTTTAATTTTGCTCCAAATGACTTTTTGTGAAAAATTAAATAAATGATGACCATCTCTTGTAGTATGGTTAATAATCAGTCCGAAGGTTGTGGCACCTACTGATAATTATCTGAACTTGATTCTGTCAAGAATTTATGTTCCCTCTTATATTTGGGACCCATTTCTATTGGCTTTGTTGTAATTTTAGCTTCACATTGCGTAATAAGCTTATATGTTTCTATTTGTTTACATGCTCTAACCGGAAAAATATTTGCTATAAGTAATCCTAATTTTTATAGGCATAAATGATCTAGTTTTCATAGGCATAAATGAATCAACAAACAAAGGGTTATGGAAATCCAAATTCCTAATTAAGTGCTTATAGTTCGCTGGTACATCATTCTTGTTCTATCATTTTGGTGTAAGAACAAAGTTATCAATTTTGTCAGATAGAGTATAACCATAAAAAGATTGTTTGATGGTTCACAAGAGAGTTTGTGACTTAGCAATTGTTTTAGATTTCTTATAGCCAGTCCAGTTGGATAGAATCTTGTGTTTTATCATGTGAAAGCATATTGGTTAGCATTTGTCCTTATTAAAGTAGTGGGTCCATTCTATCACTTTTCATTCTTATATGATTATAGTTTCAGACTTGATTTGAAATCAATGTGTGAACTAAATCAACTCTCCAATATGAGGAAATAAAATTTAGTATTGTTACTATGATGTTATAGGTTTTTTTTGGTCTTACTTTGTACAACAGAAATCGTTGATGAACTTAAATTCGAGTTCATGTTTCGTTGATATAAGCGAGCATGTTTTTCCTAAGCAAATGCAAAATTAATTACTTCGATAACTTGATACATTAAGAAAATTGGGTTGAACATGGCTTACATTTTACAAATGTGCCATCATTTTCTAGTAAAATCTTCTGTAAGTTTGAAGAATACTTGAAAAAACTGCAGTACTATCCTTATTTATTGGAGTATTTAAATATGAATATGGATTTGTTATCACATTGCTATATCTTGTTAATATCTTAACTACTAACATCTATTAGAAATATTTTAACTGTCAATGAAAAGAAGCAATATGTTAACGAGATTGTGACTTGATTACAAAGGATGTATAACAAAAAAAAAATTGTGTTTTTTGTTTTGTGGTTAATACTTGTTCTATTGGCATTCGACTGCCCCGACTGTTCTAATGTAGTTTCACGATCCACATACATAATAGGACTATGTAGTTTAATTCACATAGTTCTACTGTTCTAGACATCTATAACGAATTATTTTAGGAGAGGTAAGCGTTTGAACTTGTTTTGAAATTCACAAATTATATGTATGGCCTTACTAAACTTGCATGCACTTGGGAACTTAGGTGGCATTTAGTTGAAAAGTAAACTGGTCCATCATTAACATATTATATGGTAGAAATTTTCAACTAGAAAATTATATTTGTAATTGTTATTTATTTACACTTCACAGCCAAATTGTACTGTTATGAAAAAAAGTATTTTGTGCCAAAATGAATAAGCTCATAGATTATTTCAATTACATTTCTTGTAAATATGCAAACTAACTTTTATTCTCTTGAAGGTAGAATCCTTAGAGATATTTTAATTTTAAAAAGATGAACATATTATCAGTGACGGTAATAAATTTTGTTTGTACTCACTCATTCTTAACATGATCTTTATAAAGTTATCTTTCCAAATCAGAAGCATTAAACATTATGACTTGTTAGTCCATCTCAAACATGTCAAGGGTGAAGTGAGAATAATAAAAATATCTAAAATGATGAAAAATGACATCTTCTGAAGTGCTATTGGTAAGCCAAAATCAAGAGGTACAAAATTGTTCCGATCACGTGAAAGGTAATTTTTCACATTTAAAATTCACATATTCTATTCATTTTGATTACTAAATTTAATTGAAGAAATATATTGTTGAAATCTATAAGCCAATTATCTTGCTTTATACATATGGTTCTGTATATTATTGTATGAAAGTAATATTCTTCGCATGTTAGTTTTATATTTTTGAACCTTAAATGACTTTATTATCACAATATTAGAATTTCTAGTTAGAAAGAAGTCACAATATTGTTCTGTCACAATATTTAGACAAATTTTATTTTTGCTTATATTTTGTGACGCTATAATTCTTTGATTCATTCAAACAATTTTGTCACAAGAAAATAGTTGGTGAAATTGCAAATTTTTTAAATCTAAAGTTTTAAAAGTTAAGATCAGTTTAGGTATAAGCCGAAAGGGTCCTTCTGTCAAACAGACATAAATAGCTATAAGAGACACGGTATTTAATCGTCCCCCTGTGGACCTCCGCTAGCTGGAAACCGGCCCCTACAGCTAACCCAAGTAGATCAAAACTTGATAAACTAAAGATTTGATAAGGTCAACTAGCAAAATTCACTTAAACTATTACTTTAGACTGTCATTTTGTAAAAATAGCTTGTAAAGATAAATCTTTAGAGCCAAGGCTGAAAGTTACTGTATCTTACTTTAAAGCATGATAGAGTCAGATGAGTTTTTGCTCACTGTCCTAATGTTTATATCAACAATTAGTGAAATCACATAATTGTTTAATAATTGTGATGTCACCAAATCAGATTTAGGAAATAAGTAAATCAGTCAAACCAATTCCAGAATATTTTTTTAAGGGTATTCTAAACTATAAAATTGTATCATATTAGATACTCTTATGTCATAGAAAATTATTTTAATACAAATTGGGTAACTGATTCATATGACATCTAATCCGTTTATGGATAATTTTTCTTCTCTATGAGGAGTTGTCATCTCTTTAGTTTATGTAAGAATCATAGCTATACTCAGAAATGTTAGCTTCAGTTACATATTGTACTGAAGCTGTATGGCTCAGACATTTTATACTTTATATGATCAACATATTTCTATACATGTCATTTATTTTAAAATTATGCTAAAAGCATGATTTTGTGAATTTTAAGATGAACAGGTACCTGCAGATGCGTTTCAAGACATTAAAAGAGCTTTCAAAAATATAGTTCATGACTATAAAGTCATAAAAGAACTTTACAGATCTCTTGACGAAGAGTCTGTTTACTCTTGATGAAGAGTTTGTCTAGAAAATTAATCCTAGAATCATCGATCATCGAGGGGGGTGGGGTTAAGCCCATAAGTAAGTCACCAGCAGTGGCAACCCAACCGAGTCTAACTGGAGATCCCAAGAAGTCGGTTCAATGGGTAGAAACAAGCTGGACTTAGTTGACTTTATGGAACACTGACCCGAGATTAAAATCTTATTAAAATAATGCCCAAGTGGCTGTACATGTGTACAATGATTTCTCATCCCTATGGTGACAGTGTTCTGGTGTGATTTGGTTAGGATGAGTTTTAAAACTCTTAATAGGTCCGAGCATAGTTATGCAGGGTTGATTCCAATCACCAACTCTTTGAGGACCTACCTATATGAGAGGTTGTGAAGGCCGCGACTTTAGGACAGGACGATCCTAGACAACTCTCATTAATGTGGAAAAGTACGCATGACCATTCAAATGCGCCACCTGATAGACCCAAGTACCTCTAGCGTACTATGTGTGCCATTTTCTGAATCTGGTTCAAGAAGACTGATTCAAGGCATAGTCCATCAAGCTCTTCTTCAGACAACGACAATAGTCACTACGTGAGATTCAAGGCTGTAGTCCATCTCATTTATGCACAGTATATAACTGCCCAGAAATTCTTCTATTCTTCTCTTGTTTTTCCTTCCCTCTATTACCTTGAATTTTGACCTTTTGGTTGGGGGGGATTGTTAGCATACGCACATGTTACAAATTTGTTAGCTAGCAAAAGCTCAAAACCATTAATTTTGTAACGTTTAATCTTTAATATTGCCCCAAACTAGAGAGTACCTGCGAGAGAACGGAGCAAACTACGCACAAACCAAAACACCAAACACAATCACGCAGACACAGAGAATTTTTGACGTGGAAAACCCTTGCGGGAAAAACCATGGGACGATCGGAGTCCAACCCTGAGAAGCCTCCACTAATGGAATAGAAGAATTACACCCTCTACAAACTCCTCCCGATCCAAATCGGATCCCCACAACACTCAGAAGTAAGAACAATGATTACAAGGCTACGAAGAGCGAGAACGACGAGTAGAGATTACCCGTACGCGATCTCCTTCAAAAAACGACCTTCAATCCTCCATCTTCTCTTCCGAAGTTGCAATGGCACTCTTGCCTCCTTCTCTCTCTTTTCTTCAATATTCTACAACGAATAGGGTTAGAAATAATCTAATATTAACTCCCCTAATCCGCAGCAAAATCTGGACCATCAGATATGATCCAACGGTGAGAAATCACCCTGAATTTCTGCTCAGCCCCGACGACACAGAGTTCGGCCAGAACTCTGTGTCGGGCTAACAGAACCTACCAGGAACATTCTGGAACCAAAAAGCAGAATTCGGGCAGAATTCTGTATGGGGGCAGAATTCGGGCAGAATTCTACCTTCCCTGTTCCAGAATGTAAAAACATGGCTCCCGAGTTTCTTCTTCGTCTCCGAATGGCCTCGTCACCTCCCCGAGCTTCTCTGACACACAGATGACGCTGTCGCACTCCGGGATTTTTTCCACATAGGTTAGGAACCCCACCCACTCTAACAAATCTCCCCCTTCACCACTATGTGGAGGAGGTCGCCATCCCGACGATCTGCCTGCAGTACTCAAACTTCCTCCTTGGTAGAATCTTCGTGAACATATCAGCTCCGTTGTCATCTGTATAAACCTTCTCAAGCTCTGCGTCCTTCTTCTCAACCACATCCCGTATCCAATGATACCGAGTCTCGATGTGTTTGGACCGGCTATGAAAGTCTGATTCTTCACAAGGTGAATAGCACTCTGACTGTCGCAAAGTAAAGTATACTGCTCTTGCTTCAGTCCCATTTCCTGCAGCAGCTTCTTTATCCACAACAGCTCCTTGCAAGCCTCCGTCGCCGTAATGTATTCCGTCTCTGTCGTCGACAAAGCAACACACTTCTGCAACCGTGATTGCCACGACACCGCTCCTCCCGCAAACATCATTACGTAGCCCAAAGTCGATCGTCTCGTGTCTACATCTCCAGCCATATCAGCGTCGGTATATCCAACCAGCTTTGGCTCGTCACCACCAAAGGAAAGTCTCCAACCAGCAGTGTCCTGAAGATATCGTAGAATCCACTTGACCGCACTCCAATGTACTCTTCCAGGATTTGAAAGATACCTGCTAACCGTACCAACTGCATGAGCAATATCTGGCATCGTGCATACCATGGCATACATAAGGCTTTCCACCGCTGAGGCATATGGAACCCGCTCCATATCTTTCGTTTCGTCCTCGGTAGATGGACACTGCTCCTCAGTGAGCTTAAAGTGAGCCGCAAGGGGGCAACTCACTTTCTTCGACCCGTCCATACCGAAATGCTGAAGTACCCAATGAATGTACTTCTTTTGGGACAAGTGTAGCAGCTTGGACTCTCTCTCTCGGCTGATCTCCATCCCAAGAATAGTCTTCGCTGCGTCCAAATCCTTCATAGAGAAGGCCGAGCCCAGTTGGCGCTTCAGCTCCGCTATCCTAGTGGCATTCCAACCCACTAATAGCATATCATCAACATAGAGCAATAAAATGATGAAATCATCATCGACAAAATATCTCACAAATACACAGTGATCCAACGTCGTCCGTGCATAACCATGCTCCCCCATAAACGACTCAAACTTCCTGTACCACTGCCTCGGAGCCTGCTTCAGACCATACAAGCTCTTCCTCAACCGGCAGACCAAATGTGACTTGCCCTTCTCACAGAATTTCTCTGGCTGCTCCATGTATAACTCCCCCTCAAGATCACCATGGAGGAATGCCGTCTTCACGTCCATCTGCTCGACCTCCAAGTCGAGACTGGCTGCTAATGCTAGCACCACCCGAATAGACGAATGCTTGACGACAGGCGAAAAAATCTCATCATAATCCATGCCTTTTCGCTGACCGTAGCCTTTGACTACCAGCCTCGCTTTGTATCGAGGGCGAGTAGCATCATCCGTCTGCTTCACTCTGAATACCCATCGATTCTTCAAAGCCTTCTTGCCCTTTGTCAACAGCACCAGATCATAAGTGGAATTGGTGTGCAAGAAACTCATCTCCTCCTGCATGGCCTCCATCAACTCCTGCCTGTGTTCGTCTCCATAGCCTCTGCAAAGCTTTCGGGCTCTCCCCCGTCAGTCAATAGCACATACTCATCCGGTGAGTATCTCGTATATGGTCGACGATCTCTGTCGCTCCTTCTCAGTGGAGCCACTAGTGTTGGCTGTATACCAACAGCCTCCTCCCCTTCAGGAACTGCCTCTCCGGCATGCTCATCCTCTTGAGGGACACCCTGACCACCATCAGCAGGCTGATGATCAAGGTTGGGAGCTACTCCATGTACTGGCTCTCCCATAACTGGATCATCTGCGATGTCCTCTAGAAACTGCTCGAAGCGAAATGACTCTAACTCAGGCAATTCCTTAGCCTCAGAAGGCGTCTCGGAATCCTGAGTGTTGGTCATGGTCTGATCCTCGACGAACAGCACGTCCCTGCTTCTGTAGAGCTTTCCTTCCACTGGGTCGTAGAGTCTATAGCCAAACTCATCCCGACCGTAGCCGACAAAGACGCATCGCCTCGTCTTCGGCTCAAGTTTGGTCCTCTCGTCCTTCGGTACATGCATGAAGGCCTTACTACCAAACGCCCGCAGGTGATTGTATGACGGCTCTTTGCCGTACCATACTTTGTCAGGCACATCACCCTGCAAAGGAGCACTAGGAGACAAATTAATAACATAAGCAGCTGTGAGAAGAGCCTCACCCCAATAACTGTCCGGCAAGTTTGCTTCTGACAGCAAACACCGCACCCTCTCCATCAGTGTCCTGTTTATGCGCTCTGCTACACCATTGAGCTGAGGTGTCTTTGGCAGAGTCTTCTGGTGTCGTATCCCTTGCTCTCTGCAATATGCATCAAAGGGACCGATGTATTCGTCGCCATTGTCGGACCGAACATACAACAACTTCTTGCCCGTCTCTCTTTCAGCGGAGGCCTGAAACTCCTTGAAAGTAGGCAGCACCTGATCCTTGGTCTTTAAGGCATAGACCCAAACCTTCCTGGAACAGTCATCAATAAAGGTTACAAAGTAAGAAGTACCACCAAGAGATTTTACCTTCATAGGACCGCAGACATCCGAGTGAATCAACTCGAGCAACGCCGGCTTCCTCGAACTTGGGTGACTTTGGAAAGACACCCTATTTTGCTTCCCAGCTAAACAGTGCGTGTACTTCTCCAACTTTGTAGACTTGAGCCCCGAAATCACCTTCCTGTTCACCAAGTAGCTCATCCTCTTCTTGCTGATATGGCCGAGCCGCCTGTGCCACAACTCGGTAGATGCATCACTGACTGTGTTCACCTCCTGTGCCCCCTGTGCTCTTTCCTCCATATAGTAGAGACCGGACTTCTTGCTTCCTCTGACAATCACCATCGAACCCCTGGAAAGCTTCCACTGACTGTTCCCGAAGAGACTGAAGAATCTCTCATCATCCAACCTTTCAACCGATACCAGGTTGAAACGGATATCAGGGACATGACGAACATCTTTGAGAACAAGAATCGCACCCGTCTTCGTTCTCAAATGCACATCTCCAACGGCAACTGCCTTCGACACATCTCCATTGTCCATCTTCAACACTCCACAGTCGCCTGTTGTGTAAGTGGCAAATAGTGCCCTGTTGTGAGATACATGTGTTGAAGCCCCTGAGTCCACCAGCCAAGAATTGTCATCGCAGGCGAGGTTTGTAATGACCTCATCACCTACGACGATCACATCGCCTCCATGCATCGAGGCCGCTGCTGTAGTGTTCTCTTCTTGCTTCCCCTTGTCGTCCTTCTTCTCTCTCTTCCAAGCGAAATAGTTCCGCTTGATGTGGCCCTTCTTACCACAATGGTAACGCTCTGAGTCCTCGTAATGACCCTTGGACTTCCCCCTGCTCTTGTCTCTGCCACCACCTAGACCCCTGCTTTTGCTCCTTCCGCGGCTCTCTGAAACAAGTGCCTCTGAGTGGTGGGATGTGGATGAAGTGCCCTGAGAACGTCTCCGCATCTCTTCATTCAACACCCCGCTCTTGGCAAACTCCAGACTGACCACGCCCTCTGGAGCAGAAGCGATCATAGATACTTGTACGGTCTCCCACGAGTCTGGCAAAGTACACAACAGCCACAGTCCCAGAACTTCGTCGTCGAACTTGACTCCCATAGAAGATAGCTGGTCAACCACGCCCTGGAACTCACTCAAGTGGTCCAAAATAGACGCCCCATCCTTGTATCGCAGATCCATCATCGTTCGGATCAAGAATAATTTGTTTATCCCGGTCTTCTTCGCATACAAGGATTCCAACTTATCCCACAACGTCTTCGCATGCTCAATATTGGCAACGTGGCTGTACACGTTCTCATCCACAAACTGCCGTATGTACCCACACACTTGTATATGCTCGAATGTCCAGTCCTCCTCGGATTTATCACTGGGCTTCTCGGATGCAAACACGGGTAGATGCAGCTTCTTGACAAATAGCAAATTCTTCATCTTGCTCCGCCAATAGTGATAGTTGGTGCCGTTCAGGTTCACCATGCGCACCGGCTTCGCGTCCATCTCTTCTCTCTAGTTTCTGTCAACTCCTGACACCCTTCTGAATTTCAGAACCTGGCTCTGATACCACTCTGTTGGGAAAGAAACGCGGAAACCTTTTCCCAAACTAGAGAGTACCTGCGAGAGAACCGAGCAAACTACGCACAAACCAAAACACCAAACACAATCACGCAGACACAGAGAATTTTTGACGTGAAAAACCCTTGCGGGAAAAACCACGGGACGATCGGAGCCCAACCCTGAGAAGCCTTCACTAATGGAATAGAAGAATTACACCCTCTACAAACTCCTCCCGATCCAAATCGGATCCCCACAACACTCAGAAGTAAGAACAATGATTACAAGGCTACGAAGAGCGAGAACGACGAGTAGAGATTACCCGTACGCGATCTCCTTCGAAAAACGACCTTCAATCCTCCGTCTTCTCTCCCGAAGTTGCAATGGCACTCTTGCATCCTTCTCTCTCTTTTCTTCAATATTCTACAACAAATAGGGTTAGGAATAACCTAATATTAACTCCCCTAATCCGCAGCAAAATCTGGACCATCAGATATGATCCAACGGTGAGAAATCACCCTGAATTTTCGCTCAGCCCCGACGACACAGAGTTCGGCCAGAACTCTGTGTCGGGCTAACAGAACCTACTAGCAACATTCTGGAACCAAAAAGCAGAATTCGGACAGAATTCTGTATGGGGGCAGAATTCGGGCAGAATTCTGCCTCCCCTGTTCTAGAATGTAAAAACATGGCTCCCGAGTTTCTTCTTCGTCTCCGAATGGCCTCGTCACCTCCCCGAGCTTCTCTGACACACAGATGACCCTCGTCGCACTCCGGAATTTTCTCCACATAGGTTGGGAACCCCACCCACTCCAACATAGAGTTGGAGTAGGCTAATTAATTTCGGAACTATATCCTACCCTTTATTGATAGTGAAGTAACAGAATCATGTCTAAGCCTAACAGGAAAACAGGGTGCTCATATTTGCGAGAGGACGAATCACTACCACAACCAACGATACGATTTTAAGGGAAGATCGGCCGTTCACCTTTGTGAATTTTGACAATCTCATCTTATAATTTGGATTCAGAGCTATCGAGAATGTTGCACTGAAGAGCAGAGGAAGACCAAGATATATTGCGGACTAGCATTCTGATCATTCTGGTTTTGTTTGAGATCTAGTTCATATATTGTGTTCTTTTTTTTCTTCATCTTTCCGGAGTTATTAATGACATTCAAGTAATAGTTAAACAAATAAACAAAAAAAAAATTAGCAAGGGAGGCTCGACTACTTTTAACAACAAGATTCATCTTTCTTGTGTGATACATCTGGCATCAGAGCGAGATTCGTTCATTCTGCTCTGATACCAACAGAAGACGCCTGCGAAGCTCCTGTAGGACCGGAACTACATTATCTTCCTGGGGATCTCTGAGCAACACCTCCTACACAAGAGAAACATTATATCAAACCAAACAACTCACCTCTTGTTGCTTCCCCCATCTAACATTTTTGTTTGATGCGCAACTCATAGACATGTAACCTTCAGAATACAAACAGCCTTGTGCTAATAACGCACTAGCAAAACCTGATGCTTTGCAAGCATAGGCAGGAGGCAAAAGATCCATAATTATAAGATCTAAAAATGAATCACTACAGAAGTAGTTGTCATCCAACCATTCTCCCATTAGGGTGGGAGAATGGTAACTAAAGACCCTGTAACTGCACCAAAACTTGGGAGTCATGGTGAGAGATGATGGATATATTTCTATATTTCTTCATAGTCCTGTGGGAGAATTAATGCATGTTCAAGACACAAAACGACCTATTAATATATGGGTTTTGTTTAACATGTGCTCTAAGGACACATGTTAAGGATAATTAATACTTAACTTTTTTACATTGAAAATTGTGAACAACATTTAATTAACATTAAAAATGTAACTTTTTGCATTGAAAAATATTATCAAAATTTGATACAAAAAAATATTTGTATTAAAAGTTAGTTTATTGGGTCTTGATAACATTTTTAATACAAAAATTATTATTTTTAAAATATTTACTAAATGTTAAATGACAAATTTTAATATAAAAAATTAAGTATTAACTATCCTTAACTGCTTCAAAAAAAAAAAACTATCCTTAACATGCGCAAAACCCTTAATGTATAGGAATAAAGCATCATACATTTTTGACCGTCCCAAAACCATGTTTAAGCGGCAGAGACATCATGACAATGTAGTGCCCTTTTTTATCCATCAGTCAAGGTGCAATATTTTCTCTTTTTTTTATTACATTTTTTTAGTTTTATTTAGTGGAACAATCACTAATTTAATTTTAACCCTGGATCACGATGCCAGGTTTTCCCTTCTCCTACCAAAGGTATTGAGCCTTTATTTTAGGTAATCAGCCTCAGTCTTTGATTTTTTTTTAATTATATTATGTAAGTTGTTTGGATTATCATTCTTTTACTTTTTGGCATAATGTATAGTGTCACATAGATGAATGCAATTCAGTATAACAAATAGTATCATCTTACCTTTTTGTCTAGATTTTTTATACATTCTAGAAAAACTTGGATAGTGCTCCTTGGTTGAATGAGCTTAAAATGTAATCCAAAAGATATGATAGTTCTTGCTACTAGCCAACTGGACACCTAAGTTTATGGCATGACGACTCTTATGCTCATAGTTATCTTAGTTGGGAATTTGATACCAACATATATAGATGATTGACTTCATAATGATAGCCTCATCGGCGAAACCATGTATGGTTGGGTAGACTCCAGCCCACCCCCCAAAAAAATCTTTTTTTTAAATATGTTTTTTTTGCTTTTTCAATATTAGTTAGCCCACAACTAGTCTACTCAGAGTCCACCCTAACTTGAATTTCTGGTTCCGGTTTCGTCCTTGGATAGGACGTTATAAATTGTCGTCTATGAAACTTTTTTATGCACAATAACCCAAAAAAATCAGATAGGAGAAGGTTTGGATACATTCTACGTTAGAACCGGGGCACAATTTTCGATGGAAAACTGAGAGAATGAAACAATTGTAAAAACAACGTTTCAACGCAACACTTCAAGGAAGTTGCGTAACAGAGATCCTTAGAGGATTCTAAGTTACGATAATCTATAAAGATTTTGCAACAGTAGCAAACGACAGCAGTACTTCTAAACAGAAGGTACTAATCGAAATGCTTAAGGCAACAACAAAGATGACATGCGATAGATGGAAGGTGGTGGCCTGTCACGCCCTACAACCAGAATACTGGAGAACGGGAGACAGACACAGCCAGCTACGTACATTGATGTAAATTCCACCTCGCAATACGGTCACGGCTGTCTAGATGCATGAGGGTTTACTTACAAGCCATTAGTCTCTTAAGGTCAAGAACAAGCATAGTGTCTCAATCTCAAGCAAGCAAGTAAATGTAACAAGATGGTAGATCATCAGACATATAAGGTAAGGCGTCCCATACAGTATATATTCAGATGATCATGAAGCTAGTCATACAAAATGTGAAGACTAACAAGAGTTTAAGTCATACATGATCAACCCTAGGATTTGTCAATCATGTTACAGCCCGTAGACAGACAGTAAGTAAAGTTGCAAACGAGCTAACACTTGCTCGACGGCTAAACGCCTCAAAAGAATATTTTTACAAGGGAGTGGGAGAGCAAAATAAGAACTCACTCGTTGCCAGGATTGCGCCTAGTGGCCACCATCTGGCAGGAAGGCTCGAAGATCCTCGGGTGCTACTCCAAAATCTGGCCATACAAAACCAGCTGGGTCTGACCCCAGAAAGGGCAAGTGCCACAAGGGAGGCTACACTTAAGAACTAAAACCAGCACATTAGAACAGAAGATCATAGATGAAATAACAAAAGACATGAGTTAGAGTAAACAGGGTGATAAACGATAAGATAACTAAAGGACCATTCCGGTAACCAAGTTACAACCCGTAAACCAAACAAGAATCGGGGTTGTAACCCTTCACCTGAACAGAACTTAGTCTCTAACCAATTATCGATAAAGTGAAGCATACACAAGCATGTCCAGAGATAGTCATGTACTGGGTCTAGGTAAGACTAGACAAGATGGGACTCCATCCAACATTCACGGCCAAGCAAAAGTACGGCTTGATACTTTAACTAGCTAGGGTTACCACAAGCCTAGTTACTAGCAAGATACAATGAGATATTCCTACGACCACAAGCCCTGCAGACTATCCAGGTTATCCAGACGCAAGGTTCATGTTAAGAGTTATCATGTCTTGTTAGGTGACTTGAGTGCAACACATGACAGTGTGCATAGTAATCGTTTTATGAAGCGCCCCACATAACAGTGAGCTGGAAATGTGTCCTACTCGTCGACAGGCTACAAGTCCATCAGGAAGGCGCCCAGATAACAGGATTGCTTATAGCCGAAATATCTCTCTATATGAACTACTTGATCAATCTAGTCATTATTCTAGTCAGATTCAGTATGTATTCCTGACCGTGGTAATCAGGGATACAAGTCCTAGATGTGATGCAAAACAAGACAGGTAGCTTATACAAGCACATTCAATACAATCACCCACGGTGTCATGAGAGTTTACTAGCATGTCCAGTTTGCCGTCGCAACAGCGTTCATGAGTTATCTGTCAAGATTACTTGTCAGGGGTGCACCACAACGGGTCACCATCATGTACTGGCATACCATGTTCTTGTCTAGAGTACGCCACAATGAGCCACTTTCATGTCATGTTACTCGTACTTGTTGCGTGCTAGAAGTGCGCCACAAGGGGCCACTGTCATGGTTTACTACTCTTTGATCATCATATCGTGTTCACACATCATGGCCATGCAGCATATCATTTATACAAGCCAATTTGTAGGTAAATAAAAGACATAATCCTGAGTGCACCCTAACGGGCCACCATTTGGAAATAAATCATATCGTGAAGTATAAAGTACAATAAAGCCGAAAAGTATGGCAACTTGCATTGTAAAAGAAGGAAATGCATAAAAGGGAAAAATGCCAAAACAACGTGCGTCCAAGGGCTATGCGCCCACAAGGTTCTATGCGCCTACATGGAGGCTGACATAGGCCAAGTCATGCCGAGCCTTGTCGTGGCTCGTGCAAATTATGTCGCGATCTTATAATAGCTGTACGTAGAAAACCGTGCCATGACTAAGCAAATCGTGCTAAGTCGCGCCGCGGCTTGTACGAGTCGTGCCATGCCTAGCCGTGGCATGCACGTGCCGTGTTGTGTCGTGTCATGTCATGCCAAGCTGGGGCACACATGAGTCGTGTCTTGATCGTGTGAGCAACTCATGGAAAAGCCATGAAACAACTTGGCCAAAAGGATGCAAAACCCAAAAGATCATGAAAAGTCCAAATGAATGTTGCCTGACCACTATACGCCCAGAGTGGGAGGCTATATGCGCCCACATGGGCAGCCTCTATGCGCCCACATGAGGGTAGTTATGCGCCCAAGTAATGGAGTCAAGACTCATGGCCAAGTGCCAAGGAAAAATGCAAGTGCTGAGACATGCTTTAAAAGCCATGCGCCAACACAAGGCTATGCGCGCACATAGGGATGCACCTATACGCCCAAAGAGGGCTCACATATGCGCCCATATAGGGGAGGAGCCTGCTTTGGGCGCTTGACAAGTCCATGCGCCCAAGCACTGTTCTTCTTCCCGGCAGATTCGGGAAGAAAAATGCAAGGAAAGCCTTAGCTTCCGAGCTCCGGCAAATCTCCGTCCGGAGTCCAAATTCGGACTTCCATAGGTCAAAATAGAGTAGAACGAAATTTTCTACAACATGGAACCATCAAAACATACAAATGAAGAATTTAAATAGATCAAACTTCAAAAATCTGAAAATGGTAATTTCTTAGATCTACAAAAATCTATGCACCAAAATAAAAATTTCCAAGTTCTAAAGTGGTTTAGAATCATGCTAAGAAGCCATTGGAACCATCAAAATGGGTTCTTAAGTGAGAGCAAGATGCACTTGCCTATGGAGGGGGAGAGGTTTTAATGGAGAAGAAGAAATTATGAGAAATAATTAGGAGAGAGAAAAGTAGGTGGGTTTATAAATGGGGATGGCGGTAGGTAGGGGTTTAACATGATGAAATGGAATTTAAACCAAGCTAAACCAATAATGAACCAAGCCAAACCATGACATGCCATGATGAACCTAAACAAGATTAAACCAAAATTAGCTAGCAAGACAGGAGAAATAAAAATACGGGTCAGGATTTCGTACATGTATACTGGAAATACGTATAACAGAAAACGGAGGTGACAACTCTACCCACCTTAAAAGAATTTCGTCCTCGAAATTTAATCAAGTGGCCAGAGATATCGGGGCAAGCTATACTAATCATAAGCAACTACGACTAGCAGTCAATCAAGCAATCATTCATGCAAGTAAGGATTTTAAAAGCATAAGGCATAAGAAAGATATTATACCGTACGAGTCAAACATGTCGGTATATCGCGATCGGATATCATCCTCACGCTCCCACATTGACTCACCCAAAGAGTGATGACCCCAAGCAACACGGACTAACTTGATAGTCTTGTTCTTTAGTATCTTCTATCTTCGGTCCAATATGGATATGGGTCTTTCCTCATACGAAAGGTTGGTACCAACAACCAATTCTGAATGATCAAGGACATGACTCGGATCCGAGATATACCGTCGCAATTGGAATATATGGAAGACATCATGTATCTCACGTAACGATGGCAGAAGAGCAAGACGATAGGACACATCACCTACTCGCTCTAGGATGTCGAACGACCCTATATACCTAGGACTAAGCTTTCCCCGTACGTCGAAACGAATGACGCCATGGGTAGGCGAGATCCTAAGGAATACATGGTCGTCGACAGAAAATTCAAGGGGACGTCGATGAGAATCGGCCCAATGACGCTGGCGATCTTGTGAAACTCGAAGATGATCTCTGTCATGTCTGACCATCTCAATAGTCCATGTTACCATCTCTGGTCCAAGCATTTGCCTCTCACCGATATCATTCCAAGATAAAGGAGATCTGCACTTCCTGCCGTACAAGACTTCAAAGGGTACCATCTGGATACTGGCCTGGAAACTGTTGTTATAGGAGAACTCCACGAGATAAAGGTGATCTTTCCATGAACCACCGAAATCGAGTGTACATGACCGCAACATGTCTTCAAGAGTCTGGATCGTGTGTTCTGACTGATCATCTGTCTGCGGATGGTAGGCTGAACTGAACTTGAGACGAGTCCCCAAACTTTTTTGAAGATTTCGCCAAAGGTGCAATGTGAATCTCGAATCTCTGTCGGACACAATACTGACTGGTACTCCATGGAATCTGAATATCTGTCTGAGGTACATCTCTGCAAGCTGATCCGTCGACTGACCGATTTTAAAAGGGATAAAATGAGCTACCTTGGTGAGTCTGTCAACTATAATCCAGATAGCATCTCTCCCAGCTGGGGATCTAGGTAACCCAGTTACAAAATCCATGATAATGTCACTACAACAAAATAGGTTAACAACGACACTTATTTTACGGCACTTTCTAAATAAGTGTCGTTTATTTCTATAATGGTGACACTCTACTAAAACATGTCATTATAATTAACTATTTATCGTAATCTACGACCTATTTTTTAAAATGTCGTAAATATAAATTCGACAACACATTTTAGGACTCTTAAAAATGTCGTAAATAATTATATACTAAATACGGCACATTTAAAAGTGTTGTACATAATTCAAAATACAACACTTTTATAGTGTTGTAAAAAAATTAGTTCCCACAATTTTTTTTTATTTTATCGCCTCTCCCAAAAGTTCGCGCTCACTGCCCGATCAGAATAGCTTGCTCTTTGTGCACAAAGAAAATCACTTTCTTAAAAAAAATTTAGGTCTCCCTCTCTCTTTTTCGGCTGCTCTCTCCCAAAAGTGGCTGCTTCTTCCTTTCTTTTTTCGGTTGCTCTTCGTCGACTTGGGTTTCACCCAATAGAGGATTTTGGCTTCTCTTCGTCGACTTCGGTTTCCGACGATAGAAGATTTTGGGGTTGTCGTACGCCACCGTCGGGTTACGACTTCGGTTTTCTTTTTACATCGCCGTCATCTAGGTCAGCTATCAATCCTTCATCTCCACCCCTCATTTTTTTTGAGTATTTCTTTCTTGATTTATTATCTAGGGTTAAATATTAGGGATTTTGTAAGCATCATAATAGTTTTGATCGTTATATAGGATTTTTCTTTCTTGATTAGGATTTAGATGAAGAAATCAACATCTAGGGTTTAATATTCATGTTTTGGTGCTTTTTATGAAATTTGATAATGATTAAATTTTTTATGTTTTTCCGTTCATATTCATATTTATAATCCGTTGGCTTACAACTTACTTAGGTTTTGTCGTTCGTATTTTTTATGGTCCAGTTGAGTCTTTTATGATCCAGTTGATCTTTCATATTTTTATGTTTTCCCGTTCATATTTTTTTATAATCCGTTGGCTTACAACTTTTGTAATCCAGTTGAGTCTATTTTTTTAATGATTCTAAATTTTATATTTCTGAAACTTTTTTGCAGAGGGTGTGTAACTAGAAGGCAAAAAGGGGAGGATCTAGAACAATAGGTAAAAGATTCTACTATTTTTATGATTGATTAAACACAAGGCACTAGTATGACAAAGAAAAAAGAGTATGCAGAGGATATTGCTCAACAAATAGAGCTAAAAACTATGAAGGATACCGACTTTGTCATCATAAGAAATAATAGTTTGTTGTACTAGGTTTAGTAATTTCTTCAAAGAAATTATTTCTGATCTTAGCCATGAAATCAGAAAGTTTGTTATGTCTTCAACCTTAGTCATGCTTTTGTATCAGTGATGATTGTTGGTCTACATTAGTTTTAAAAAGTGAATATGCATGCCATTGTTGAACTTTGTGGTTAAATCCTCAAATTATATTCTCCTTTTACTAAAAATGTGAGATTGAACCTACTCTTGATCCCTCATTAAAGATGCTAGGATTATTGCATTACAACAGCCTAGGGTCTTAAAGTTGGCTTCAGTTGTCTTCGTCAAGTCTTTTAGAATCACTTACATTGAACCTACATAAAATCATAAGAAAGCAACTGGATCATATTGGAACCTAAAGTGTTAAGAGAGGCGAGCGACATCGAACCCAAGGCGCACTCCACACCCCAGAGTGGTCCAGATTTTTGTATGTTTGCTTTGCTTTTGCAAAGTATCATCTAGTTCTCTGACTCAATAGAGCTTCGGAAGTGGTCCGGGCTTTTTTTCCTTCTTAGTTGTTTATTCTCCTTTTACTTTACTTTATATTTTTAACTGTATGTAATTATTGCTTATCTATACAATACACTAACTTTCATTTTTGGTGTCTATGATAGGTCATTTTTTAGGATTATTGTTGTTGCGAGCATCCAACAAAGTCACTAAATTTGGTTGTTAAGGATGGATAAAACTTGGATTAATTATCCAAGGTCCTTCTAAATTTTCTTGATATTTTTTTTCCTTTTAAGCTATCAAATATATAGATGATTACATAAATCGTAATTTTTTTTTCCTATTTGTAGGTCTAGTGATGAGTACTTAGAAGGAGTGAAGAGATTTATAGCAAATGCTAAGGAGTATGCTAGGAATCACGAAAGGATCGTATGTCCTTGTAAAGATTGTAAAGTTGAAAAGTCACGAAAAAAATGATGTAGTATATGATCACTTGGTCCGAATTGGTTTTTATCCTTCATATCAGCTTTGGGTTCTTCCCGGGGAACATTCAAGTGGTTTTAAACAAAATGAGGCTTTTGGGTTGCCAGATGCTCATAGGATGTACCATGATGCATACATTCCTTTTGCTGAAAATTTAGAGGCTACTGAGGGTTTAAACTTGAATGCATATGAGGTTTTTAGAAAAAATTTAGAAGAGGCTGAAGCTCCATTGTATCCAAATAGTACTAAGTACACGAAGATGTCAGCAATCACTACTCTTTACAAGCATAAGGCTACAAATGGGCTGTCAGATAAAGCATTTAATGAACTTCTTGAAATTTTACAGGATATGTTACCGGAGGAAAATAATATTCCAGATTCATTATATACGGTAAAGAAGTTTTTAAAAGAGTTTGATTTAGGATATGAGAAGATACATGCTTGTGTCAATAATTATTGCTTATTTAGAAAAAAGAAAGAGCACCTGGAGATATGTCCCACATGCGATTCTTCGCGATGGAAAGTAAATTCACGCACAAGCAAGATTAGAAAGGGAGTGCCTGCAAAGGTTTTGCGATACTTTCTAATAATACCAAGATTCAAAAGGATGTTTATGTCAAAAGATAAGGCAGAACAATTGACTTGGCATTCCACTCACCACAGTCAAGATGAAACGATGCGCCATCCAGTAGACTCTGTCGTGTGGGATTTTATTGATAAAAATGGCCCGATTTTGCTTCAAATGCAAGAAATCTCAGGCTTGGGCTATCATCAGATGGCTTTAATCCTTACGAAAATCTCAGTACCCAATACAGTATATGGCCAGTCTTGTTGTGTTATACAACATGCCCCCCAATGTATGCATGTCGCAAGAAAATTTGATGTTGACTTTACTTATACCTGGCAAAGATGAACCTGGAAATGACATAGATGTATATCTTGAACCACTTATTGATGACTTGAAGAAGCTTTGGAGCAATGGTGTGAAGGCGTATGATGCATTCACTAAGTCTGTATTTAATTTGAAAGCTATTTTGATGTGGACAATCGACAATTTTCCAGCTTATGGTAATTGGCCTGGTTGTACAACAAAGGGAAAATTTGTATGTCCTATATGTGGTCCTAATACATGTTCTCGATATTTAGAGAAGTCATATAAGACTGTGTACATGTCTCACAGGCGATTTCTTCCACCTAGACACTTGTGGCGTGATAAGGCTAGCTGGTTTGACGGTACTACGAAAAAAAGACTCCCACCAAGACCATTGACTAACAATGAAATTTTACGTGTCGTAAATGAAGTTGAAAATGTATGGGGTAAGAGCAAGAAAAAGAAAAAGAAGAAGAACGATCCTCCTAAAATGTGGAAAAAGAAGTCAATATTTTTTCAATTACCATATTGGGAGGTAAATTATTTTTCACTACAATACTCATTTTTTTTAGTTTGTTTTATTGTAAGAGAATTATTTTTTTACGAACATAGTACTTTTTTTTATTGTATCACAGGCTATACCGCTGCGTCACAACTTAGATGTGATGCATACAGAGAAGAATGTTTGCCAAAGTATCATATGAACACTACTGAATATTAAAGGACATACGAAGGATGGATTAAAGTCTCGTGGAGATTTAGCAGACATGAACATTTGGTCTGACTTATATGCAGAACCAAGAGAAAAAATATTTTTCCTTCCTCCAGCACCTTACACACTATCAAAAGCTGAAAAGCAAATCTTTTAAAAGAGATTATTTGATTTGAAGTTACCTGATGGTTATAATTCAAATATTAGCAATTGTGTTAAGTTGGAAGAATGCAAGATTATTGGTCTCAAGTCCCGTAATTATCATGTTTTAATGCAACAATTGTTGTCGGTTGCTTTAAAAGGACTTCTTCCAGAGGGACCAAGGAAGGCAATCTTTAGTTTGTGTTCATTTTTTAATGAACTCTATCAAAGAGTCATTGACAAAAATAAATTGGAAGTATTGGAGGATGAAATTGTGGAGACTATGTGCATGTTAGAAAGGTACTTTTCTCCAGCTTTTTTTGATATCATGGTTCACCTGACATTACATCTAGGACGAGAGGCTAGATTATGCGGACCGGTGCATTATCGATGGATGTAACCTTTCGAGAGGTATGTAATATAACCTCACTATAATTTTAGTATTTATAGTTTATTCAACAAATTCATAAATTAGGTCATTCACCATTTGCTTTTTTTTTCTTCTTGTTTTAACCTCCAACAGATTTATGAAGTATCTTAAGGGATTTGTTAGAAATCGTGCTCGACCTGAAGGATGCATAGCCGAATGCTATCTAGTGGATGAGTGTGAGAGATTTTGTAGTGAATACATGCCACAATCAGCATCTTTAGGCACAAAATTAAACCGCAATAAAGATTTTAAGGATGATGCAATTATAGAGGGGCGCCCAATTTCAAAAGGAAAAGTAATTACCTTGTCAAGTGCAATGTTGAAGGCTGCTCATATTTATGTTCTTCTAAATAGTGCAGAAGTTGAACCATGTGAGAATACTAACACATTCCAATATCATAAGTTGCACCATATATATATATATATATATATATATATATATATATATATATATATATATATATATATATATATATATATATATATATATATATATATAACGCATGCGGGCTCAGTAACTATATAATTTTTTTATGTCTTTATTAGAGTACACATGGAGGAGTTAAAGCATGCTGATAGGCGTTTGTTACGGGATAATAATTTGTTGCAGAAGAGGCATTTAGAAACATTCATTTCATGGATGTCAGAAAAGGTCAGATACACACACATTCATTTTCGTGATGATAGGTAACTTTTTAATACAAGTTATGCTTTTACAGATTAATCTTGAAAGTGCATCGACCACAATATCAGATACGCTAAAATGGCTTGTGCAAGGGCCCAGAAGTGTTGCAATCTCGTACTCGGGTTATGTGATCAATGGAAAACGCTTTCATACAACATAAATTGAGAGATCCACTCAAGATTATGGTGTTTATATAGAAGCTGAGACTATATGTAGATCCAGTGCCAGGGACACAACACAAGTTGTTGCAAATATTTCTTACTATGGAGTTATAAGGGATATTTTGCTATTGGACTTTAACACATTCCGAATTCCTATTTTTTAATGTGATTGGGCCAACATAGTTAGCAGTATAAAGAAGGAGAATGGATTCACCTTAGTTAATCTTGATGAAGGACTAAGTAAATATGAAAGAGATCCATTCATTCTTGCATCACAAGCAAAGCAAGTATTTTACTCCAGAGAAAGTGAAAGATCAAATTGGCATGTAGTGTTAAAGGCACCACCAAGAGGCTTTCATGACTTGGCTACCTTTGATGAGAGTGTTTATACCTCATATGCCCCCACAAGATGTTTCTGCAATTGAGATAGACCATAGGGATAGTGATGAGCTATACAAGAGGATGAATTGTGAAGGTCTTCTTGTGTCACTATGGTAGTTGGACTGAATTAGAGAGAATCTTTATGAGTAATTTGTTTTTTTCTATTTCGGACAAATGTGGCTCAAAGCAACCTTCCTTTCTATTAGTTGTAGTGAGTTGTTTCTTTTTGCAAAACATTTGCCTTTGGAAGTATCCATTATGTTAGAAAACTCAATACTCTGTGCTTCTTGGTATACAATCTGTCTTCATCCATATGCATTGCTATATGTCCTGTTTGAAACTTCAAATGAAGTTGCAAAAGTTTTCTAGTTGATATTTACCATTTTGTTTATTTTAGGCCATGTTATTGGCACACAACACAGAGATATCCAAGGTAAGACACAAACTTAGCTCTTTTTTTTTCCAGACTTTTTCCCCTATACTTGTAACATGCTATTTTTCTTACTTATGGTATGCTTCAATGATGGTCTTCTTTAGTGAGACTGCCGTAATGCCTTTCAATCATCTCTCGAATAAGCAACACTCATGTATGTATATTCCTTCTTTCCATTCCCTATGTGTGCTCATGCCATGTGAGGTTGTCATATGAATTCATGTCTCAGTTTTCACAGCATATACTATGGTATTAACAACCTTAGATGGGACATTGGATGTTTGCATCTAATTTACTATGATATAAAAGCCAAGAAGCAAGAGATGGGACATTAGATGTTTGCATCTGATTTACTATGATTTGCATCTGATTTACTATGATGTTTGCATCTGATTTACTATGGTATTAACAACCTTAGATGGGACATTATAACTCCAGAACAATCATTTGGCCCAATCACAGTTTAGAGGTTAGTAAATCAGATGCAATAATGATCCATCCTTATAACTATGATATTTGCATCTGAGTTGTAAACTGTAGAGGCTAGTAAATCATTTGGCATCTGATTTACTAACCTGTTGATGCATCAACAGTTTACAAGCCTGATTTACTAATCAGGTTACCATGATGTTTGTAAATCAGGTTAGTAAATCAGGTTAGTAAATCAGGTTTGGCATCAGGTTTGTAAAATCTACAGTTTGGCATCTGATTTACTAACCTGTATTAGCCAAATTAACTTTGATGTTTGCATCTGATTTACTATGGCTAGTAACAACATCATATAACTATGATATTTTACAGAGGTTTGTAAACTGTAGAGGCTAGTAACAACATCATACAATTCCAGTTTATGATGTTAATCCAAAATTTGCATACAATTGGTGTTCAGGAGTGAATCCAAAATTTGCATACAATTACAGTTTATGATGTGAATCCAAAATTTGTATACATTTCCAGGTAATCTATCTCTCTACTGTCGATGTGGGGTTCATGAGTAAAAAAAACAAAATAGATTCACAAAATTGCATACAATTGTGTTAATATTCAAAAGGATCAAAATATAAATGTTTGTTCTAGAGTGGAGTGTTTATGATGTGAATCCAAAATTTGCCACCATATCAGTTCCAGTTTCAGTACCCATTCATTATCCAAGATAAACAAACTTACCTTTTTTGTTTAAGACTTTTTCCCTTATACTTGTGACATGCACTTTTTCTTATAGTCTGCTTCAGTGATGGACTCCTTCAGTGAGACTGTCGATTCTCTTTTTTTTACTGGACATTTTTCACATTAGATTTTTTATACTTGTATTGTTATATGTTAGTTAGATGATTGCTTTTTTCCCCTATAGTTGTACCATGCTATTTTCCTTCTATTTCATCTTTATCTTATTAATTTTCCTATTATTTTTTACATGTTATTTAGTATTGTATTGAATGAATTCACATGTTAGGCAGTCATTACCATGCATGTCCATTGAGGCACTGTAACATGAAAATCATTTCAGAGATTAGTTTCAAATATTTCTACTTCACATGAATTAAAATATACTTTCTATTGATACTGATTTAATTCATCTTTCTTAACTATAGAGATATGACAAGGAAATCAGCACATGTCATTTATGATAGCCCACCTGTATCTAGGTTACCTCCTGATAGTTGTGATGAGGACACGGATTCTGCGTCAGAAGAAAATATTAATGTTGGTGGTAAAAAAAACCAGAGGAAAAACAAAGGTCCCAGTTGTTGCAGTGGGTGAAAAGAATCGTACAATGATTGAGTGGAATGGATATGGACAACCTGTGGGAAAACAATCAGTTAGATTCAGTACTGCTGTTGGGTGTATTGTTCGAGAGAATGTTCCAATTGTTTCACTTAACAAAATGCCTAAAATTTGCTTTTGAAAGAAAACTAGAAAAAGTACAAAAGTACAAATAGTTTCTAGGAAGTATTGCTATGGAAGTCTGATCTGAGAGCGATCACTTTGTTCCTTGGACCATACGATGATGATGAAGAAAACTGCTTGAAGAAGACGAACAATCGGAAGAACTAAGTCACCAGAAAGGTATCGAGCAACGGCACTGATGGCACAGTCGAATGCTTTCCTGCTTTGCTTCACCCTGTTCTTGAGAAGAAGTTGAAGAAATGCTTCTGGGAATATCACTCTGAAAGTATGAGTTTTCTCAGAATCTCCTCTCCTATCTCTTTTTTTTATATCCCCTGTGTTGAAAATAAGTCTATTTATATACTAGACCCTTTGTGCGTAAAAAGTAACAAAATTTGGTAACTGTCACCCACGATGAGAATCAACCTTTACGCGTGATGACACGTGTCCCACGTAGAGTTTGATCTCTACGCATGGTGACACGTGTCCCACTACTTCAACAAAATGAGGAGAGCACGTACACACGTTCCTCAATAAGTGTGGCATGAAAGCCACGTAAGCAGACCACGTTCTCATGTAGCCAGAAAAGATCGGGCGTGAAAATGATCCAAAATATACTTCCTGCGTAAAGTAGCAGACTGGGCATAAAATAGCCCAAAATAAACTTTTCGCGTAAAGTGGCTGAAAATAGCCTTGAGCGTAAAATTAGCTCAAATAAACTTTACGCGCACATCAGCCTTGAGCGTAAAAAGCTCGAATAGCTTTCGTGCGTAAAGAAGCAATCTCTTGAGCGTAAAGTCGCCCATCTGCACACTAAACGACAGTGTTGGGTTTGGTGTAAATCAAATCTTCTCGACTTCTGTGCTGTCCGCTGTCAGAAAATTATTACGTCAGAACAGTATCACGCGCATTAAATGCGATGATTTGATAGCCTATCCCTCGCGTAAAAGCTTTGAGGATGGCTCTCGCTTAAAGTAGCTCGCGTAGAAAGTAGCTCGCATATAGTTTCATTCTGTTTGATTTCTGTGTAAAGTCTGAGTCTGATTTTTTTTGACTTGTGTAAAGTTCTCAACTTCTTTGACTTAGTCCATGAAGCACTTTTTACGCTCCTACAAGAAGTTTTCAAATATTTTTAAAATTTGAAATACTTTGAACAGAAGCGTAAAATTTGGGATATTCAACAGTCAGCGTAAAATTCGGGATACTCAACGGTCAACATTCCGCGTAAAAGTCGAGATATCCAACCGTCAGCGTAAACTTTGGGAATTTGAACCGATTCAAAATTCTCTATAAATAGAGTTTTTTTAGTAGAGAGAGAACTTTACTCTCTCTCGAAATTTCAATCTTTCTTTATTCTCTTCCCCTTCATACTCTCACTTCGACTCGATGGCCCCCAAGAGCAAGTCCGCCGCCGGCATCAAGGGCAAGAAGCCCGTCGCTTCGTCGACATCCGAGCGCACAGAAACCAACACCCCATCATTGGCGGCTCCCCGACAGTCCATCCCCGTTGTGGCTGCAGCTATGAAAGGTAGAGCACTACCTAAGTTTGGTCGTGAGTTCGCCGGAGAAGAAGAAGAATCGAAGAATCGAGCTTAAAACTCCACGTCCACGTTATACGTGTCAGCGTAAAACTTAAAATAAGAAAATATGTCCACGTTTATCGTGTCAGCGTAAAAATAGAAACATACGCCCACGTCTATACGTGCCAGCGTAAAAATTGAAATACGCTCACATCAATATGTGCAAGCGTAAAATTCGTATTACGCTCACATCAGTATGTGCCAGCATAAAATTCACAATACGCTCACATCAATACATGCCAGCGTAAAATTCACAATACGCTTACATCAATATGTGCCAGCGTAAAATTTACAATACGCTCACATCAATATGTGCCAGCGTAAAATTCACAATATTCTCTCATCAATATATGCCAGCGTAAAATTTTACAATACGTTCACATCAATATGTGCCAGCATAAAATTCACAAGTAAAAGACTGCTTAAAAACAAAGAACTTTTACACTTTTTAAAAAATTTATCAACTTTAATAAGCGTAAAGCTTGCATAGTCAGAGTCTTTAATCTTTATGCGTAAAACTCAGACCAAGTCATCTGCATAAAAATTTCAAATTAGATTTTCACTAACTTGATTTTTCTTTCTCTTTTGGCAGTGGATTAGCAAATTCACCCACTTGCAGAAATATTGGGCTCATCCAACTGGTATGGTGGGCTCAAATTACTTAGAGAACTTGTCTCATGTAGAGTTCCCCCAGTCGAATCCTGAATACCCTGAAGAGAGACAACAGCTGATATCTGCTCAAGGGGACAGAATGCTGTTGTCCATGATAAATGGAGAACTGTTGACATCACTGGATGACCAACAATTTGCAAAGCCAGCTTTCTTATTCGGGAATGCGATCGATTTCCAGTCACAAACACACCCCAAGAAAGAGGCTTGGGTGTTCAAGTTTGGAGAGAGAGCCATGTATCTCCCTGACATGGTTAGAGATTATCCTCTGTCTGCATTTGTCCATGCCACCCATCCCCGACAGATGCTATGGAACCTGACTCTCAGTAGTCATAGTAGACCCGGCAGAATCATCTTCAAGAGGGATAGAGCCAATGACATGGGCTACCACATTAGTGCTCCTAGCGGTGGTGTCGTCCCTTTCTCCGGTCTGTTACCTGGATTCACTCCGAGTAAAGATTTAGCTCTGATCCAGCCGGTGCAGACCCAAATGTTCATTAATAAGTTCATAAGGGCTGCAGTATTATATCCTCAAGCCAACCCTAGGCTACCAGGGTGGCTGTCGCCTTATAACCAGAACTGGATCCAGCTTAGTGCTTGGATCATGAAGAACTTCAAGACATACTTGGAAGCCATCGGTCTGTATGAAATGGTAGCCTCTACGAGCCAGGGTATACCGATGAACGGTAACCTATTCTTGGCTCTGATGGAGTTGTATATGAGTTCAACATGAACTTTTGCAACTCCACTAGGTGAGATGGGTCTCGCGCTGCACGAGATGCAATTCATCTCGAAGCTGCCGATGGGTGAAGCGCCCTATGAAGAATATGTTCCCTCCAATCAGGAACTTGCAGAAATCAGAGAGAAAAATCCTCGATTGGTTGAGGTCTACCAAGAGCTTATGTGCCATTACTTAATTTGCCCCAGTATGTATGACAGTGGGTCTCACTTGGCATATACTACTAAATGGACAACTTATCTATTCTACCATGAGAATAGGATAGCCAAGAACGAGAAGGGAAGATTTTAAGAAAACAAGGCTCCAACCATCAACCCTTGTTCAATAATCCCTTCAGATCTGATAAATGGTTTAATGATCTCATATGTGTCTCCGGATCAGTATCTGTCCAAAAAGACAGGAAACATCCCTGCGGGGATTGAAACCTTGAGCCACCTGAGGCATGGTAGCCAGAAGATCTCGAGGGAAGCCTTGCTGGCAGGCTTTCTATCTCTGTGGCTGCGGAGATGGGTTGTGCCCAGGATCAGTACAATAGATAGAATTCACCGAAATGTACTGTGGCCGACAGTACGTTTGGTATTCTAGGTCAGAATCAATCTACTATCGACGATGGTGTGCCGAATAAATACAGGTTTGAGAACCTTTGGTGAGGAACTAATCAACAATGCTCCTCACTGGAAGGATTTTCCTAGGGAAGAAATGCCCTACACTTATTTGATGGGCTGGCTACTGCATCACAACTGCAGTTTATTACCGTCGGGCCCTGGAGATAATGCAGAGGTTTTCCTCCAAAAATTCAACAAAGCCACAAGGACTTCAACTACTGTGGCAGACACCCGAGCAGTACTGAATTATTCACACGATTGTAACTTCTTCTGCACAAGACCACAAGTTCCAACCGACTGCCTCGGTGTATAGTTTGAATATAGAAGTGAAGGGGGACTTCATTGCCAGCACAAGTTTTTAAATGGCTAATGTGCATCAGACCCTCCCATCTGATGTACAGGAATGAAGACAACTGTGCGTTCGAACCGTATCTACCAAGTCGGTTCACTCGCCAGTTTAGATATGACCAACTTCATGTTGGTAATCCCTCCACCAGCTTCTACCATTATGGAAAGCAATTGATGGTACGAGAGCCTGGAGATATTTTAGCACGGCTCGTACCGGTGCAAAATTCAGAGTATCGATTGCTACCATCACAACCGAGCTACGTATACTTCATACGTATGCTCGCTTTTATGCATCCATCCGTTCCTTCGCCCATGGCTACAACCGAAGGGGTGTCTTAGATGGCCCAGGGAAGGGAATATTGAAGAGCCAGTTAGGGTATTTCCAGACATACCCGATGACACTGCTGTTCCAGATGAGTATCTGGAAGTAATCCCTACAGGAGTTGGGGAAAAAGCTGTGGGACCTATTATTATTAGAAAAACCCGGAAATGGAAATAAGGTGCAGTTGTTACTCTTCCAGAGAAGACTCTCCCTGAGAAGAAAAAAATGGTTACCGTCAAAGGGCCCTCTAGACAGAGAGCCGTTACTCCAGAGAGCGACAATCCAGTCGAGGAGCCGCAACATATTGCATCTTATTCGACTCAGCCTGGAGAAGGTTCCTCTGCATCTCAACCAGCAACATCAACGAAAGGTATAGGTGTTCTATCTCCAGGACGCCTCAGCTCATCACTTCACCTGTCTTTGCCACAAAAGACACAAGCTACTGAAGACGCTACCATTCCATATACTGTTGATCGAGAGGTCATCCCATCTGATGAACCAACTATTACTTTCGATGATGATGACTGGGATGGGGACTATGACTCGTACTTGGCACGTCCTGCACCTGCTCCAGGTAAATATATATCACACAAAATCTATATAAGATTATGTATTATGATTTTGTATATTAATTTATTTTGCTTAATTTGTAGGTGTCATTATTGCATCGAAACCTGTGGCTCCTCCTCCTCAAGAAACTATTTATGAGGAAAACACGGAGTCTGAGGAAGAGGGTTCTTCAGAAGAAGAAGAAGATACAGAGATACAACAAGAGCCTGAAGTGTAGGCTCAGCTAGAATTTTCTCCTCTTGTAGAGGGCGGAGATAAAGAACAAACTGCAGAAGAACCCACTGTAGAAGATGAAGCGGCTGCTGAGGAAGAAATAGACTTCAATGAAGAAACTGAAGTACTCCCAGAGCCTGAAGAACCAGTAGCTTATGAAGGTGATGAGGATATAGTCGACCCATCAACTGAAGCTGGAGAAGTCGTAATAACATCCTCAGTTATTGCTACTAATCTGGTACAAGTTCCTGAGAAGATAATATCTGAACCGGAGCCAGCTACCATAACTACCATTCCACCCGCACCAATCACCGCCACCGAAACTCAAGTAATTTCGACTCCAGAAATGGCTGGAGTAACAAATACTGAAGACATTGTCCCTGAAGCTCCTGGAAATCAGTTGGCCATAGTAGCAGCGACAACAATAGCTACATCTCAGTCTGTTACCAAGGCAACAACATCTGCTCCCGGTCTTCAAAAAAGGGATCTGGTAGATATTGCTGCAACGCCAAGCTCAAACGCAGAAATGAATCTCTTAGTTGAGATTCATACTGAAACTTTTTACAAGACTGGCGGATCTAATCAACATGGTCCTGAAGAAGGGCCTCAATTATGAAAGCTTGAAGGCGGCTATTACTCTTACGATCAAAATGTCGCCATGTTTAATGATGCAGCGAGAGCAGCGGCATTGGAGAAGGTCGTAGAGGAACTTGAACAGCCCATTAGAGAATATCTAAGACTGTCAAGCGAAACTACTGAAAGTCTCATCCAAAGCGAGTATGATGTTTTATCCGCTGAATACTTCGCTCGGGAGACAACTTTCAATGAAGCTCTCCAAGAGTACAGCCTCAAGGTCGCCAAAGAAAAAGCTTTTTTGGCTGAAGCTAAGCCCCAGTTATAGATCCAGAGAGATGCCTATGAAACTTCAAATATAAGAATTCATCAACAGAATGATAGAATTCGTGAAGTCGAGGCTGAATTGGCTCGCTTGAAGGCGGAAAGGGAGCATTTAATCACAACTCGAGACCAGCATCTAACGCAGAGTTCGATATTGGAGGAACAAGTCTTCGGTGCTGAAGCTACTATCAAAACCTTTGATGAAGCCAAGGACAAGATGATAGCTACTTTTGTCGACTTCTCCCATATTTGTACTCCAGAAGCTCGGCGTACTTTAGCTACTACAACTGTGATGAAATCTCGCGAAAAGCGTCTAGCAGAGCTACAGAAACTATTAGAAGATGTATCTGCTCCGCCTTAGACAAATAAAGAGCTTTTGTAATCTTCTATCTTTTTCATTCTGTAATGTTTACAAAAAATGAATGAAATAATTGTTTTGTGTCCCTATCATTTATTTTGAATTTAAATAATAGGTATGAGATAGAAAATACTTATCAGAGGTAATATGGACATGACAAGTCTTCTAAACTCAATAAATTATATCTATCCGGAGGTAATGTGGACATGATAGGTAATGAATCTCGTTTTCTATTTAGAGTATACAATACTATCAGAGGTAATATGAACGTGACAGATCGTAACAACTCAAAGAAAAATAGATTAATATCTATTCAGAGGCCATATGGACATGATAGATAGGAAAAAAAGTAGACTTAATATTTATTCAGAGGTCATAATAATATGATAAATAATAAATCTCTCTTTTTTAATCAGCTGGTAAGACAGAAGATAAAAAAATTCTCTTTTAGGAAGACAAATAATCAGCTTAACCAAACATTGGTAGCTGGAGAATAAAGAAGAAATCCAGATATAATATTTCTTCAAGAAATTGCCATTAATTGGCATCATGAGCAAATCTCCATTAGGTTTAGATAACATAAAGGCACCACTAGAGAATACCGTCTCGACGACATAAGGACCTTCCCATTTTGCTTGGAATTTCCCTTTGCTTTTATGAGTCATCACCATCAGTCTTCGATCAGCCAAAACTAGTTCACCGACTTTAAATACCCTCTCTTTAACTTTACGATTAAAAGTTCGAGAATGCGGGCTTGATATAGCTTAATATGCTGTTGCGCTTGAAGACGCTTCTCGTCTAATCCTTCGAGTTCTTGGAGTCGTAAGCGATCATTATTCTCTGTAGTTAGCTCATTAGCAATGGCTATTCTAAGAGATGGAATATGGACTTCCAGTGGAAGAACAGCCTCACATCCATAAACTAGTAAGAATGGTGTAAAACCAGTAGAAGTTCGGACTGTCGTTCGGTACGCCCATAAATATTCTCCAAGTTTTTTATTCCAATCACCTTTATTAGAAGAGACGAACTTTTTGAGAAGTTTAATGATTGTCTTGTTGAAATCTTCGGCCAAACCATTAGCAGCTGGATTATAAGCCATAGAAGCCAAATTTTGGATCTGATTCTTATCACAGAATCAATAAAATGCCTGACTGGCAAATTGTGGTCCATTGTCATGAATTATCCGTCGGGAAATTTCAAAACGATAAATGACATGGTGTTTGATGAAACTAACCACATTAGATGTTTTTACTTTAATAAGGGAAATCGCATCCGTCCATTTAGAAAAGTAATCGATTATAGCTAGTATAAACCGATGTCCCTTGACAGAAGGAGGGTTAATCGGACCAATAATATTCATGCCCCAAGCTTCAAAAGACCAAGAAGCTGCTGTAGGATGTAAGAATTCAGATGGTTGATGAATAAAATCAGCATGAATCTGACACGCTTTACACCGTCTGGCATAATCCATAGCATCTGCCATCATGGAAGGCCAATAATACCCCATTCTTCGAATGCGGTCCTACAATTTCGGACTCGGTTGATGGACACCACAGACACCATTATGAGCTTCACGAAGTATTTGCTTGGTTTCACTCTCAGAGAGACAACGTAGTAAAAGTCCGTCATAAGAACGACGATATAACATATGTAAGGAAGAATCATAGTAGAATCGAAATGATCGTCTCTTGATTGATGCAGCTTCTTTTGGATCTTCAGGTAAAATCCTATGGACCGCATAATCAATGAATGGACTTCTCCAATCCCTTTGTTGAGAACTTGATTCTGTAGTATAACTTTGTTCAATATGCAAGTTATTCTTTACACAGAATAAGTCTTGATCCAACAAAGTGATGGTATTTTGTCTTCTAATTGGAACAGCTAAGTTTGCAGCTAAACTAGCAAGAGCATCAGCTTCCAAATTTTGAGAACGTGGTACGAATTCGATAAAGAACCCTTTGAATGAAAGGACCAATTCGATTACCACTTGATGATAAGGAATGAGGTCAGGATTTCTGACTTCATATGTCCCTCTGACCTGATTAACAATCAGCTGAGAGTCTCCATAAGCTTCCAGGAACTCAATGTCCAATTATTTTGCTATTTGAAGACCAATTAGCAGAGCATTATATTCTGCCACATTGTTGGAGCATGGTTTATTAAGAGAATAAGCACGATATATGACCATTTTATCAGGAGAGACTAAGACGATGCCTACTCCAGAGACAATATTGCCTTTAGGTCCAACCCGTGATGCTCCATCAAAATATAGTTGCCAAATGTCATTCTAAAGTCATGTTGCAATCCACGACCTCATCTGGAATATCCTCATATAGCTTCGATGTTTCAGGTATAGGGTGAGCGGCTAAGAAATCAGCTAATGCTTGACCCTTTACTGATTTTTGAATTACATAGACCATATCATAAGGAGTAAGCAACATCTCCCAGGTTGCTAACCTGGAGTTAAGAATGCTCGACTTTCTCATCAATACCCGAATAGAATTTATTCTGGAAATGACATGAATAGTCTGTCCTGACACATAATATCGTGTCTTTTGAACAGCAAAAACCAAAGTCAGATATTCTTTCTCCATAGGAGTATACCTGTGTTCAGCTCCAACCATCATTCGGCTAAGATAATAAATTGCTTGTTCATGACCTTTATCACTTTTATGTGCAAGAAGAGCACCAAGTGAATGATCCAAGGCTTGAACATAGAGCAAAAATGGTCTTTCTACCACTGGAGGTATCAAAACATGTAGATTTGTAAGGTATTGCTTGATGTCATTAAAGGATTTTTGACATACTTCATCCCAAACAAATGATACACCTTTCTTTAATAGCCGAAAGAAAGGTTGGCATCTCCCAGAAAGATTGGATATAAATCTTCTGATATAAGCAATGCGACCTTAGAAGCCGTGGAGTTCTTTTAGATTGCGTAGAGAACGCATTTCAAGAATTGCTTTGATTTTATCAGGATCAACGTGGATACCTTGAGAAGTGATGACAAATCCCAAAAACTTGCCACTGGAGACCCCTAAGAAAGACTTAGTGGGATTCATCTTCAGTTGATGTTGACGCATCAACTCAAATACTGTCTTCAAGTCTTGAATGTGATCATCTTTTGATCGACTTTTGACAACAATGTCATCTACATAACATTCAACTGTTTTTCGTAGATGTTCTTGAAAGATGTTGCTCATAGCCCGTTGATATGTAGCACCGACATTTTCAGACCAAATGGCATAACCGTATAGCAATAAACTACAAGGGGTGTACGGAAAGCGGTATGCTTTTTATCTTGTAAAACCCCTAAATTTCTATTTTTTTATTTAAATTTTGGTACCGATTTGAAATTTTATTATTATACGTCGCGTAGTTGTATTGTACGTCACATACGAAATTTTTATTTTTCGTAATTGCTCGACGAGTGCAAATATGTGCTAGCGTACAAATTTTTATAAAATTGTTTTTCTATTTTCAAAGTGATATATATATAAATATTTATTTTTGCCATTTAACAAATTTCTAAGTTTGTTATTTTAAGCTTTTTCTAACATTTACTAATAATAAATTATATTTTATTGTATACTAGAAAAACATAATTTTGTATAAATAATTATGCATACATATCTCATAATCAATTATTAGTTTATTTTTTAAAATAATAAAATAATTTTCGAAATTATTAATATAGTATTTTTGAAAACATATTTTAAAATTTTGTGACAATTTAAATTTTGAGTTGATGGAATGATTTAAATAAATACAGTAATTTTCAAAATTTTTATTAGAGGTATTTTTGGAAATATATTTGAAAACTATTGTGGGCATTTTTAAATCTTGATTTGGTTTAATGGTTTTAATTTAAATAGTTTAAAGATAGGATTTATTATTAAATTGGGTGTAGACTATCTAGTTTTAAATTTGGATTTTAATTTGAAATTAGATTTGATTTAATTTAAATTATCTATTATGGTTTAAACTACTCCTAATTTTATCCAAATGGGAATTCCCACGTCCTATAAATAGGCAGGTACTCCTTCATGTATTTCTATCATTAACAAATTCCTCCAAAAAAATTTCTACCAAAGTGCTGTGCATCGTGTTCGTGCCCCTCCATTATATTTCTTACTGGTACAAGTACATTGTTCATCCGTGCCCGACAACTCCGGACACAACCCATTTCCATCCTCGTGTCTCGTAGAATACCAACTCAGCTTGTGTCGGACACCCCGACACACCCCGAAACCTTAGCCCTAAGCCAAATCCTGTCACCACCCTCGCCACGCACCACCACCACCACAGTCATCTTCCCGAACCCGACCACATCGGGCCATCACAGCCAACACCACCACCGTCGTCATCATCGCCATTTTTTCCAAAATCCAAAACCACAGTAATAAAGGGGAGAAGAACCCGAACCTCCAGTCGAGCGCCGCCTCCGATGATCCCTGTGCCTAAGCTCCGCTCGCTGCCGATCCTGGCTTGCGCCACCGCTGTGTCGAGTTGCCACCACTTCCAGCGCCGTTCGACGACCGCGCCGAAAGCCGCGTCATCCGTCGATCGACCGCGCCGCTTGTCTTCACTGGCGCTCCCTCCAACGCGCTGCCGCTCCCATCTCCGTCCGCCGAGCTTCTCCCTCTCCATGTCGACCACTGCGGCCCAGATCCGGCGTCTCCCGACCACGGCGACCCCATGATCGGGAACCGCTCTCCGTGCCGGCGTTGGCGAGTACGGGCCGCGCCGTCTGCCAACCCACCGGGGCTCCGGTGGCTGCATCCCCCGAGCCACCTCCGTCGGAGCTCTGTGCCCGCATCTCCTCCTAAACGCCTCCGACTCCGCCTCCGCGCGCCCGACCCTGCCGCACCGGAGCAGGCGCCGCCAGCGCCGAAACCCCCTCGTGAGAACCGTCTCCTTAGCTTCCTCTCTCTCTCTCTGTTTGCTTTCAAAATTCCTTTCCTTTTGTTTTTTTTCTGACCTTTTTCTCTCATCTAACTCTTCTTATTTCTAAACCCCTTTTTGCCTTGGTTGGAACAACACAGCAGTAGGGCGTAGGCCTGCTGTGATATCAATCATTATTATTATTATATTATATTACTCATACATTATGTAAGTATGTTTACATAAATATTAGTATAAGATACATAAATGTATATTAATAGTATTTCAGTGTTACTAATATTACAATTTGCATAATATTAATATATTTGTTATTATTATTAATTACTAAATTTGTTGCCATTAATATATGGTACATGTTTTATTATATGCATTTTTATAGGATAAATTTTACCATTGTAGTTATATTATTAGCCCTATTATTATATGTATATATATTTCTTTTAAAATTTAATTTGTAAATAAAAATATTTATATATATTTTCCAACATTTTTGTAACAAAATATAGTTTTGTACTTTGACCCTATATGTAATTTTCAAACTGGATTTCAAAGCATGTATGTATTTTATTGTTGTGGTATTTTAAATAAAGTTTTTGATCTAAAATAATATAATAGTATTTTCTAATTAAATTATTTTTTTGAAACTTTCAAGTATGTATTACCTAAAGGAAATTTTTATCAATAAATATATATATTTTGACTTAAAGTGTTATTTTGACATAACTTAGAGTTGCCCTAAAAGTTTTCTAGATTTCTAATATGTTTTCAAATAATAAAAATGTAGCTTTCTATCTAAATATCCTATTTTTACAACTTAGATTTTTTTTGCCTAAAAATATTTTGGACTAATAAAAATATAGTTTCCAATTGATAAAACGATTTCCTAAAAAACTATTTTAACTAATAAAATATAATTTCAAAATATTATCTAATCTTGACTGATTGTTCATTTTCAACATCTTGCGAATTCGAACTCCTTCACACCAAACGGGGCCATTGGATTATTGGGACCTGTCAGATCACCACCCCAGGCGACCCACAAGGCAAGACACCTTGTCTTTACTGTTTAAATTTCCTGCTCAATATCATGCATGTTTTAGTTGTTTCTTTTTAAATTATATGTAAATGCAAATTACTATATTTTATACAATTGGCTTAGAGTTAAGGGACCACCGTATGTGCATCTCATAAACTGTCACGATGTGCCACGGATTGTGTGTGAGTGGTGAGTCGCATATAGCTTTGGACTTGCGTACCGACCGTACATCGGTGCGTACAGGCCGTGCGTTAGGATATAACTGTCAATAGATTGTGTAGAAGAATTGGCGGTTATTAAGGATTAAACAGTGTCGTGGAGACGACGCATGTGTAGTATCATTGGGGGGAGGGGACAGTTATTAGTGTAGGGGCTACATTTTATTTTTACACACATTTTGGGCCGAGGGTGACTCTTCGGAGCACTACCTTCTGTCCAAGGCCGATTGTGACTCGGATGAGCGCTACTTACTGCCACTCTTTACTTTTCTGCTGAGCCTACAGCCCCTGCGTAGAACGTTGTCCTCAAAGTGCATATCACCTAGAATGGGTAGGAACCTTTACTCATGCATACTTTTCTGTTGAGCTTATTTATTCAGTTTATCGGCATGATATTATGTGTCTTGTTACGTCCCTCTGAGGACCTGGTTTTTCCCCAGGTGTGTGTTCATGTTTTATACAGGTGCTCTAGCTAAGGCCATCCTTCCTCCATGATGATTGCTCTTGGACTCGTCACTTGCTCTCGCTTGCTAAATTCTTTTCTTGTATACTTTTCCATATTTAACTTGGTTGGTAGTGGACCTTGTCTCCGCCCAACTATCGTGTACATGACAAACTCAAAGTTGCTTTATATCATTATTTATCTGTGGATGAGATTTAGTTGTCTTGGATTACTACATTTATAGCTTATGTATACATACGAGGTCCATATATTTCGTATGTATACAGCTGGCATGTCTACGTACTTGGTCCTACGTATTTTGGGACTGGGGCGTTACATATCTCCTGGATGCATCTTAATTTGATTGTATCCTGAAAATCCGTCCATGAAAGACATGCGTTCAAAACCACATGTATTGTCTATTATTACATCGTTAATCGGAAATAGAAATTTGTCTTTTGGACAAGCTGCATTAAGATCTCGAAAATCTATGCAAACTCAGACTTTTCTATTCTTCTTCATGACAGGTACAATGTTGGCAACCCAGTCTGGATATTGTTCTTCACGAACAAAGCCACATGTGATCAGCTTTTTGACTTCTGCTTCAATTGCATCCATCATATCTGGTCGAAAATGTCGATGTTGTTGTTTTACAGGCTTGGCATTAGGAAGAATATTGAGTTTATGAGTAGCTACTTTAGGATCTAGACACGGCATATCCTCATAACTCCATGCAAAGATATCAATATATTCTTTAATCAGTTTTATCAACTCTTCCTTTTCAGCTTCAGAAATATTTTTCCTGATGAATATTGGCTTAGACGTAGTTCCATCTCCAACATCAATCTGGATAATTTCATCTTCTGTAGGTGGCTGTCGTTGTTCAAAATGAAGCTCCCATTGAGTGTCCATCTGTTGTGCCCAAGGGTCATTTTCAAATGGTTCAGATTCACCATCGGTTTGAACCATGTTGACTGAAAAGACGCACTCAGATTCATCATAATAGTCTCCTCCAGAATATAAGAATTGTAAAAAATTGGAAGAATATTCTTCCATATTTTCTTTGTACATGTGGGATGTATCCGATTCAATGAACATAATTTCTTCAGAATATGAGGATTGTGAAGAACTTGAAGAGAATTCTTCTTGTATATCCTCGTTAAACATGTGGGACGGATCGTATCCCAACCCATGACGAGTTTTCTGATAAAATGGATCACCACACAATGGTAACCGTCTACTTTTGCCTTGATTGAGACCTTGCATAGTCTTCAAATCATTTTCCATATTCTGGATAATCTTAAGAGATTGTTGACTTTATTTGTCAATTTGGATTTTTCTTTATCTTTCTATCTAAGATCATCTGTCTGAGTGACAGGGATATTTCAAGCCAGACCAAACATAATTTGGCACTTTTTTTTGTTAGACAAAATCAAAAAATAAGATTCTTCATGACGTCTATAAGTCACACAATCTTGTGATGATGAGGCTACAGGAAGAAGATAGGGAGAAGATGTTAGGAACCTTTGAGCATAAGGTCCAACATCGACATGAGGAGGAAAAGAATTTTCTTTATGATTAATGTATAAGGTTTCCTCTGTATTTATGTCATTTTTATATTGATGACTTTGATCATCAGAAGATAAAGTCATTCTTTCAATAAATTTGACAGCCATGTACTCCAAAAGAAAATCTTCATTGATATTAGAAAGTACAGAATGATTAATATTTACGTCATTTACAAATTGACTACTACGCTTTGGATTGATCATTAACGGACCGTCATCCGTCTTCTGCGTAGACTTGCCAAGGTTGATGATCAGTGGCTCTGGCTCATTCGTATGAGAAGTTTGTCCTTTGACCTTGATCATGAGAGGTTGAACTTGGCTCTTGGCTGGAATATTCACTGATTTCTCAGACGAAGCTCGAGTTCTTCCTTTAACCTTGATCAACAGAGGTTGGTTATTGACAGGTTGGGGTTGGATTCGACCTTTGACTTTAATCTTCAAAGGTTGCTCTTCCGGAGGATCTTCATTGATAGATTGATCTTCGACAGGTGATCGATCTTCGGCCATATCCGATATCTCCTTCATATGCTCCTGTTTGTAGAGTATTGAATCAGAGAAATAGGCTTTAACACCCTTAAAAGGATTGATATCTGTAAATTTAGTCTTCACAACCCCTTGAGAATCTATGTACTTGAAGCATTGGTGGAGAGTTGAAGGCACAATGTTATACTCATGTATCCACGGTCTTCCAAGAAGTATATTGTAAGATACATCTGAGTTAATAACATAAAAAGTCGCCATAGTTCGAAGATCACCAATTTGAATCTTCAGACGAATCTTCCCCAATGGTTTACTCTTTCCAGAGTTGAAACAAACTATTATGGTACTAGTATGAGTCAAATCGCTAGTAGGAATCCTCAAGGGGCATAGCATACTCTGAAGAATAATGCTAATAGAAGACCCAGGATTAATATATATCCTGTTAATTTTAGTAGATTCAATATACCCTGTATAACACAAAGGCCTGTCATGTTTATTATGCTTCAACAGCATATCTTCTTGTGTGAAAGTAATGTTAGGAATTGCTTCCATCACACTATGACATTGTGGACATGACACTGGTATATTGTCAGGACTCTTGAGTTGAGCTAAGAATGAATCACCTTGTAGCAAAGCTTCACTCAAAGTTTTACGACTTTTTTTAGATAGGCGAAGCAGTTCAAAGATCGAAAGTCTAGCCGGAGTATTAGCTAGTTGGGCTAGAATATCGAACTTGTAGGATTTCATCACCGTCCCTTGATTTGAAGCAGATTTCAATGGGACGTCAAAGCGTACTGCTTTCTGTTTCCCTTTCTCAACCACAGATGGTTTAGAAGGTCTTGCGTCAACAAGAACATGAGATGGTTGAGCTGGTAGTGTTTCAGCAACGTCCTCCGCTTCTTTCGAAGTTTTCTTATAATCTTTGTGGTACTCTTTTCCAGATCTCGTACCAGCAAATGTTTCTTCTTCAGACTCAGGAGAATGAAGTACCATATTACAGGTTTTGTTCTTCTTTTCCTTAGTCTTCTTTTTGCGAGGATTTTTATGAGGGATCTCAAAACCTAATCCAACAGTGGATTTTTGACTTGGAATTTGTAAAGGAACTCGCATTCCTTTATCATAGTTCAAACATTTCGCCTTCTGAAAGTCATAGCCTATCTTTTTATGAGATGGAATGATTGTTGACTGTACATGTGAATGGGTAGCGGACTTTCAATAGATGGTTTAACAGAGGAAGAAGAAACAGAAACCTTTGCAACCACAGGAGAAGGAGGCATAAAAACCTCTGTAGCCACAGGAGAAGGAGGAATAGAAACCTCTGTAGCCACATGATAAGGAGGAATACTCGGGGCAGAAGGAAAAATTCCTGTAGAAGCTTTCTCATAAGCAACCAATACTTGTTGTGCCCTGTATAAGGGGACACTACTCATTTCTAACCATTGCTGATGAGTAAGTTTGAGTTTGGTAGAAGGAGCTAAACTTGGAGGGTATATATTCAGACCCCTCAATCTATCCTCCAAAGGAATGTCATCCCAAAGATGATCCAAATCATCATGATCTGGAGTTACAACATAAGAAATCATATTGCAGGTTTTGATTTTCCTACCTTTCTTGGATTTTAAAGTTTTACCTTCATTCTCTATTTCAGGTACTAAGTCAGGATGTACTCACATGATTTTACCATTTTTTAATGTGAGAGGCAATAATCCTTCATTTTACTCTCTAGCAGGCGGAAGATTTACAATTTTTATTGTCGTCTTAGGGATTGGGACAATCCCATCTGGAACTTGCTGTGGAGAAAAATCTCCAAATTGAAGAGAAATCATATTAGTTGTGACCGTATGCTCATCATTGGTTAAAGCGATGGTATTGGCATTATCAATCCTGGATTTTCTTCTTTAAGACGTAGCAAGCTTTGGTAGGATAATTTATGTATCTATGATAGATACAATATTTGGGATTGTCAGTCAGATTCACCTCATTAGGCCTTTTTGGCTCCGGAATCTGGAGTTTGCCACTCTTAACAAGACATTGGAATATTCCTGGGATATCACTGTCATCAAAAGAGTACTCTTCTTTTGGTTTAGAAGACTTCGGATTATTCAATGTTGTTTTGGTTTTTGAAAGGTTAACCACTAGGATTTCCTTCCCCTTCCCATTGCGATTGCCGGAATTATTGCCTGAAGAACCTTTCTTTCCTTTGTCTTCTGAGGCAAAGATCATCCCGTGTTCATGAGCCAACCTACCATTGGTCTCGGCTGAAACTGCTGCTATAATGAACGAGGCCTAATTTGTGAATTGAGAGCACATAAAGACAGCAATAGATGGTCGCAGATTCATTTTACACGTATCAATCAATGCTGAATCTGGCATACCCGGAGGCATTTTCAAAGTTGCATGTCGGAAACGTTCGATGAACGTCCGAGTATCTTCCTTCTCCTTTTGTTTGATTTCTATTAAGGAGGACATATTCATGTCCATGCCCCCTTCATAGAAACCGGAGAGAAACATTGCTTTAAACTCGTCAAAAGACGATATGCAATTGTCGAGTAGACTGCGATACCAGTCATAAGCTGAACCTGTTAAACACCCGATGAAAACTCGGGTAAGAAGAGCATCATTCTTCTGCAGATGCACAGTTATAATATCAAAATAATTGATATATTGACTAGGAGAAGCCTTTCCATCAAATAACACCATCGACTGTGGCTAGAATTTTGGAGGAAAGGGTACATCATTCCAATAAGGAGGATAAGGTTGCTTAATCTCTAACCTCTGGAGTTGATCCTTGTGCTTCAGAACTTCAAACTGTGCTTTTAAATCACGCATGCTTGAATATCTTCACTAGTTTGAGGAAGCACATTCGATTGAATAGTTGATGGGTGTACCATAACCCCCACCAGAGGTGGTAAATTTTCTGGAATGGTAGGATCTGGAACTGCAGAATTTTAATTGATTGTAGGTTCTTGAGTAAGATTATTCAAAGGTGTATCAACCTCTTGACTATCTTGAGTTTGTGCTGCTACCTGAGCCGGTGTTATCTCTGCCGGTTGAATAGTTTGCTGAGTTATTATTATTTGATGCATACTTTGCATCATAGCAAGCATATCCTTCAGTGATTGTTCAACTGCAGAAAGATGTTGTTCTGTATTAGCAGTTGATGTCTCCGATTCATCTCCGATAACATATGATTCAACCTCCCTTTAAGATACAGAGGGATTGGTGTAGAAGTATGAATCAACGCTATCAGTTTCGGACTCTAAAGACTGGGTTCCCCCAGCTTCTAAATCTGAAGATTGAAACTGTCTTTGACTTCTTGACCGAGTATTCTGATATACCCCTTCGAAACTATCAAGAAGTCGATTGAACTGTTGTTGACCAGGAGTCTGGGACGAGTTGCATCTTAGACGTCGTCCTCTATTGGTATGAGATGCCATATTGACTGATGCATATGACAACTCATGTTCTTGATCATCAACTGATTGCTGAGGTGAATTGTAGATTAACCGATCAAAAATTGACCGTTTAGAAGCCGAACAGCAACACTTGATTACAATCTGGTGACACTCATAATGGTGATCTTCTTTGGGGAGTGTCACAGGAGATTTTCTGTTTTTACACTTTTGTACGAGTAACTCGCGTAAATCAGAAGGGGTAGAGGGAGTAGTCTTCTTTATTACATTTGGGACAGAGAAACGTTTAGTCCCTTGTGTATAAAGTAGATTACTGGCTGCATTAGCAGAACCAAACTGTACATTTTTACGCGCTTGGAGTTGCGTGCGTAAATCTTGCGATTTTTGTGCACAAAGGACTCCATTAGCATTACGCGTAATTTAAAGTTTTGGTACCTTGCGTAAAGCAGTGTAAGAAGGTTGTTGGTGAAAAACTAAAGTTCTACCAATAATAGAATTCATGTTTTTACGCTGCATGCGTGCAGGTAAATTCCCTTTACATGCAAAGGCATCATTGTGAACTTTATCTACGCTGTCACCGACAGGAGATTTACCTTTACGCGTAGAGCACAAAACATGAGTATCTGCCATATCACAGACGAAAGATTTTTCTTTACGCGTAGAGCGTAAAGTTTGGGTGTCTTCCACGTCACAGACGGGAGACTGGTTTTTACGCGCAGAGCGTAAAACTTGAGCGTCTGCCACGTCACAGACGGAAGACTTATTTTTACACCCAGGGCATATCACTGAAGTTGAGACTGCCTCGTCACGGACGGGAGCCTCCACAACAGAAGTGGAAAGGATTCCTTTGCCTTCAGAGACAGGAGGGAGATCCGAGGATGCTTTGGACTTAGGAATCCAAACTTTTCGCGCCTTTCGCGATTTCTGAACATTGGAGCAACGAATACTACCCCCAGTTCAGAGTATTTCTTCGTAAACAGTATGGTCGAAGTGCACAACCAGAGTCTTCTTTGTCGATCCGACCGACACATCATCATATTGAGCAATTGCCTTCTCGTCAGAGGAGAAGGTCGTCCCCAGTAGAGTCGCCATTTTGTTAAGTGAAACACCAATAAATATAAATACCCGGCACAACGTAGATAAGAGAATCAAAAAAAGATTATGGGGGTCTGATGATGGTATATATTTTGTTTATGCATTTTATTATTGTCCCTTCTTGTACAGTATTTAGTAAAATTACTTATCTTTGATTTTACTTGTATATGTAGCAAAAATATGTTATTGAGGATTGTTACAAGAAGTTCATCCTGCGTTTGATGGGGAATTCATGGCGAAATTGGAAATCCTCTATATCTCGAAGTTTAAAAAAAGTTGTAGATGCTGGTGTGGATGTATTTCGGTGTATTACCCTTCTCAAGCCGGATGAACCTACATACCGCGAGTGGGATGAATTTGTAGAGATTCGCACCTCAGATCAATTTAAGGTAAATTTGAAAGATAACTATTTTTAATCATGTGCATTGTATAAGTGTTGTAAGCCTTGTCTTAAATTATTTTGTGTAGGAATTTAGTCAAACGAAGCAGGCTGCAAGGGCAAAACAAACAATGCCTTCTACTCTGAGCTGTAAAGGTTATGCAAGATATGAGCATGATTGGGTATAAATTCTACTTGCTTTAAATTTATGTATATTTAAAATTATCTTGCATGCAATAAACTTGATCTCTTTTAATCATTTTGTCATTCGATTTTTGTTAGAAAATTGAAAATGCGAGCAAATCTATATCGAGGGTAGACCTTTGGATCGAAGGACATAAGAAAAGGAAGGGAGAAATAGGGGAAAACCGATCAACGATGCTGCAGAGAAGGCAATTGTATGTAATTAAAACTTATTTATTTTAAATTCATTATTATCTTGTATTTTTTAATGATTTTTTCAATATGCTAATACCATTTATTTTCTAGTCGAAAATAGAAAAATATAAAGAGCTTCCAGATAGCTCGACCTCCATAAATGAGGATCCAGTGAGTAAATATTTTGGTCCAGAAAGCTCAGGTTCTGTTAGAGGTCTTGGATAGAGGCCCAATTACAAAATAAAACATGGATGCAATCTGTTGTGAATGAGTTACTCGCAAAACTCAAGATCTTACACAAAAAATTCTAAGAGAGCTTAGGCCTGACATGGTAAGTTGTGATAATTTTATCTTCAACTCTAGTGTTTTTCTAAAAACTATGCAATCATAAGTTTTATAAAACTCAAATTATGAAATCGGTTTATAGTTTCCCGGAGAGCCTAGTAATAGAGAAGCATTGACACCTCCCTCAACTCGACAGATATATTTTGTGGTAGTGCTATTTGTATTTAACCCCGAAATATTAAATTTACTTTTAGTTTCTTGTTTCATTATAGTCCAGTCAAGAGAGTGTGAATGCTAGTGCTACTATAAACCTTATGGGCGCTAAGTGCAACCTGTTAAATTGGACTGCCACAGGACAGGTGGTGGCAAAGGCGGAAATTGCTTCCACGGATTCTACTTCAATGGTACATCATGTTATACTTGGGCCAGATTGCTACAAAGTTTGGGTTAAGAAAGTTTTAGTTCCAGATGTTACTTTGTTCCGAGCCTCAAGAGAATTTTTTACCCTTGATGACACTATAGGAAGTACAATTGCTTGGCCATACAAATATATTAGTTTTGAAGAGATTCAGGTAATTAAATTATTAATTTTTAAGTTTAACTTAAGTCCATTCTATAATATTTATAAAGCAGGCTGTTGAATAATACATGCTTTCATATTGAGTATATATACATCTGTGGTAATCAGTCAATCTTTCTTGCTTATTGTTTCAGGTGAGTACCAATAGGTTGCTAAGTTCTTGACCGGTAAAACTTTTTTTTGTGGTAATGTCGAAAATGCGACTGAAGTTGTTTTAGGTACGCCAAAATTTTCATCCTCCTTATTTTGATATGCAATTTGCACAACTATTACATATATATTGGTTATTAACCTTTTCACTATATACTACTCCTCTATTACATACACTGGGATCAATGATTCCAGAGACAGCAACCTGTAAATTTGCATCATCCTTCTTCATAGTGTCAGTTACCTGCATATTTCTTAATAATTTCTTAATAATTTGCTGAATAAAGTCTGGGAAGGCTGTTACCAGCATATTGAAATGAGTCTGGGAAGGCTGTTACCTGCATATTGAAATGAATCTGGGAAGGCTGTTACCTGCATAATTTTTTAATAATTTGCTGAATTATTTGCTGAATAATTTCTTAATAATTTGCATCATCCTTCGTCATAGTGAAATGAGTCTGGAAAGGCTGTTACCTGCATATTTCTTAATAATTTGCATCATCCTTCTTCATAGTGTTAGTTACCTGCATATTTCTTAAGAGTGTATCATGTAACCTGCAGTCTGTAGAATTGTAGGTGTCATCCTAGATGTAGGATAAAACTAATTTGTGTAACCAAAAGCTTATTCCTTATAGGTTTCTAAAGCTTATAGCTTATAAGTTTCTAAACCTGCAGATTTATTCATAGTGAAAGGAGAGCTTATAGCTTACAGGTTGGTACATGAAATTTAGCAACCTGTAAGCTTATTATTGGTACATGAAATTTAGCAACCTATAAGCTTGTTGTTGGTACCAAAATCTTATAGCTTACAGCTTATAGATTTCTTCATAATGCACCAAAAGCTTATAGCTTACAGGTTAAACTTTAATGCACCAAAACTTTTATACATGAAATTACAAGTGCACTTTCAGAACAATACATGCCCAATTGCATAGCATACACATTTTATTGTCTTGCCATCATATTACACTGCATATCCATGTCATTACAGCTGCTGCATTTCAAATTAGGACAACTGCCTTCATTAAACATTCCTTGCATTCGCTGATACATGTTAGTATCCAAGCATTGTATGCCTGAAATGACCAAATGCATTCACTTCCTGCATTTGATATATTCCACTGCATTCATACAAATCACATTGAAGTATCCTACACCCGTCCATACATTACTGATACAACTTGGTATCAGAACACGTGTATTGAACTGTAGGCACTATCTATCAAGCATCAATTGGTTTGTAATGGATGAATTCACATTCTAAATTCTCTAGATGCATAGCCCATCACTTGCCTACATGTCCCATGTTAGATCCATCATATTGGGTCGAGCAGTGATGCACACTCTGTTTAGCATTGGCTTACACTAGTACATCCATTTCCATGCCTTTGCATACTATTTTCCCTCTTCCTTTTACTGCAATATAATGTACTGCATTAGGACCTGTACTAAACTTCAATTAACTATTGTCATTAGCCTATTGCAATGCCACTTGAGCAATTGCCCTGCATTTAGCCACTGGCCTTGCATTTACTGCAAATGTCTGCACTCTAATTGACATCCTACACATCGTCATTGCATCACCTGTCAAACATCCCACTGTATATAGAGATTTGCCTTGCATCTTCAACTCCATGCCCCTTTGTAATGTTTCAGTAGGCAACAAGTGTTGTCCCAGATATGATGGGTTCAGTTTTGTTGTACTTTACTTTACTTTGGGTATATGAAGTTGAGGTTTGCCTTAGCCCAATTACCTGTTGGTTCATATAGTCATGCATTGCATATGGGTTGCCTTAGTATTGTGGGCTGTTTGAGAGTTTATATATGATGTATATATGATATATTAGTGTTTGGGTTATGTTATACTATATATGTATATTTTAGATTTGACAAATAAGTTAGAGGTAGAGTGTTAGTTGGGCAGTATTAGAAAGCAGGGGCTTTTGGCATTGCTTGCCCTGCCCTTGTTGCATTAGCAGCATGTAGAGGTCTCGAGTATAGAGGATTATCCATTATTCAGGTTATGGAAGAGGTTTGGACTCGAGCAAACAGTTGGGTATTGATGGAATTATATAAGTAGGACTGTCAATATGAAAGTGCTTGGTATAAGGCCTGTGTTGTTGCAGTTAAGAGAGGATAGGGTGTAGTAGAGATATTTGGAAATAGATAAGTAAGAGTATGTTGAAATATTTCAATGAGTGTTAGTTAGAGTGAAGGAATGGCAGCATTGGCCATGGCATGTATAGGTTAGGATGTGTTATAAGTTAGTATCACCTGTAAGAGAGTGCACCTGTTAGGGATGGTTGCCATTTAATTCCACGAATAATGACCTGTTAATTTTGTGCCATTATTGATTGTAGCTCTGAATCTTCAAAGACTACTTTGATGTTCTGTCTAAAAATATTCGTAAGTGCAATTTTGGTTGAATGAATGAC
>JANAVB010008800.1:11285326-11310326 GCA_029216955.1 Iris pallida | reverse complement strand
TCACTATATTTCATTGATTGGCCATTGATTATGTGATTTTTATATTCTATTATAAATTATTGAGTCGGGAATGTGAAATACCAACGATGTGTGATCTGACCTTAGACAGTATAGACAGTAATTTATTATTACAAAGTAGACAGTGTAGACAGTGATTTATTATTGCAATTAGACAGTGTAAACAGTAATTTATTATTTCAAAGTAGACAGTATAAACAGTGATTTATTATTGCAAAGTAGACCATGTTTCTTTATTGTATTATTTGATGTAGACAGTGTAACTTTATACAATGTAGACAGTGTAACTTTAGACAGCGTGGACAGTGTAGACAGTGTCGTGTAATTGTCCCGAGACCGATCACATATCAAAGGTACTTCTAACAGTTAGGGAAAGTATTTTGTGTCTATTTATTTGCTACTGGTTTTCCGTATTTTCTGTTTATTTTCAAAACATGTAATTGATGTCTAACCTCTATTGTATAGTCATTTTTATTTATTAAAATTGCATTCAATGAACTGTGCTCTTTCCATTCCTGACTGAAAACTAATATTTTTCAGGTTAGCCGTGGATTCACTTAGCATGGAAGATACGGGGGTACTTGCAGACAAAAGCCTAGAGACTAGCTAGATAGTCGAGTTATAGTTATTTAATATTTGTACAAGTTTATATTTTTCTGCAAATGTAAAACTTGTGATCATTGTAAATTAAATTAATTTTGTGAATGAGTATTATTTGTGATTTTGATCTTCATGGCCGTGACAGCGTTCTACCGCTGATACTGCAACATAGGCTGGCTTGGACATGTCTCGTATCCGTTTAAAAAAAATGGGTGCGGGTCGTGACATAATCCCTTGTCGTATGCGTCACAATAAACTAAAAATCCTCCATTCCCGTCTGGAAGCGTGAGAATGGGGACTGTCATCAATCTCTGCTTCAACTTCTCGAATAAACTCTGACACTCTGCTGTCCAAGAAAACAGCACATCCTTGCGGGTCAACTGCGTCAATGGCGCTGAAATTCGAGCGAAGTCTGACACAAACCGCCGGTAATAGCCAGCCAATCCAAGGAAACTCCGAACTTCTGCGATAGTGCTAGGTACTGGCCATGTCTCTATGGAAACTATCTTCTGGGCGTCCACTTCCACTCCACCTCTGGTGATGATGTGACCTAAGTACGAGATATGATCCAACCAAATCTCGCACTTACTGAACTTCACGTACAACTGGTGCTCCCTGAGAATCTGAAGAACTACACGGAGATGCTGCTTATGCTCCGCTTCACTCTTTCTATAGACCAAGATGTCGTCTATAAACACTATCACGAACTGGTCCAACTAGGTCATAAAGATACGATTCATGAGGTCCATGAATGCGGCTGGCGCATTGGTCGCTTCAAATGGCATAACAAGAAACTCCCAATATCCATATCTGGATCAGAATGCTGTCTTCGGGATGTCTTGCTATCTGACTCTGACATGATGGTACCCTGACTGCAAGTCAATCTTCGAGAATACAGCTGCTCCCTTGAGCTAATTAAATAAGTCATCTATCCTTGGTAGAGGATATATGTTCTTAATTGTTACAGAGTTCAAGGTACGATAATCAACACATAATCTTGACGTACCATTTTTCTTTTTTATAAGAAGCATCGAGGCTTCCCAAGGTGATCCGCTAGCACGAATGAATCCCTTGGTTCTAAGTTCTTCAATCATCTTGTACAAGATCTCCAACTCTGAAGGCGCCATCCTATAAACTCTCTCTGACACTGGTGCTGATCCGGGAATCAAATCAATGGTGAACTTGATCTCTCTCTCTGGGGGGCATGCCTGGAAGTTCTTCGGGAAATACGTCAGAAAACTCTTCTACAACTCTGAAAAACTGAACTGCTGCTGCTACTGCCATCCGCAATGCTGGGGAAGAAGGTTCTACTCCACTTCGGAGAAATAAAAACTTTGGCTCACCAGGAATACTAAAAATAATCTTGTCGATATGGCAATCTATTCTAGCATACTGGTTCCCCAACCAATCCATTCCGAAGACCACATCATAATCTGCCATCGGAAACTATATCAACCTAGCAGGAAACTCTCTACCGCTAACTACGATTCGACACGAGAAAAACACTCTATCTACTCCCACAAGACCGTTACCAGTAAGTATATTAAGCCCTACTGATAATGACTCGGTCTCCTGTCCTATCCGTGTCACGAATCGTGCAGACATAAATGAATATAATGCACCCGAATCAAATAATACTGATGCAGGAAAAGAGTTGACGAGAATGGTACCTGCCACAACCTCACCTGATGCCAACTCCTCCTCTATGGTCAAAGCCGTCGCTTGACCTTGTCCTCTGGGTGCTGGTCCCCTCTGCTGGAAACCTCTATGGCGGTTCTGAATCTGAGCTTGGACCTGGGCATACTGCTGCGGTCTCTGCTGCTGGAATGCTTGAGCCTGAGGCGCCAATAGCCTCGGTGGCTGGTACTGTTGCTGCTGTACTGGTGCTGGTCCCCTCACCGAGGGACTAGTATGGGCCGATAAGGATGAACCAGCTCTCTGTGGGCAGGACCCTACCATGTGGTCTGATACCCCACAAACCAAACACAATCCTTGTGTTCGGTGACATTCTGATACTACATGCCGTGGCTTCCCACAATGAGTGCAGCCCATTGTGGAAGACTGCCTCCACTTTTGCTGCTGAGGGTACGTCGAAGTCGAATGCTGAACCGACATACTGATGCTGCCTTCCTCGGAGCTCCAATGGTCAAGGCCCTAGCTGTCGGGGCTGGTGCTGAGGACTGGGTCATCTGACCATAGGACCGCTTCCGTCCTCCAGTTATGTCCACTATTCTCTGGAAGGTATACGCATGCCTCCTAGCTGCTCGCAAAACAGCATTGAAAGTCTGATGCTCAAACTGCTCCACTGCTAGAATGATCTCTAGGTGGAGTCCATGCTGGAACCGCTGCGCTCGGTCAAACTCAGTTGCCAGCAAGGTGGGAGCAAATCGACTCAGTCTTGAAAACTCGACCGCATATCCATCGACCGTCCTGCTTATCTGCTTGAGATTGGTGAACCTCGTCTGTAGGTCGTGCCGAGCTACAGCATCGAAGGACTTGATCTAAAACTTGTCACTGAATACCGTCCATGGAACAGGCGTCGCCAACCCAACTGCTACCATCACCCACCAGGTGCGAGCTAGGTCCAATAACTGTAGGCGTACTACAGCTACCTTCTCTCCTTCTCGAGTCTTGGCTGCAACCAAGATAATCTTGATGTCATGGAGCCACGCATCAGCTGCAATAGCGTCTTCACTACCGTTGAAGAAGGGAGGATTGAGGCACATGAAACTGCTAGCTGCATTGTTTCCTTGATAACCAACACGGCCTATGGCATCCTGTACTGCCTGGTACAGGGCATCGCTCCGACGATCTTGAGATGCAAGCAATTTCCTGATGAGACCCACCAAGGTTCCATCGTCAGGCTCTGCAGGATGGACTGGCTGAACTGGTGGCTCTTGACCCCCAGTAGGCATGACTCTGGAGGCTACCCCTGAATGCTGGGCTTGATCTCCAAGTTGCTGCTGGTTTACTGGAGGTGCTCCGCCTTGCTGATCGGTAGGACCAGGAACAATGCTGCTGAAGAAACGACATGGAGAACAATAAGGAAGGACCACGATAGATCAAGGATATAAGCATGTGATCATGTCACGCCCCAGAACCAGAATACTGGAGAGCGGGAGCAGACATAGCTAGCTACGTATATTGAAGTACAACCCACCTCGCTATACGGTCACGGCTGTCTAGATACATGAGGGTTTAACTACAAGCCAACAGTCTCTTATGGTCATGAACAATCCTAGTGTCTCAATCACAAGCAAGTAAGTAAGTGTTACAAGATATAAGATCACCAAATATACAATAGTAAGGCGTCCCAAACATTACATATTCAGCTGATCATGAAGCTAGTCGTTACAAAATCTCAGGACTAGCAAGAGTTTAGTCATACATGATCAACCCTAGGATCCATCAATCATGTTACAGCCCGTAGGCAGACAGTAAATAAGGTACAATACGAGCTAACACGTGCTCGCCGGCTAAACGCCTCAAAAGAATAATTTTACAATAAAGTGGGAGGACAAAAAGAAACCCACTGGTTGCCAGGGTTATGCCTGGTGGTCACCATCTGGCTGGAAGACAGGTGGATCCTCTGGTGCTGCTCCGATATCTGCCACACAAAACCAGCTGGGTCAAATCCCAGAAAGAGCAAGTGCCACAAAGGAGGCTTCACTTAGGAACTAAAACCAGCATATCATAATAGAATATTAAAGATAATAAATAAAGAACTGATAATAATAGAGATAACAACAGTAAACTGAGTACGAGAAAACCATTCAAGTAGCCAGGTCACAACCCTTAAACCAAATAAGGACCGAGGTTGTAACCCTTCACCTGAATAGAAACCTGTCTCAAATACTATTGGTATAGTGAAGACAATAAATGAAGAGAGGACACAGAACTGCTCTGGAAGCTAGGTTACAACCCTTAAACCAAACAAGGACCGGGGTTGTAACCCTTCGCCTGAGCAGAACTGGACCCCTGATCTGTATTGCTAAGGCCGGTATAAATAATTAATCATGCTTGTTGAAGTAAGGTAAAACATGACGAGCATGGCATGGGGTACAATAAGACAATAAACGAAGAGAGGACACAGAACTGCTCCGGGAGCCAGGTTACAATCCTTAAACCAAACAAGGACCGGGGTTGTAACCCTTCGCCTGAGCAGAACTGGACCCCCGATCGTTATTGTTAAGGCAAGCATCAATAATCATGTCATGTCATAATCTTGCACAGGATTAGGATAAGACATGCTAGAATAAACTCCATCCAATTAATCACGGCCAATCAAGAGTACGGCTTGATACTTTTAACTAACTAGGGTTATCACAGCCTAGTTACTAGCAAGATGCAATGAGATTATCCCAACAGCCACAAGCCCTGCAGACCATCCGGTTATCCAGGTCGAATGTCCGTTTAAGTAGGGTGCACCACATGACTGTGTGCTGGAAATGTGCCCTACTCGTCGGTAGGCTACAAGTCCACTTAAAGCGCCCAGATAACGGGATTGCCTGTAGTCGGAAATCTCTTCATGTCTACTGAATGATTCTAGTTTATTACCCTTAGTTAATTATAGTAGGTATCCCTGACCGTGGTACTCAGGGATCCCATCCTAGACATGATGCAAGACAATACTGGTTTATTGTGCAAACGCAATCATCCACGGTGTCCAGGTTAATCATCCTTGTCAGGTCATGTCATGTTAGCCGTCACAACAACAATTCGAGATAATCATGTCAGGCATGCTTGTCCTGCCATGCCATGCCATGTTCAATTATTATTAAAAAATAAATTCATGATTATCAAGTTCATGACAAAAGGCGTAAGGATATAAAATGGGCGTAAAATATCTAAAAAGGGATAAAGAGTACGCTATAGGAACTCAAGTTATAATAGTACACAGAGCTATAGGAGAGTTATGCGGCTCAGGAATATGCGGCCAGGAATGATCTCATGCGGCTTGGGAAGGGAATCGGGTCCATGCGGCTGGGAGCAGCGGGGTCAGGTTCATGCGGCTCAGCAGGAAGGGGCTTGCGGCTGGCGAGTCATGTGGCTGGACACAAGTGGGTTGCATGCGGCTCAGTTAGGAACCCATGCGGCTAGGAATGCAAGGGTCCCATGCGGCTGAGGGGTCTCGGGTCCATGCGGCTCAAAGAGTCTAGCCTCATGCGGCTCAGGGTGAGAAGCGGTCTTATGCGGCTGAGGGGTCTCGGGTCCATGCGGCTCAAAGAGTCGAGCCTCATGCGGCTCAGGGTGAGAAGCGGTCTTATGCGGCTGAAAATAGTTGGTGCATATGCGGCTGATGGAAGGGAAATTCCATGCGGCCAGAAAATGAAAGGTGTGCATGCGGCTGAATGACAAGGGTCTTATGCGACTGATGGACAAGGGTCTTATGCGGCTGAGGGTAGCTTGCCGCATGAATGCTCATGCGGCCAAGTACTGCCCTGCGGCCAGAGAGCTATTCTTCTTCTCCAATTTCTGAGAAGAAGAACACCATGAGAGCCAAGTCCTCAAGCTCCACAACACCATCATCCGGAGCCCAAAACTGAACTTCCATAGGTCAAAACGGGGTAGAACGAAATTCTCTACAACATAGAACCCTCAAAACTCAAATTAACAGGATTAAGTAGATCAAAACCCAAGAAATCCGAAAATAAAGTAAACTTAAATCTAGAAGGATCTAGCCATGGAAAGTGAAAATGCCAAGTTCTAAAGTCCTTTAGAATGTAGTAAAGAAGAGAATGGAGCAATTAAAATCAAAGTTCCTCCATGAAGAAAGTTGCACTTGCCTAAGGCTCTCACTCTCTCTCTCGCTGGTAGGTGAAGGAATTAACGGAAGAAGAAGAAGATGATAAATGAAGAGAGAGAAAGGAGAATGGTAATAAATACAAATGGTGGTGGTAGGTAGGTGGGTTTACCTTGGTTCATGATGAACCAATGGCTAATCCCAAACCGAACCAAGCCAACCCGAACCAAGAATAAACCAAGCCACGGAGAAAAGCTAAGCAAGGAAATCATGCAATACAGGAATAAATACGTATACGTATTCCACATATGTAATACGAGCAACATGCATTACAGATCAGGTCAAGATTTCAGAAAGATTAAAAGACGCGAGTAGAGATCAAAGGCGAGTGTTGGTTGAGACATCTATTCAGTGAAACCCTCATTCATCTTGATTCACAAGACCTGTATGGGCCACCACTTAAACCGTATCACGCCCTAGAACCAGAATACTGGAGAGTGAGGGACAGACACAGCCAGCTACGTACATTAAAGTAAATCCTACCTTGCAATACGGTCACGACTGTCTAGATGCATGAGGGTTTACTTACAAGCCATTAGTCTCTTAAGGTCAAGAACAAGCCTGGTGTCTCAATCTCAATCAAGCAAGTAAATGTAACAAGATGGTAGATCATCAGACATACAAGGTAATAAGTTCCATACATTACATATTCAGATGATCATGAAGCTAGTCATAAAAAATATGAAGACTAGCAAGAGTTTAAGTCATACATGATCAACCCTAGGATTTGTCAATCATGTTACAGCCCGTAGGCAGACAGTAAGTAAAGTTGCAAACGAGCTAACACTTGCTCGACGGCTAAACGCCTCAAAAGAATATTTTTATAAGGGAGTAAGAGAGCAAAATAAGAACCCACTCGTTGCCAAGATTGTGCCTAGTGGTCACCATCTGACAGGAAGGCTGGAAGATCCTCGGGTGCTACTCCGAAATCTGGCCATACAAAACCAGCTGGGTCAGACCCCAGAAAGAGCAAGTGCCACAAGGGAGGCTGTACTTTAGAACTAAAACCAGTACATTAGCACACAAGATCGTAGATGAAATAACAAAAGGCATGAGTTAGAGTAAACAGGGTGATAAACGATAAGATGACTAAAGGACCATTCCGGTAACCAAGTTACAACCCGTAAACCAAACAAGGATCGGGATTGTAACCCTTCACCTGAACAGAACTTAGTCTCTAACCAATTATCGATAAAGTGTAGCATACAGAAGCATGTACAGAGATAGTCATGTACTGGGTCTAGGCAAGACTAGACAAGATGGAACTCCATCTAACATTCACGGCCAAGCAAGAGTACGGCTTGATACTTTAACTAGATAGGGTTATCACAAGCCTCGTTACTAGCAAGATACAATAAGATATTCCTACAGCCACAAGTCCTGCAGACTATCCAGGTTATCCAGATGCAAGGTTCATGTTAAGAGTTATCATGTCTTGTTAGGTGACTTGAGTGCAACACATGACAGGGTGCATAGTAATCACTTCATGAAGTGCCCCACATAACAGTAAGCTGGAAATATGCCCTACTCGTCAGCAAGCTACAAGTCCATCAGGAAGGCGCCCAGATAACAGGATTGCTTGTAGCCAAAATATCTCTCTATATAAAGTACTTGATCAATCTAGTCATTATTCTAGTCAGATTCAGTATGTATTCCTGACCGTGGTAACCAGGGATACAAGTCCTAGACATGATGCAAAACAAGACTGGTAGCTTATACAAGCACATTCAATACAATCACCCTCGGTGTCATGAGAGTTTACTAGCATGTCCAGTTAGCCGTCGCAACAGCGTTCATGAGTTATTTGTCAAGATTACTTGTCAGGGGTGCACCACAACGGGTCACCATCATGTATTGGCCTGCCATGTTCTTGTCTAGAGTGCGCCACAATGGGCCACTGTCATGTCATGTTACTCGTACTTGTTGCTTGCTAGAAGTACGCCACAAGGGGCCACTGTCATGTTTTACTACTCTTTGATCATCGTATCGTGTTCACACATCATGGCCATGCAGCACATCATTTATACAAGCCAATATGTAGGTAAAGAAAAGACATAATCCTGAGTATACCCTAACGGGCCACCGTTTGGAAAGAAATCATATCGTGAAGTATAAAGTACAATAAAGCCAAAAAGTCATGGCAATTTGCATTGTAAAAGAAAGAAATACATAAAAGGGAAAAATACCAAAACAACGTGCGTCCAAAGGCTATGCGCCCACATGGTTCTATGCGCCTACATAGAGGCTGACATAGGCCAAGTCGTGCCGAGCCTTGTCGTGGCTCGTGCAAATCGTGTCGCGATTTTATAATAGCCGTACGTAGAAAATTGTGCCATGACTAAGAAAATCCTGCTAAGTCGTACCGCGGCTTGTACGAGTCGTGCCATGCCTAGCCATGGCATGCACGTGCCGTGTCGTGTCGTGTCATGTCATGCCAAGCTGGGGCACACATGAGTCGTGTCGTGATCGTGTGGGCAACTCATGGAAAAGCCATGAAAGAACTTGGCCAAAAGGATGCAAAACCCAGAAGATCATGAAAAGCCCAATTGAATGCTGCCTGACCACTATGCGCCCAAAGTGGGGGGCTATATACGCCCACATGGGAAGCCTCTATGCTCCCACATGAGGACGGTTATGCACCTAATTAATGGAGTCAAGACTCATGGCCAAGTGCCAAGGAAAAAGGCAAGTGCTGAGACATGCTTTAAAAGCCATGCGCCAACACAAGGCTATGCGCCCACATAGGGATGCACATATGCTCCCAAAGAGTGCTCACATATGCGCCCACATGGGGGAGGAGCCTGCTTTGGGCGCATGACAAGTCCATGCGCCCAAGCACTGTTCTTCTTCCCGACAGATCCAGGAAGAAAAATGTAAGGAAAGCGTTAGCTTCCGAGCTCCACTAAATCTCTATCCGGGGTCCAAATTCGGACTTCCATAGGTCAAAATGGGGTAGAACGAAATTCTCTACGATATGGAACCATCAAAACATACAAATGAAGAAGTTAAATAGATCAAAACTTCAAAAACCCAAAAATGGCAATTTCCTAGATCTACAAAATCTATGCACCAAAATAAAAATTTCCAAGTTCTAAAGTAGTTTAGAATCATGCTAAGAAGCCATTGGAACCATAAAAATGGGTTCTTAAGTGAGAGCAAGATGCACTTGCCTATGTAGGGGGAGAGGTTTTATGAGACTCGTCTCACAGTATTGGTATTTATATGCGGATACGTATTTTGTATTGTATTTCGTATTTTCTCGGTTTTCAGAACGCTTTAAAAATTTTCCAAATTATAGATTTTTTCCTTGGCCGGTATACCGACAGTATACCGGAGTATACCGACGGCATGCCGCCCAGACAAATTTTTTATATTTTAGATATTTTCGATTTCAGATATTTTCGTGAATAGTATTTCTGATATTTTCATGAATAGTGTTTTGAATATTTTGATGAATAGTGTATAGATATTTTCATGAATATTGTAGATGCATTCTATTATCCAATGGACAATTGGTTTTCTTTCAATGGCTAGGATTGATCTAGAATGTGACATGGATCACGATCCAACGGTCACGATTAATTTACCCCTTCTATATATATCCTATAAGTTTCTCTCTCCTCTCTCTTTTCTTTCCTTCACCATTTCCCCTTCACTCTCTTCTCTCTTCCTCAAGCTTAGGAAGGCTTAGCCTTGAGGCGTAGAGTGTGGTTTCGGAACCCCTCTTGGTGGTGGAGTAGAAGATTAGGCTCGGTTGCTAAAACGTAGGCAAGTACATCTTGCTCAAAAGTGACATGACCATGCTATAATTTTATTTTCCATTGAAATTAAATTTTTATTGTTCTATAATATGCTCCTCTGAATTGTTAACATTTTTAGTATATAGCACTTTTGGTTTTGATTGACAGTATTGTGTAGATCTGAGTTTCTAGATATAATTTTTTAGTATTTTGAGATATTGATCTATCAAAGCTTTGAATTTGTGAAAACTAATACTTTCATGTTGTAGAAAATTCAATTCTATGCAATTTTGACTTTTGAAAGTCCAAATTTCGGTTTAAAATAAAGTTTTTATGGCCGAAATAAGTTTTGACAAAAATCTGGATTTTGTTGCTGTTTGGATAAACGGTATACCGCCGGTATACTGTAGTATACCATCGGTAAGCCAGTTTTTGCACCAGAAACCTTCTGTCTTTAGACCAGTATACCGTCGGTATACCGCAGTATACCGCCGGTATGCCATTTTATGCCGTTTTAGGCTGTTTTTGTCCGTTTTTGCCCCTTTCGTCCGTTTTTGATACTTTCTCGATTGTAATGGACTCTTAACATGATTATATAACCTTGGATAGTTAAATAATGATTGTAGACTCTATATACATGGTACATGCTTATGTTCATTTATTGTTCTATGTCCAGATTATAGATAGTGGCCTGTTATGGTGCACTCCAGATAACTATATATGCCTAGCTCGATTTAGTGGCTCGTAGTAGCGCACTCATGACTTGATTTTCTTATTGATTTCTAGATCCGAGATATGAGTACATGTTCTTTCTTGACACCGTGGATATAGCTTGTTGAATGTTAATCTATTTTATCTTGGCACTGGACAATCGAGTGTGAGTATTGTTCCGTGTATCACGTGATGTTAGTACGGAAATGTTCGTAAGTGATAACTTGTGATTTACTCGTATATAGCACACGTCATCTTAGGAAATTCTTGAGTGTCCATGACTTGAGAACTTGACATGAATATGATAAGGTAAATGACTAGTAAATTCAAGTAGATCATTGTAGGAGGAAATTCGCACTACCTACCCCGAGCTCCAAGGGCCCCATGAGGCATGGCTCAACCCTGCTAGGTAAGGGCTCCATGATCTACCAAGTTTGTGCGTATTGATATACGATCGAGTCACATGTCGTGCCGGGTTGTGGCACAGTCAGTTATATGTTTTCTTTTACAAGTATATGATATGGTTGTTCATGTTATAAGTCTAGACATGTTTCATCTGCCAGCAGTCTTGTTGGGCAATAGATGTACTACTCGTACCCCTGGACATCCGGGTATCTGCAGTCAGGTAGTTTCGAAAATCCTCAACTTGCATACTAGTAATTAGGATTGTGATAACCCTAGCTAGTTAATGATAGCAAGCTTTAGGTAATGATTGGCCGTGCACTTTTGATTGTGTGTTACCTTATATGCTCTTGTGTCGGTGAGTGGCCAGAGGCTAAGTTCTGCTAGGGAAAAGATCTGTAACCCCGGTCCTTATTTGGTTTAAGGGTTGTAGCTCCGATTCTAGTAGTTCCTAAACCCCTTGTTGCTCATCGGATTATTTCTGTTCCATAGCTATATTGTTCAGTATTTATATTTAGTCATTTATATTCTTGAGATGCGTGCATTAGTACCGCACTAGTCTCGACCCGTATTTATTTACTTCTGTCATTATGTTATTGTGTTGTTGTTGGATTGAGATAAGATTTGTTCGACCGTAGGAGTCGTCAGTGGCATACTAGAGTCTTCCCACTTGTCTTCTAGACAGCTTTGATCGTACATTGGAGTACTGGCGTACCTTGATATACGTAGCTGGCAATTTATTTTGCCCCCGATCTCCAGTATTCTAATTTTGGGGCGTGACAAAGTTTTTGGTGGTCCATGCAGGTCTGTCTTCAGACTTGTGGGGGATTCATCTTGTTAAAATCTCAATCCTATAATTGTCTTCATTTGATCTCTCTTTGCTTTTTGTATTCTCGTTTTTCTTGAACTGTAAACATGATTGACATATCCTTGTTCTATTCCTGTCCATTATTGATATCACGTGTCCTTATCATTCAGGGACACCCAACCTTCTTATCTATTTCTTTCGAGAATTTTATTGCTCCGTCTTCTTCCTTGGTTCAGGCAGTATGTCGGCATCAGACCCCGCCTCCACAGAGTCAGGTACCAGTACCATCTCAGCATCTGGTGGCAGCTCAGTTCACTTCACTCCAGTCAGTTCAGCTAATAAAGTCAGCCCGAATCCCGTGTTCAGCACCTCCTTCCGACGCGGTCTCAGCAGATTTAATGTCAGCATCCGGCGCAGTTTGCCCAGGTCCAGTAAGTCAGATAAAATCAGCAGCAGGTAAGAGCAGCAGTCCTGATGCATAAGCAGAGAGAGTTTGTTATCATACATCAGATGTTGGCTGAGGACAGTCGGATTGTTGGTAAGCATCTAAGGTGTTCCTTCAGTCATTCTCATTCTTGGATTCCGTTGACGGCCTTGTATTCCATTCATACCCGGAATGTGATGGTCGACTTGACATATTCGACGAGTGAACGCGTGTTTCTTGTACCACTCATCTGCCTCCGTATCTCGTGATACACGATATCTATCATGTATCCCGACTACGTAGGTGCATCCTGGATTAGAGTCATGTCTTCGACTGAGTCACTAGTACCGACTTACTTCGAAACTTGACCCTTGTCCACTTTGTGAGTCAGCGTAGTCAAGCGAGGACGAATCCCTACTCAACTGACTCAGGGGTATATTATTCCATATGCCTCCTTTTCTTGTATTATATATGTATGTATTTATTATTTTCTACATTATTTAAATTCTGTATCTCAAATATAACTTGTACACGGGATATTTTCTTTCGATGTGTTATGATTTTACATTGTTTTAGCATGTGTATTTTTGCTCGACTGGCTTTAGAAAATCCCGAGGATGAAATTTTTCTAAGTTGTGGAGAGTTATGAGACTCGTCTCACAGTATCGGTATTTATATGCGGATACGTATTTGTATTGTATTTCGTATTTTCTAGATTTTCGGAACGCTTTAAAATTTTCCCAAATTATAGATTTTCTCCTTGGCCGGTATACCGACAGTGTACCGGAGTATACCGACGGCATGCCGCCCGGACAGATTTTTCATATTTTAGATATTTTCGATTTCAGATATTTTTGTGAATAGTATTTCTGATATTTTCATGAATAGTGTTTTGGATATTTTGATGAATAGTGTATAGATATTTTCGTGAATAGTGTAGATGCATTCTATTATCTAATGGACAATTGGTTTTCTTTCAATGGCTAGGATTGATCTAGAATGTGACATGGATCACGATCCAACGGTCACGATTAATTTACCCCTTCTATATATATCCTATGAGTTTCTCTCTCCTCTCTCTTTTCTTTCCTTCACCATTTTCCCTTCACTCTCTTCTCTCTTCTTCAAGCTTAGGAAGGCTTGGCCTTGAGGGCTAGAGTGTGGTTTCGGAACCCCTCTTGGTGGTGGAGTAGAAGATTAGGCTCGGTTGCTAAAACGTAGGCAAGTACATCTTGCTCAAAAGTGACATGAACATGCTATAATTTTATTTTCCATTGAAATTAAAGTTTTATTGTTCTATAATATGCTCCTCTAAATTTTTAACATATTTAGTATATAGCACTTTTGGTTTTGATCGACAGTATTGCGTAGATCTGAGTTTCTAGATATAATTTTTGAGTATTTTAAGATATTGATCTATCAAATCTTTGAATTTGTGAAAACTAATACTTCCATGTTATAGAAAATTCAATTCTATGCAATTTTGACTTTTGAAAGTCCGAATTTCGGTTTAAAACGAAATTTTTATGGCCGAAACAAGTTTTGGCAAAAATCTGGATTTTGTTGTTGTTTGGAAAAATGGTATACCGCAGTATACCGCCGGTATGCCAGTTTTTGTATCAGAAATCTTCTGTCTTTAGACCGGTATACCGCCGGTATACCGCAGTATACCGTCGATATGCCATTTTATGCCGTTTTAGGCTATTTTTGTCCGTTTTTGCCCTTTTTTGTCCGTTTTTGATATTTTCTCGATTGTAATGGACTCTTAACATGATTAGATAACCTTGGATAGTTAAAGAATGATTGTACACTCTATAAATATGGTACATGCTTATGTTCATTTATTGTTCTATGTCCAGATTATAGATAGTGGCTTGTTATGGTGCACTCCAGATTACTATTTATGCCTAGCTCGATTTAGTGGCTCGTAGTAGCGCACTCATGACTTAATTTCTTATTGATTTCTAGACCCGAGATATGAGTACATGTTCTTTCTTGACACCGTGGATATATCTTGTTGAATGTTAATCTATTGCATCTTGGCACTAGACAATCGAGTGTGAGTATTGTTCCGTGTATCACGTGATGTTAGTACAGAAATGTTCGTAAGTGATAACTTATGATTTACTCGTACATAGCACACATCATCTTAGAAAATTCTTGAGTGTCCACGACTTGAGAACTTGACATGAATATGATAAGGTAAATGACTAGTAAATTTAAGTAGATCATTGTAGGAGGAAATTCGCACTACCAACCCCGAGCTCCAAGGGCCCTCATGAGGCATGGCTCAACCCTGCTAGGCAAGGGCTCCATGACCTACCAAGTTTGTACGTATTGATATACGATCGAGTCACCTGTCGTGCCGGGTTGCGGCACAGTCAGTTATATGTTTTCTTTTACAAGTATATGATATGGCTGTTCATGTTACAAGTCTAGACATGTTTCATCTGTCAGCAGTCTTGTTGGGCAATAGATGTACTACTCGTACCCCTGGACATCCGGATATCTGTAGTCAGATAGTTGCAAAAATCCTCAACTTGCTTACTAGTAATTAGGATTATGATAACCCTAGCTAGTTAATGATAGCAAGTCGTAGGTAATGATTGGCCGTGCACTTTTGATTATGTGTTACCTTATATGCTCTTGTGTCGGTAAGTGGCCAGAGGCTAAGTCTGCTAGGAAAATGATCTGTAACCCCGGTCCTTGTTGGTTTAAGGGTTATAGCTGCGCGATTCCTAGTAGTTCCTAAACCCCTTGTTGCTCATCGGATTATTTTTGTTCCATAGCTATATTGTTCAGTATTTCTATTTAGTCATTTATATTCTTGAGATGCGTGCATTGGTACCGCACTAGTCTCGACCCGCATTTATTTACTTCTGTCATTATATTTGATTGAGATAGGATTTGTTCGACCATAGGAGTCTTCAGTGGCATGCTAGAGTCTTTCCACTTGTCTTCTAGACAGCTTTGATCGTACATTGGAGTACTGGCGTACCTTGATATACGTAGCTGGCTTTGTTTCGCCTCCGATCTCCAGTATTCTGGTTTTGGGCGTGACAGGTTTTAATGGAGAAGAAGAAGAAGTTATGAATAATGAGGAGAGAGAAAAGTAGGTGGGTTTATAAATAAGGATGGTGGTAGGTAGGGGTTTAACATGATGAACCATGAAATTTAAACCAAGCTAAACCAATAATGAACCAAGCCAAACCATGACATGCCATGATGAACCTAAACAAGATTAAACTGAAATTAGCTAGCAAGACATGTGAAATAAAAATACGGATCAGGATTCCGTACACGTATACTGGAAATACGTATAACGGAAAACGGAGGTGATATGGTCTGCTGGGGTGTTAAGAACACCAGCGCTCAAAGCTAGATCCGTCCTCACGGTCAGCTTCCAGGAACCAGCAAGTTCAAAAGAACTCTGGAACGCTCTGTTGATCTGCTCAAGAACGGACTGCTCAGAAAGACAAGGAAGAAACTCGAGAGGCGCAAGGAACTAGCGCAAGGAACTACATGAGATGCTGGAACACGAAGGCTCGAGGAGCTCTCTCTGCTCTCTTCGTAAATTGTGTGCAACCCGCGCAACTCGTGCACTATGCGCCTAGCGACGATGCTGACGTGCTAAGTGCAAAGTGCGCCAACAAAATGCCACATTACGTCTCATGAGCCCATGAGTCCGAGTCTGAGTCGAGCACCAATGGAAATTAATTTTCCAAGAGCAAAAAGCATGAATGCTTTACTTGGAGCCTTATCCTTACCTCCTAATAAAATCACCCACATGGTTCCCTCCCTAGGGTCACCACCCCATGTGCATATCCCGACAACACATACAAGTATATATGTTGAGATAACTCATGGTACACTTTCCGTTTGGGACTAAACTTTACTAGACATGTTGAGAGCAAGCTCTCTTCATGTCAAGGAGCAAGAGCACCAACATTCTATATAAAGAGTGGCATATGAAGAGAAAGGAGATTGTACCTCTTCTGCAGTGATGATCGTTTTATATGCTGCTTCCAAAGAAGAAATAAAAAAAAGAATGAAATTGTTAGCCGTCATACCAAATGGTCATGAAAACCAACAATAACAATAGAAAAATGATATTTTGTCCATGATTTTGATCATGGACGTGACCGTAGGTCCACGTGGCACGCAGCCATTGGCCCCCCGCTTTCACCGGACTCCACTCCCTTAAAATCCGAGCCAGAGAGAGCAAATGGAAGGTCGTCATATGACATGCAGTCATGCCAACGATCACAACCCGCGGGCGACGTAATATCGTCCATAACAGTAATCTAATTTTGAAGAAGAAGAAGAAAACCTCAAGATTGAGAAGGATGCCTTTTTCACGGCCTTGTCGACGACGTCGAGGACCGTTTCTTTCCCGTTGCAGTCCATCTGGATCCAGCTCCGCATCGCCTTCGGGTCCTTCTTCTTCGTGGCCTGCGAGTCCACAACCGCCGACTGACATCCCCTCCCGACCCATGCCAGCTCTTCTTCTTAACCACCTGATATTTTTGTCGTTTCTCGTGTCAATCTTTCAAAAGGTCTAAATGGGTTTGGATTTATGTGGACTAGAATTCTACTGGTTTTTTTTATTTACTAGTGGATCACTCGCATCCTACTCCGTCCAGGAAGGTTTTTGGACGGAAAAAGTTAATTGAACCTATTCAGAGATTCATTTCGGTTTTTTAAAAAAATCGGTTCAGTTTTAAAATACTAATAAAATAACTTTTTTTGTTTTAGATACTGAATAAGACTTATACAATTGTAAATATCTTCCATCTTATGCATATTTTATAACTGAAAGTGTGTATTTTTTTAAATATATTTTGAAGACAATATTCTATGTATGGTTTTAAAGTTCAATTTTAGTAATTTAACAATTAGTTCAATTCCGAATCCAACTTTGAAATATAAGGAACGTGTGTATAAATATTATATATTTTAATACAATTTAACCAAAATCCGACTTTGGATCGGGTCCATTAAACAAAAAACAACACAACTGAACAAACCGAATCGAATATCAGTTCGGTTCGATTTTGGTTATGACTAATTCGGTTCATTTTGAATTTTTAGATGTTCGATTTATTCAACTCGGTTGAAATCGAATAAACTAAACGTTCCGTCTACATGGCTCGGTTAACTGACCAGATATACAAGTTTTGCAAGCAAAGTGACCCAATGATTGTACAATTTAGAATTTCGCTAACAAGTGCCCAGCCCTAATTAAAAGGCACTCCTTAAGCTTTGTTAGTTACTCTTTCTTTCAGGATAGACAGATAATAACATGACAATTATTAAATATTTCTTGTTTTTGTAACTCTCGATAATTACTCTCCAAATTTGCAAGGTTGACTCAAAAAACACGTAGAAATTTGGTCTTACTAGTATAATACTTTTACGTGACGAGAACAAATTTTCTTTGGAGGAAATTGGGAGCAGATATCGATGGAAACTCGGGTCAAATCAGAAAGGAGGCCGTGTCAAAGCTCCAGAATCCATTGGCACCTCCACGAGAAGATCATAACATTGCTCTAATGGACCTATGTTTTCTTGCCCAAATTTAGAAAAGGATTTATTCATCATAATAGTAAGAGGGTCCAATCACAATGAGTGAGCCTCTTTGTGATGGGAGACTAATGTAGGAAATCTAATTAGCCTAACATTCCCATTGTGGTTTTGGTAACATTGAAATATAAACTAGTAACAATGCTGTTAAAAAAGGTTAAATTAGATTTTTGAATATATGTTTAGATGATACCATAAATTAGTTTAAATAGTTTATATATTTAATGTATTTTAATTAAAAAAATTCTTTTTTAATTTGAATTAAAAATGCTATTTGTTCCTCCAAAATATTCCTCCAAAGTATCCCTTCTATGTGGCAGCTTACGTGTCGTATGACATGACAAATAATATGGCAGCTGGCAAGATAAATTTTAAATTAAAATTAACATTAACATTAAAATTAATATTAAATAAACATTAACATTAAATTAATATTAATAAATATTAACATTAAAGATTAAAATTAACTTCAGCATTTAAATTAAATTAAAATTAACACTAAAAAATAGGGTAATTAATTTTTTGGGTTAGAATTTGTCATGTCAGCTGACATGCTAGATGCCATGTTAGCTGCCACGTAAAGAGGGATAGTTTGGAGGAACATTTGGTGGTACGAATAATTTACTCTTTTGAATATATGTTTAGATAATACCATGTTTATTGAATATAGTTTAATTAAAAAGTGCAATTCTTTGTGGTACTTTAGATATATGTTTAGATAATACTATGTAGTTAGTTTAAATAGATTTAAATATTTAATATTTTTAATTATATATTTTTTTTTTTTAATATATATATATATATATATATAATATATATTGGCATGGGCTCGAACTCTGACTATATATATATATAATATAATATATATATATTATATATATATAGGGAAAAAAAATATATATATATATATGGGCATGAGCTTGGCCTGTACGGTGCGGGGCATCCACAACGTCGGATGACTAACGAAAAATGGCCACGATCTGAGCTGGCGTGGGACAGAATGGGACGTCCCGTGCATGAAAACTCATCGGCAAGGGCGTCGTACGGGCGGTCGAGGACCGGCACCATTCTACCACGGGTATAAACGACGGCTGACCACACGGCCCGTCGTGCGACGTCCAATGGACGTCGGGAAGACGTCGTAAGGACGTCGGGCGCATTAAACGGGTGGCTAGGCGGAACCGGCTGTCGTAGGCGTCGTGAAGACGTTAGGGGCGCCTTCGGTGTCGTAGGCTAAGCGAGGCGTTGAGTTGCTGGCGTCGAAAGACGTCGGCCGTCCCGTGAGGCTCTGGAGCGCGCGGAGTGCGCGAGGCGTACGTGCCGAGCGATGATAAAAAGCCAGTACGGACACGATGTAACGCCCCAGAACCAGAATATTGGAGAGCGGGGGCGTACATAGCCAGCTACGTATATTGAAGTGCAACCCACCTCGCCATACGGTCACGGCTGTCTAGATATATGAGGATTTAACTACAAGCCATCAGTATCCTATGGTCATAAACAAGCCTATTGTCTCAATCTCAAGCAAGGAATAACAGTTACAAGATGTCAGAGCACCAAATATACAATAGTAAGGCATTTCATATATTACATATTCGGATGATCATGAAGCTAGTTGTAAAAATGTCAAGACTAGCAAAAGTTCTGGATGGCAGAGGATTTGCGGTTCTTGCGGAATTCAGGTATCGTTATTGTGTTTATTATCCGCTCGTGCTTTTTATTCCTTATCATGAGGTATCATGTTCCTTGTTTCAGTTGTAGACTCTTGTTATATTCCTTAGAGTCTTATCGGACATTTATGCTAGTGGGCTGCAGACCACGACCCATAGTGTTCATTCATGTTTCATATTCTTATTGTGGATTGAGATATAGATTGCATTGCCATGATTTGGCAGTAAACCATAGCCTTGACAGCGTTTACGTATTCGAGATGGACTGGAGTCCGCTCGATGCGTAGATGGGCTTGGACACGCTTCGTATCCGAAAAGCGGGTACGGGTCGTGACAAATTTTTTGGTGGCCCATGCAGGTCAGAGCATATCGTATCGGTTACGTATCTGTACTGATACGAGCCTGCGACCTTGACTAGACCTTAGAAATCTCAATCCACGCTGCCTTGAAAATTCTCCTAGAAATTTCTCTACATCCTTGAAACTCCATATTTGCCCTCGATTATACTTCCCTTTTCGGTACCATTGATTCTCGTCCCTTTTACTTCGAGGTGACGAACAATCGTGCTATATAGGATTTATCAGAATTCTAAATTTATAGTATAATATTGCTTGACTATTTAAATATTTGGTTGTTTTATAGATTTGAGGGATTATAGATGCCATACGCCCTAGATATATGTTGATATTCCTATTAGCAACTAGTTAGAAGACTTTAGTAACCGTATTTGGAGGAGTAGTGTGACCAAAGGTGTGTAGAAGTCCTCGAGGATTCGTAGTTACAAAATGATTAGGAGGAGTTTATAAATTTTTGAGGAATAAAAATTTGAGGAGAATGAGGTAATAGTAGAATTTGAAATTTTAAGGAATAGTCATGAATTGGAATTTCGAGGACAAAATTATTTTTAAGGTGGGTAGATTTGTAGCTCCCCTTCCCGGAATATTTTTTTTCAAAATATTGTTTTTATATTTATTTGATTTAAATAGTGATTTTAGAATTTTATAAATGTTTATTTAGTTAATTATTACGGTAGACGAATTTTTTGCCATGGTTGAGATTTGGAGTACAAGGTGACTAGTAATCATGGCACGGATAGTTCAGTGGCGTGCCTTGACTAGTGTATTAGCCCTGGTAGGGAAGGCCGAACCATAGTGATGTTCTAACTAGGAAAACCAGGCCAAATTGTGACATGACCATTATAAATATTATAATTATTCATTATTAATATTATTTAACGTCTAAGTGACCCGGTCGTACCAAACTAGTCAAACTGGACCCAAACCAAGCCCAAGCCTATGTAGGCGAGTAGTGAGACCAAAGACGACCATGTAGGCATATTTTATGTGTGTACAATATTTACTAAATTATTTTAGGTATTGATGTACATTTTTAACTATTTGAATATTTATACAAAAATTTGTACTTTTATTAAATTGATTTACAATATTTGTACAATATTCTGGACCTGGATAAAGGTGAACAATATAGATTCATTAATTATTTAATTATTATTTATTAATTATGGTGATTAAATAAATATATTATTGCTATTAGATATTATTATTTGTTAATTGAGTATTTATTAGTATATAATATATATGAGGTATATATGTATATGGTTGTGTATAAATATAGATATATTAAATGTGAGTATGAATATAAAATGTATATTATATATGTATATTTGTATGTATATATATAATATATATATGTAGATGTATATGTGTACGTATATACAAATACATATGTATTTATATATGTTAGGTGTATATACATAAATATAAATATACGTATACATGTATTTGTATATAAGTATATATACACATTAGTTATTAGTATAAAGAAAAAGAAAAAAAAAGAAAAGAACAACAGTGGCAGCTCAGGCCCGAGCTCCCCACAGCCTAGCCCAGGCCTGAGCTTCCCACAACCTTCGCGTAACAGCACCCCCGACCCGTGAAACCTTCAGAGCCGCGTATATATTCATACATATAGATATCGATCGGCAAACCCTAACCTAGCCCCAGCCTTCCCCTTACATGGGCGCACCCCCAGCCGCTGCTGCGCCACCGCGGGACGGCCGACGGTCGCCGGACAAGACCGTACACGGCCACGGCGACACAGTGCGCGCGTATAGAAACAGAACAGTAGCAGCGATCACACATATTTGGCGGTACGTTTTCTCCATGATCCTTCGGCGGAATTCACTTCAGTAAATTTTGACGTGTTGTCTAGATAACCCCCTACCCTTCCCTTCAACTAGAATCGCGTGGTTTTCCTTAAATAAATTATAGAAATTCCTAAAACTTCAGGAAAAATTATCAAAATAGGGTATTAAAACTGTTTCTGGAACCCAACTTTGAAGGCTGTTGTCGAACCAACCAGTAGGCATTTTCGAAAATAACCTAAACACAGACCTAGACAAACTATAGGGCTTCACGCCCCAACTTACAGAATCTGATTTCATCGACTACGTGTCGAGAAATCGAATCCCGAAATTGACCGAAAAACTGTTTTCAAATATCTAGAAAACCTTCTACACGACGTGCGTCCCGCCATTCCGGGCAACGTGGTCGCGCACCGTAAGCATCGAAAGCTGCATAACGGCTTTGTGGTCGTGTGGGCTTTGGCGGAATTCAAATTGGTCGCGTGTGCGCGACGAATTTGATGCGTATTCGTCGAAATTCACCGTATCGTGCACTTTGTAAATTTCTCAATTACTTTGTGTACGTTCTTCAGATCGAGACGAAACTTGTGCCATCAGGACCGTATCATTTTTCTGGTCCTGTATGCCAAGTTTGATCCGATTCTGAGACCGTTGATAAAATTACCGTTTTGCGGGCCCCACGGTCCCACTCAACGAGCGATTTTGTGCACGGGCCGCCGAAATCTAACTTTGGACATACGGTTGGGTTCGTATCGGAAAACCGGATTCGTAGACATGTAGTTTGACGACTTTAGAGACCATTGACTCTGGCACGCTTTTTGGTGCAAAGCGGGTCCAACGGCGGATATCATTTTGGCCCGAAATTATCGTTTTGCCCCTGTGTCCAGAATTGGACTTAAGGACAGGCAATTCTAGCTAATTTGACTATTCTGAGACTGTTGGCATTGTCTGTTTCAGCTTTCGGAGACAGTTGTGATGATTGGACCTTATGGCTTAGCAGTGGACTAGATGGTTATTGGATCTGCGTGCAACCTCCAGGCAAGTATACCTTGCCTTCCTCTACAGTTTTACTTACATGCATTCCTTTCGTTTTTCAGTCATTTGATTGTTATGGATGTCACGCCCCAGAACCAGAATACTGGAGAGCGGGGGAATGACTCAGCCAGCTACGTATTACGGGTAGATGAATACCGTATAATACGATCAATGTTGTCTACAAGACGAGGGGGTGCATACTACATGAAAGTCTCACTATGATCACTTCACATCTATTGTCTCAATCATTCAAACAAGAAACAAAAATAGAGAACATATAAGATAAAGCAGTAAGGCGTCCCAAACGCTTAGTCAAAATGTTCTTTGATATCTGGCTTTACAAAACATAGCCAGATGATGTAACAAGCATACACAATTGTTATCAGCTGCAGCCTAACTTAGTTACAATTATGTAAAAGTAAGTACAAGACGATCCGACTAACATGTCGGTGCCAAACGGCAAGGTATAAAGTAGATAACAAAACGAGCGGGGAAGTAAGAAACCCACTCGAGTCCTCCTGCGATCATCCCTCTAGTGTTGACCATCTTGGAGATAGAAGTAAGCTGAGTCCTCGGGAACCGGCTCTAAATCTGGCCATGCAAAACCAGAGAGGTTAGACCTCTAATAGCAAGTACCACAAGGAAGTACGACATGAGAACTAAACCAGTAATGAGAAATATGATAAATAGATCTCTGCTTGCCACTAGGATTCTCATAACATCACGACACTTCGAACCAACCTCCCTGGCAAACAAGGACAGAAGTTGGCCCGTCATATCCTGACATTCTGATCATCTTAGTTAGGCAACAGAGTAGGTACAGTACACAAACAAATTAATTTAAACGGCCATTCAACTACTACGGCTTGCTACTGTGGTTCCGAGTTATCCTGGAATTATGCATTAAAAGATTCCTCAGTTCTCACTATGTACAAGCAAGGCTATTTTACCCAGTCAATCAATTGCGCCAATCATGAATTAGACGAGTCCCAGCAGGACGCCCGTCATCAATATATAATATACAATAAATAATATAACCAGATACCGCTCCATGCCCGTGTGGCAGGTTTGCAGTATCTGTAGGGACCAGCCGACCTGTCGGGCACTTAATAGTCCCAAGAGGGCTGCCATTAAGAACTCGGGAATCCATTCTCTCCATGCAATTATTATTTTATTTAACTTAATAATCTCTATGTTGAGTGAAATCCCATGCCGTAGATTATGGTTATTCAAATGAGTACTTTCGTACGGGGTACGATATGCGCAACTCTACAACGATACCCGTACGGCTAGGTTGTAGGTCTTACATAGCGTAATACAACAATCAAATCTAACCGCGAAATAATCATGCCTTGACCATAGAGTACACATGCTACTTTTGTAGAAAAATAAATAAATAATTAATTAATTAGATTGAAGCATGCATGTGTCTGTATGCCAAGATTCGGGATTAGCCAGTCGATTACAATAGTTCATAGTTAATATGAACGTGTCTCATTCATTCAATTTAATAAGACGACTAGCCAGTCTCTTAGTTCCAACTAGGAACGCATGATCAATTATTAGTCAAGGTCACAATCATTATCAATGGTGACAAGGCATGAAAGTCAACTAGTATTCAGTGGGGTCGAGTCTACAACTCTCAGGGTTTAATTCCAGTCAATCGGGGTATCTATACTCAATTCACGACACATGGTATATCCCACGTAACAATCTATATTTAACAGAAATATCAACATATCATGATTATATCAAGTTTATGCAAAAAGGCGTAAGGATAAAATGGACGTTAAATCTATCTAATAAGATATCAATATACAGGGCTATAGAAGATCCAGGGTAAGCAGGCTACGCTCATGTCAGCCTACGCTCAAGTCAGCCTACGCTCAAGTCAGGCTACGCTCAGTCAGTACGCTCAGGTCAGGCTACGCTCAAGTCACGTACGCTCATGTCAAGCTACGCTCAAGTCAGCGTACACTCAGGTCAGGCTACGCTCAAGTAGCGTACGCTCAGGTCAGGCTACGCTTAAGTCAGCGTACGCT
>JANAVB010008800.1:10844213-11285313 GCA_029216955.1 Iris pallida | reverse complement strand
CTCCATGTATTTCTATCATTAACAAATTCCTCCAAAAAAATTTCTACCAAAGTGCTGTGCATCGTGTCGTGCCCCTCCATTATATTTCTTACTGGTACAAGTACATTGTTCATCCATGCCCGACAACTCCGGACACAACCCATTTCCATCCTCGTGTCTCGTAGAATACCAACTCAGCTTGTGTCGGACACCCCGACACACCCCGAAACCTTAGCCCTAAGCCAAATCCTGTCACCACCTCGCCACGCACCACCACCACCACCACAGTCATCTTCCCGAACCCGACCACATCGGGCCATCACAGCCAACACCACCACCGTCATCATCATCGCCATTTTTTCCAAAATCCAAAACACAGTAATAAAGGGAGAAAACCCGAACCTCCAGTCGAGCGCCGCCTCCGATGATCCCTGTGCCTAAGCTCCGCTCGCTGCCGATCCTGGCTTGCGCCACCGCTGTGTCGAGTCGCCACCACTTCCAGCGCCGTTCGACGATCGCGCCGAAAGCCGCGTCATCCGTCGATCGACCGCGCTGCTTGTCTTCACTAGCGCTCCCTCCAACGCGCTGCCCTCCCATCTCCGTCCGCCGAGCTTCTCCCTCTCCATGTCGACCACTGCCGGTCCAGATCCAGCGTCTCCCGACCACGGCGACCCCATGATCGGGAACCGCTCTCCGCGCCGGCGTCGGCGAGTACGGGCCGCGCCGTCTGCCAACCCACCGGCTCCGGTGCTGCATCCCCCGAGCCACCTCCGTCGGAGCTCGTGCCCGCATCTCCTCCTAAACGCCTCCGACTCCGCCTCCGCGCGCCCGACCCTGCCGCACCGGAGCAGGCGCCGCCAGCGCCGAAACCCCCTCGTGAGAACCGTCTCCTTAGCTTCCTCTCTCTCTCTCTGTTTGCTTTCAAAATTCCTTTCCTTTTGTTTTTTTTCTGACCTTTTTCTCTCATCTAACTCTTCTTATTTCTAAACCCCTTTTTGCTTGGTTGGAACAACACAGCAGTAGGGCGTAGGCCTGCTGTGATATCAATCATTATTATTATTATATTTACTCATACATTATGTAAGTATGTTTACATAAATATTAGTATAAGATACATAAATATATTAATAGTATTTCAGTGTTACTAATATTACAATTTGCATAATATTAATATATTTGTTATTATTATTACTAAATTTGTTGCCATTAATATATGGTACATGTTTTATTATATGCATTTTTATAGGATAAATTTTACCATTGTAGTTATATTATTAGCCCTATTATTATATGTATATATTTCTTTTAAAATTTAATTTGTAAATAAAAATATTTATTATATTTTCCAACATTTTTGTAACAAATATAGTTTTGTACTTTGACCCTATATGTAATTTTCAAACTGGATTTCAAAGCATGTATGTATTTTATTGTTGTGGTATTTTAAATAAAGTTTTTGATCTAAAATAATATAATAGTATTTTCTAATTAAATTATTTTTTTGAAACTTTCAAGTATGTATTACCTAAAGGAAATTTTTATCAATATATATATATTTTGACTTAAAGTGTTATTTTGACATAACTTAGAGTTGCCCTAAAAGTTTTCTAGATTTCTAATATGTTTTCAAATAATAAAAATGTAGCTTTCTATCTAAATATCCTATTTTTACAACTTAGATTTTTTTGCCTAAAAATATTTTGGACTAATAAAATATAGTTTCCAATTGATAAAACGATTTCCTAAAAAACTATTTTAACTAATAAAATATAATTTCAAAATATTATCTAATCTTGACTGATTGTTCATTTTCAACATCTTGCGAATTCGAACTCCTTCACACCAAACGGGGCCATTGGATTATTGGGACCTGTCAGATCACCACCCCAGGCGACCCACAAGGCAAGACAAATTGTCTTTACTGTTTAAATTTCCTGCTCAATATCATGCATGTTTTAGTTGTTTCTTTTTAAATTATATGTAAATGCAAATTACTATATTTTATACAATTGGCTTAGAGTTAAGGGACCACCGTATGTGTATCTCATAAACTGTCACGATGTGCCATGGATTGTGTGAGTGGTGAGTCGCATATAGCTTCGGACTTGCGTACCGACCGTACATCGGTGCGTACAGGCCGTGCGTTAGGGTATAACTGTCAATAGATTGTGTAGAAGACTTGGCGGTTATTAAGATTAAACAGTGTCGTGGAGAGACGCATGTGTAGTATCATTGGGAAGGGGACAGTTATTAGTGTAGGGGCTACATTTTATTTTTATACACATTTTGGGCCGAGGGTGACTCTTCGGAGCACTACCTTCTGTCCAAGGCCGATAGTGACTCGGATGAGCGCTACTTACTGCCACTCTTTACTTTTCTGCTGAGCCTACCCCCTGCGTAGAACGTTGTCCTCAAAGTGCATATCACCTAGAATGGGTAGGAACCTTTACTCATGCATACTTTTCTGTTGAGCTTATTTATTCAGTTTATCGGCATGATATTATGTGTCTTGTTACGTCCCTCTGAGGACCTGATTTTTCCCCAGGTGTGTGTTCATGTTTTATGCAGGTGCTCTAGCTAAGGCCATCCTTCCTCCGATGATTGCTCTTGGACTCGTCACTTGCTCTCGCTTGCTAAATTATTTTCTTGTATACTTTTCCATATTTAACTTGGTTGGTAGTGGACCTTGTCTCCGCCCAACTATCGTGTACATGACAAACTCAAAGTTGCTTTATATCATTATTTATCTGTGGATGAGATTTAGTTGTCTTGGATTACTACATTTACATGCTTATGTATACATACGAGGTCCATATTTCGTATGTATACAGTTGGCATGTCTACGTACTTGGTTCTACGTATTTTGGGACTGGGGCGTTACATATCTCTGGATGCATCTTAATTTGATTGTATCCTGAAAATTCGTCCATGAAAGACATGCGTTCAAAACCACATGTATTGTCTATCATTACATCGTTAATCGGAAATAGAAATTTGTCTTTTGGACAAGCTGCATTAAGATCTCGAAAATCTATGCAAACTCAACTTTTCTATTCTTCTTCATGACAGGTACAATGTTGGCAACCCAGTCTGGATATTGTTCTTCACGAACAAAGCCACATGTGATCAGCTTTTTGACTTCTGCTTCAATTGCATCCATCATATCTGGTCGAAAATGCGATGTTGTTGTTTTACAGGCTTGGCATTAGGAAGAATATTGAGTTTATGAGTAGCTACTTTAGGATCTAGACACGACATATCCTCATAACTCCATGCAATATCAATATATTCTTTAATCAGTTTTATCAACTCTTCCTTTTCAGCTTCAGAAATATTTTTACTGATGAATATTGGCTTAGATGTAGTTCCATCTCCAACGTCAATCTGGACAATTTCATCTTCTGTAGGTGGCTGTCGTTGTTCAAAATGAAGCTCCCATTGAGTGTCCATCTGTTGTGCCCAAGGGTCATTTTCAAATGGTTCAGATTCACCATCGGTTTGAACCATGTTGACTGAAAAGACGCACTCAGATTCATCATAATAGTCTCCTCCAGAATATGAGATTGTAAAAAATGGAAGAATATTCTTCCATATTTTCTTTGTACATGTGGGATGTATCCGATTCAATGAACATAATTTCTTCAGAATATGAGGATTGTGAAGAACTTGAAGAGAATTCTTCTTGTATATCCTCGTTAAACATGTGGGACGGATCGTATCCCAACCCATGATGAGTTTTCTGAAAATGGATCACCACACAATGGTAACCGTCTACTTTTGCCTTGATTGAGACCTTGCCTAGTCTTCAAATCATTTCCATATTCTGGATAATCTTAAGAGATTGTTGACTTTATTTGTCAATTTGATTTTCTTTATCTTTCTATCTAAGATCATCTGTCTGAGTGACAGGGATATTTCAAGCCAGACCAAACATAATTTGGCACTTTTTTTTGTTAGACAATCAAAAAATAAGATTCTTCGTGACGTCTATAAGTCACACAATCTTGTGATGATGAGGCTACAGGAAGAAGATAGGGAGAAGATGTTAGGAACCTTTGAGCATAAGGTCCAACATCGACATAGAGGAAAAGAATTTTCCTTATGATTAATGTATAAGGTTTCCTCTGTATTTATGTCATTTTTATATTGATGACTTTGATCATCAGAAGATAAAGTCATTCTTTCAATAAATTTGACAGCCATGTACTCCAAAGAAAATCTTCATTGATATTAGAAAGTACAAATGATCAATATTTACGTCATTTACAAATTGACTACTACGCTTTGGATTGATCATTAACGGACCGTCATCCGTCTTCTGTGTAGACTTGCCAAGGTTGATGATCAGTGGCTCTGGCTCATTCGTATGAGAAGTTTGTCCTTTGACCTTGATCATGAGAGGTTGAACTTGGCTCTTGGCTGGAATATTCACTATTTCTCAGACGAAGCTCGAGTTCTTCCTTTAACCTTGATCAACAAGGTTGGTTATTGACAGGTTGGGGTTGGATTCGACCTTTGACTTTAATCTTCAAAGGTTGCTCTTCTGGAGGATCTTCATTGATAGATTGATCTTCGACAGGTGATCGATCTTCGGCCATATCCGATATCTCCTTCATATGCTCCTGTTTATAGAGTATTGAATCAGAGAAATAGGCTTTAACACCCTTAAAAGGATTGATATCTGTAAATTTAGTCTTCACAACCCCTTGAGAATCTATGTACTTGAAGCATTGGTGGAGAGTTGAAGGCACAATGTTATACTCATGTATCCACGGTCTTCCAAGAAGTATATTATAAGATACATCTGAGTTAATAACATAAAAAGTCGCATAGTTCGAAGATCACCAATTTGAATCTTCAGACGAATCTTCCCAATGGTTTACTCTTTTCAGAGTTGAAACAAACTATTGTGGTACTAGTATGAGTCAAATCGCTAGTAGGAATCCTCAAGGGGCATAGCATACTCTGAAGAATAATGCTAATAGAAGACCCAGATTAATATATATCCTGTTAATTTTAGTAGATTCAATATACCCTGTATAACACAAGCCTGTCATGTTTATTATGCTTCAACAGCATATCTTCTTGTGTGAAAGTAATGTTAGGAATTGCTTCCATCACACTATGACATTGTGGATATACTGGTATATTGTCAGGACTCTTGAGTTGAGCTAAGAATGAATCACCTTGTAGCAAAGCTTCACTCAAAGTTTTACGACTTTTTTTAGATAGGCGAAGCAGTCAAAGATCGAAAGTCTAGCCGGAGTATTAGCTAGTTGGGCTAGAATATCGAACTTGTAGGATTTCATCACCGTCCCTTGATTTGAAGCAGATTTCAATGGGACGTCAAAGCGTACTGCTTTCTGTTTCCCTTTCTCAACCACAGATGGTTTAGAAGGTCTTGCGTCAACAAGAACAGAGATGGTTGAGCTGGTAGTGTTTCAGCAACGTCCTCCGCTTCTTTCGAAGTTTCTTATAATCTTTGTGGTACTCTTTTCCAGATCTCGTACCAGCAAATGTTTCTTCTTCAGACTCAGAGAATGAAGTACCATATTACAGGTTTTGTTCTTCTTTCCTTAGTCTTCTTTTTGCGAGGATTTTTATGAGGGATCTCAAAACCTAATCCAACAGTGATTTTTGACTTGGAATTTGTAAAGGAACTCGCATTCCTTTATCATAGTTCAAACATTTCGCCTTCTGAAAGTCATAGCCCATCTTTTTATGAGATGGAATGATTATTGACTGTACATGTGAATGGGTAGCGGACTTTCAATAGATGGTTTAACAGAGGAAGAAGAAACAGAAACCTTTGCAACCACAGGAGAAGGAGGCATAAAACCTCTGTAGCCACAGGAGAAGGAGGAATAGAAACCTCTGTAGCCACATGATAAGGAGGAATACTCGGGGCAGAAGGAAAAATTCCTGTAGAAGCTTTCTCATAAGCAACCAATACTTGTTGTGCCCTGTATAAGGGGACACTACTCATTTCTAACCATTGCTGATGAGTAAGTTTGAGTTTGGTAGAAGGAGCTAAACTTGGAGGGTATATATTCAGACCCCTCAATCTATCCTCCAAAGGAATGTCATCCCAAAGATGATCCAAATCATCATGATCTGGAGTTACAACATAAGAAATCATATTGCAGGTTTTGATTTTCCTACCTTTCTTGGATTTTAAAGTTTTACCTTCATTCTCTATTTCAGGTACTAAGTCAGGATGTACTCACATATTTTACCATTTTTTATGTGAGAGGCAATAATCCTTCATTTTGCTCTCTAGCAGGCGGAAGATTTACAATTTTTATTGTCGTCTTAGGGATTGGGACAATCCCATCTGGAACTTGCTGTGGAGAAAAATCTCCAAATTGAAGAGAAATCATATTAGTTGTGACCGCATGCTCATCATTGGTTAAAGCGATGGTATTGGCATTTCAATCCTGGATTTTCTTCTTTAAGACGTAGCAAGCTTTGGTAGGATAATTTATGTATCTATGATAGATACAATATTTGGATTGTCAGTCAGATTCACCTCATTAGGCCTTTTTGGCTCCGAATCTGGAGTTTGCCACTCTTAACAAGACATTGGAATATCCTGGGATATCACTGTCATCAAAAGAGTACTCTTCTTTTGGTTTAGAAGACTTCGGATTATTCAATTTGTTTTGGTTTTTAAAGGTTAACCACTAGGGTTTCCTTCTCCTTCCCATTGCGATTGCCGGAATTATTGCCTGAAGAACCTTTCTTTCCTTTCTTCTGAGGCAAAGATCATCCCGTGTTCATGAGCCAACCTACCATTGGTCTCGGCTGAAACTGCTGCTATAATGAACGAGGCCCAATTTGAATTGAGAGCACGTAAAGACAGCAATAGATGGTCGCAGATTCATTTTACACGTATCAATCAATGCTGAATCTGGCATACCCGGAGGCATTTTCAAAGTTGCCTGTCGGAAACGTTCGATGAACGTCCGAGTATCTTCTTCTCCTTTTGTTTGATTTCTATTAAGGAGGACATATTCATGTCCATGCCCCCTTCATAGAAACGGAGAGAAACATTGCTTTAAACTCGTCAAAAGACGATATGCAATTGTCGAGTAGACTGCGATACCAGTCATAAGCTGAACCCGTTAAACACCGATGAAAACTCGGTAAGAAGAGCATCATTCTTCTGCAGATGCACAGTCATAATATCAAATAATTGATATATTGACTAGGAGAAGCCTTTCCATCAAAAACATCATCGACTGTGGCTAGAATTTGGAGGAAAGGGTACATCATTCCAATAAGGAGGATAAGGTTGCTTAATCTCTAACCTCTGGAGTTGATCCTTGTGCTTCAGAACTTCAAACTGTGCTTTTAAATCACGTACTGCTTGAATATCTTCACTAGTTTGAGGAAGCACATTCGATTGAATAGTTGATGGGTGTACCATAACCCCCACCGGAGGTGGTAAATCTTCTGGAATGGTAGGATCTGGAACTGCAGAATTTTGATTGATAGTAGGTTCTGAGTAAGATTATTCAAAGGTGTATCAACCTCTTGACTATCTTGAGTTTGTGCTGCTACCTGAGCCGGTGTTATCTCTGCCGGTTGAATAGTTTGCTGAGTTATTATTATTTGATGCATACTTTACATCATAGCAAGCATATCCTTCAGTGATTGTTCAACTGCAGAAAGATGTTGTTCTGTATTAGCAGTTGATGTCTTCGATTCATCTCCGATAATATAGATTCAACCTCCCTTTAAGATACAGAGGGATTGGTGTAGAAGTATGAATCAACACTATCAGTTTCGGACTCTAAAGACTGGGTTCCCCCAGCTTCTAAATCTGAAGATTGCAACTGTCTTTGACTTCTTGACCGAGTATTCTGATATACCCCTTCGAAACTATCAAGAAGTCGATTGAACTGTTGTTGACCAGGAGTCTGGGACGAGTTGCGTCTTAGACGTCGTCCTCTATTGGTATGAGATGCCATATTGACTGATGCATATGACAACTCATGTTCTTGATCATCAACTGATTGCTGAGGCGAATTGTAGATTAACCGATCAAAAATTGATCGTTTAGAAGCCGAACAGCAACACTTGATTACAATCTGGTGATACTCACAATGGTGATCTTCTTTGGGGAGTGTCACAGGAGATTTTCTGTTTTTACACTTTTGTACGAGTAACTCGCGTAAATCAGGGGGTAGAGGGATAGTCTTCTTTATTACATTTGGGACAGAGAAACGTTTAGTCCCTTGTGTATAAAGAAGATTACTGGCTGCATTAGCAAAAAACTGTACATTTTTATGCGCTTGGAGTTGCGTGCGTAAATCTTGCAATTTTTGTGCACAAAGGACTCCATTAGCATTACGCGTAATTTAAAGTTTTGGTACCTTGCGTAAAGCAGTGTAAGAAGGTTGTTGGTGAAAAACTAAAGTTCTACCAATAATAGAATTCATGTTTTTACGCTGCATGCGTGCAGGTAAATTCACTTTACATGCAAAGACAACATTGTGAACTTTATCTACGCTGTCACCGACAGGAGATTTACCTTTACGCGTAGAGCACAAAACATGAGTATCTGCCATATCACGATGGGAGATTTTTCTTTACGCGTAGAGCGTAAAGTTTGGGTGTCTACCACGTCACAGACGGGAGACTGGTTTTTACGCGCAGAGCGTAAAACTTGAGCGTCTGCCACGTCACAGACGGAAGACTTATTTTTACACCCAGGCATATCACTGAAGTTGAGACTGCCTCGTCACAGACGGGAGCCTCCACAACAGAGAGTGGGAAGGATTCCTTTGCCTTCAGAGACAGGAGGGAGATCCGAGGATGCTTTGGACTTAGGAATCCAAACTTTTCGCGCCTTTCGCGATTTCTGAACATTGGAGCAACGAATACTACCCCCAGTTCGGAGTATTTCTTCGTAAACAGTATGGTCGAAGTGCACAACCAGAGTCTTCTTTGTCGATCCGACCGACACATCATCATATTGAGCAATTGCCTTCTCGTCAGAGGAGAAGGTCGTCCCCAGTAGAGTCGCCATTTTGTTAAGTGAAACACCAATAAATATAAATACGCGGCACAACGTAGATAAGAGAATCAAAAAAGATTATGGGGTCTGATGATGGATATATTTTGTTTATGCATTTTATATTGTCCCTTCTTGTACAGTATTTAGTAAAATTACTTATCTTTGATTTTACTTGTATATGTAGCAAAAATATGTTATTGAGGATTGTTACAAGAAGTTCATCCTGCGTTTGATGGGGAATTCATGGCGAAATTGGAAATCCTCTATATCTCGAAGTTTAAAAAAAGTTGTAGATGCTGGTGTGGATGTATTTCGTGTTTACCCTTCTCAAGCCGGATGAACCTACATACCGCGAGTGGGATGAATTTGTAAAGATTCGCACCTCAGATCAATTTAAGGTAAATTTGAAAGATAACTATTTTTAATCATGTGCATTGTATAAGTGTTGTAAGCCTTGTCTTAAATTATTTTGTGTAGAATTTAGTCAAACGAAGCAGGCTGCAAGGGTAAAACAAACAATGCCTTCTACTCTGAGCTGTAAAGGTTATATACAAGATATGAGCATGATTGGGTATAAATTCTACTTGTTTTAAATTTATGTATATTTAAAATTATCTTGCATGCAAAAACTTGATCTCTTTTAATCATTTTGTCATTCGATTTTTGTTAGAAAATTGAAAATGCGGGCAAATCTATATCGAGGGTAGACCTTTGGATCGAAGGACATAAGAAAAGGAAGGGAGAAATAGGGGAAAACCGACCAACGATGCTGCAGAGAAGGCAATTGTATGTAATTAAAACTTATTTATTTTAAATTCATTATTATCTTGTATTTTTTAATGATTTTTTCAATATGCTAATACCATTTATTTTCTAGTCGAAAATAGAAAAATATAAAGAGCTTCCAGATAGCTCGACCTCCATAAATGAGGATCCAGTGAGTAAATATTTTGGTCCAGAAAGCTCAGGTTCTGTTAGAGGTCTTGGATAGAGGCCCAATTACAAAATAAAACATGGATGCAATCTGTTGTGAATGAGTTACTCGCAAAACTCAAGATCTTACAAAAAAATTCTAAGAGAGCTTAGGCCTGACATGGTAAGTTGTGATAATTTTATCTTCAACTCTAGTGTTTTTCTAAAAACTATGCAATCATAAGTTTTATAAAACTCAAATTATGAAATCGGTTTATAGTTTCCCGGAGAGCCTAGTAATGGAGAAGCATTGACACCTCCCTCAACTCGACAGATATATTTTGTGGTATGCTATTTGTATTTAACACTGAAATATTAAATTTACTTTTAGTTTCTTGTTTCATTATAGTCCAGTCAAGAGAGTGTGAATGCTAGTGCTACTATAAACCTTATGGGCGCTAAGTGCAACCTATTAAATTGGACTGCCACAGGGCAGGTGGTGGCAAAGGCGGAAATTGCTTCCACGGATTCTACTTCAATGGTACATCATGTTATACTTGGGCCAGATTGCTACAAAGTTTGGGTTAAGAAAGTTTTAGTTCCAGATGTTACTTTGTTCCGAGCCTCAAGAGAATTTTTACCCTTGATGACACTATAGGAAGTACAATTGCTTGGCCATACAAATATATTAGTTTTGAAGAGATTCAGGTAATTAAATTATTAATTTTTCAGTTTAACTTAAGTCCATTCGATAATATTTATAAAGCAGGCTGTTGAATAATACATGCTTTCATATTGAGTATATATACATCTGTGGTAATCAGTCAATTTTCTTGCTTATTGTTTCAGGTGAGTACCAATAGGTTGCTAAGTTCTTGACCGGTAAAACTTTTTCTGTGGTAATGTCGAAAATGCGACTGAAGTTGTTTTAGGTACGCCAAAATTTTCATCCTCCTTATTTTGATATGCAATTTGCACAACTGTTACATATATATTGGTTATTAACCTTTTCACTATATACTCCTCTATTACATACACTGGGATCAATGATTCCAGAGACAGCAACCTGTAAATTTGCATCATCCTTCTTCATATTTCTTAATAATTTGCATCATCCTTCTTCATAGTGTCAGTTACCTGCATATTCTTAATAATTTCTTAATAATTTGCTGAATAAAGTCTGGGAAGGCTGTTACCTGCATATTGAAATGAGTCTGGGAAGGCTGTTACCTGCATAATTTTTAATAATTTCTTAATAATTTGCTGAATTATTTGCTGAATAATTTCTTAATAATTTGCATCATCCTTCTTCATAGTGAAATGAGTCTGGAAGGCTGTTACCTGCATATTTCTTAATAATTTGCATCATCCTTCTTCATAGTGTCAGTTACCTGCATATTTCTTAAGAGTGTATCATGTAACCTGCAGTCTGTAGAATTGTAGGTGTCATCCTAGATGTAGGATAAAACTAATTTGTGTAACCAAAAGCTTATTCCTTATAGGTTTCTAAAGCTTATAGCTTATAAGTTTCTAAACCTGCAGATTTATTCATAGTGAAAGGAGAGCTTATAGCTTACAGGTTGGTACATGAAATTTAGCAACTGTAAGCTTATTGTTGGTACATGAAATTTAGCAACCTGTAAGCTTATTGTTTGGTACCAAAATCTTATAGCTTACAGCTTATAGATTTCTTCATAATGCACCAAAAGCTTATAGCTTACAGGTTAAACTTTAATGCACCAAAACTTTAATACATGAAATTACAAGTGCACTTTCAGAACAATACATGCCCAATTGCATAGCATACACATTTTATTGTCTTGCCATCATATTACACTGCATATCCATGTCATTACAGCTGCTGCATTTCAAATTAGGACAACTGCCTTCATTAAACATTCCTTGCATTCGCTGATACATGTTAGTATCCAAGCATTGTATGCCTGAAATAACCAAATGCATTCACTTCCTGCATTTGATATATTCCACTGCATTCATACAAATCACATTGAAGTATCCTACACCCGTCCATACATTACTGATACAACTTGGTATCAGAACACGTGTATTGAACTGTAGGCACTATCTATCAAGCATCAATTGGTTTGTAATGGATGAATTCACATTCTAAATTCTCTAGATGCATAGCCCATCACTTGCCTACATGTCCCATGTTGGATCCATCATATTGGGTCGAGCAGTGATGCACACTCTATTTAGCATTGGCTTACACTAGTACATCCATTTACATGCCTTTGCATACTATTTTCCCTCTTCCTTTTACTGCAATATAATGTACTGCATTAGGACCTGTACTAAACTTCAATTAACTATTGTCATTAGCCTATTGCAATGCCACTTGAGCAATTGCCCTGCATTTAGCCACTGGCCTTGCATTTACTGCAAATGTCTGCATAATTGACATCCTACATATCCATTGCATCACCTGTCAAACATCCCACTGTATATAGAGATTTGTCTTGCATCTTCAACTCCATGCCCCTTTGTAATGTTTCAGTAGGCAACAAGTGTTGTCCCAGATATGATGGGTTCAGTTTTGTTGTACTTTACTTTACTTTGGGTATATGAAGTTGAGGTTTGCCTTAGCCCAATTACCTGTTAGTTCATATAGTCATGCATTACATATGGGTTGCCTTAGTATTGTGGGCTGTTTGAGAGTTTATATATGATGTATATATGATATATTAGTGTTTGGGTTATGTTATACTATATATGTATATTTGGATTTGACAAATGAGTTAGAGGTAGAGTGTTAGTTGGGCAGTATTAGAAAGCAGGGGCTTTTGGCATTGCTTGGCCTGCCCTTGTTGCATTAGCAGCATGTAGAGGTCTCGAGTATAGAGGATTATCCATTATTCAGGTTATGGAAGAGGTTTGGACTCGAGCAAACAGTTGGGTATTGATGGAATTATATAAGTAGGAGTGTCAATGTGAAAGTGCTTGGTATAAGGCCTGTGTTGTTGCAGTTAAGAGAGGATAGGGTGTAGTAGAGATATTTGGAAATAGATAAGTAAGAGTATGTTGAAATATTTCAATGAGTGTTAGTTAGAGTGAAGGAATGGCAGCATTGGCCATGGCATGTATAGGTTAGGATGTGTTATAAGTTAGTATCACCTGTAAGGGAGTGCTGTTAGGGATGGTTGCCATTTAATTCCACGAATAATGACCTGTTAATTTTGTGCCATTATTGATTGTAGCTCTGAATCTTCAAAGACTACTTTGATGTTCTGTCTAAAAATATTCGTAAGTGCAATTTTGGTTGAATGAATGACTCTTTTTTCCTTTTTTTTAATTCTTAGATATCAAAATGGAGCAAGTATATGGGTGAATTGTAATTCTCCACTTGTATATAGAAATTTTGGAAATTGAATTCTCCACTTGTATATAGAAATGTTGGAAATTTAATTCTCTATGGAATTGCAGCTCTCAGTTTACTATCAACCAAATGATAGGATTTAGCCAATTTTCGGAATTGAGAAACCTGGAGTTGTTAATGTTGAGAAACCTGGAATTGAGAAACCTGGATTTAGCCAATTCTCGATGTAATATCTTAGGGTGCGTTTGATTGCAAGGTGGAAAATGTGTGGAAAAGAAATTAATTCCATGGAATTATTTTCCTAGAAAAAAATTCCATGGAATTTAAAAAAATTCCATGGAAAACTTAATTTGGGTGTTTGATTGCCATATTTTCCACGAAAAATAGTTATTTTCCATGGAAAATGATATTTTCCTATGGGTTGGACAAGTTTTATTTTCCACCATTTTAGATGAAAATATGGAAAATGATAGTTTTTGGAAAATAATTCCATGGAAAATATAAGCTGTCAAACACTACATTGATAAAAAATTTGTGATAGAAATATTTTCCATAGAAAAAAGCCCAATCAAACACAGCCTTAGTGGATACTGTCTATAGATAATTAAGGCACCAAGATGGTATATGAATTGCATTTTTTTTGCTAATGTTGCTAATGATATCTGCTCTTTCATATGCATTATTTGATATGAAAGCCTAAATATAATTCTCATATTTTTGTGTACAGATTGATCGATGCGTTCGGATTATGTTCAAGTTTGATGCTGGAAAGAGTCGGATGCTAACTCTACAAGGAATCATATCTATTATGTAATAGACTATGTTATGTAATAGACTTGTTTGTGAAGGGAGAACATTACTTTTATTGAGACTTTGTATGAATTTGAGATATTTTAATATATATTATTGTTGGCACATTAAAGTTTTATTATTTGTGAAATTGCTTTTGGTTAATATATGAAATAAATATACAAATAAAATCAATTTATATACATGTCGTTGAAGTGAGTTAGATGATAAATATAAGGTGTCGTGATGTCAATGATATTTATGATTTACATGTTTAGACTACACATAAAATGTGTTGTGAATATATCTATAACATTAAGATCACACAAGTAGACTGTCGTGAAATACGCATTAAACGACGTTCAAAAAGTGTTGTTAAGAAACTGTTAGATGACATTTTTGTTGTGTTAAAAGTCAAAAAAATTATGACGACACTTATAAGTTGTCATTGAATCACATTAAGACGACACTAGTATGATGCCATAAAATAAGCATTACACGACATCTAGAAAGTGTCATCATAAATTTGATACATGACACTTCTGATGTGTCGTGGAAAGTAAAAGAACTTTCTATGACACCCCCTCTAGACCGCACTTAAAAACTGCCATGAAAAGTAATTAACGACACTTTTCGAGTGTCGTTAAAACACTTTTTGTTGTAGTGGTGCTCCCATTTCCATTCCGGGATCGGTAAGGGTTGAAGAAGTACAGCTGGTCTCTGATGTTCGGCTTTAACTTACTGACAAACCAAACAACGAGAGACAAACGGGCTATCTCCCTCTTCATGCCATTCCACCAAAAATGCTGTCGAATATTACGATACATCTTCGTACCACCGGGATCAATCGAATACTGAGAACTGTGAGCTTCTGCCATGATCTCCTGTCTGATTTCTCCACTGGGTACACAAAGACGCCTCCATGTCGGAGTGTACCATCTTCGTGAATACATAACTCTGGTCTTCGCCCTGCTACACATTCGCCATAAGCCGTTGAAGCTTAGAATCCGCTGACTGAGCTAACTTGATTCTCTCAACTATACTGGACTGAACTTACATACTGGCCATCAATGCCACATTGGTAGGAAAGACAACTTCAATACCCATCTTCTGAAGATCTCTAACAACTCTGGCTGTGCTGTTAGAAGATAAACTCCGGCTCTCCTGCTCAATGCATCTGCAACAACGTTGGCCTTCCCAGGATGATACTGCAAGTTGATGTCATAATCCACAAGTAGCTCTAGCCATCTCCTCTGACGCATATTGAGATCCTTCGGGGTAAACACATACTTAAGACTCTTGTGGTCGGTGAAAATCTCCACCCGATCTCCATATAAGTAATGCCTCCAAAGCTTCAATGCAAACACTATTGCTGCTAATTCTAAGTCATGGGTAGGATAATTCCTCTCATGGTCACGAAGCTAACGTGACGCATAAGCTACAACCTTCCCATGCTGCATTAAGACACATCCTAATCTGTAGTCCCTCTTTCCGGAATTTTGATAATATATTTTATTTATTTATTTATTTGAATTAAACGGTAATTTTTAGAATTATTATAAATAATTATTTAGTTAATTACTACGGTAGATTATTTTAGCCATGATAGAGTTTGGAATGCATGGTGACTAGAAATCGTAGCACGGATAGTGCAATGGCGTGCTTTGACAAGTGATTAGCCTTGGTAGGGAAGGCCGAGCCATAGTGAAGAGCTAACTAGGAAAACCAGGCCAAGTTGTGACTTAACCCTTACCGAAGTTTTATTCATTTATTATTTGTATTAATGAGTTTTAGGGAACCCGATTGTACCGAACTAGTCCAGACTAGACCCGAACTGAGCCCAAGCCCATGTAGTCATGCGGCACGTCCAATGACATTCGTGTTGATGGAATTTGGTATGAGGATGTTGTATTTCATTTTAATAGTTTAATGAATATCTTCTAAGTATTCGTAATTAAATATATTATAAATATTATTATTAGTTGATATTCAATGACACTTGTATGAAGTATGTCCTTGTACAGTTTGAAATTTAGACTGTACATAATGGTGTATACTTCATTATTGAGTTATTGAATTTATTATTATTATAATTATTTTATTAATATTATTGAGGTTATTATTCAACAATATTATTTTATTTACTGGCTATTTATTATTGTTAATAAATGTTATATATATACATGTTCATATTCATAAAAATAGGCTCTACATAGCAATGATGCTTTTGGAATTATTTAGAATTTATGGAGTATATAAAATATATAGATAGTAAATAATATATATAATAAATATCTATATATATATATATATATAATATATAATATATAATTATATATATATAATATATATAATATATATATATATTATATATATGCGTGTATGTGTAGGTATACATGGATATATATATATATAATATATGTGCGTATGTGTATATGTTATATATACTAGTATAGTAGAACGTATACATGCATGTGTATACGTATATATTATATATATATATATATATATTATTATATATATATAATATATATATATATATATATATATCTTTGCGCTTGGGGCATGACGCAGGCAATGAGGTTTTAACCGAGTCGCGTCAATTGCTGGTTGAAAACTATTTCCAAACCCCCTCACTGGTCTTAGGCTGACCTTGGACCTCTGAGAATTTCTGGAAGGGAACCCTGAAAAGGGCAATCCCTACGAAAAAAAAAAAAAAAAAAAAAAAAATATATATATATATATATAATATATATATATATATATATATCTATAATATTATATATAATATATATATTATATAGAATATATATAATTATTATATATATATATATCTAGATATATTTATAATATATATATATCTATATATATATATATATATTATATTAATATATATATAATATATATATATTATATAATATAATATATATATATCTATATATATATATATATATATAATAATATATATATAATATATATATTATATATATAGATATATATAATATATTATATTATAATATAATATATATATATATATTATATATATAATATATATATATATTAGGAATATATTATATATATATATATAATATATATATATATTAGATAGATATATAATATATATATATATATATATATAATATCTATATATATATTTATATATATATATATAATATTTATATAATATATATATATATATATTCTAATATATATATATATATATATAATATATATATATATCTATATATAATTAATCTTAATTATATATTTAGTTGCTAATAATAGAAAAGAAAGGAAACAAAAGAATAAAACAATCAAACCAGGCTGAACTAACCAGCCCACAGGACCGGCCAGCCGGTTCAGCCCGGCCTAGCTGAACCCCCCATCAACGAGCAGAGCCCAGCTCTTTCCCCCACAGACCCGAGAGTAAGAACCCGAGCCCATATTATCGAGAGATAATATATATCAATCGACAGTTCACATCCAAACACAAAAACCCTAACCACCATGTAGCGCCCATGACCCCTGGCCTCAGGCGCGCGCCGCCACCGTGCCGCCGTGGCCGGAGAGCTGCCGGAGTCGGCCGGGAACGCATGAGCACAGCGCGCCAAAACAAAGGAGTTGGCAGCAACAGCAGTTGCAACTCCCGTTTTTGCGAGAGGATTTCTCCGTCTCCGAGACGTAGTTTTTCAAATCGTCTTCACCGGTACGTCACCAACCTATCCCCCTCCAATACCCTTCATTCACTTATTTTTATTTCATAATGAACATGGTGCAAATCGATTCAAAATCGATGAAAAACCTATCGAAACAGGACACGTGAGACAGTCCAACTACTCTAGTTCGCGGCCAGTTTTATCCCAAACCATGCACGATTTCGAAAATCTAATTGAAGTAAATTATAGACAACCTATACGAGTTTGAAACCTCTCTTTTACTTTTATTTTTCATTTATTAAATTTTTGTTAAAACCATTTCAAAGTTTGACAAAAATCTGTTTTTAATATTAAAAATATTGAAAAACGCTTCGATACGACGTGCATCCCGCCAATCCAGGCGACGTGGTCGCGAACCGAAACATTGAAAGGTGCGTAACAGTTTTATGGTTGTGTGGCCTTTAACGGAATTCAAATTGGTCGTGTGTGCGCGACGAATTTGATACGTATCCGTCGAAATTCACCGTATCGGCCTCTGTGCAAATTTCTCAATTACTTTGTGCACGCTCGTCAGATCGAGATGAAACTTACGCCAACAGAACCGTATCATTTTTTGTCCTGTATGCCATGTTTGGTCCGATTTCGAGACAGTTGATTGGATCGTCGTTTTGCAGGCCCCACGGTCCGACTCGACGGGTGATTTTGTGCACGGCCTACTGGAATCTAACTCTGGACATACGGTTGGGTTCGTATCGAAAACTAGATCCGTAGACATGTAGTTTGATGACTTTAGAGACCGTTGACTCTGGCACGCTTTTCGGTGCAAAGCGGGTCCAACGGCGGACACCGTTTTGACCCGAAATTATCGTTTTTCTTCTGTGTCCAGAATTGGACTTAAGGACAGGTAATCCTAGCTAATTTGACTATTCTAAAAACATTGGTAATGGTTATTTCAGCCTCCGGGGACTGTTGTACGAGTTTTAACTATTGGAGCACACTGTTTGGTTTGGATTGTCGGTTTCACCAGCAAAGGACCACAGGCGAGTACAGTTTATTGTCTGCATTTCGATATTGATCTTCACTATATTTCATTGATTGGCCATTGATTATGTGATTTTTATATTCTATTATAAATTATTGAGTCGGGAATGTGAAATACCAACGATGTGTGATCTGACCTTAGACAGTATAGACAGTAATTTATTATTACAAAGTAGACAGTGTAGACAGTGATTTATTATTGCAATTAGACAGTGTAAACAGTAATTTATTTTCAAAGTAGACAGTAAACAGTGATTTATTATTGCAAAGTAGACCATGTTTCTTTATTGTATTATTTGATGTAGACAGTGTAACTTTATACAATGTAGACAGTGTAACTTTAGACAGCGTGGACAGTGTAGACAGTGTCGTGTAATTGTCCCGAGACCGATCACATATCAAAGGTACTTCTAACAGTTAGGGAAAGTATTTTGTGTCTATTTATTTGCTACTGGTTTTCCGTATTTTCTGTTTATTTTCAAAACATGTAATTGATGTCTAACCTCTATTGTATAGTCATTTTTATTTATTAAAATTGCATTCAATGAACTGTGCTCTTTCCATTCCTGACTGAAAACTAATATTTTTCAGGTTAGCCGTGGATTCACTTAGCATGGAAGATACGGGGGTACTTGCAGACAAAAGCCTAGAGACTAGCTAGATAGTCGAGTTATAGTTATTTAATATTTGTACAAGTTTATATTTTTCTGCAAATGTAAAACTTGTGATCATTGTAAATTAAATTAATTTTGTGAATGAGTATTATTTGTGATTTTGATCTTCATGGCCGTGACAGCGTTCTACCGCTGATACTGCAACATAGGCTGGCTTGGACATGTCTCGTATCCGTTTAAAAAAAATGGGTGCGGGTCGTGACATAATCCCTTGTCGTATGCGTCACAATAAACTAAAAATCCTCCATTCCCGTCTGGAAGCGTGAGAATGGGGACTGTCATCAATCTCTGCTTCAACTTCTCGAATAAACTCTGACACTCTGCTGTCCAAGAAAACAGCACATCCTTGCGGGTCAACTGCGTCAATGGCGCTGAAATTCGAGCGAAGTCTGACACAAACCGCCGGTAATAGCCAGCCAATCCAAGGAAACTCCGAACTTCTGCGATAGTGCTAGGTACTGGCCATGTCTCTATGGAAACTATCTTCTGGGCGTCCACTTCCACTCCACCTCTGGTGATGATGTGACCTAAGTACGAGATATGATCCAACCAAATCTCGCACTTACTGAACTTCACGTACAACTGGTGCTCCCTGAGAATCTGAAGAACTACACGGAGATGCTGCTTATGCTCCGCTTCACTCTTTCTATAGACCAAGATGTCGTCTATAAACACTATCACGAACTGGTCCAACTAGGTCATAAAGATACGATTCATGAGGTCCATGAATGCGGCTGGCGCATTGGTCGCTTCAAATGGCATAACAAGAAACTCCCAATATCCATATCTGGATCAGAATGCTGTCTTCGGGATGTCTTGCTATCTGACTCTGACATGATGGTACCCTGACTGCAAGTCAATCTTCGAGAATACAGCTGCTCCCTTGAGCTAATTAAATAAGTCATCTATCCTTGGTAGAGGATATATGTTCTTAATTGTTACAGAGTTCAAGGTACGATAATCAACACATAATCTTGACGTACCATTTTTCTTTTTTATAAGAAGCATCGAGGCTTCCCAAGGTGATCCGCTAGCACGAATGAATCCCTTGGTTCTAAGTTCTTCAATCATCTTGTACAAGATCTCCAACTCTGAAGGCGCCATCCTATAAACTCTCTCTGACACTGGTGCTGATCCGGGAATCAAATCAATGGTGAACTTGATCTCTCTCTCTGGGGGGCATGCCTGGAAGTTCTTCGGAAATACGTCAGAAAACTCTTCTACAACTCTGAAAAACTGAACTGCTGCTGCTACGCTACTGCCATCCGCAATGCTGGGGAAGAAGGTTCTACTCCACTTCGGAGAAATAAAACTTTGGCTCACCAGGAATACTAAAAATAATCTTGTCGATATGGCAATCTATTCTAGCATACTGGTTCCCCAACCAATCCATTCCGAAGACCACATCATAATCTGCCATCGGAAACTATATCAACCTAGCAGGAAACTCTCTACCGCTAACTACGATTCGACACGAGAAAAACACTCTATCTACTCCCACAAGACCGTTACCAGTAAGTATATTAAGCCCTACTGATAATGACTCGGTCTCCTGTCCTATCCGTGTCACGAATCGTGCAGACATAAATGAATATATGCACCCGAATCAAATATACTGATGCAGGAAAAGTTGACGAGAATGGTACCTGCCACAACCTCACCTGATGCCAACTCCTCCTCTATGGTCAAAGCCGTCGCTTGACCTTGTCCTCTGGGTGCTGGTCCCCTCTGCTGGAAACCTCTATGGCGGTTCTGAATCTGAGCTTGGACCTGGGCATACTGCTGCGGTCTCTGCTGCTGGAATGCTTGAGCCTGAGGCGCCAATAGCCTCGGTGGCTGGTACTGTTGCTGCTGTACTGGTGCTGGTCCCCTCACCGAGGGACTAGTATGGGCCGATAAGGATGAACCAGCTCTCTGTGGGCAGGACCCTACCATGTGGTCTGATACCCCACAAACCAAACACAATCCTTGTGTTCGGTGACATTCTGATACTACATGCGTGGCTTCCCACAATGAGTGCAGCCCATTGTGGAAGACTGCCTCCACTTTTGCTGCTGAGGGTACGTCGAAGTCGAATGCTGAACCGACATACTGATGCTGCCTCTCCTCGGAGCTCCAATGGTCAAGGCCCTAGCTGTCGGGGCTGGTGCTGAGGACTGGGTCATCTGACCATAGGACCGCTTCCGTCCTCCAGTTATGTCCACTATTCTCTGGAAGGTATACGCATGCCTCCTAGCTGCTCGCAAAACAGCATTGAAAGTCTGATGCTCAAACTGCTCCACTGCTAGAATGATCTCTAGGTGGAGTCCATGCTGGAACCGCTGCGCTCGGTCAAACTCAGTTGCCAGCAAGGTGGGAGCAAATCGACTCAGTCTTGAAAACTCGACCGCATATCCATCGACCGTCCTGCTTATCTGCTTGAGATTGGTGAACCTCGTCTGTAGGTCGTGCCGAGCTACAGCATCGAAGGACTTGATCTAAAACTTGTCACTGAATACCGTCCATGGAACAGGCGTCGCCAACCCAACTGCTACCATCACCCACCAGGTGCGAGCTAGGTCCAATAACTGTAGGCGTACTACAGCTACCTTCTCTCCTTCTCGAGTCTTGGCTGCAACCAAGATAATCTTGATGTCATGGAGCCACGCATCAGCTGCAATAGCGTCTTCACTACCGTTGAAGAAGGGAGGATTGAGGCACATGAAACTGCTAGCTGCATTGTTTCCTTTAACCAACACGGCCTATGGCATCCTGTACTGCCTGGTACAGGGCATCGCTCCGACGATCTTGAGATGCAAGCAATTCCTGATGAGACCCACCAAGGTTCCATCGTCAGGCTCTGCAGGATGGACTGGCTGAACTGGTGGCTCTTGACCCCCAGTAGGCATGACTCTGGAGGCTACCCCTGAATGCTGGGCTTGATCTCCAAGTTGCTGCTGGTTTACTGGAGGTGCTCCGCCTTGCTGATCGGTAGGACCAGGAACAATGCTGCTGAAGAAACGACATGGAGAACAATAAGGAAGGACCACGATAGATCAAGGATATAAGCATGTGATCATGTCACGCCCCAGAACCAGAATACTGGAGAGCGGGAGCAGACATAGCTAGCTACGTATATTGAAGTACAACCCACCTCGCTATACGGTCACGGCTGTCTAGATACATGAGGGTTTAACTACAAGCCAACAGTCTCTTATGGTCATGAACAATCCTAGTGTCTCAATCACAAGCAAGTAAGTAAGTGTTACAAGATATAAGATCACCAAATATACAATAGTAAGGCGTCCCAAACATTACATATTCAGCTGATCATGAAGCTAGTCGTTACAAAATCTCAGGACTAGCAAGAGTTTAGTCATACATGATCAACCCTAGGATCCATCAATCATGTTACAGCCCGTAGGCAGACAGTAAATAAGGTACAATACGAGCTAACACGTGCTCGCCGGCTAAACGCTCAAAAGAATAATTTTACAATAAAGTGGGAGGACAAAAAGAAACCCACTGGCCAGGGTTATGCCTGGTGGTCACCATCTGGCTGGAAGACAGGTGGATCCTCTGGTGCTGCTCGATATCTGCCACACAAAACCAGCTGGGTCAAATCCCAGAAAGAGCAAGTGCCACAAAGGAGGCTTCACTTAGGAACTAAAACCAGCATACATATAGAATATTAAAGATAATAAATAAAGAACTGATAATAATAGAGATAACAACAGTAAACTGAGTACGAGAAACCATTCAAGTAGCCAGGTCACAACCCTTAAACCAAATAAGGACCGAGGTTGTAACCCTTCACCTGAATAGAAACCTGTCTCAAATACTATTGGTATAGTGAAGACAATAAATGAAGAGAGGACACAGAACTGCTCTGGAAGCTAGGTTACAACCCTTAAACCAAACAAGGACCGGGGTTGTAACCCTTCGCCTGAGCAGAACTGGACCCCTGATCTGTATTGCTAAGGCCGGTATAAATAATTAATCATGCTTGTTGAAGTAAGGTAAAACATGACGAGCATGGCATGGGGTACAATAAGACAATAAACGAAGAGGACACAGAACTGCTCCGGGAGCCAGGTTACAATCCTTAAACCAAACAAGGACCGGGGTTGTAACCCTTCGCCTGAGCAGAACTGGACCCCCGATCGTTATTGTTAAGGCAAGCATCAATAATCATGTCATGTCATAATCTTGCACAGGATTAGGATAAGACATGCTAGAATAAACTCCATCCAATTAATCACGGCCAATCAAGAGTACGGCTTGATACTTTTAACTAACTAGGGTTATCACAGCCTAGTTACTAGCAAGATGCAATGAGATTATCCCAACAGCCACAAGCCCTGCAGACCATCCGGTTATCCAGGTCGAATGTCCGTTTAAGTAGGGTGCACCACATGACTGTGTGCTGGAAATGTGCCCTACTCGTCGGTAGGCTACAAGTCCACTTAAAGCGCCCAGATAACGGGATTGCCTGTAGTCGGAAATCTCTTCATGTCTACTGAATGATTCTAGTTTATTACCCTTAGTTAATTATAGTAGGTATCCCTGACCGTGGTACTCAGGGATCCCATCCTAGACATGATGCAAGACAATACTGGTTTATTGTGCAAACGCAATCATCCACGGTGTCCAGGTTAATCATCCTTGTCAGGTCATGTCATGTTAGCCGTCACAACAACAATTCGAGATAATCATGTCAGGCATGCTTGTCCTGCCATGCCATGCCATGTTCAATTATTATTAAAAAATAAATTCTGATTATCAAGTTCATGACAAAAGGCGTAAGGATATAAATGGGCGTAAAATATCTAAAAAGGGATAAAGAGTACGCTATAGGAACTCAAGTTATAATAGTACACAGAGCTATAGGAGAGTTATGCGGCTCAGGAATATGCGGCCAGAATGATCTCATGCGGCTTGGGAAGGGAATCGGGTCCATGCGGCTGGGAGCAGCGGGGTCAGGTTCATGCGGCTCAGCAGGAAGGGCTTGCGGCTGGCGAGTCATGTGGCTGGACACAAGTGGGTTGCATGCGGCTCAGTTAGGAACCCATGCGGCTAGGAATGCAAGGGTCCCATGCGGCTGAGGGGTCTCGGGTCCATGCGGCTCAAAGAGTCTAGCCTCATGCGGCTCAGGGTGAGAAGCGGTCTTATGCGGCTGAGGGGTCTCGGGTCCATGCGGCTCAAAGAGTCGAGCCTCATGCGGCTCAGGGTGAGAAGCGGTCTTATGCGGCTGAAAATAGTTGGTGCATATGCGGCTGATGGAAGGGAAATTCCATGCGGCCAGAAAATGAAAGGTGTGCATGCGGCTGAATGACAAGGGTCTTATGCGACTGATGGACAAGGGTCTTATGCGGCTGAGGGTAGCTTGCCGCATGAATGCTCATGCGGCCAAGTACTGCCCTGCGGCCAGAGAGCTATTCTTCTTCTCCAATTTGAGAAGAAGAACACCATGAGAGCCAAGTCCTCAAGCTCCACAACACCATCATCCGGAGCCCAAAACTGAACTTCCATAGGTCAAAACGGGGTAGAACGAAATTCTCTACAACATAGAACCCTCAAAACTCAAATTAACAGGATTAAGTAGATCAAAACCAAGAAATCCGAAAATAAAGTAAACTTAAATCTAGAAGGATCTAGCCATGGAAAGTGAAAATGCCAAGTTCTAAAGTCCTTTAGAATGTAGTAAAGAAGAGAATGGAGCAATTAAAATCAAAGTTCCTCCATGAAGAAAGTTGCACTTGCCTAAGGCTCTCACTCTCTCTCTCGCTGGTAGGTGAAGGAATTAACGGAAGAAGAAGATGATAAATGAAGAGGAGAAAGGAGATGGTAATAATACAAATGGTGGTGGTAGGTAGGTGGGTTTACCTTGGTTCATGATGAACCAATGGCTAATCCCAAACCGAACCAAGCCAACCCGAACCAAGAATAAACCAAGCCACGGAGAAAAGCTAAGCAAGGAAATCATGCAATACAGGAATAAATACGTATACGTATTCCACATATGTAATACGAGCAACAGCATTACAGATCAGGTCAAGATTTCAGAAAGATTAAAAGACGCGAGTAGAGATCAAAGGCGAGTGTTGAGACATCTATTCAGTGAAACCCTCATCATCTTGATTCACAAGACCTGTATGGGCCACCACTTAAACCGTATCACGCCCTAGAACCAGAATACTGGAGAGTGGGGACAGACACAGCCAGCTACGTACATTAAAGTAAATCCTACCTTGCAATACGGTCACGACTGTCTAGATGCATGAGGGTTTACTTACAAGCCATTAGTCTCTTAAGGTCAAGAACAAGCCTGGTGTCTCAATCTCAATCAAGCAAGTAAATGTAACAAGATGGTAGATCATCAGACATACAAGGTAATAAGTTCCATACATTACATATTCAGATGATCATGAAGCTAGTCATAAAAAATATGAAGACTAGCAAGAGTTTAAGTCATACATGATCAACCCTAGGATTTGTCAATCATGTTACAGCCCGTAGGCAGACAGTAAGTAAAGTTGCAAACGAGCTAACACTTGCTCGACGGCTAAACGCCTCAAAAGAATATTTTTATAAGGGAGTAAGAGAGCAAAATAAGAACCCACTCGTTGCCAAGATTGTGCCTAGTGGTCACCATCTGACAGGAAGGCTGGAAGATCCTGGGTGCTACTCCGAAATCTGGCCATACAAAACCAGCTGGGTCAGACCCCAGAAAGAGCAAGTGCCACAAGGGAGGCTGTACTTTAGAACTAAAACCAGTACATTAGCACACAAGATCGTAGATGAAATAACAAAAGGCATGAGTTAGAGTAAACAGGGTGATAAACGATAAGATACTAAAGGACCATTCCGGTAACCAAGTTACAACCCGTAAACCAAACAAGGATCGGGATTGTAACCCTTCACCTGAACAGAACTTAGTCTCTAACCAATTATCGATAAAGTGTAGCATACAGAAGCATGTACAGAGATAGTCATGTACTGGGTCTAGGCAAGACTAGACAAGATGGAACTCCATCTAACATTCACGGCCAAGCAAGAGTACGGCTTGATACTTTAACTAGATAGGGTTATCACAAGCCTCGTTACTAGCAAGATACAATAAGATATTCCTACAGCCACAAGTCCTGCAGACTATCCAGGTTATCCAGATGCAAGGTTCATGTTAAGAGTTATCATGTCTTGTTAGGTGACTTGAGTGCAACACATGACAGGGTGCATAGTAATCACTTCATGAAGTGCCCCACATAACAGTAAGCTGGAAATATGCCCTACTCGTCAGCAAGCTACAAGTCCATCAGGAAGGCGCCCAGATAACAGGATTGCTTGTAGCCAAAATATCTCTCTATATAAAGTACTTGATCAATCTAGTCATTATTCTAGTCAGATTCAGTATGTATTCCTGACCGTGGTAACCAGGGATACAAGTCCTAGACATGATGCAAAACAAGACTGGTAGCTTATACAAGCACATTCAATACAATCACCCTCGGTGTCATGAGAGTTTACTAGCATGTCCAGTTAGCCGTCGCAACAGCGTTCATGAGTTATTTGTCAAGATTACTTGTCAGGGGTGCACCACAACGGGTCACCATCATGTATTGGCCTGCCATGTTCTTGTCTAGAGTGCGCCACAATGGGCCACTGTCATGTCATGTTACTCGTACTTGTTGCTTGCTAGAAGTACGCCACAAGGGGCCACTGTCATGTTTTACTACTCTTTGATCATCGTATCGTGTTCACACATCATGGCCATGCAGCACATCATTTATACAAGCCAATATGTAGGTAAAGAAAAGACATAATCCTGAGTATACCCTAACGGGCCACCGTTTGGAAAGAAATCATATCGTGAAGTATAAAGTACAATAAAGCCAAAAAGTCATGGCAATTTGCATTGTAAAAGAAAGAAATACATAAAAGGGAAAAATACCAAAACAACGTGCGTCCAAAGGCTATGCGCCCACATGGTTCTATGCGCCTACATAGAGGCTGACATAGGCCAAGTCGTGCCGAGCCTTGTCGTGGCTCGTGCAAATCGTGTCGCGATTTTATAATAGCCGTACGTAGAAAATTGTGCCATGACTAAGAAAATCCTGCTAAGTCGTACCGCGGCTTGTACGAGTCGTGCCATGCCTAGCCATGGCATGCACGTGCCGTGTCGTGTCGTGTCATGTCATGCCAAGCTGGGGCACACATGAGTCGTGTCGTGATCGTGTGGGCAACTCATGGAAAAGCCATGAAAGAACTTGGCCAAAAGGATGCAAAACCCAGAAGATCATGAAAAGCCCAATTGAATGCTGCCTGACCACTATGCGCCCAAAGTGGGGGCTATATACGCCCACATGGGAAGCCTCTATGCTCCCACATGAGGACGGTTATGCACCTAATTAATGGAGTCAAGACTCATGGCCAAGTGCCAAGGAAAAAGGCAAGTGCTGAGACATGCTTTAAAAGCCATGCGCCAACACAAGGCTATGCGCCCACATAGGGATGCACATATGCTCCCAAGAGTGCTCACATATGCGCCCACATGGGGGAGGAGCCTGCTTTGGGCGCATGACAAGTCCATGCGCCCAAGCACTGTTCTTCTTCCCGACAGATCCAGGAAGAAAAATGTAAGGAAAGCGTTAGCTTCCGAGCTCCACTAAATCTCTATCCGGGGTCCAAATTCGGACTTCCATAGGTCAAAATGGGGTAGAACGAAATTCTCTACGATATGGAACCATCAAAACATACAAATGAAGAAGTTAAATAGATCAAAACTTCAAAAACCCAAAATGGCAATTTCCTAGATCTACAAAATCTATGCACCAAAATAAAAATTTCCAAGTTCTAAAGTAGTTTAGAATCATGCTAAGAAGCCATTGGAACCATAAAAATGGGTTCTTAAGTGAGAGCAAGATGCACTTGCCTATGTAGGGGGAGAGGTTTATGAGACTCGTCTCACAGTATTGGTATTTATATGCGGATACGTATTTTGTATTGTATTTCGTATTTTCTCGGTTTTCAGAACGCTTTAAAAATTTTCCAAATTATAGATTTTTTCCTTGGCCGGTATACCGACAGTATACCGGAGTATACCGACGGCATGCCGCCCAGACAAATTTTTTATATTTTAGATATTTTCGATTTCAGATATTTTCGTGAATAGTATTTCTGATATTTTCATGAATAGTGTTTTGAATATTTTGATGAATAGTGTATAGATATTTTCATGAATATTGTAGATGCATTCTATTATCCAATGGACAATTGGTTTTCTTTCAATGGCTAGGATTGATCTAGAATGTGACATGGATCACGATCCAACGGTCACGATTAATTTACCCCTTCTATATATATCCTATAAGTTTCTCTCTCCTCTCTCTTTTCTTTCCTTCACCATTTCCCCTTCACTCTCTTCTCTCTTCCTCAAGCTTAGGAAGGCTTAGCCTTGAGGCGTAGAGTGTGGTTTCGGAACCCCTCTTGGTGGTGGAGTAGAAGATTAGGCTCGGTTGCTAAAACGTAGGCAAGTACATCTTGCTCAAAAGTGACATGACCATGCTATAATTTTATTTTCCATTGAAATTAAATTTTTATTGTTCTATAATATGCTCCTCTGAATTGTTAACATTTTTAGTATATAGCACTTTTGGTTTTGATTGACAGTATTGTGTAGATCTGAGTTTCTAGATATAATTTTTTAGTATTTTGAGATATTGATCTATCAAAGCTTTGAATTTGTGAAAACTAATACTTTCATGTTGTAGAAAATTCAATTCTATGCAATTTTGACTTTTGAAAGTCCAAATTTCGGTTTAAAATAAAGTTTTTATGGCCGAAATAAGTTTTGACAAAAATCTGGATTTTGTTGCTGTTTGGATAAACGGTATACCGCCGGTATACTGTAGTATACCATCGGTAAGCCAGTTTTTGCACCAGAAACCTTCTGTCTTTAGACCAGTATACCGTCGGTATACCGCAGTATACCGCCGGTATGCCATTTTATGCCGTTTTAGGCTGTTTTTGTCCGTTTTTTGCCCCTTTCGTCCGTTTTTGATACTTTCTCGATTGTAATGGACTCTTAACATGATTATATAACCTTGGATAGTTAAATAATGATTGTAGACTCTATATACATGGTACATGCTTATGTTCATTTATTGTTCTATGTCCAGATTATAGATAGTGGCCTGTTATGGTGCACTCCAGATAACTATATATGCCTAGCTCGATTTAGTGGCTCGTAGTAGCGCACTCATGACTTGATTTTCTTATTGATTTCTAGATCCGAGATATGAGTACATGTTCTTTCTTGACACCGTGGATATAGCTTGTTGAATGTTAATCTATTTTATCTTGGCACTGGACAATCGAGTGTGAGTATTGTTCCGTGTATCACGTGATGTTAGTACGGAAATGTTCGTAAGTGATAACTTGTGATTTACTCGTATATAGCACACGTCATCTTAGGAAATTCTTGAGTGTCCATGACTTGAGAACTTGACATGAATATGATAAGGTAAATGACTAGTAAATTCAAGTAGATCATTGTAGGAGGAAATTCGCACTACCTACCCCGAGCTCCAAGGGCCCCATGAGGCATGGCTCAACCCTGCTAGGTAAGGGCTCCATGATCTACCAAGTTTGTGCGTATTGATATACGATCGAGTCACATGTCGTGCCGGGTTGTGGCACAGTCAGTTATATGTTTTCTTTTACAAGTATATGATATGGTTGTTCATGTTATAAGTCTAGACATGTTTCATCTGCCAGCAGTCTTGTTGGGCAATAGATGTACTACTCGTACCCCTGGACATCCGGGTATCTGCAGTCAGGTAGTTTCGAAAATCCTCAACTTGCATACTAGTAATTAGGATTGTGATAACCCTAGCTAGTTAATGATAGCAAGCTTTAGGTAATGATTGGCCGTGCACTTTTGATTGTGTGTTACCTTATATGCTCTTGTGTCGGTGAGTGGCCAGAGGCTAAGTTCTGCTAGGGAAAAGATCTGTAACCCCGGTCCTTATTTGGTTTAAGGGTTGTAGCTCCGATTCTAGTAGTTCCTAAACCCCTTGTTGCTCATCGGATTATTTCTGTTCCATAGCTATATTGTTCAGTATTTATATTTAGTCATTTATATTCTTGAGATGCGTGCATTAGTACCGCACTAGTCTCGACCCGTATTTATTTACTTCTGTCATTATGTTATTGTGTTGTTGTTGGATTGAGATAAGATTTGTTCGACCGTAGGAGTCGTCAGTGGCATACTAGAGTCTTCCCACTTGTCTTCTAGACAGCTTTGATCGTACATTGGAGTACTGGCGTACCTTGATATACGTAGCTGGCAATTTATTTTGCCCCCGATCTCCAGTATTCTAATTTTGGGGCGTGACAAAGTTTTTTGGTGGTCCATGCAGGTCTGTCTTCAGACTTGTGGGGGATTCATCTTGTTAAAATCTCAATCCTATAATTGTCTTCATTTGATCTCTCTTTGCTTTTTGTATTCTCGTTTTTCTTGAACTGTAAACATGATTGACATATCCTTGTTCTATTCCTGTCCATTATTGATATCACGTGTCCTTATCATTCAGGGACACCCAACCTTCTTATCTATTTCTTTCGAGAATTTTATTGCTCCGTCTTCTTCCTTGGTTCAGGCAGTATGTCGGCATCAGACCCCGCCTCCACAGAGTCAGGTACCAGTACCATCTCAGCATCTGGTGGCAGCTCAGTTCACTTCACTCCAGTCAGTTCAGCTAATAAAGTCAGCCCGAATCCCGTGTTCAGCACCTCCTTCCGACGCGGTCTCAGCAGATTTAATGTCAGCATCCGGCGCAGTTTGCCCAGGTCCAGTAAGTCAGATAAAATCAGCAGCAGGTAAGAGCAGCAGTCCTGATGCATAAGCAGAGAGAGTTTGTTATCATACATCAGATGTTGGCTGAGGACAGTCGGATTGTTGGTAAGCATCTAAGGTGTTCCTTCAGTCATTCTCATTCTTGGATTCCGTTGACGGCCTTGTATTCCATTCATACCCGGAATGTGATGGTCGACTTGACATATTCGACGAGTGAACGCGTGTTTCTTGTACCACTCATCTGCCTCCGTATCTCGTGATACACGATATCTATCATGTATCCCGACTACGTAGGTGCATCCTGGATTAGAGTCATGTCTTCGACTGAGTCACTAGTACCGACTTACTTCGAAACTTGACCCTTGTCCACTTTGTGAGTCAGCGTAGTCAAGCGAGGACGAATCCCTACTCAACTGACTCAGGGGTATATTATTCCATATGCCTCCTTTTCTTGTATTATATATGTATGTATTTATTATTTTCTACATTATTTAAATTCTGTATCTCAAATATAACTTGTACACGGGATATTTTCTTTCGATGTGTTATGATTTTACATTGTTTTAGCATGTGTATTTTTGCTCGACTGGCTTTAGAAAATCCCGAGGATGAAATTTTTCTAAGTTGTGGAGAGTTATGAGACTCGTCTCACAGTATCGGTATTTATATGCGGATACGTATTTTGTATTGTATTTCGTATTTTCTAGATTTTCGGAACGCTTTAAAATTTTCCCAAATTATAGATTTTCTCCTTGGCCGGTATACCGACAGTGTACCGGAGTATACCGACGGCATGCCGCCCGGACAGATTTTTCATATTTTAGATATTTTCGATTTCAGATATTTTTGTGAATAGTATTTCTGATATTTTCATGAATAGTGTTTTGGATATTTTGATGAATAGTGTATAGATATTTTCGTGAATAGTGTAGATGCATTCTATTATCTAATGGACAATTGGTTTTCTTTCAATGGCTAGGATTGATCTAGAATGTGACATGGATCACGATCCAACGGTCACGATTAATTTACCCCTTCTATATATATCCTATGAGTTTCTCTCTCCTCTCTCTTTTCTTTCCTTCACCATTTTCCCTTCACTCTCTTCTCTCTTCTTCAAGCTTAGGAAGGCTTGGCCTTGAGGGCTAGAGTGTGGTTTCGGAACCCCTCTTGGTGGTGGAGTAGAAGATTAGGCTCGGTTGCTAAAACGTAGGCAAGTACATCTTGCTCAAAAGTGACATGAACATGCTATAATTTTATTTTCCATTGAAATTAAAGTTTTATTGTTCTATAATATGCTCCTCTAAATTTTTAACATATTTAGTATATAGCACTTTTGGTTTTGATCGACAGTATTGCGTAGATCTGAGTTTCTAGATATAATTTTTGAGTATTTTAAGATATTGATCTATCAAATCTTTGAATTTGTGAAAACTAATACTTCCATGTTATAGAAAATTCAATTCTATGCAATTTTGACTTTTGAAAGTCCGAATTTCGGTTTAAAACGAAATTTTTATGGCCGAAACAAGTTTTGGCAAAAATCTGGATTTTGTTGTTGTTTGGAAAAATGGTATACCGCAGTATACCGCCGGTATGCCAGTTTTTGTATCAGAAATCTTCTGTCTTTAGACCGGTATACCGCCGGTATACCGCAGTATACCGTCGATATGCCATTTTATGCCGTTTTAGGCTATTTTTGTCCGTTTTTGCCCTTTTTTGTCCGTTTTTGATATTTTCTCGATTGTAATGGACTCTTAACATGATTAGATAACCTTGGATAGTTAAAGAATGATTGTACACTCTATAAATATGGTACATGCTTATGTTCATTTATTGTTCTATGTCCAGATTATAGATAGTGGCTTGTTATGGTGCACTCCAGATTACTATTTATGCCTAGCTCGATTTAGTGGCTCGTAGTAGCGCACTCATGACTTAATTTTCTTATTGATTTCTAGACCCGAGATATGAGTACATGTTCTTTCTTGACACCGTGGATATATCTTGTTGAATGTTAATCTATTGCATCTTGGCACTAGACAATCGAGTGTGAGTATTGTTCCGTGTATCACGTGATGTTAGTACAGAAATGTTCGTAAGTGATAACTTATGATTTACTCGTACATAGCACACATCATCTTAGAAAATTCTTGAGTGTCCACGACTTGAGAACTTGACATGAATATGATAAGGTAAATGACTAGTAAATTTAAGTAGATCATTGTAGGAGGAAATTCGCACTACCAACCCCGAGCTCCAAGGGCCTCATGAGGCATGGCTCAACCCTGCTAGGCAAGGGCTCCATGACCTACCAAGTTTGTACGTATTGATATACGATCGAGTCACCTGTCGTGCCGGGTTGCGGCACAGTCAGTTATATGTTTTCTTTTACAAGTATATGATATGGCTGTTCATGTTACAAGTCTAGACATGTTTCATCTGTCAGCAGTCTTGTTGGGCAATAGATGTACTACTCGTACCCCTGGACATCCGGATATCTGTAGTCAGATAGTTGCAAAAATCCTCAACTTGCTTACTAGTAATTAGGATTATGATAACCCTAGCTAGTTAATGATAGCAAGTCGTAGGTAATGATTGGCCGTGCACTTTTGATTATGTGTTACCTTATATGCTCTTGTGTCGGTAAGTGGCCAGAGGCTAAGTCTGCTAGGAAAATGATCTGTAACCCCGGTCCTTGTTTGGTTTAAGGGTTATAGCTGCGATTCCTAGTAGTTCCTAAACCCCTTGTTGCTCATCGGATTATTTTTGTTCCATAGCTATATTGTTCAGTATTTCTATTTAGTCATTTATATTCTTGAGATGCGTGCATTGGTACCGCACTAGTCTCGACCCGCATTTATTTACTTCTGTCATTATATTTGATTGAGATAGGATTTGTTCGACCATAGGAGTCTTCAGTGGCATGCTAGAGTCTTTCCACTTGTCTTCTAGACAGCTTTGATCGTACATTGGAGTACTGGCGTACCTTGATATACGTAGCTGGCTTTGTTTCGCCTCCGATCTCCAGTATTCTGGTTTTGGGGCGTGACAGGTTTTAATGGAGAAGAAGAAGAAGTTATGAGGAATAATGAGGAGAGAGAAAAGTAGGTGGGTTTATAAATAAGGATGGTGGTAGGTAGGGGTTTAACATGATGAACCATGAAATTTAAACCAAGCTAAACCAATAATGAACCAAGCCAAACCATGACATGCCATGATGAACCTAAACAAGATTAAACTGAAATTAGCTAGCAAGACATGTGAAATAAAAATACGGATCAGGATTCCGTACACGTATACTGGAAATACGTATAACGGAAAACGGAGGTGATATGGTCTGCTGGGGTGTTAAGAACACCAGCGCTCAAAGCTAGATCCGTCCTCACGGTCAGCTTCCAGGAACCAGCAAGTTCAAAAGAACTCTGGAACGCTCTGTTGATCTGCTCAAGAACGGACTGCTCAGAAAGACAAGGAAGAAACTCGAGAGGCGCAAGGAACTAGCGCAAGGAACTACATGAGATGCTGGAACACGAAGGCTCGAGGAGCTCTCTCTGCTCTCTTCGTAAATTGTGTGCAACCCGCGCAACTCGTGCACTATGCGCCTAGCGACGATGCTGACGTGCTAAGTGCAAAGTGCGCCAACAAAATGCCACATTACGTCTCATGAGCCCATGAGTCCGAGTCTGAGTCGAGCACCAATGGAAATTAATTTTCCAAGAGCAAAAAGCATGAATGCTTTACTTGGAGCCTTATCCTTACCTCCTAATAAAATCACCCACATGGTTCCCTCCCTAGGGTCACCACCCCATGTGCATATCCCGACAACACATACAAGTATATATGTTGAGATAACTCATGGTACACTTTCCGTTTGGGACTAAACTTTACTAGACATGTTGAGAGCAAGCTCTCTTCATGTCAAGGAGCAAGAGCACCAACATTCTATATAAAGAGTGGCATATGAAGAGAAAGGAGATTGTACCTCTTCTGCAGTGATGATCGTTTTATATGCTGCTTCCAAAGAAGAAATAAAAAAAAAGAATGAAATTGTTAGCCGTCATACCAAATGGTCATGAAAACCAACAATAACAATAGAAAAATGATATTTTGTCCATGATTTGTGATCATGGACGTGACCGTAGGTCCACGTGGCACGCAGCCATTGGCCCCCCGCTTTCACCGGACTCCACTCCCTTAAAATCCGAGCCAGAGAGAGCAAATGGAAGGTCGTCATATGACATGCAGTCATGCCAACGATCACAACCCGCGGGCGACGTAATATCGTCCATAACAGTAATCTAATTTTGAAGAAGAAGAAGAAGAACCTCAAGATTGAGAAGGATGGCCTTTTTCACGGCCTTGTCGACGACGTCGAGGACCGTTTCTTTCCCGTTGCAGTCCATCTGGATCCAGCTCCGCATCGCCTTCGGGTCCTTCTTCTTCGTGGCCTGCGAGTCCACAACCGCCGACTGACATCCCCTCCCGACCCATGCCAGCTCTTCTTCTTAACCACCTGATATTTTGTCGTTTCTCGTGTCAATCTTTCAAAAGGTCTAAATGGGTTTGGATTTATGTGGACTAGAATTCTACTGGTTTTATTTTACTAGTGGATCACTCGCATCCTACTCCGTCCAGGAAGGTTTTTGGACGGAAAAAGTTAATTGAACCTATTCAGAGATTCATTTCGGTTTTTTAAAAAAATCGGTTCAGTTTTAAAATACTAAAAGTAAAATAACTTTTTTGTTTTAGATACTGAATAAGACTTATACAATTATGTAAATATCTTCCATCTTATGCATATTTTATAACTGAAAGTGTGTATTTTTTTAAATATATTTTGAAGACAATATTCTATGTATGTGTTTTAAAGTTCAATTTTAGTAATTTAACAATTAGTTCAATTCCGAATCCAACTTTGAAATATAAGGAACGTGTGTATAAATATTATATATTTTAATACAATTTAACCAAAATCCGACTTTGGATCGGGTCCATTAAACAATAAAAACAACACAACTGAACAAACCGAATCGAATATCAGTTCGGTTCGATTTTGGTTATGACTAAATTCGGTTCAATTTTGAATTTTTAGATGTTCGATTTATTCAACTCGGTTGAAATCGAATAAACTAAACGTTCCGTCTACATGGCTCGGTTAACTGACCAGATATACAAGTTTTGCAAGCAAAGTGACCCAATGATTGTACAATTTAGAATTTCGCTAACAAGTGCCCAGCCCTAATTAAAAGGCACTCCTTAAGCTTTGTTAGTTACTCTTTCTTTCAGGATAGACAGATAATAACATGACAATTATTAAATATTTCTTGTTTTGTATAAACTCTCGATAATTACTCTCCAAATTTGCAAGGTTGACTCAAAAAACACGTAGAAATTTGGTCTTACTAGTATAAATACTTTTACGTGACGAGAACAAATTTTCTTTGGAGGAAATTGGGAGCAGATATCGATGGAAAACTCGGGTCAAATCAGAAAGGAGGCCGTGTCAAAGCTCCAGAATCCATTGGCACCTCCACGAAGAAGATCATAACATTGCTCTAATGGACCTATGTTTTCTTGCCCAAATTTAGAAAAGGATTTATTCATCAATAATAGTAAGAAGGGTCCAATCACAATGAGTGAGCCTCTTTGTGATGGGAGACTAATGTAGGAAATCTAATTAGCCTAACATTCCCATTGTGGTTTTGGTAACATTGAAATATAAACTAGTAACAATGCTGTTAAAAAAGGTTAAATTAGATTTTTGAATATATATGTTTAGATGATACCATATAATTAGTTTAAATATAGTTTATATATTTAATGTATTTTAATTAAAAAAATTCTTTTTTTAATTTTGAATTAAAAATGCTATTTGTTCCTCCAAAATATTCCTCCAAAGTATCCCTTCTATGTGGCAGCTTACGTGTCGTATGACATGACAAATAATATGGCAGCTGGCAAGATAAATTTTAAAATTAAAATTAACATTAACATTAAAATTAATATTAAAATAAACATTAACATTAATATTAATATTAATATTAATATTAACATTAAAGATTAAAATTAACTTCAGCATTTAAATTAAATTTAAAATTAACACTAAAAAATAGGGTAATTAATTTTTTGGGTTAGAATTTGTCATGTCAGCTGACATGCTAGATGCCATGTTAGCTGCCACGTAAAGAGGGATAGTTTGGAGGAACATTTGGTGGTACGAATAATATTACTCTTTTGAATATATGTTTAGATAATACCATGTTTATATTGAATATAGTTTAATTAAAAAGTGCAATTCTTTGTGGTACTTTAGATATATGTTTAGATAATACTATGTAGTTAGTTTAAATATAGTTTAAATATTTAATATTTTAATTATATATATTTTTTTTTTTTAATTATATATATATATATATATATATATATTGAAGCAATGGGCTCGAACTCTGACTATATATATATATATATATATATATATATATATATATATATATATAGGGAAAAAAAATATATATATATATATATAGGGCAATGATGAGCTTGGCCTGTACGGTGCGGGGCATCCACAACGTCGGATGACTAACGAAAAATGGCCACGATCTGAGCTGGCGTGGGACAGAATGGGACGTCCCGTGCATGAAAACTCATCGGCAAGGGCGTCGTACGGGCGGTCGAGGACCGGCACCATTCTACCACGGGTATAAACGACGGCTGACCACACGGCCCGTCGTGCGACGTCCAATGGACGTCGGGAAGACGTCGTAAGGACGTCGGGCGCATTAAACGGGTGGCTAGGCGGAACCGGCTGTCGTAGGCGTCGTGAAGACGTTAGGGGCGCCTTCGGTGTCGTAGGCTAAGCGAGGCGTTGAGTTGCTGGCGTCGAAAGACGTCGGCCGTCCCGTGAGGCTCTGGAGCGCGCGGAGTGCGCGAGGCGTACGTGCCGAGCGATGATAAAAAAGCCAGTACGGACACGATGTAACGCCCCAGAACCAGAATATTGGAGAGCGGGGGCGTACATAGCCAGCTACGTATATTGAAGTGCAACCCACCTCGCCATACGGTCACGGCTGTCTAGATATATGAGGATTTAACTACAAGCCATCAGTATCCTATGGTCATAAACAAGCCTATTGTCTCAATCTCAAGCAAGGAATAACAGTTACAAGATGTCAGAGCACCAAATATACAATAGTAAGGCATTTCATATATTACATATTCGGATGATCATGAAGCTAGTTGTACAAAATGTCAAGACTAGCAAAAGTTCTGGATGGCAGAGGATTTGCGGTTCTTGCGGAATTCAGGTATCGTTATTGTGTTTATTATCCGCTCGTGCTTTTTATTCCTTATCATGAGGTATCATGTTCCTTGTTTCAGTTGTAGACTCTTGTTATATTCCTTAGAGTCTTATCGGACATTTATGCTAGTGGGCTGCAGACCACGACCCATAGTGTTCATTCATGTTTCATATTCTTATTGTGGATTGAGATATAGATTGCATTGCCATGATTTGGCAGTAAACCATAGCCTTGACAGCGTTTACGTATTCGAGATGGACTGGAGTCCGCTCGATGCGTAGATGGGCTTGGACACGCTTCGTATCCGAAAAGCGGGTACGGGTCGTGACAAATTTTTTTGGTGGCCCATGCAGGTCAGAGCATATCGTATCGGTTACGTATCTGTACTGATACGAGCCTGCGACCTTGACTAGACCTTAGAAATCTCAATCCACGCTGCCTTGAAAATTCTCCTAGAAATTTCTCTACATCCTTGAAACTCCATATTTGCCCTCGATTATACTTCCCTGCTTTCGGTACCATTGATTCTCGTCCCTTTTACTTCGAGGTGACGAACAATCGTGCTATATAGGATTTATCAGAAATTCTAAATTTATAGTATAATATTGCTTGACTATTTAAATATTTGGTTGTTTTATAGATTTGAGGGATTATAGATGCCATACGCCCTAGATATATGTTGATATTCCTATTAGCAACTAGTTAGAAGACTTTAGTAACCGTATTTGGAGGAGTAGTGTGACCAAAGGTGTGTAGAAGTCCTCGAGGATTCGTAGTTACAAAATGATTAGGAGGAGTTTATAAATTTTTGAGGAATAAAAATTTGAGGAGAATGAGGTAATAGTAGAATTTGAAATTTTAAGGAATAGTCATGAATTGGAATTTCGAGGACAAAATTATTTTTAAGGTGGGTAGATTTGTAGCTCCCCTTCCCGGAGAATATTTTTTTTCAAAATATTGTTTTTATATTTATTTGATTTAAATAGTGATTTTAGAATTTTATAAATGTTTATTTAGTTAATTATTACGGTAGACGAATTTTTTGCCATGGTTGAGATTTGGAGTACAAGGTGACTAGTAATCATGGCACGGATAGTTCAGTGGCGTGCCTTGACTAGTGTATTAGCCCTGGTAGGGAAGGCCGAACCATAGTGATGTTCTAACTAGGAAAACCAGGCCAAATTGTGACATGACCATTATAAATATTATAATTATTCATTATTAATATTATTTAACGTCTAAGTGACCCGGTCGTACCAAACTAGTCAAACTGGACCCAAACCAAGCCCAAGCCTATGTAGGCGAGTAGTGAGACCAAAGACGACCATGTAGGCATATTTTATGTGTGTACAATATTTACTAAATTATTTTAGGTATTGATGTACATTTTTAACTATTTGAATATTTATACAAAAATTTGTACTTTTATTATTAATATTGATTTACAATATTTGTACAATATTCTGGACCTGGATAAAGGTGAACAATATAGATTCATTAATTATTTAATTATTATTTTATTAATTATGGTGATTAAATAAATATATTATTGCTATTAGATATTATTATTTGTTAATTGAGTATTTATTAGTATATAAATATATATGAGGTATATATGTATATGGTTGTGTATAAATATAGATATATATTAAATGTGAGTATGAATATATAAATGTATATTATATATGTATATTTGTATGTATATATATAAATATATATATGTAGATGTATATGTGTACGTATATACAAATATACATATGTATTTATATATGTGTAGGTGTATATACATAAATATAAATATACGTATACATGTATTTGTATATATAAGTATATATACACATTAGTTATTAGTATAAAGAAAAAGAAAAAAAAAAGAAAAGAACAACAGTGGCAGCTCAGGCCCGAGCTCCCCACAGCCTAGCCCAGGCCTGAGCTTCCCACAACCTTCGCGTAACAGCACCCCCCGACCCGTGAAACCTTCAGAGCCGCGTATATATTCATACATATAGATATCGATCGGCAAACCCTAACCTAGCCCCAGCCTTCCCCTTACATGGGCGCACCCCCAGCCGCTGCTGCGCCACCGCGGGACGGCCGACGGTCGCCGGACAAGACCGTACACGGCCACGGCGACACAGTGCGCGCGTATAGAAACAGAACAGTAGCAGCGATCACACATATTTGGCGGTACGTTTTCTCCATGATCCTTCGGCGGAATTCACTTCAGTAAATTTTGACGTGTTGTCTAGATAACCCCCTACCCTTCCCTTCAACTAGAATCGCGTGGTTTTCCTTAAATAAATTATAGAAATTCCTAAAACTTCAGGAAAAATTATCAAAAATAGGGTATTAAAACTGTTTCTGGAACCCAACTTTGAAGGCTGTTGTCGAACCAACCAGTAGGCATTTTCGAAAATAACCTAAACACAGACCTAGACAAACTATAGGGCTTCACGCCCCAACTTACAGAATCTGATTTCATCGACTACGTGTCGAGAAATCGAATCCCGAAATTGACCGAAAAACTGTTTTCAAATATCTAGAAAACCTTCTACACGACGTGCGTCCCGCCATTCCGGGCAACGTGGTCGCGCACCGTAAGCATCGAAAGCTGCATAACGGCTTTGTGGTCGTGTGGGCTTTGGCGGAATTCAAATTGGTCGCGTGTGCGCGACGAATTTGATGCGTATTCGTCGAAATTCACCGTATCGTGCACTTTGTAAATTTCTCAATTACTTTGTGTACGTTCTTCAGATCGAGACGAAACTTGTGCCATCAGGACCGTATCATTTTTCTGGTCCTGTATGCCAAGTTTGATCCGATTCTGAGACCGTTGATAAAATTACCGTTTTGCGGGCCCCACGGTCCCACTCAACGAGCGATTTTGTGCACGGGCCGCCGAAATCTAACTTTGGACATACGGTTGGGTTCGTATCGGAAAACCGGATTCGTAGACATGTAGTTTGACGACTTTAGAGACCATTGACTCTGGCACGCTTTTTGGTGCAAAGCGGGTCCAACGGCGGATATCATTTTGGCCCGAAATTATCGTTTTGCCCCTGTGTCCAGAATTGGACTTAAGGACAGGCAATTCTAGCTAATTTGACTATTCTGAGACTGTTGGCATTGTCTGTTTCAGCTTTCGGAGACAGTTGTGATGATTTGGACCTTATGGCTTAGCAGTGGACTAGATGGTTATTGGATCTGCGTGCAACCTCCAGGCAAGTATACCTTGCCTTCCTCTACAGTTTTACTTACATGCATTTCCTTTCGTTTTTCAGTCATTTGATTGTTTATGGATGTCACGCCCCAGAACCAGAATACTGGAGAGCGGGGGAATGACTCAGCCAGCTACGTATTACGGGTAGATGAATACCGTATAATACGATCAATGTTGTCTACAAGACGAGGGGGTGCATACTACATGAAAGTCTCACTATGATCACTTCACATCTATTGTCTCAATCATTCAAACAAGAAACAAAAATAGAGAACATATAAGATAAAGCAGTAAGGCGTCCCAAACGCTTAGTCAAAATGTTCTTTGATATCTGGCTTTACAAAACATAGCCAGATGATGTAACAAGCATACACAATTGTTATCAGCTGCAGCCTAACTTAGTTACAATTATGTAAAAGTAAGTACAAGACGATCCGACTAACATGTCGGTGCCAAACGGCAAGGTATAAAGTAGATAACAAAACGAGCGGGGAAGTAAGAAACCCACTCGAGTCCTCCTGCGATCATCCCTCTAGTGTTGACCATCTTGGAGATAGAAGTAAGCTGAGTCCTCGGGAACCGGCTCTAAATCTGGCCATGCAAAACCAGAGAGGTTAGACCTCTAATAGCAAGTACCACAAGGAAGTACGACATGAGAACTAAAACCAGTAATGAGAAATATGATAAATAGATCTCTGCTTGCCACTAGGATTCTCATAACATCACGACACTTCGAACCAACCTCCCTGGCAAACAAGGACAGAAGTTGGCCCGTCATATCCTGACATTCTGATCATCTTAGTTAGGCAACAGAGTAGGTACAGTACACAAACAAATTAATTTAAACGGCCATTCAACTACTACGGCTTGCTACTGTGTGTTCCGAGTTATCCTGGAATTATGCATTAAAAGATTCCTCAGTTCTCACTATGTACAAGCAAGGCTATTTTACCCAGTCAATCAATTGCGCCAATCATGAATTAGACGAGTCCCAGCAGGACGCCCGTCATCAATATATAATATACAATAAATAATATAACCAGATACCGCTCCATGCCCGTGTGGCAGGTTTGCAGTATCTGTAGGGACCAGCCGACCTGTCGGGCACTTAATAGTCCCAAGAGGGCTGCCATGTAAGAACTCGGGAATCCATTCTCTCCATGCAATTATTATTTTATTTAACTTAATAATCTCTATGTTGAGTGAAATCCCATGCCGTAGATTATGGTTATTCAAATGAGTACTTTCGTACGGGGTACGATATGCGCAACTCTACAACGATACCCGTACGGCTAGGTTGTAGGTCTTACATAGCGTAATACAACAATCAAATCTAACCGCGAAATAATCATGCCTTGACCATAGAGTACACATGCTACTTTTGTAGAAAAATAAATAAATAATTAATTAATTAGATTGAAGCATGCATGTGTCTGTATGCCAAGATTCGGGATTAGCCAGTCGATTACAATAGTTCATAGTTAATATGAACGTGTCTCATTCATTCAATTTAATAAGACGACTAGCCAGTCTCTTAGTTCCAACTAGGAACGCATGATCAATTATTAGTCAAGGTCACAATCATTATCAATGGTGACAAGGCATGAAAGTCAACTAGTATTCAGTGGGGTCGAGTCTACAACTCTCAGGGTTTAATTCCAGTCAATCGGGGTATCTATAACTCAATTCACGACACATGGTATATCCCACGTAACAATCTATATTTAACAGAAATATCAACATATCATGATTATATCAAGTTTATGCAAAAAGGCGTAAGGATATAAAATGGACGTTAAATATCTAATAAGATATCAATATACAGGGCTATAGAAGATCCAGGGTAAGCAGGCTACGCTCATGTCAGCCTACGCTCAAGTCAGCCTACGCTCAAGTCAGGCTACGCTCAAGTCAGCGTACGCTCAGGTCAGGCTACGCTCAAGTCAGCGTACGCTCATGTCAAGCTACGCTCAAGTCAGCGTACACTCAGGTCAGGCTACGCTCAAGTCAGCGTACGCTCAGGTCAGGCTACGCTTAAGTCAGCGTACGCTCAGGTCAGGCTATGCTCAAGTCAGCGTACGCTCAGGTCAGGCTACGCTCAAGTCAGCGTACGCTCAGGTCAAGCTAGCGTATGGACTCCATACGACTCCTCTTCAAGGCAGCGTATGTACTCCATACGCTTCCTCTTTAAGGCAGCGTATGTACTCCATACGACTCCTCTTCAAGGCAGCATATGTACTCCGTACGCTTCCTCTTCAAGGCAGTGTATGTACTCCATACGCTTCCTCTTCAAGACAGCATATGCAAGTCCATACGACTCCTCATCAAGGCAGCGTATACAAGACCATATGCCGCCAAAAGGTAGCGTATGAGGCAGACTGCGCTGCGCTAAAGAGCGCGCACAGCTCAGTGGCGCAAGCTAAAAAGCTCGCGTACACTGCTCACTGTCTTCTCCAATCAGCAAGAACTCCATGGTTTGAACCCAAAGCTTCAAAGTTCATAACTTGGTCAAAATAAGTCCAAATCCAACTTTCAAAGGTCAAATTAAATTAGGTAGAATAAAATTCTCTACAACATGGAACCATCAAAACTTGAAAACAAAGAAGTTTGATAGATCAAAACCACCAAAATCCGAAAATAACTAATTTCTAGATCTACTAAAAATAAAACTTCAAAACAAAAAATGCCAAGTTCTAAACTCTCTTAGAATCACAAGGGAAAGAGAATGGAACCATAAAAATGGGTCCTCATGAAGAAGCAAGATGTACTTGCCTATGGGTTTGGTAGGTGGAGAGAGTAATAAGAAAGAAGAAGAAGAGTAATGGTGAAGGAGAGTAATGAAGAGTGAGAAAGAGTTTGGGGGCTTTAAATGGTGATGTGGGTTCGGTTCATGATGAACCACCATAACCCGAAAATAAACCAACCTAGGCCAAACCTAAAGTAAGCTAAAGCAGAGAATAAAAGCAGAAAGTAAAATACAAAAAATTAATTGCAGGAAATTAATTAACATGAATTTAAAGAGATTTAAATACAAAATAATACATGATAAATATTTAAATAAATACATTTAAGCAGTACATGTATTAAAAATATGTATACTGGGAACGGGGAGTGACAATGGACATGTGCTTTTCGTGTTATTTTCTGTAGATTTGTTTTTATTGTTTATAGCCATGTTCATGTTTTGGCCTTGTGTTTCACATTTGGAGTTCCCGTCAGTACCTTGCTTGATTTGTGTCATAGAACGGTTGCGTCTAGTGAACTGCCATAGCCTTGATTATCGTTGTACACAACCAGAGAGTCCACACTCGGGACGAGGGTTGTTTGGTGCACCAGAGAGTCCACACACGGGACGAGGGTGTTTGTCGTGATCAAATGGCACCAGAGAGTCCACACACGGGACGAGGGTTGACCATTTACACCAGAGAGTCCACACACGGGATGAGGGTGTCTTGCCGTGAGCTAGCCAGAGAGTCCACACTCGGGACGAGGGTTAGCGCTTAGTTCAAACCCGTGAGTCCACACTCGGGATGAGGGTTTGGTTTCTTCCATTGATCTCGTGATTATCGTTCATCCGGCAGTTCATTTATACGTAGTTGTTCTAGTGTTCGTATTCGTGTTCGTATTCGTGTCTGTAGTCATTCGTCTTGTATTTGTTCTTTCTTGTTATTTCCGCGCATGATAAAACTGTTAGATAGGCATGTATATTATGTATCTTGCTATGTCCTCTGAGGACCTGATAATCTCCTCAGGTTTAGCGATTGCATGGAGTTAGCTAGTAGTTCTGGATGGCAGAGGATTTACGGTTCTTGCGGGATTCAGGTATCGTTATTGTGTTTATTATCCGCTCGTGCTTTTCATTCCTTATCATGAGATATCATGTTCCTTGTTTCAGTTGTAGACTCTTATTATATTCCTTAGAGTCTTATCGGACATTTATGCTAGTAGGCTGCAGACCATGACCCATAGTGTTCATTCATGTTTCATATTCTTGTTGTGGATTGAGATATAGATTACATTGCCATGATTTGGCAGTAAACCATAGCCTTGACAGCGTTTACGTATTCGAGATGGGCTGGAGTCCGCTCGATGCGTAGCTGGGCTTGGACACAATTCGTATTCGAAAAACGGGTGCGGGTCGTGACACCTAGACATGATGCAAGACAGTACTGGTTTATTTGTACAAATGAAATCGCCCACAGTGTCCTGGTCATTCAATTATGTCATGACATGCTAGTCGTCGCAACAGCATTCGAGATATATATCATGTCAAATTCACTGTCAAGAGTACGCCATGACGGGCCACTATCATTTCATGTCATTTGTCAAAAGTGCATCACAACTGGTCACTATTATGTCATGGAACATATTTAAAATTAACATTTAACCTGGTATAAGCGTATATGCAATAACTAAATATAAACATGGTGCAAGAGTTGTGGAGAAATCATGTGACTCAGGGGAGACGGGATATAACTTCTACATACGAACCCAAAATGAGGTGCTCCAGAGATATTCGGAAAGGCAAGACAAAGATATAAAACTTTCATGTTTTAAGTTTTTCGAAATTCTGGCTAGAAAATAGCTAAACTAGGCAAAAACAGTCATTCTGTGCACTTTTTACGCCAAAAATTCAATTCTGCGTAAAATACGCAAAAGTGGAGGGTTCCAGCATAAAAATTTCACATTCTGGGTACCATCCAGCATAAAATATGCAATTTTAGGGTTCCCTGCGTAAAATCTTACATTCTGGATGCTATCCAGCGTAAAATACGCAATTTCAGGGTTCCTTGCGTAAAATCTTACATTCTGGATGCTATCCAGCGTAAAATACGCAATTTCAGGGTTTTCTGCGTAAAATTTTACTCAGCCGACATGAAAAATTCAGAAAACTTGTTTTGGCCATAAAAACTTTATTTTAACTCGAAATGAGGTGAATCCAAAACCAAATTCATACGAAATTTCATGCTCTTGCTCATGGAACTATTAGTTTTCGAAAATAACAAGTTTTAATAGATCAAAATCAAGAAAAACTCTATGAACTCATGAAACCCCAAGTTACAACGTAGATCTAGAAGAATCTATCCATAAAATTAAAAACTCCAAGTTCTAAAGAGGCTTATAATCATGTAAAGAAGAGAATGGAACAATAAAACTTGAGATTCATCATGAAGCAAGTTGCACTTGCCTAGGGCTCTTCGGTGTAGGTAGAGAGTAAAGGTGAGGAAGAAGAAGAGTGAATGAGGAGAGAGAAAGAGTGTTGGGTTAATAAATGGGGATAGTGGTGGTAGGTAAGGGTTCTCCCCTTGGTTCATGATGAACCAATAAGCAACCCAAGCCGAACCAAGCCAACCCAAACAAGCCGAACCAAGTCAGGAGACATGCAATACGAGTCAGATACGTACACGTATCCCAAAATACTTAATACGAACTATGGTCATCACAACTCTACCCACCTTAAAAGAATTCCGTCCTCGAAATTTAATCAAGAGACTAGAGATGCAAGGATAAGCTATACTAATCACAGGCAAGCTATACTAGTCTAGCAATTAAGCAATTATTCATGCAAGCAAGAAATCGAAGGCATGAGGCATAAGAAGGATATTATACCTCACGAGTCAAACAGGTTGGGATATCGCGATCGGATATCATCCTCACGCTCCCACATTGACTCACCCAAAGAGTGATGACCCCAAGCAACAAGGACTAACTTGATAGTCTTGTTCTTGAGTATCTTCTCTCTCCGGTCCAATATGGACACGGGCCTTTCCTCATACGAAAGGTTGGTACCAACAACCAATTTCGAATGATCCAGGATATGGCTCAGGTCCGGAATATACCGTCGTAGTTGGGATACATGGAATACATCATGCACCTTACTCAGAGACGGCGGAAGAGCGAAACGATAGGATATATCTCCTACTCGCTCCAGGATATCGAACGACCCTATATACCTAGGACTAAGCTTTTTTCGTACGCCGAAATGAATGACACCACGGTTAGACGAGATCCTAAAGAATACATGGTCGCTGACAGAAAATTCAAGGGGACGTCGATAAGAATCGGCCCAATGGCGTTGGCGATCTTGTGCAACACGAAGGTGATCTCTAACTCTCCTGACCACCTCGACTGTCTGAGTGATCAACTCGGGACCAAGCATCTGTCTTTCTCCAACATCGTCCCACGCTAGTGGGGATCTGCACTTCCTACCATACAGTGTCTCGAACGGTGTCATCTGGATGCTAGCTTAGAAATTGTTGTTGTATGAGAACTCCACCAGGTGCAGGTGATCTTCCCACGAACTGCCGAAGTCAAACGTACAAGATCTCAACATATCATCAAGAGTCGGGATCGTGCGTTCCGACTGACCATCTGTCTGCGGGTGATAAGCTGAGCTGAACTGGAGGTGAGTTCCCAAAATCTCTTACAGACTACGCCAAAAGTGCGACGTAAATCTTGAATCTCTGTCCGAGGTGATACTGACTGGTACACCATGAAGTCAGACGATCTGCCTGAGGTACATCTCTGCTAGCTGAGCCGTTGACTGACCAACTCTGAATGGGAGAAAGTGAGCCACCTTCGTGAGCCGATCAACTATAACCCAAATAGAATCTCTACCGGCCGGGGACCTAGGTAATCCAGTCACGAAATTCATGGTCATATGCTCCCACTTCCATTCTGGAATCGATAAGGGCTGAAGAAGTCTAGCTGGCCTCTGATATTCAGCCTTGACTTGTTGGCAAACCAAACACCGAGAGACAAACCGAGCTATCTCCCTCTTCATGCCATTCCACAAAAACTGCTGACGGATATCTCGGTACATCTTTGTGCCACCGGGATGAATCGAATACTGAGAACTGTGAGCTTCGGTCATGACCTCCTGTCTGATATCTCCACTGGGTACGCAAAGACGCTTACCATGTCGAAGTGTACCGTCTTCATAAATGCATAATTCTGGTCTTCGCCCTGCTACACATTCTGTCCTAAGCCGCTGAAGCTTAGAATCTGATGACTGAGCTATCTTGATTCTCTTAACTATACAAGACTGAACTTGCATGCTGGCCATCAATGCCACATTGGTAGAAAGGACAACTTCTATACCCATCTTCTGAAGATCTGCTAACAACTCTGGTTGCGCTGTTAGAAAATAAACTCCGGCTCTCCTGCTCAATGCATCCGCAACAACATTGGCTTTCCCAGGATGATACTGCAGGTTGACATCATAATCCACAAGCAGCTCTAGCCATCTCCTCTGATGCATGTTAAGATCCTTCTGAGTGAACACATACTTCAGGCTCTTGTGATCGGTGAAAATCTCCACCCTATCTCCATACAAGTAGTGTCTCCAAAGCTTTAGTGCAAACACCACGGCTGCCAGCTCCAAATCGTGGGTTGGGTAATTCCTCTCATGATCACGAAGTTGTCGTGACGTATAAGCTATTACCTTCCCATGTTGCATCAAAACACATCCTAAACCTCGGCCTGAAGCATCATAATACACTGAAAATCCTCCGGTCCCATCTGGAAGTGTGAGAATGGGTACCGTCATCAAGCCTCGCTTCAACTTCTCAAAAGAATCCTGACATTCTGCTGTCCAAGCAAACTGTACTTCCTTGCGGGTCAACTGCGTCAGTGGTGCTGAAATCCGAGCAAAGTCCGAAACAAATTGCCGGTAGTAGCCGGCCAATCCAAGAAAACTGTGAACTTCTGTAACTGTGTTGGGCACTGGCCACGTTTCGATAGCCACGATCTTCTGGAGATCCACTTCTACTCCTCCTCTGGTGATGATATGACCCAAGTACGAAATACGATCAAGCCAGAACTCGTATTTACTGAACTTGGCATACAACTGGTGTTCTCGAAGAATCTAGAGGACAACTCTGAGATGCTGCTCATGCTCCGCTTCACACTTACTGTAGACCAGGATGTCGTCTATGAACACAATTACGAACTGATCCAAATAAGGCATGAAGATGCGATTCATGAGATCCATGAATACAGCTGGCGCATTGGTTGCTCCAAATGGCATCACAAAAAATTCCAATGCCCATATCTAGATCTGAATGCCGTCTTCGGGATGTCCGGCTCTCTGACTCTGATCTGGTGGTACCCTGACCGTAAATCTATCTTCGAGAATACTGCTGCTCCTCTGAGTTGATCAAACAAGTCATCTACCCTTGGGAGAGGATATCTGTTCTTGATTTTTACTGAGTTCAAGGTACGATAGTCAACACATAATCTGGACGTACCATCCTTCTTTTTCACAAGGAGCATCGGGGCTCCCCAAGGCAATACACTAGCACGAATGAATTCCTTGGTCCTGAGTTCTTCAATCATTTTGTACAATATCTCCAATTCTGACGGCGCTATCCTGTAGACTCTCTCTGACACAGGTGTGGTCCCGGGGATCAAGTCTATGGTGAACTCGATCTCTCGCTCTGGCGGTATTTCTGAAAGCTCTTCGAAAAAAACATCTGGAAACTCCTCGACAATCCGGGATAACTGCACTGCTGCTACTGCCATCCGCAATACAGGAGGAGAAGGTTCAACTTCGCCTCGGAAAAAAGAAAACTCCGGCTCGCCTGGGATGCTAAAAACAACCCTGCCAATATGGCAATCTATCCTGGCATACTGGTCCCTCAACCAATCCATCCCTAAGACCATATCATAATCGGCCATCGAGAATTCTATCAACCTAGCGAAAAACTCTCTACCGCTAACTACGACCCGACACGAGAAAAATACTCTATCTACTCCCACAAGACTATTACCAGTAAGTATATTGAGCCTTACTGATAATGACCCGGGCTCCAGTCCTATCCGTGTCGCAAATCGTGCAGACGTAAATGAATGCGAGGTACCAGAATCAAATAATACTGAAGCTGGAAAGGTGTTAACGAGAATAGTACCTGCCACTACCTCACCGGGTGCTATTCCTTCCTCTCCTATGGTCATTGACCATGCCCTCTAGGTGCGGGTCCCCTCTGCTAAAAATTTCTCTGCCTGCTTTGGATCAGGGCTTGAGCTTGGGCATACTGCTGCGGTCTCTGCTGCTGGAATGCCTGGGCCTGCGTCGGCAATGGCCTTGGGAACGGGTACTGCAGCTGCTGTTGCTGCTGCTGGACTGGTGCTGGTCCTCTAACTGAAGGACTAGAGAAGGCCGATGAACTCCTCCTGTTCGGGCAGTTCCTAACCCTGTGGTCCGGGGCACCACAAACCAAGCACAAATCCTGTGCTCTGCGACACTCTGATACGACATGCCATGGCTTCCCGCAGTGTGAACATCCCACTACGGAAGACTGCTTCTGCTTCTGCTGCTGAGGGTACGTCGGGTTAGAATGCTGAACCGACGTCACTGAGGCCGTCTGCCTCGGAGCTCCAATGGTCAAAGCTCTGGCTGCCGGGGCTGGGGCTGACGACTGGTTCATCTGGCTATGGGATCGCTTCCAACCTCCGGTCCTATCCACGATCCTCTGGGAGGTATATTCATGACTTCGGGCTGCCCTCAGTACTGCATCAAAGTTCTGATGCTCAAACTGCTCCACCGCCAACAAAATCTCTAGGTGGAGCCCCTGCTAGAACCGCTGGGCTCTATCGAACTCGGTCGCCACCACGGTGGGTGCAAACCGACTAAGCCTGGAGAACTCGGCCGTATATCCATCGACTGTCCTGTCCATCTGCTTCAGATTGGTGAACCTCGTCTGTAGATCATACCGAGCTACAGCATCAAAATACTTGGTCTGGAATCTCTCCCTGAATACTGCCCAGGCAATAGGGGCCACTAATCCAACGGCCTGCGTCGCCCACCAGCTGCGGACAAGATCCAATAGCTGTAGGCGCACCACGGCCACCTTCTCGTTCTCTGGAGTGCTGGCTGCTTCTAGATTCACCTCTGTGTCCTGAAGCCATGCATCTGCAGCGATCGCATCTTCACTGCCGTCGAAGAAGGGAGGGTTCAAGCGCTTGAAGCTGTTGGCCGCGCTATTACCCTGATGACCTCCTCTGGTCAAAGCGTCGGCCACCGTCTGGTGCAAGACATCTCCTCGACGATCCTGGGAGGCTAATAGTGACCTGATGAGACCCACCAAAGTGCCATCATCAGGCTCTGCAGGCTGGACGGGCTGAACTGGTGGCTCTCCTCCAGTAGGCATAACTCTGGAGGCTACTCCTGAATGTTGGACTTGATCTCCGGGTTGCTCCTGGTCTACGGAAGGTACTTCGCCTTGCTGATCCGCAGGTCCAGGAACAATGTTGCTGAAGAAGACGACATAGAAAACAATAAGGAAGGACCAGGACAGATCAACGATAGAAGCATGTGATCAGGTCAAGATTACAGGGATTCAGAAGATGCAAGCAGAGATTAAGGGCGAGTGCTGATTGAGACTTCTATTCGATAAACCCTCACATATCTTTATTTACAAGACCTGCATGGGCCACCACTTAAACCATGTAACGCCCCAGAACCAGAATACTGGAGAGCAGAGGCATACATAGCCAGCTACGTATATTGAAGTGCAGCCCACCTCGCTATACGGTCACGGCTGTCTAGATACATGAGGGTTTAACTACAAGCCATCAGTCTCCTATGGTCATAAACAAGCCTATTATCTCAATCTCAAGCAAGGAATAACAGTTACAAGATGTCAAAGCACCAAATATATAATAGTAAGGCGTCCCATACATTACATATTCGGATGATCATGAAGCTAGTCGTACAAAATGTCAAGACTAGCAAGAGTTCTGGTCATACATGATCAACCCTAGGATTTGTCAATCATATTACAGCCCGTAGGCAGACAGTAAATAAAGGTACAATACGAGCTAACACGTGCTCGCCGGCTAAACGCCTCAAAAGAATAATTTTACAATAAAGTGGAAGGACAAAAGAAACCCACTCGTTGTCAGGGTTACGCCTGGTGGTCACCATCTGGCTGGAAGGTAGGTAGATCCTCTGGTGCTTCTTCGATATTTGGCCACACAAAACCAGCTGGGTCAGACCCCAGAAAGAGCAAGTGCCACAAAGGACGCTTCACTTAGGAACTAAAACCAGCATACCACAAATGAATAATAATAGATGATTATAAACGAAAAAGATAATAATAAGGATAACAACAATAAATTGAGTACGAGAAAACTATTCAAGTAGCCAGGTCACAACCCTTAAACCAAACAAGGACCAGGGTTGTAACCCTTCACCTGAATAGAAATCCGTCTCAACTACTTGTTGGTAAGCAAGATCATAGGGTGAAATAAGTCAATAAGCGAAGAGAGGACATAGAACTGCTCCGGGGGCCAGGTTACAACCCTTAAACCAAACAAGGACCGGGGTTGTAACCCTTCGCCTGATCAGACTGGACCCCCGATCGTTATTGTTAAGGCCAGTATAAATAATCATGCTATTGAAGTAAAATAAAATATGACGAGCATGACATGGGGAGCGATAAGACAATAAACGAAGAGAGGACACAGAACTGCTCCGGGAGCCAGGTTACAATCCTTAAACTAAACAAGGACCAGGGTTGTAACCCTTCGCCTGAACAGAACTGGACCCCCGATCGTTATTGTTAAGGCAAGCATAAATAATCATGTCTTGTCGTAATCTTGTACAGGATCAGGACAAGTCGAAGCTGGGCTAGACTTCATTCAATCAATCACGGCCAAGCAAAGAGTACGGCTTGATACTTTAACTAACTAGGGTTATCACAGACCTAGTTACTAGCAAATACAATGAGATTATCCCAACAGCCACAAGCCCTGCAGATCATCCGGTTATCCCGGTCGAATGTCTGTTTATGAAGAATGTAACACGTGACTGTGTGCTGGAAATGTGCCCTACTCGTCGGTAGGCTACAAGTCCACTTAATGCGCCCAGATAACGGGATTGCTTGTAGCTGGAAATCTCTTCATGTCTACTGAATTATTCTAGTTTATTAGCCTTAGTCAATTACTGTAGGTATCCCTGACCGTGGTACTCAGGGATCCCTATCCTAGACATGATGCAAGACAGTACTGGTTTATTTGTACAAACGCAATCGCCCACGGTTTTCAGGTCATTCAATTCTGTCATGACATGCTAGCCGTTGTAACAGCATTCATGATATATATCATGTCAAATTTACTGTCAAGAGTGCTATTCACTGTCAAGAGTGCGCCACGACGGGCCACTATCATGTCATGTCATTTATCAAAAGTGCACCACAACTGGTCACCATTTTGTCATGGAACATATTTAAAATTAACATTTAACCTGGTATAAGCGTATATGCAATAACTAAATATAAACAGGGTGCAAGAGTTATGGAGGAATCATGCGGCTCAGGGGAGACGGGGGATAACTTCCACATATGAACCCATAATGAGGTGCTCCAGAGATATTCGGAAAGGCAAGACAAAGATCTAAAACTTTCATGTTTTAAGTTTTTCGAAATTCTGGCTAGAAAATTGCTAAACTAGGCAAAAACAGTCATTCTGTGCACTTTTTACGCCAAAAATTTAATTTTGCGTAAAATACGCAAAAGTGGAGGGTTCCAGCGTAAAATTTTACATTCTTGGTACCATCCAGCGTAAAATACGCAAATTCAGGGTTCCCTGCATAAAATCATACATTCTGGATGCTATCCAGCGTAAAATACGCAATTTCAGGGTTCCCTGCGTAAAATCTTACATTCTGGATGCTATCCAACGTAAACTACGCAATTTCAGGGTTCCCTGCGTAAAATTTCACTCAGCCGACATGAAAAATTTAGAAAACTTGTTTTTGCCATAAAAACTTTATTTTAACTCGAAATGAGGTGAATCAAAAACCAAATTCATACGAAATTTGCTCTTGCTCATGGAACTATTAGTTTTCGAAAATAACAAGTTTTAGTAGATCAAAATCAAGAAAAACTCCATGAACTCATGAAACCCCAAGTTACAACGTAGATCTAGAAGAATCTATCCATAAAATTAAAAACTCCAAGTTCTAAAGATGCTTATAATCATGTAAAGAAGAGAATGGAACAATAAAACTTGAGATCCATCATGAAGCAAGTTGCACTTGCCTATGGCTCTTTGGTGTAGGTGGAGAGTAATGGTGAGGAAGAAGAAGAGTGAATGAGGAGAGAGAAAGAGTGTTGGGTTAATAAATGGGGATGGTGGTGGTAGGTAAGGGTTCTCCCCTTGGTTCATGATGAACCAATAAGCAACCCAAGCCGAACCAAGCCGAACCAAACAAGCCGAACCAAGCCAGGAGACATGCATTACGAGTCAGATACGTACACGTATCCCAAAATACGTAATACGAACTATGGTCATCACACACGAGCCGCACGAAGAGTCCGATGCGACATGACGACCGGCTAAAAATCGGGTGCGGGAAGACACACGATTTAACTGAGCTCGCACGTGCTGAAAATATATATATATATATATATATATATATATATATATATATATATATATATATATATATATATATATATATATAATAATTTTGGATATATGTTCAAATAGTTGTAAGAATTTTAAGTTATTTTTATATTTAGTTATAAGGATTTTAAATTTTTTTAAGATATACATAAGGCACAGTGGTAGTTAATTATAAGGATTAAATTTTATTAATTATTAATTATTGCATTATATGCAAACAGCTTGGACGGATCACTTTTGAACTATTTTCAAGCCGTATTTTAATAGTAAAGATATATGTGCATTCTTGGAAGATTAATCATATTTATAACAAAATTATAACTTATCTCATGAAAAAGGTTTATCTTTGTTTCACCTACCTAATAATATCTTCTCATCAAACAAATAAAGTTTTAGATATTCATATTTATCACAACCTCCTTTTGACTCCAAAAGAAGTGCATCCAACTATCCAAGAGAGCACTGTTGTCATAATATGTACTTCACTCTTAATCAGTATTTATTCATTCACTTTAACTATGACTGATCACTATTGTATCGTCCAGCAAAAAAGGTGTGAAAATAATTAGTAAGGAACCTACAGAAGCTAGACTACATAAGCATGTAAATGAAGCTAGAAGCCTAGAATCATATAGGTGAGTAATTTACAAGACTACATAAGCATGTAAATGAAGCTAGAATCATATAGGTGAGTAATTTACAAAAAAAAGTGTTGAAATAATCTGCAAGACCTGCAGTTACATGATCAAGTTTAGAATGATAAAGACGGCATGTTGGTAAATAGCCTCCCCTCCGTATATTGGTGATAAGTTTGTGTTCATCTTGACCCTCCTCTCTTGGTATTTAGATGCCATGATACTAGAAGTCGTGCAGGTGGATTGCAGTTTTTTTTTCATGTTTTTTTTTTATTCTCACTTTTTGAGCTGTCAAGTGTGTCGGGCCGGCAGGGCACGAAATTTGGGTGGGTCGGACCGGACCTTTTGGGCCCATGAACTGTAGCAGGCCGGGCCGAACTAAGGATGAAAAATCTCGGTTCAGCCCGACACGTGACACACGACACGGTGAGCTTCGGCTCGGGTCGGGCCGGACATGATCTTAATTTGGTACCTGACAAATTTGTTAAATTGAATCATTAATCGGTGATTATAGCTAATTTTGGTTTGATTCCGATTTTATTTTTTAGAATTTTCAATTTTGAATTGTTCATTTTTAAGCTTTTTGATTTTTAATTTGGTTCAAACTGAATAAACAGAATACTCACCCCTACACAAGTCCCTGGAGGGTTTTTGAAAAAAGAAAATAGAGTGTCATTTTCCTTAATTTTGCCCAAAAGAAATGTCATAGCTAAATTGGGTGTTTGGATACCAAATAAATATTACAGCACTCTTAGACGGAGACTTGTCAATTGGGCATCAGTCACATGACCCAGTGAACGCAGACCTACCTAACCCTTTTTAACTTGCCAACAGTTTGTTACATTGTTAGTTTAGTTCACATGAAACTTCTCTTCAGTCCTCATCACTATTTAAAAATAGCTACTCCTACTCTTCCATGTTTTCATTTTCGTTTTTCACCACAAAATTTATGTATATTAATTACAATCATTTTTAAAACCAAGATCGAACATCCAATATATTTCTATATATATGTTTTTCAACAATCACATACATTTACGTAGGTTAATATAACATAATTAAATTTTTTAAATATTAATTACACCCATTTTTTGATATGGAAACTACTTTATTCTTATATATTTGGGTGGGTTGGGCCGGACTTGGACTTCGGACAGGGTCGGACCTATCTTATGAGCCGATATATGTCGTTCGGCACGACCCAATATACAGAGTCGGACCGAGTTGGGCCCACGATTAATCGAACCGAACCGACACATGAGCCAATTTTTTGGGCCGGATTGGACTGGCCCGGCCCAATTGACAGGTACAAGGAATATACAAAAGGGAAACTGTACACTTTGAATTTGATGTGAGATGTTTCCAATGGCAATCTCATTACTGTGGAGAGTACGCCAATAGAGACTGCTTTTTCATACATTTTTTTAGGAAAGTAAATTCTACATATACCTATGATGTGTACAGATAAAAAGTATTAATGAAAATTTAATTTTGCTGCTAACTTTGCTTAAGCTTTTTTTTTTTTTTTTCATACAATAGTACAAAGAATTGCCCCAGGAAATTTTAGCTGCTGCATTGGCGCTAAAATGGTTGATACTCCTACGAAGAATTCTTTATGGGTCTAGTAAGTCACTTGCCCTGAGCATATACAATTTGTGTGATCCCATAGAGTCCCAAAAATTGAAAGGTCCTAAAAAAATTTAACCTCTGTATATTATTACTAATGTGTAATATTCATTTTTTAGATTTAGGCATTCTTATTTTTTAGAAACAGTAGTGACAAGATCCTTAGAATGTCACAAAAAAATTCTACATATACCATATATATGTCAACAATCTGACCAGCTCTCTATACTGCTTTGTTATGTTATTTACTTCCTATTGCGAGTTTACAAATCTTCATACATGAGTGAATATAGGGGGGAAGGTTTAATTAATTTATACTACTTAGATGATCATTTCTACCTACCTTGGCAACTTCTACAGTTCTTTTTTGCTACATCTCTATCCCCTTTAGTGGCATCATCATGTTAGCCATCCTTCTCTGGAACAGCTTAAACAACTTTTGCCAGTAGAGCCATCTGTCTCGTAGTTTTAATGTGAGTCCAGTGAGTTTGGGAAACATCACCGAGCATCTTCTTCCTAGGGTTGATAAGAGGTGTGTGGCCTCGCTTGATTTGGTGCATACTGATATTTGGGGACCTAGCCCGATTCATCTTTCTTTGGTCTTTACTACTTTACCATTTTCATTGATGATTATTCACGGTTTACATGGGTTTATGTGTTGAAGACTTGTTCTAAAGCATTCGACATGTTTAAGCTCTTTGATTAGGAATTCAAAATTCAACTTTCTTGTATTGTTAAAGTTCTTAGCACAGAAAATGTCATGTAATATATTAGACATGATTTGTCTACTAATGTGCATCTTACGATGTCATTCATTAGACTTCATGTGCTCATACATTTCAGTAAAATGGAGTCGCAAAGCAAAAATTGTCATTTATTAGATATTGCTCTCACTATGATGTTTCATATGAATGTTCATATAGTATCTTTGGGATGATATTGTTCTTACTACAACCTATTTGGTGAATGGTATGCCCTCTTCTATTCTTAATGGATGACTTCATTCTCTTGTATTTATCCTAATAAGTCTATATTTTCCTGACTTCATGAATATTTTGGCTCTGTTGCATTTGTTCATAACTTGACACATGATCGTGACAAGCTACACTACGCCAAAACAGACGTTTTTCGACAGACCAAAACTGTCGTAAATCACAATAAACGACAGTTTTGATCCGTCACAACATCCATCGTTAATAGCGCGTCCCAAAATATAAACGACAGTTTTGGACTGTCGTAATTTAGCTGAATAAAATGACAGTTATTATCTGTCAAATAAAAACGACTGACTAAAATTGTCAAATAATCTGTGAATGAGTTGGCTACTATTTTTTCTTTTCAATAGTTAAGCTCTGTCGTTTTTCCTGGAAGCAGAATTAAAAAAAAAAAATCTCAATTCATCCATATCAAAGATATTTAAACATGTTCATCATCTAAATAAAACTGAAATATATAGAAAAATATAATTTAATATGAACATCAACAATGAAATAAACTCAATCAAAATTTTATTGACTAATAAATGTATCGAGTTTACATAGCAATATTTCATCAAAAACAAAAAGAAACCCCAATGTTGTTAGCCCACAATAACTTAGACAAAAAAGGAGAATGTTATTACACGCTTACAATCTCTAGTACAGTTGAAAAAAAAAAGAATTTAAAACCTCACAAGCTAAACTGAATATTTTGGACAATTAATCATTTCTCCAACCGCAATCTCATCAAACTTTCCATCTTTGTCGAACAACATCTCAATACCGTCAAAATTTCATCAACAATGATATTTTAAGCTTCATCATTTGGCGGTGCATCACACTTCCAATAGAATGACTTTCTTTCCAAAATTCTTCAAAAGACTCGTCTTTATGGGCATTGGTCCGTCTATGTCTCAAATTTGTGTTTAGCCAATAAAATTTTTGGTCTTAGTGGAAACTTCAGTGTTATGATTCAAGTGCGTTGGTATATGTCTGTGTCTACATGAACCAATATGAAATTTCTTAAAGAAAGAACACGCTAATTTGCACCTAAATATCGTCAATTTTTGCAACTTGAGGCAACTATTTTTTAAGCAAGTTGCTAGCATTAACTTTTAAGAGTCTGCACATAACTACCACCCATCGATACTTCGTCAGATTTAAAAGTCACCTGCAATGCACCCGACTATTTTGGGACAATAATACCCTGGGAATTGAATTCTAATTGATTAAAGAACTTATTTGAAGCACTTGAATTAGTACATGAACCAGAGAAACAAATCACTAGAGGTTGCAAACAACTAATAGTCGTCTCAAGTGAACCCATAAAACTTTCCACAGCCATAAAGCAGTAGCACTTTAAGCAAACTTAACAACCAATAAATGTACTCTCAGATCATTTTGTTGTATACAAGCTAAAGACTTTTTGAGATCTCCATGTAATTAAAGTATGGCAGCAAATCATTAGTTCTTACTACATCACGAGAAACAGCAGCAAAACAAGGTGCATCTTTCTAGTATCTGAATTATTGGATATGCATGGGTCAAACTAACATGCGACTTAATGTACCAAGACTATAAAAATGCACTGGTGTCAACAACCAATAAATATGCCAACAATCAATTTAATTGTTGAACCATTTAGTAAGTACTTATTCTGTGAATGTTAGCTTAATTGTATCACGGAAGCTATAAATCTGAAAGCAGCTAGCTATAGCTATACTACCTCAACTGAATGTATGGTTGAATGGATTTAAAGAAACAAACCTGATTTGCATAACTCAAACCCATACGTCCATGCACGGACATAATTTGGCTTCAAGTCTAGTGCCTGAGAAGCCAAAACAAGGGGAAAAACAAGAATTGAAGGGAAAACATGCAATAATGACTAGGTTAAAGAAAAGATACTATCAAATACTACAACTTATTAATTAAGAAAAAAACATAGTGTAGTATCCCCAGAGCTAACATAGCATCATATATTAAAAGAACTAGAAGGACAGCTATTCTAGGGCCATATACAAAAGGAAAGCACAAAGAAAGACATTTTTATCTTGCAGCCAACAAGATTTTGAGGCTTGCATGAACATAAAACTCAAATTTTAAATGATATCATTTTTATCATCAGGTGACAAATGAGCAGCTTCCTCGAACAGACAAGCAACCTGGTAAGAACTACAACATCTTAACAGACCTATGCTGCTCAATTTGCTTAGATTTTGAATTGCACCTTTTTCTACACTAAAATATAAGAATGTACATGATACATCAAATAAGAAAAGTTCAACAAAGAATTAAAGGTAGTAGCATATATAGTGATAGTACCTATCAGCAGTTTATGAGCAACATCCTAAAATATGGACACCATGATAGTCCAATAAACAAAATAACTCCCTTGTCACCTAAAAGCAGCAATATGATAATTAAGATTTTATTACTTGTAATGAGTACCCACGTGTGAAGCCAGGATCACCTGGACAAGGAGACTGAAACCCAATGTTGTTATGACATTAGACAGGTGTTGGCATATCCCAAGAAAGAATATGATGCTTCAAGTAAAACTTATTTCTTTTTGTTAATCAAGTAGAACTTCTATTAATTATAAAGCAAATGAACATGATACTCACAAGCTGAGAATACATTCTAGCCATACATAGAAGAGTTGTGTACATGGCTAAAGGCTGCAGCTTACTCTATTAGGTTTTCCAATAATCTCCAGTGTAATTTTGACTTCAAAAGGCTGCAACTTCACCTGTGATGCACCATTAGGACGTGACATCATGACATATCTTTTGCTCAATAATTCAAGAACAATGTTCGAACCCCATTCTATGTAGTAACACTCAGGCTGCCCTAGTACAATCTACCATGTTTATTACTAACAGAACGAACATATCTCTGATATCGTGATTATATAAAATCTACCCTGATTTATCACATATAATAAAAATGAGATGTTTCTGAAACTTGACATTTGTGTTGGAAATTGCCATTCCCCCAAACATATTTTCTACTAACAAATTATTAAGATTCCTCCTTAATAAATGATGCAACTTCCCTAGCCTCAAATTGTCATAATATACCTCTATATAATAAAAATGAACAAATGTCTCAATTTTTAACAGTAAAGAAAAAAAGCAATCGGAGACTGAACTCATGGGCAGGGCAGGGGGCCTAATGGCAAAATAGTAGACCTCGTGTTCTCGGAGGAGTGAGTGGCAGTCCCAGAAGGCGAAGGTGAGGAAGATGAAGAGGATGAAGACCATGGCGAGGCGCTTCGGGCGCTTCAGATAGTAGGACGGGTGGAGGTACCGCCACCAGGAGGACGACGAGGACCGGCGAGCCATCCCTCTCTCCGTCGGGAAACCCTAAACCTAATTCTAGCGCTGAAACCCTAGAATTTCTTCGGATCGGGAGGAGAGGATGGGAATGGATTTAGGAAGAAACCCTAGAGTTGAGAAGAAATGAAAGGATATTTTGAGAGATTTTGAGAAAAGGATCAGCCGCGCGCATTTTATTAAAAAATGAGGGAGCCAAAATTTTGAACCCAAAATTTTTAACATAATTTTGATGTTAAACGACTGTTTAATCCGTCGAATTTAAATTTTTTGTTTGGGTGAAATGGGTTTTCATATTAAACAACAGTTTTCATCCGTCAAAAATATAACAACAGTTTTAATACGTCGTTGTTGGACATCTCTAACTGTCGCAAATCGTCTGTTTTGGTGTAGTGCTATATCCTCGATCAATCAAGTGTACGTGTCTTTATTGGATATTATTCTCAGAAAGCGTATAGTTGTATGATCACTTGCTCACTATTACTGTAACGACCGTGGTTCGTATTACGTATTTTGGTATACGTGTACATAATTTGCACGTCTCACTGCATGATTTATTTGGACATTTCATTTCTTGGTTCGGTTCGGTTCGATTTGCATGGTTTGGCATGGCTTGGTTTTTCATGTGGACCTACCCACACTCTTTCCTTTATTAGCCGCCCACACTCTGTCTCTCCTCATTTACTTCTTCATTTAACTCTTCTTCTTCCTCACCATTACTCTCCACCTACCAGAGAGAGAGGCTTAGGCAAGTGCATCTTGCTTCATGGAGGAACTCAACTTTTGTCGTTCCATTCTCTTCCTTACAACATCCTGAGACACTTTAGTACTTAGCATTTTTAATTTCCATGGCTAAATCCATGTAGATCTAAATTTATTTTATTTTTGGATTTCTTGGATTTTGATCTATTTAACCTTGTTATTTCCAAGTTTTGAAGATTCCATGTTGTAGAGAATTTTATTCTGCCCCATTCTGACCTATGGAAGTTCAGATTCTGACCTCGGATGAAGGATTTATGGAGCTTGGAAGCATGTCCTTCATGGTTCTTCTACTCAAAAATTTGGAGAAGAAGAACAGTACTTGACCGCATGGATTTTCATGCGGTAAGTTTCTTTCCTCAGCCGCAGGAACTTCCCCAGCTGCATAAATCTTCCAGCCGCAGGAACCAATTTCCCAGCCGCATGAACTTTTCATTCCTAGCCGCATGAGACCCGATCTCCCAACCGCATGAACTTCTAATCTCCTGGCCGCATAAACTTCGAGTCCCTGACCGCATGGAACCTAACCGCATGAGCTTTCCTGGCAGTATGAACTTTTCTAAGCCGCATGAGCCTCCAGCCGCATGAATTTTCAGCCGCATGGACTCAATCCCACTGCCGATAAGATTTATTTTCCTGAGCCACATGGACTCGATAATCCGAGCCGCATGAGAATCAGTCCCTGAGCCGCATGAGTTTCTGATCCTAGCCGCATGAGGCCCATCCTTTCCATAGCCGCATGAGATCCTTTTCTATTAGCCGCATGAGCCGTTCTTCCCGAGCCGCATGCGCCCCTCCCTTCCTCAGCTGCATGAGTTTTATTCCCTGAGCCGCATATGCCCGTAACCCCTGGCCATATGAACTCATTTTCCTGAGCCGCATGACTCCTCCCCCAGCCTTTTCCTATTTCTATTTTATTTATTTTTATGCTCATGTCTTGTGACCCTTTGTGTAACTTGGGTCTCTTGATAGAATGCTTGTACTATGTTATCTTGCACATGTACCACGAACACGACAGTGACCCGTAGTGGTGCACTCTTGACAAATAACATGACATGATAGTGGCCCGTCGTGGCGCACTCTTGACAAGTAAACCTGACATGATATACCTTGATATGCTGTTACGACGGTTAACATGACATGACAAGTATGAATGACCTGGACACCGTGGAGGATTGTGCTTGTACAAATGAACCAGTCTTGTCTTGCATCATGTCTAGGACAGGGACCCCTGAGTACCACGGTCAGGGGTACCTACTGAAATTGACTAAGGCTAATAACTAGAATAATCTATTAGTCATGAAAAGATTTTTCCAGCTACAGGCAATCCCGTTATCTGGGCGCCCCACCTGGGATTTGTAGCCTGTCGTCGAGTATGGCACATTTCCAGCACACCGTCATGTGGTGCACCTTTCAAGCTACTTAAGGGTACATGTGTTTCTTGGACGATGTGCCCACCTGAACTCAACCCCTAATTTCGTCCGAATAGCCTGGATGGTCTGCAGGGCTTGTGGCTATTGGAATAATCTCATTGCATCTTGCTAGTAACTAGGCCTGTGATAACCATAGTTAGTTCAAGTATCAAGCCGTACTCCTTGCTTGGCCGTAATTGATTGGATGGAGTCTAGCCCAGCTTCGTCTCATCCCGATCCTGTACAAGATTATGACATGACATGATTACTTATGCTTGCCTTAACAATAATGATCAGGGGACCAGTTCTGTTCAGGTGAAGGGTTACAACCCCGGTCCTTGTTTGGTTTAAGGGTTGTAACCTGGCTCCCGGAGCAGTTCTGTGTCCTCTCTTCGTTTATTGTCTTATTTTCAAGCTCGTCATGTTCTATTTTCACCAACAGTATTTGAGGCGAGTTTATATTCAGATGAAGGGTTACAACCCCGGTCCTTGTTTGGTTTAAGGGTTGTGACCTGGCTACTTGAATGGTTTTCTCGTATTCAATTCACTGTTGTTGTACCTGTTATTATCAATTTCTTTTATAATTACCTTTAATATTTATTTATTATATGCTGGTTTTTAGTTCCTAAGTGAAGCCTCCTTTGTGGCACTTGCTCTTTCTGGGGTCTGACCCAGCTGATTTTGTATGGCCAGATATCGGAGCAGCTCCAGAGGATCTACCTACCTTCCAGCCAGATGGTGACCACCAGACGTAACCCTGGCAACGAGTGGGTTTTCCTTTTGTTCTTCCACTTTATTGTAAAAATATTTTTTTGAGGCGTTTAGGCGGCGAGCACGTGTTTAGCTCGTATTGCACCTTATTTACTGTCTGCCTATGGGCTGTAACCTGATTGACAAATCCTAGGGTTGATCATGTATGACTAAAACTCTTGCTAGTCTTGACATTTTATACGACTAGCTTCATGATCATCCAATTATGTAATGTATGGGACGCCTTACTATTGTATAATTGATGTTCTGATATCTTGTGACTGTTATTACTTGCTTGAGATTGAGACAATAGGCTTGTTCATGACCATAGGAGACTGATGGCTTGTAGTTAAACCCTCATGTATCTAGACAGCTATGACTGTATAGCGAGGTGGGTTGTACTTCAATATACGTAGCTGGCTATGTTCGCCCCCGCTCTCCAGTATTCTGGTTCTGGGACGTTACATGGTTTAAGTGGTAGCCCATGCAGGTCTTATAAATCAAGATATGTGAAGGTTTGCCGAATAGATGTCTCAATCAGTACTCGCCCTTGATCTCTGCTCGTATCCTCTGAATCCCTAAAATTCTTGACCTGATCACATGCTTGTATCTTTGATCTGTCCTGGTCCTTCCTTATTGTTCCCTATGTCGTCTTCTTCAGCGGCATTTTTCCTGGTCCTACCGATCGACAAGGCGGAGCACCTCCCGTGGACCAGCAGCAACCTGGAGATCAAGCCTAGCATTCAGGAGTAGCCTCCAGAGTCATGCCTACTAGGGATCCAGAGCCACCAGTTTAGCCCGTCCAGCCTGCAGAGCCTAATGATGGCACCTTGGTGGGTCTCATCAGGACATTGTTAGCTTCTCAGGATCGTCGAGGAGAAGCCTTGCACCAGGCAGTGACAGATGCTCTGACCAGAGGAGGTCATCAAGGTAGCAGTGCAGCCAACAGCTTCAAGCGCTTGAAACCTCCATTCTTCGATAGTAGCGAAGATGATATTGCCGCAGATGCGTGGTTTCAGGATACAGAGGTGATTCTAAAAGCAGCCAGGACCCCAGAGAACGAGAAGGTGACCGTGGTGCGCCTACAGTTATTGGATCTTGCCCGCAGCTGGTGGGCGTCGTAGGCCGTTGGATTAGTGGCGCCTATTGCCTGGGCAGTATTCCGTGAGAGATTTAAGACCAAGTATTTCGTTGATGTAGCTCGGTACGATCTACAGACGAGGTTCACCAATCTGAAGCAGATGGGCAGAACGGTCGATGGTTATGTGGCCGAGTTTTTGAGACTTAGTCGGTTTGCTCCCACCTTGGCAGCGACCGAGTTCGATAGATCCCATCGGTTCCAGCAGGGACTTCACCTGGAGATTTTATTGGCAGTGGAGCAGTTTGAGCATCAGACTTTTGATGCAGTGTTGAGAGCAGCCAGGAGGCATGAGTATACCTCCCAGAGGATCATGGATCGGACCGGGGGTCGGAAGCGATCCCACAGTCAGATGAATCAGTCTTCAGCACCAGCCTCGGCAGCTAGGGCTTTAACCATTGGAGCTCCGAGACGGGCGGCCTAAGTGACGTCGGTTCAACATTCAATCCCGACGCACCCTCAGCAACAAAAGCAGAAGCACTCTTCCGCAGTGGGATGTTCACACTGCGAGAAGCCAGGGCATGTGGTATCAGAGTGTCGCAGAGCACAGAGATTATGCTTGGTTTGTGGTGCCCCGTACCACAGGGTTGGGAACTGCCCGAACAGGGGGAGTTCATCTTCATCAGCCTTCTCTAGTCCTTCAATTAGGGGACCAGTTCCAGTACCAGTCCAGCAGCAGCAGCAGTACCCCTTTTCGAGGCCGTTGTCGCCGTAGGCCCAGGCATTCCAGCAGCAGAGACCGCAGCAGTACGCCCAAGCCTAAGCCCTGGTCCAGAGCAGGCAGAGAAGTTTTCAGCAGAGGGGACCCGCACCCCGAGAACATGGTCAAGTGCTGGCTTTGACCATGGAAGAAGAAGGATTGGCACCTGGTGAGGTGGTGGCAGGTACTATTCTCGTCAACACCTTTCCATCTTCAGTATTATTTGACTCTGTTGCATCGCATTCATTTATGTCTGCACGATTCGCGACACGGATAGGACTGAGCCCGAGTCATTATCAGTGAGGCTCAATATACTTACTGGTAACGGACTTGTGGGAGTAGATAGAGTGTTTTTCTCGTGTCGGATCGTAGTTAGCGGTAGAGAGTTTTCCGCTAGATTGATAGAGTTCCCGATGGCCGATTATGATGTGGTCTTAGGGATGGATTGGTTGAGAGACCAGTATGCTAGGATAGACTGCCATAATGGCAGGGTTGTTTTTAGCATTCCCGACGAGCCAGAGTTTTCCTTTTTCCGAGGCGAAGTTGAACCTTCTCTTCCGATATTGCGGATGGTCGTAGCAGCAGTGCAGTTACCCCGAATAGTTGAAGAGTTTCCAGATGTTTTCCCAGAAGAGCTTCCAGGAATGCCGCCAGGGCGAGAGATCGAGTTTACCATAGACTTGATCCCCGGAACAGCACCAGTGTCGGAGAGAGTCTACAGGATAGTGCCGTCAGAGTTAGAGATATTGTACAAGATGATTGAAAAACTCAGGACCAAGGGATTCATTCGTGCAAGTGGATCGCCTTGGGGAGCCCCGATGCTTCTTGTGAAAAAGAAAGATGGTACGTCCAAATTATGTGTAGATTATCGTACCATGAACTCAGTGACAATCAAGAACAGATACCCTCTCCCGAGGATAGATGACTTGTTTGATCAACTCAAGGGTGCAGCAGTATTCTCGAAGATTGACTTGCGGTCAGGATATCATCAGATCAGAGTCAGAGAGCAGGACATTCCGAAGACAGCATTCAGATCGAGGTATGGGCATTGGGAGTTCCTTGTTATGTCATTTGGAGCAACCAATGCGCCAGCTGTATCACTACAAAAATTTGTCAAATTAGCGACATTACAAAACATCGCTAAACTCGATGAAAACGTCGCTAAGTAAATTTAGCGACGTTTTGGAAACGACGGAAAAAAACGTGTCGCTAAACGAGAAAACGTCGCAAAACGTCGCTAGGGCGACGTTATTTGGCGACGTTATTAACGTCGCTAACTAGTGACGTTATTTGCGAAGTTTGGTTGTTGACGCTAATTAGCGACGTATAAGGCAACGTTATTGTGTTGTCGCCGTTTAGGGACACTGTTGTGACGTTTTGGCGATGACGAGCTGACATCAGATTATGGTGCCATGTGTTGCCATGTCAGCATTTAGCGACGCTTTTAGCGACATTTATTAACGTCGCTAATATTTAGCGACTAATGGTAACGTCGCTAAAAACGTCGCTAAGTTAAAAAATATAAAAAATAGGTTCCAGAATACAAATAGAGCTGGAACCTGTGCCAAAATACAGAATACAAAATACAAAATACAGAATCCAATCCATGGGTTCGCCGACCCCTTGGTGGAACACTCAACACCGGCACGAACAATACATTCCAGAATATACAAAAAATATAAAGAAAAAATACTATCCGCAACGAACAATGTCAATATATAATATCCTCAACAAACCAAATCAATATCCGCAAATACGTACAAACTCAGTATCCTCAACGAAAAAACTGAATATCTCCAAATACGTACAAAGTCAAAATACAAAATACAGAATCCAATCCCTGGGTTCGCCGAAAATACAAAAACAAATATTGACACACAGTACTAATTCATATGTGTTTTAAGTGTGAGAACGGATGGCTCAGAACACAACCCAAAATTCATTCTAGCATACATTAGTGTGAATCATCTATGTTCTGTACATATGGTGTAGTATACGTTCTTATCGAATCTAGTATCTAGTATCTGAAGAATGTAACAGAATCAAGATGAACTCACATAATGTAATACTAAAATATCATCTACTACTATATAAGATATAGTGATAGGTTGTCGTATCATCATTGCCGAGGGATGAGGGTCGGAGGGCAGTCAACTTCATCTACGGCTACATAGTTACATGAGCTAGTCGTCGCAAAACGTCGCTAATAGCGACTAATTTAGCGACGTTAGTATGAACGTCGCTAAATTCTAATTATATTCCCCCACCAATTCATTTCCCCTATTTTACTCTTTCACTCTCTCTCCTCCCCCCTTCCGGCACTCTCACTCTCTCCGGCGCTCTCACGGTACTAATTCATATCTATTTAAATGTGAGAACGTACGGATGGCTCAGAACACAATCCAAGATTCACCTGCATGGGCCACCACTTAAACCGTGTCACGCCCCAGAACCAGAATACTGGAGAGCGGGGGCAGACACAGCCAGCTACGTATATTGAAATAGAATACATCTCAACTATACGGTCACGGCTGTCTAGATATGAGGGTTTACTACAAGCCAGCAGTCTCTTAAGGTCAAGCCTATTGTCTCAATCTCAAGCAATTAACAGAGTTACAAGATGTTAGAGCATCAAATATATATATATAAGGCGTCCCAAATATTACATATTGGATGATCATGAAGCTAGTCGTACAAAATGATAGGACTAGCAAGAGTTCAGTCATACATGATCAACCCTAGGATTTGTTAATCATGTTTACAGCCCGTAGGCAGACAATAAGTAAATGTGCATCGAGCTAACAGGTGCTCGTCGGCTAAACGCCTCAAAAGAATAAATTTACATATAAGTGGGTGAAACAAAAAAGGAAAACCCACTCTTGGTCCGGGTTCCGTCTAGTTGTCACCATTGGGCTGGAAACTCGGTAGATCCTCGGGAGCTGCTCCGAAATCTGGCCACACAAAACCAGCTGGGTCAAACCCCAGAAAGAGCAAGTGCCACAAAGGAGGCCACAAATAAGAACAAAAGCCAGCATATCAGAACATAAAGAATAAAGGAAAGTACAAGCAATAAAAGTACACAGGACGATAAACGACTAGGGACGTGGAACCATTCCGGGAGCTAGGTTACAATCCTTAAACCAAACAAGGACCGGGATTGTAACCCTTCGCCTGAATAGCTCACTGTCTCTACCCATTTATCGTTAGAGATAAGTAAAACTATCATGATCAAGAGTTCCAGGTACAAGGCTAGACAAGACTTAGACAGGGCTGGACACCATTCATTCACAATCGGCCAAGCAAGTACTACGGCTTACTACTTTAACTAACTAGGGTTATCACAAGCCTTAATTACTAACAAGATGCAAGTGAGAAACTCCCAGTCCCAAGCCCTGCAGACCATCCAGTTATCCTTCCGCGGGTTGAGAGTTATAGGTGGGTACATCGCCCAGGAAACGATATACCCTTAGGTGACTTAGAGGGTGCAACACATGACAGTGTGCTGGAAATGTGCTCTACTCGTCGGCAAGCTACAAGTCCATTAAAGCGCCCAGATAACGAGATTGCCTGTGACTGGGAATTCTCCATGTTCTAGTTTGATCTAATAATTAGCCTAATCCAATTCAGCGCGAGTCCCTGGCCGTGGTACCCAGGAAGTCACGTCCTAGACATGATGCAAGACAAGACAAGTGGATTGCGCAAACAAGCAAGCAGGAACACCCACGGTGTCAAGGCAAGTCAAGTCAAGTTATCAAGTCAAGTCAAGTCAAGAGTGCGCCGCCACGGGCCACTATCAAGTTATCAAGATAAATCATGTCAGGGTACTTATTAGGAGTGCGCCACGACGGACCACTATCATGTCAGTTTGGTCATGTCAGGAGTGCACCACTACGGGTCACTGTCATGTTATACTAGTTCCTTGCCATACCATGCTGTGTACAATAGTTATTCTAAACATATTAAGCAAAATCAAGTTCATGCAAAAAGGCGTAAGGATATAAAATGGGCGTAAAATACCTAATAAAATACTAATATAAAAAATAGGACTATAGAAGAGCCAAGATCAAGAAATAACAAATTCATCATAGACAAGTGAGCTGCGCAGGGTATATACTGCGCAGGGTGCCAAGTGCGCAGGGTGAGCTACGCAGGGTACCAACTGCGCAGGGTGCCAAGTGCGCAGGGGCAGATGGCGCACAGATGGATTGCACAGAAGGTAGACTGCGCAGGAGTAAACTGCGCAGGAGTTGGTTGCACAGAGATGGATTGCGCAATGGTCGATTGCGCAGGGGTTACTTTGCGCATGGCTGGCTTGCGCATGGCTAGCTTGCGCCAGCGCAATCCAGCGCAGCGCAAAGCACTGGCCAAGGATCTTGCTCAAATGGCCATGCGCTAAAGAGCACAGGTCAGGGTGCGCAAATGGCCTTGCACTAAAGAGCGCAGGCCAGGGAATAGTGCGCAATCGGCCAGGTGCTAAAAAGCAGCGGCCGAGAGCTCCACCATGGCTGAACTCTCAAGAACACCAAGTTCAAATCTTCACAACTTAGCCAAATCAAAACCAAATTTAGATTTTCAAAGTTCTAACTTGAGTAAAATTGAATTCTCTTCCACATGGAAGCATCAAAACAAGCAAAAATCAAAGTTTAATAGATCAAAACCAAGGATTTCCGAAAATGGTTAAAACCTAGATCTAGAAGAATGAAAGCTCCAAATCACAAAATTCCAAGTTCTAATGTTGATCTACATGTCCTAATCTATCAAATGGACAAATAAATTGGGTGCTTATTTGTTGGCAAGGTGCACTTGCCTATAGGTGTGGGTGGAGGAAGAAGAAGAATAAGAAATTAATGAAGAAATTATGGAGGAGAGAGAAGTAGGTGGGTTATAATGAGGGTGTTGTGGTGGAATGGGGGTGGAGTGTAGGCTTATGGTGTTCCATGCATGTTGAACCAAACCAAACCAAACCAAACATTCTCCACAAAATAAAACCAAGCCATGGTTAAAACCTGCTTACAAGAATCAAAAGACCACATGTCCAGGAAAATGAAATACGTGCCAAAAATCAAATACGAGCATAATACGAAATACGGGAAATGGGGGTGACAACTCTACCCACCTTCAAAGAATTCCGTCCTCGGAATTTAATCAAGGAGCTAGAGATTGCCACGACAAGCTATACTAAGCACAGACAAGCTACACTAAGCAGTTCAATCATACAATCATACAATGCAAGCAAGGAAGGAAAAACGTAAGGCATAAGAAAGACATTATACCTCACGAGTCAAACAGGTAGGGATATCGCGATCGGATGTCGTCCTCACGCTCCCACGTTGACTCACCTAGAGAGTGATGACCCCAAGCAACACGGACTAATTTAACAGTCTTGTTCTTGAGTATCTTTTCCCTCCGGTCCAAAATAGACACGGGCCTCTCCTCATACGAAAGGTTGGTACCAACAACCAATTCCGAATGATCTAGGATATGGCTCGGGTTCGGGATGTACCGTCTTAATTGGGATACATGGAATATATCATGTACCTCACTTAGCGACGGCGGAAGAGCGAGACGATAGGACACATCGCCTACTCGCTCCAGAATATCGAACGGCCCTATATACCTAGGACTAAGCTTTCCCCGCACGCCAAAACGAATGACGCCGCGGGTAGGCGAGATCCTAAGGAATACATGGTCGCCGACGGCAAATTCTAAGGGACGCCGATGAGCATCGGCCCAATGGCGCTGGCGATCCTGAGCAACTCGGAGGTGATCTCTGACTTTCCTGACCACTTCAACCGTCTGAGAAATCAGTTCTGGACCGAGCATCTGCCTCTCTCCGACATCGTCCCATGCTAACGGAGATCTGCACTTCCTACCATGCAGAGCCTCGAAGGGTGCCATCTGGATACTGGCCTGGAAACTATTGTTGTATGAGAATTCCACCAGGTGCAGGTGATCCTCCCACGAACCACCGAAGTCAAGGGTACATGACCGCAACATATCTTCGAGAGTTTGTATAGTACGCTCTGACTGCCCATCTGTCTGCGGATGATACGCTGAGCTGAACTTGAGACGAGTCCCCAAACTTTGATGAAGACTGCGCCAGAAGTGCGATGTGAATCTCGTATCCCTGTCCGATACTATGCTGACTGGCACTCCGTGAAGTCTGACAATCTGCCTGAGATACATCTCTGCTAGCTGTGCCGTTGACTGTCCAACTCTAAACGGAAGAAAGTGTGCCACCTTAGTAAGCCTGTCCACAATGACCCAAATAGCATCTCTGCCTGCCGGAGATCTGGGTAACCCAGTCACGAAATCCATGGTAATGTGTTCCCATTTCCATTCTGGAATCGGTAAAGGTTGAAGAAGTCCAGCTGGCCTCTGATGTTCAGCCTTGACCTGTTGGCAAACCAAACATCGAGAGACATACTGGGCTATCTCTCTCTTCATACCATTCCACCAAAAGTGTTGACGAATATCTCTGTACATCTTCGTGCTGCCTGGGTGAATGGAGTACTGCGAACTGTGAGCCTCTGCCATGACTTCCTGTCTGATATCTCCACTGGGTACACAAAGACGCGTGCCGTGTCGAAGTGTACCATCCTCATGAATACATAACTCTGGCCTTCTTCCTGCCTCGCACTCTGCTCTGAGCCGCTGAATCTTGGAATCTGTTAACTGTGCTGTCCGGATCCTCTCAACTATGGTGGACTGAATCTGTAGGCTGGCCATCAAGGCCATATTGGAAGGAAGAACTACTTCAATTCCCATCTTCTGAAGATCTGCCAATAGCTCTGGTTGCGCCGTCAAGAAATAAACTCCGGCTCTCCGGCTCAACGCATCTGCTACAACATTGGCCTTCCCTGGATGATACTGCAAATCCACATCGTAGTCCACAAGTAGCTCGAGCCATCTTCTCTGCCTCATATTAAGATCCTTCTGGGTGAAAACATACTTCAGGCTCTTATGATCTGTAAATATCTCTACTCTGTCTCCGTACAAGTAGTGCCTCCACAACTTAAGTGCAAACACTACTGCTGCCAGCTCCAAGTCGTGGGTCAGGTAATTCTTCTCATGATCACGGAGTTGACGTAACGCATAAGCAATTACCTTCCCATGCTGTATCAAAACACATCCCAATCCTCTGCCTGAAGCGTCACAATAAACTGTGAATCCTCCGGTCCCATCTGGAAGGGTGAGAATGGGAGCCGTTATCAAACCCCGCTTCAACTTCTCAAATGATTCCTGACATTCTGCTGTCCAAACGAACGGCACATCCTTGCGGGTCAACTGGGTCATCGGCGCTGAAATCCTTGCAAAATCAGAGACAAACCGTCGGTAGTAGCCGGCCAATCCAAGAAAGCTGTAAACTTCTGCCACTGAGCTGGGTACTGGCCATGCCTCGATAGCCACAATCTTCTGGGGATCCACTTCCACTCCTCCTCTGGTAATGATGTGACCCAAGTACGAAATGCGATCGAGCCAGAACTCGCATTTACTGAACTTGGCGTACAACTGATGCTCTCTGAGAATCTGAAGAACCACACGGAGATGCTGCTCATGCTCTGCTTCACTCTTGCTATAGACCAGGATGTCATCAAGAAACACTATCACAAACTGATCCAAGTAAGACATGAAAATACGGTTCATGAGGTCCATGAACACTGCCGGCGCATTGGTCGCTCCAAAGGGCATAACTAGAAACTCCCAATGCCCGTACCTAGATCTGAACGCCGTCTTCGGGATGTCCTGCTCTCTGACTCTGATCTGGTGGTATCCTGACCGCAAGTCTATCTTCGAGAAAACTGAAGCCCCCTTGAGTTGATCAAACAAGTCATCTATCCTCGGGAGAGGGTATCTGTTCTTGATTGTCACTGAGTTCAAGGTACGATAATCTACACATAACCTGGACGTACCATCCTTCTTTTTCACAAGAAGCATCGGGGCTCCCCAAGGCGATCCACTTGTACGAATGAATCCCTTAGTCCTGAGTTCTTCAATCATCTTGTACAAAATCTCCAACTCTGAAGGCGCCATTCTGTAGACTCGTTCTGATACTGGTGCTGTCCCGGGAATCAAGTCGATGGTGAACTCGATCTCCCGCTCTGGTGGCATCCCTGGAAGTTCCTCTGGGAAGACATCTGGAAACTCTTCAACTATCTGGGGCAACTGCACTGCTGCTACTGCCATCCGCAATACTGGAGGAGATGGCTCTACTGTGCCTCTGGAAAATGAAAACTCTGGCTCTCCGGGAATACTAAAGACAACTCTGCCAACATGGCAGTCTATCCTAGCATAATGGTTCCTCAACCAATCCATGCCTAGGACTACATCATAGTCTGCCATAGGGAATTCTATGAATCTAGCGGGGAACTCTCTACCGCTAATTACGATCCGACACGAGGAAAACACTCGATCTACTCCCACAAGACCATTACCAGTAAGTATATTGAGCCTCACTGATAATGACTCGGGCTCCAATCCTATCCGTGTCGCAAATCGTGCAGACATGAATGAATGCGATGCACCAGAATCAAATAATACAGATGCTGGAAAAGTGTTGACGAGAATAGTACCTGCCACTACCTCACCTGGTGCAACTTCTTCTTCCATGGTCATCATCATAGCCTGACCTCTAGCTGCGGGTCCCCTCTGCTGGAATCCCCTCTGTCGGTTCTGTGCTGGAGCCTGGGTGAACTGCTGCTGGTTCTGCTGATGAAAGGCCTGGGCCTGGGGCACCAATGGCCTTGGGTACTGCTGCTGCTGCTGCTGCTGCTGGATTGGAACTGGGGCTGGTCCCCTCACCGAAGAACTAGAAAGGTTGGAAGATGATGGACCTCCCCTATTCGGGCAGGTCCCTATCTGGTGGTGTGCTCCTCCACAAGCCAGGCACAATCCCTGTGCCCTATGACACTCTGCCACTACATGGCCCGGCTTCCCGCAATGAGAACATCCCATCGCGGAAGACTGCTTCTGTTTCTGCTGCTGCGGGTACGTCGGGGTCGAATGCTGAACCGACGTCACTGAGGCCGCCCGCCTCGGAGTTCCAATGGTTATACCCCTAGCTGCTGGGGCTGGAGCTGAAGATTGGTGCATCTGGTTATGGGACCGCTTCCTGCCTCCGGTCCTGTCCATAATTCTCCGGGAGGTATACTCATGCCTCCTTGCTGCCTTCAACACTGCATCGAACGTCTGGTGCTCGAACTGCTCAACAGCCAATAATATCTCTAAGTGCAGTCCTTGCTGGAACCGCTGAGCCCTATCGAACTCGGTTGCCACCAAGGTGGGGGCGAACCTACTCAGCCTGGAAAACTCGGTCGCATAGCCATCGACCGTCCTGCCTCCTTGCTTCAAGTTAGTGAACCGGGTCTGCAGGTCGTACCGTGCCACCGCATCGAAGTACTTTGTCTGGAATCTCTCTCTGAACGTCGCCCAAGTGACTGGTGCTGCTAACCCCATGGCCTGAGCTGCCCACCAATCGCGAGCCAAGTCTAACAACTGTAGCCGTACCACCGACACCTTCTCATTCTCAGGTGTCCTAGCTGCTTCTAGAACCACCTCGGTATCCTGAAACTGTTGGCCGTCTGGTTCCCTTGGGGACCTCCTCGGTTTAGTGCATCATGAACTTCCTGGTGCAAGGCGTCGCCTCGACGATCTTGGGATGCGAGCAGTTCTCTGATAAGCCCTACCAAAGGCCCCTCATCCTGTCTAGCTGGTTGAACGGGCGGAGCTACCTGAACTGGAGGTTTCGAGCCTCCGGGAAGCATAACTCGGGAGGCTACTCCAGAGTGCTGAGCTTGATCTTCCTGGCGCTGGGGTGCTTGTCGAGCTTCCTCTGGCTGGTTGGCAGGTCCGGGAGTAATGCCGCTGAAGAAGACGACATAGGGAACAATAAGGAAAGGACCAGGATAGATCAATGATACAAGCATATGATCAGGTCAAGAATCTCAGGGATTTGAAGATACGAGCAGAGATCAAGGGCGAATATTGATTGAGACATCTATTCGGTAAACCCTCACATTTCTTGATTGACAAGACCTGCATGGGCCACCACTTAAACCGTGTCACGCCCCAGAACCAGAATACTGGAGAGCGGGGGCAGACACAGCCAGCTACGTATATTGAAATAGAATACATCTCAACTATACGGTCACGGCTGTCTAGATATGAGGGTTTACTACAAGCCAGCAGTCTCTTAAGGTCAAGCCTATTGTCTCAATCTCAAGCAATTAACAGAGTTACAAGATGTTAGAGCATCAAATATATATATATAAGGCGTCCCAAATATTATATATTGGATGATCATGAAGCTAGTCGTACAAAATGATAGGACTAGCAAGAGTTCAGTCATACATGATCAACCCTAGGATTTGTTAATCATGTTTACAGCCCGTAGGCAGACAATAAGTAAATGTGCATCGAGCTAACAGGTGCTCGTCGGCTAAACGCCTCAAAAGAATAAATTTACATATAAGTGGGTGAAACAAAAAGGAAAACCCACTCTTGGTCCGGGTTCCGTCTAGTTGTCACCATTGGGCTGGAAACTCGGTAGATCCTCGGGAGCTGCTCCGAAATCTGGCCACACAAAACCAGCTGGGTCAAACCCCAGAAAGAGCAAGTGCCACAAAGGAGGCCACAAATAAGAACAAAAGCCAGCATATCAGAACATAAAGAATAAAGGAAAGTACAAGCAATAAAAGTACACAGGGCGATAAACGACTAGGGACGTGGAACCATTCCGGGAGCTAGGTTACAATCCTTAAACCAAACAAGGACCGGGATTGTAACCCTTCGCCTGAATAGCTCACTGTCTCTACCCATTTATCGTTAGAGATAAGTAAAACTAGCATGATCAAGAGTTCCAGGTACAAGGCTAGACAAGACTTAGACAGGGCTGGACACCATTCATTCACAATCGGCCAAGCAAGTACTACGGCTTACTACTTTAACTAACTAGGGTTATCACAAGCCTTAATTACTAACAAGATGCAAGTGAGAAACTCCCAGTCCCAAGCCCTGCAGACCATCCAGTTATCCTTCCGCGGGTTGAGAGTTATAGGTGGGTACATCGCCCAGGAAATGATATACCCTTAGGTGACTTAGAGGGTGCAACACATGACAGTGTGCTGGAAATGTGCTCTACTCGTCGGCAAGCTACAAGTCCATTAAAGCGCCCAGATAACGAGATTGCCTGTGACTGGGAATTCTCCATGTTCTAGTTTGATCTAATAATTAGCCTAATCCAATTCAGCGTGAGTCCCTGGCCGTGGTACCCAGGAAGTCACGTCCTAGACATGATGCAAGACAAGACAAGTGGATTGCGCAAACAAGCAAGCAGGAACACCCACGGTGTCAAGGCAAGTCAAGTCAAGTTATCAAGTCAAGTCAAGTCAAGAGTGCGCCGCCACGGGCCACTATCAAGTTATCAAGATAAATCATGTCAGGGTACTTATTAGGAGTGCGCCACGACGGGCCACTATCATGTCAGGTTGGTCATGTCAGGAGTGCACCACTACGGGTCACTGTCATGTTATACTAGTTCCTTGCCATACCATGCTGTGTACAATAGTTATTCTAAACATATTAAGCAAAATCAAGTTCATGCCAAAAGGCGTAAGGATATAAAATGGGCGTAAAATACCTAATAAAATACTAATATAAAAAATAGGACTATAGAAGAGCCAAGATCAAGAAATAACAAATTCATCATAGACAAGTGAGCTGCGCAGGGTATATACTGCGCAGGGTGCCAAGTGCGCAGGGTGAGCTACGCAGGGTACCAACTGCGCAGGGTGCCAAGTGCGCAGGGGCAGATGGCGCACAGATGGATTGCGCAGAAGGTAGACTGCGCAGGAGTAAACTGCGCAGGAGTTGGTTGCGCAGAGATGGATTGCGCAATGGTCGATTGCGCAGGGGTTACTTTGCGCATGGCTGGCTTGCGCATGGCTAGCTTGCGCCAGCGCAATCCAGCGCAGCGCAAAGCACTGGCCAAGGATCTTGCGCAAATGGCCATGCGCTAAAGAGCACAGGTCAGGGTGCGCAAATGGCCTTGCACTAAAGAGCGCAGGCCAGGGAATAGTGCGCAATCGGCCAGGTGCTAAAAAGCAGTGGCCGAGAGCTCCACCATGGCTGAACTCTCAAGAACACCAAGTTCAAATCTTCACAACTTAGCCAAATCAAAACCAAATTTAGATTTTCAAAGTTCTAACTTGAGTAAAATTGAATTCTCTTCCACATGGAAGCATCAAAACAAGCAAAAATCAAAGTTTAATAGATCAAAACCAAGGATTTCCGAAAATGGTTAAAACCTAGATCTAGAAGAATGAAAGCTCCAAATCACAAAATTCCAAGTTCTAATATTGATCTACATGTCCTAATCTATCAAATGGACAAATAAAATTGGGTGCTTATTTGTTGGCAAGGTGCACTTGCCTATAGGTGTGGGTGGAGGAAGAAGAAGAAGAAGAAATTAATGAAGAAATTATGGAGGAGAGAGAAGTAGGTGGGTTATAATGAGGGTGTTGTGGTGGAATGGGGGTGGAGTGTAGGCTTATGGTGTTCCATGCATGTTGAACCAAACCAAACCAAACCAAACATTCTCCACAAAATAAAACCAAGCCATGGTTAAAACCTGCTTACAAGAATCAAAAGACCACATGTCCAGGAAAATAAAATACGTGCCAAAAATCAAATACGAGCATAATACGAAATACGGGAAATGGGGGTGACATTATTATTATTATTATTATTATTATTATTATTATTATTATTATTATTATTATTATTATTATTATTATTATTATTATTATTATTATTATTATTATTATTTTTACTATTTGGGGGAATATTGTATTGGTCCTGCCTACATGCTTAAATAGATTATATTTTGCTGTTACTTTTTATATAAAGTATAGTTATTGACTTAAAAATATTATAATAATTTAGTTTTACCTAAAAATAAATCCTATTTTGATAAAACAAGAGTTTTAGCCCAAAAACATCTTCTGGATTTTTATTATTCTTTTAAAAAAATATTTTGAGTAATAAAATTTTATACCAAATTATAGAATAATTTCTGTTCTTCTTATTTTACAAAAATAAAATATGTATAGCCTTCTACCTAAAAAAGTATACTTTTACAAACTTAGATTTTTGCCGAAAACGGTTTTCTCGACTTTAAGTATTTTTGTATATTTCCTAAAAATATTTTACTCATGAAAACTAGTTTTAGAAATTATAAATATTTTCTAAAAACTCGTATATATATAAATATTTATTTAACCATTTATTTCTTTAATTTCTCTCCTGCCCGTATCCAGTCCTGTTGTTCCTATTCCTTCGCCCATTTCGAGACTACCTTATGTCCACCCTAACTAATTTGACCCTTCTGGACCTAATGGAACTGTCTGTACCACCATCAGAGGTCCCCTTGTGCAGTTGTTACACCAAAGTTGCAGATCGTGCCACCTTGATCATCGCAGCATACCAGGCGCCCTACCAGGCAAGACACCTTGCCATTCGCTGTTTACTTATTTTAGCTCATATTTCATGCATTAATTATTTTCTTTATGCAAAATAAACTGTGATACATGGCATAACTGTTAGAACTTACTGTTCATTTTATTTCCTCCTGTGTATTATTTTTCTTACAAATAAAACCTAGATTTAAGGGACCACCTTGTGTGTTGCATTCATTGGCCTTGACACGTTGTAACACGAAGTTGTGTGTCACATGTAGAACACGGAAGTGTGTGATTGGCTGGCCACCAGTACGTACAAGTCGTACGATAGGAATACCCGCTAATAGAGGTTGCATGCTAGTTTGACTAAGCGGTTGTAGAGTTAGCATTGGGCGGGAAGAACATGATTGGAAGTTGACTACCACCCTATCTATCGTAGACTCGCTCGCTACTGAGGAACGATAGGTAGACTATATGCTATAGACTCGCTCGGTACTGAGGAATAGTATATGGTGTTGTGACTCGCTACTGAGGTCCTGCATTGGTATTTTCTTGACTTGACCCGGTAGTCATGCGACCATGAACTGTTCTTAAACTGCATTCACCTAGATTTGGTTAGGCGTCCTTATCCGTTAGGTACGAGTACCTTTGGTTTGGGTACTTGTATCTGACCGTGGCTTGGAACAATAACTTGTCGTGGATTAGTTCGTCACATCTTGTCCTTGTTTGGTTGTAGGTGTGACCTACTACTTCGATGAGAAGGTATTGAACCTTGTTGGGGTCCGGATACCATATTGGATTCATAGCATGAAAAGATACGTCGTCGTGAATTAGTTTACCATCTCATGTCCTTGTTTGGTTGGGGGGATGGTACGCTCGTTCAGTAGGTGCGTATTGGACCATGTTATAAATTCGATTGACTTATTTATTGAGCAATATTTATTCAGTTTATATGGCATGCTATTATGTGTCTTGTTACGTCCCTCTGAGGACCTGGTTGTCTTGCCAGGTGTGTGCTATTGTCTTTCGCAGGTGTTCTAACTCTAGCCGTGATCTTCGCTATTTCTTTGAGGATGATTGCATTTGGATCGTCTTCGCTTCGCTCGCCACTCATTTTATTTTCTATGTACTTTTCCTTATTTTGTTGGTAGTGGATTTGTCTCCGCCCAACATATTGTATCAATACCAATTTATTCTCATTATATGATCCTTTATTCATTTATTCTGTGTGGATGAGATTAGTTATGGTTCTACTACATTTTATAGCTTATGTACTTATACGAGGCTTCCATATATTGGAGTATACTTCGTATGAATACAGCTGGCATGTTTACGTTCCTAGTCCTACGTATTTTGGGACTGGGGCATTACATAATGTAATACTAAGACATCATCTACTACTATATAAGATATAGTGATAGGTTGTCATATCATCACTGTCGAGGGATGAGGGTCGAAGGACAGTCAACTTCATCTACGGCTACATAGTTTCTGCCTCGTCAGTCGAATGGCTGCAGAGACTATGTCCTGATCACCATGTCGTACCATAGTTTCTGTCGCGCCAGTCGAATGGCTGCAGGGACTATATGTCCCGATCACCATGTTACCAATTAACCAACCAATAAAACTACTTGTTACAAATATCGGCACTATCGGTGCGTTCGAATCGGAGTATCACATTTTTCGGTGTCGAAAAACAAATAATTATTACTAAATTATCAGATTTTTTGGCACTATCGGTGCCCCTGACCAAGCCCCCCTACACCACCCCTAACCCGAATCCTAACCCTCCACTCCTCCCTGCTCTCCTCCCCCAGCCGCCCACACATACCCACCCCTAACCTAAACCCTACCCCTAGCTCCCCTCCCCCAGCCGCCATCGTCCCCCCTGCCCCACCCCCCAGCCACCCCCCACTCACCCCCGAACCACCCGTATCCCCCCGGCCCCTCCCTCCGAGCCACGTGCACCCCCTCAACCACCAACAACCAAAACAACCGGAGAGAAGAAGACAGAGAGAGAGAGGGAGGGGAAGAGTACCATGTACCGGAGAGGGAGGAGAGTCGCCAGAGAGGGAGGAGAGTCGCCGAAGAGAGTGAGAGTCGTCGGAGAGAGTGAGAGTGCCGGAGAGAGTGAGAGCGCCGGAGGGGGGAAAAGAGAGTGAGAGAGTAAAATGGGTGGAAATGGACCCTAACCCGAACCCTAACCCTAGCTCCCATCCCCCAGCCGCCCTCGTCCCCCCTGTCCCACCCCCCCAGCCACCCCACTCACCCCCCAACCACCCGCATCCCCCTGCACCTTCCCCCGAGCCACCCGCACCCCCCAACTACCAACAACCAAAACAGCCGGAGAGAGAGAGAGAGAGAAAGAGAGAGGGAAGGGGAGAGTCACGTACCGGAGAGGGAGGAGAGTCGCCGGAGAGAGTGAGAGTCGCCGGAGAGAGTGAGAGCGCCGGAGGGGGGGAGGAGAGAGAGTGAGAGAGTAAAATAGGGGAAATGAATCGGTGGGGGGATATAATTAGAATTTAGCGACGCTATCATTACAGTCGCTAAGTTAGTCGCTATTAGCAATGTTGTAGCGACGTTTCGCGACGACTAGCTCACGTAACTAATATACGTCATTGTCACGTCGCTATTTACGTCGCTAGTAGCGACGGTTACCGACATTTCATTTATATGTCGCTAATGTACACAGTTTAGCGATATTTTGCTAACGTCGCTAAATTTACGTTGCCAATTAAACAGATTTTAGTAGTGTATTCATGGACCTCATGAATCGTATTTTCATGCCATACTTGGATCAGTTCGTGATTGTGTTCATAGATGACATCCTGGTCTATAGCAAGAGTGGAACGAAGCATGAGCACCATCTCAGAGTTGTCCTCCAGATTCTCAGAGAGCACCAGTTGTATGCCAAGTTCAGTAAATGCAAGTTCTGGCTCGATCGCATTTCATACTTGGGTCATATCATCACTAGAGGAGGAGTAGAAGTAGATCCCCAGAAGATCGTGGCCATTGAGACATGGCAAGTACCTAGCACAGTTGCAGAAGTTCATAGTTTTCTTGGCTTGGCCGGCTACTACCGGCGATTTATTTCAGACTTTGCTCAAATTTTAGCACCATTGACCCAGTTGACCCGCAAAGATGTGTAATTTGTTTGGACGGCAGAATATCAGGATTCTTTTGAGAAGTTGAAGCGAGGTTTGATGACGGCACCCATTCTCATGCTTCCAGATGGGACCGGAAGATTCTCAGTATATTGTGATGCTTCAGACAGAGGTTTAGGATGTGTTCTGATGCAGCATGGAAAGGTAATAGCTTATGCGTCACGACAAGTTCATGATCATGAGAGGAATTATCCAACCCATGACTTGGAGTTAGCAGCAGTAGTGTTTGCACTTAAATTGTGGAGACACTACTTGTACAGAAATAGAGTAGAGATTTTCACCGACCACAAGAGCCCGAAGTATGTTTTCACCCAGAAGGATCTTAACATGCGTCAGAGGAGATAGCTAGAGCTACATATGGATTATGATGTCAACCTACAGTATCATCCTGGGAAGGCCAACGTTGTTGCAGATGCATTGAGCAGGAAAGCCGGAGTTTATTTTCTTACAGCGCAGCCATAGTTGTTGTCAGATCTTCAGAAGATGGGTATAGAAGTTGTCCTTCCTACCAGTGTGGCACTGATAGCCAGTATGCAAGTTCCGTCCACTATAGTCGAGAGGATCCGGATGGCGCAGTCAACAGATTCCAAGCTTCAGTGGCTCAGAACAGAGTGTGAGACAGGGCGACGGCCCGAGTTATGTATCCATGAGGACGGTACCCTTCGACATGGGAAGCATCTTTGTGTACCCAGTGGGGATATCAGACAGAAGATCATGGCAGAGACTCACAGTTCTCAGTATTCGGTTCATCCCGGTGGTACGAAGATGTACCGTGATATCCGTCAGCACTTTTGGTAGAATGGCATGAAGAAGGAGATAGTCCGATTTGTCTTTCGGTGTTTGGTTTGCCAATAAATTAAAGTTGAACATCAGAGGCTAGCTGGACTTCTTCAGCCTTTGCCAATTCCAGAATGAAAGTGGAAGCATATAACCATAGATTTTGTGACCGGATTACCTAGGTCCCCGCCCGGTAGAGATGTTATTTGGGTTATTATAGACAGGCTCACGAAGGTGGCTCACTTTCTCCCGTTCAGAGTTGGTCAGTCGACGGCTCAGCTGGCAGAAATATACCTCAGGTTGATCATCAAATTTCACGGTTTACCAGTTAGTATCATCTCGGACAGAGATTCAAGATTTACGTCACACTTTTGGCGCAGCCTGCAAGAGAGTTTGGGAACTCACCTCCAGTTCAACTCAGCTTATCATCCGCAGACAGATGGTCAGTCAGAGCGTACCATACGAACCTTGGAGGACATGTTGAGATCTTGTACACTCGACTTCGGTGGTTCATGGGAAGATCACCTGCACCTGGTCGAGTTCTCGTACAACAACAGTTTCCAGGCCAGTATCCAGGTGGCACCGTTCGAGGCACTATATGGTAGGAAGTGCCGATCCCCGCTAGCATGGGACGATATTAGAGAGAGGTAGATGCTCGGTCCAGAAATGATTGCTCAGACATTTGAGGTGGTCAGAAGAGTCAGAGATCATCTTAGCATAGCGTAAGATCGCCAGCGTCATTGGGTTAATTCTCATCGGCGCCCCCTTGAGTTTTCTGTCGACGACCATATATTCCTGAGGATTTTGCCCAACCGTGGCGTCATTCATTTCGGCGTACGGGGAAAGCTTAGTCCTAGGTATATAGGGCCGTTTGATATCCTGGAGCGGGTAGGTGATGTATCATATCGTCTTGCTCTTCTGCCGTCACTAAGTGAGGTGCATGATGTCTTTCATGTATCCCAACTACGACGGTATATCTCGAACCCGAGCCACATCCTGGATCATTCGGAATTGGTTGTTGGTACCAACCTTTCGTATGAGAAGAGGCTCGTGTCTATATTGGACCGAAGAGAGAAGATACTCAAGAACAAGACTATTAAGTTGGTCCGTGTTGTTTGGGGTCATCACTCTTTGGGTGAGTCAACATGGGAGCGTGAGGATGATATCCGATCGCAATATCCCGACCTGTTTGACTCGTAAGGTATAATATCCTTCTTATGCCTTATGCTCTAAATTCCTTGTTCGAAATGAATGATTTTATGATAGACTGCTTGTTATAGCTTGCATGTGATTAATATAGCTTGTCTTTCCCCTCTAGCCTCTTAATTAAATTCTGAAGACAGAATTCTTTTAAGGTGGGTAGAGTTATAACGACCGTGGTTTGTATTACGTATTTTGGTATACGTGTACGTAATTTGTACGTCTCACTGCATGATTTATTTGGACATTTTATTTCTTGGTTCAGTTCGGTTTGCATGGTTTGGCATGGCTTAGTTTTTTATATGGACCTACCCACACTCTTTCCTTTATTAGCCGTCCACACTCTGTCTCTCCTTATTTACTTCTTCATTTAACTCTTCTTCTTCCTCACCATTACTCTCCACCTACCAGAAGCAGTTCCACTGGCGGAAGTGAAGAGCTCCAGGGTGGTCAGCTTCATCAAGCACCATGTCATCTACCGTTTCGGGGTACCTCGGAGGATTATCCACGATAACGGTCCTCAGTTCATCAGCCATGTTTTTAGCAGATTCTGTGACAAGAATCGTATTCAAAACGTGGCATCAACCGCCTACAATCCGACAACAAATGGATTGGCCGAGGCATTCAACAAGACTATCGTCAGGCTACTCAAAAAGGTCGTGTCATCCAACAAACACGACTGGGACGAAAAGCTCGACGAATGCCTTTGGGCCTACCGCACAACGGTACGGACCCCGATAGGCAACACACCATTCTCCATGGTCTACGGGAACGAAGCGGTACTGCCTTCCGAGATCCAGATACCCTCACTCCGTGTAGCGATCACACAACCACCGACAAACATATACAAAGAGGCAGATACAGACACTCAACGTCTTCTTCCTCTCCGTAAGCTCCAGCGCCCAGAGCAACTCAGACCTTCAGAGAACCGAGAACTGTCGTCAGATCGTCAACGGAGTCAACGCATTACCACTCGCTCCATCGGCACAAGGGACCCAGATAAACAAAAGTGTACTCCTAGGACTACGTCTAAGTCCTACATTGTAACACTGTTCTGTTTGTAATTGAAATTTGCAATCAAAAGATTTTAATGGCAAACAATTTGCACGTCTCACTGCATGATTTATTTGGACATTTCATTTCTTGGTTCGGTTCGGTTTGTATGGTTTGGCATGGCTTGGTTTTTTATGTGGACCTACCCACACTCTTTTCTTTATTAGCCGTCCATACTATGTCTCTCCTCATTTACTTCTTCATTTAACTCTTCTTCTTTCTCACCATTACTCTCCACCTACCAGAGAGAGAGGCTTAGGCAAGTGCATCTTGCTTCATGCAGGAACTCAACTTTTGCTGTTCAATTCTCTTCCTTACAACATCCTGAGACACTTTAGTACTTAACATTTTTAATTTCCATAGCTAAATTCATGTAGATCTAAGTTTACTTTATTTTTGGATTTCTTGGATTTTAATCTATTTAACCTTATTATTTCCAAGTTTTGATGGTTCCATATTGTAGAGAATTTTATTCTGCCCCATTCTGACCTGTGGAAGTTCAGATTCTGACATCGGATGAAAGATTTATGGAGCTTGGAAGCATAGCCTTCATGGTTCTTCTTCTCGAAAATTTGGAGAAGAAGAACAGTGCTTGACCGCATGGATTTTTATGCGGTAAGTTTCTTTCCTCAGCCGTAGGAACTTCCCCAGCCGCATAAATCTTCCAGTTGCAGGAACCAATTTTCCAGCCGCATGAACTTTTTATTCCTAGCCGCATGAGACCTGATCTCCCAGCCGCATGAACTTCTAATCTCCTGGCCGCATAAACTTCGAGCCCTTGACCGTATGAACTTTCCTGGCCGCATGAACTTTCCTGGCCGCATGAACTTTCCTAAGCCGCATGAGCCTCCAGCCGCATGAATTTTCAGCCACATGGACTCAATCCCACTGCCACATAAGATTTATTTTCCTGAGCCGCATGGACACGATAATCCGAGCCGCAAGAGAATCAGTCCCTGAGCCGCATGAGTTTCTGATCCTAGCTGCATGAGGCCCATCCTTTTTCTAGCCGCATGAGATCCTTTTCTCTTAGCCGCATGAGCCGTTCTTCCCGAGCTGCATGCGCCCCTCCCTTCCTCAGCCGCATGAGTTTTATTCCCTGAGCCACATATGCCTGTAACCCCTGGCCACATGAACTCATTTCCCTGAGCCGTATGACTCCTCCCCCAGCCTTTCTCTATTTCTATTTTATTTATTTTTTATGCTCATGTCTTGTGACACTCTGTGTAACTTGGATCTCTTGATAGAATGCTTGTACTATGTTATCTTGCATATGTACCACGAATACGACATTGATCCGTAGTGGTACACTCTTGACAAGTAACATGATATGATAGTGGCCCGCCGTGGCGTACTCTTGACAAGTAAACCTGACATGATATACCTTGATATGCTGTTGCGACGGTTAACATGACATGACAAGTATGAATGACCTGGACACCGTGGACGATTGTGCTTGTACAAATGAACCAGTCTTGTCTTGTATCATGTCTAGGACAGGGATCCCTAAGTACCACGGTCAGGGGTACCTACTGAAATTGACTAAGGCTAATAAGTAGAATAATCCAGTAGTCATGAAGAGATTTTCCTAGCTACATGCAATCCCGTTATCTGGGCGCCCCACCTGGGATCTGTAGCCTACCGTCGAGTAGGGCACATTTACAGCACACCATCATGTGGTGCACCTTTCAAGCTACTTAAGGGTACATGTGTTTCTTGGACGATGTACCCATCTGAACTCAACCCCTAATTGCGTCTGGATAGCCTGGATGGTCTGCAGGGCTTGTGGCTGTTGGAATAATCTTATTACATCTTGCTAGTAACTAGGCCTGTGATAACCCTAGTTAGTTAAAGTATCAAGCCGTACTCCTTGCTTGGCCGTGATTGATTGGATGGAGTCTAGCCCAGCTTCGTCTCGTCCCGATCTTGTACAAGATTATGACATGACATGATTACTTATGCTTGCCTTAACAATAATGATCAGGGGACCAGTTCTGTTCAGGTGAAGGGTTACAACCCCGGTCCTTGTTTGGTTTAAGGGTTGTAACCTGGCTCCCGGAGCAGTTATGTGTCCTCTCTTCGTTTATTATCTTATTTTCAAGCTCGTCATGTTCTATTTTCACCAACAGTATTTGAGGCGAGTTTCTATTCAGGTGAAGGGTTACAACCCGGTCCTTGTTTGGTTTAAGGGTTGTGACCTGGCTACTTGAATGGTTTCCTCGTACTCAATTCACTGTTGTTGTACCTGTTATTATCAGTTTCTTTTATAATTACCTTTAATATGTATTTATTATATGCTGGTTTTTAGTTCCTAAGTGAAGCCTCCTTTGTGGCACTTGCTCTTTCTGGGGTCTGACCTAGCTGATTTTGTATGGCCAGATATCGGAGCAGCCCTAGAGGATCTACCTACCTTCCAGCCAGATGGTGACCACCAGACGTAACCCTGGCAACGAGTGGATTTCCCTTTTGTTCTTCCACTTTATTGTAAAAATATTCTTTTGAGGCGTTTAGCCGGCAAGCACGTGTTTAGCTCGTATTGTACCTTATTTACTGTCTGCCTACGGGCTGTAACCTGATTGACAAATCCTAGGATTGATCATATATGACTAAAACTTTTGCTAGTCTTGACATTTTGTACGACTAGCTTCATGTCATCCAATTATGTAATGTATGGGACGTCTTACTATTGTATAATTGATGTTCTGATATCTTGTGACTGTTATTACTTGCTTGATATTGAGATAATAGGCTTGTTCATGACCATAGGAGACTGATGGCTTGTAGTTAAACACTCATGTATCTAGACAGCCGTGACCGTATAGCAAGGTGGGTTGCACTTCAATATACGTAGCTGGCTATGTTCGCCCCCGCTCTCCAGTATTCTGGTTCTGGGGCGTTACAATTACTATGTGCCAGTCGATGTTACATTCTTTGAGGATACGACATATTGGACGCCTGTCCTCTCCCTGCTCCTCCTGTGAGGTTCCTCTACCAACCCCGGTCCCTTTTGATCCGCTACTATAGACTACTATCTGGATAGTTCTACCTCGGTCTTCCCGATAATCTACTATAGATTACCATCTTTTTTCATATATCCTTCGTATATTCCTACTATATTATTTCTTTCGTCCCTCATATTTCTGCGTATACTTTGGCTTTTTCCACTACTACATCTCCATCATTGAAGGTTATGTTCATCATCGACTGTCACCTAGCCTTCCTCCTCCCACTTCTCTAGATACTGTTGTACTCCACCTATTACTCTCATTTCATTTCACCTCCCATTGTTGACCCTTCACCTTCCTTCTCCTATTTAGATATCCATATTACTCTATGAAAAGTCAAGCATACTCTTTGGCACTGTCCTATGGATGATTATGTCTCATATTGTCACGCCCCATACCCAGAATACTGGAGAGCGGGGGCAGACATAGCCAGCTACGTATAATGAAATGGAATCCACCTCATTATACGATCATGGCTGTCTAGATATATGAGGGTTTATCTACAAGCCAACAGTCTCTTAAGGTCAAGAACAAGCCTAGTGTCTCAATCACAAACAAGTAAGTAAATGTTACAAGATGTACGATCACCAAATATACAATAGTAAGGCGTCCCAAACATTATATATTCAGCTGATCATGAAGCTAGTCATTTACAAAATGTGAGGACTAGCAAGAGTTTGGTCATACATGATCAACCCTAGGTTGCCAATCATGTTACAGCCTGTAGGCAGACAGCAAGTAATGCAATACGAGCTAAACAAGTGCTCGTCGGCTAAACGCCTCAAAAGAATATTTTTACAATAAAGTGGGAGAGCCAAAAATAACCCACTCGTTGCCAGGATTCCTTCTAGTGGTCACCATCTGGCAGAAAAACCGGTAGATCCTCTGAAGCTGCTCCGGAATCTGGCCATACAAAACCAGCTGGGTCAGATCCCAGAAAGAGCAAGTGCCACAAAGGAGGCTTTACTTAGGAACTAAAACCAGCAATTAGCACAAGAATATAATTACATAATAAAAGACATTAATTAAGGAAAAGCATGACCGGTGATATACGATGTGATAACCATAGGACTATTCAGATAACCAAGTTACAACCCGTAAACCAAACAAGGACCGGGGTTGTAACTCTTCATCTGAACGGAACTTGGTATCCCCACCATTTATCAATAAGGCCAGTATAAATAATCACGATCTCGAAGTAAGGTAAAGCATGTCGAGCATGTCATGGGGTACAACAAAACAATAAACGAAGAGAGAAAATAGAACTGCTCCGGGAGCCAGGTTACAACCCGTAAACTAAACAAGGATCGGGGTTGTAACCCTTCGCCTGAACAGAACTGGTCCCCTGATCTTTATTGTTAAAAGCAAGCACAAGTAATCATGTCATGTAATAATCTTGTACAGGATCGAGGCAAGAATAGACAGGGTTAGACTCCATTCAATCATTCACGGCCAAGCAATAAGTGCGGCTTGATACTTTAACTAACTAGGGTTATCACAAGCCTAGTTACTAGCAAGATGCAATGAGATTATTCTACAGCCACAAGCCCTGCAGACCATCCAGGTTACCCAGGTTGAATATTAGGGGTTGAATTCAAGTGGGTACATCGTCCAGGAAACGCATGTACCTTTAAGTGACTTAGAGGGTGCAACACATGATAGTGTGCTGGAAATGTGCCATACTCGATGGCAGGCTACAGATCCAAGAGCGCCCAGGTAACGGGATTGCCTGTAGCTGGGAAATCTCTTCATGACTACTGTGTTAATCTAGTTATTAGCCTTAGTACATTTCAGTAGGTACCCCTGACCGTGGTACTCAGGGGTCCCATCCTAAGCATGATGCAAGACAAGACTGGTTCATTGCACAAGCACAATCGTCCACGGTGTCCAGGTTGTTTATACTTATCAAGTCATGTCATGTCAGGTTAGCCGTCACAACAGCAATCCGAGGTTTATCATGTCAGGTATACTTGTCAGGAGTGCGCCACGGCGGGCCACTATCAAGTCATGTCATGTCCACTTGGTACTTGTCAAGTGTGCGCCTTAACAGGCCACTATCAGGTCATGTCATGTCCACTTGGTACTTGTCAAGAGTGCGCCTTAACAAGCCACTATCGTGTTCTATCCTTACATTATCATGAATGAGAGAAACTTGCATAAAAATAACTAGTAACATATTCTTGAAGCCAAGGAAAAGATCTGCAACTTTCATGTTTTGAGTTTTTCAAGATTCTAGCTACAAAACAACTTAAACAGGCAAAAACAGCGAAATAGAGCAATTCCGGCGCATGGGATTACTGCACAATCGACGCATGGGATTTCTACACGAATCGGCGCAAGAGATTTCTGCACAAATCGGCGCATGGGATTCCTGCACAAATCGGCGCATGAGATTCCTGCATGAATCGGCGCATGGGATTCCTGCACGAATTGGCGCATGAGATTCCTGCACAAATTGGCGTATGAGATTCCTGCACGAATCGACGCATGAGATTTCTGTACGAATCGGCGCATGAGATTCCTGCACGAATCGGCACATGGGATTCCTGCACGAATCGGCGCATGAGATTCCTGCACAAATCGGCGCATGAGATTCCTGCACGAATCGACGCATGAGATTTCTGCACGAATCGGCGCATGAGATTCCTGCACGAATCGGCGCAAGGGAAAACTCACGTTGCGTCTTCAGTACATGCGCGTAGGGAACCTACGCGCATGACACGCTCGGAGTTAAGGGATGCATTGCCGGGACTTCACGGCGCATGGCCTCCCGGCGCATGGCCTCCCGGCGCATGGCCTCCCGGGCGCATGAGGTTCATCGTCCCCAAACAGCAAGTTCAGCCATGAAAGTTCTGAAAACTTGTAATGGCCATAACTTACTCATCCGGAGTCGAAATCAAGCGAAACAAAAGCCAAAACTGAAGAAAATTGAATTCTCTACAACATTGAATTCTCCACAACATAGGACCATTAGTTTTTGGAATACCGAGTTTTTAGAGATCAAAACCAAGAAAACTAAACAAGAAGGAACTTAAAACTTAGATCTACAAAAATATAACCATCAAAATAGAAAATGCCAAGTTCTAAAGTATCTTAGAATCAAGTAAGGAAGAGAATAGAACAATAAAACTTAAGATCCATCATGAAGCAAGCTTGCACTTGCCTAAGCTCTCTTTCTCCCTCCTGGTGGTTGAAGAAGTAATGGTAGAGAGTAAATGAAGAAGAAAATAATGATGAGAGAGAAAATGAAGGGGTTATAAGTAAAGAGGGTGGTGGTAGGTAGGAGGGTTCACCCTTGGTTCATGATGAACCAAGCAAACCAAGCCAAGCCGAACCAACCCAAGAATAAACCAATCAATGAAATGCCAGAATAAATCAAGCAGGAAGACATGCAATACGGGTCAAATTACGTATACGTATTCCAAATACGTAATACGAGATCTGGGTATTACAACTCTACCCACCTTAAAAGAATTCCGTCCTCGGAATTTAATTAAGAGGCTAGAGGGATAAGAACAAGCTATACTAATCTCAGGCAAGCTATACTAAGCAATCAATCATGCAATCATGTATGTAAGCAAGGAAATCGAAGGCACGAGAAAGAGGAAAGATATCCTGCTAGGAACCTCTCTGCCGGTTCTGAATCTGAGCTTGGACCAGGGCATACTGTTGGGGTCCCTGCTGCTGGAATACTTGGGTCTGAAGCGGCAATGGCCTCGGAGGCTGGTACTGTTGTTGTACTGGTGCTGGTGCTGGTCCCCTTACCGAGGGACTAGTCTGGGCCGACGACGAACTGGCCCTATTCGGACAGGACCATATCTTGTGGTCCGGTGCTCCACAAGCCAAACATAATCCCTGAGCTCTGCGATACTCCGAAACAACGTGTCCTGGCTTCCCACAATAAGTGCAGCCCATTGCGGAAGACTGCTTCTAGTTCTGTTGCTGAGGGGACGTGACCGACGTTACTGAGGCCGCCTGCCTCGGACTTCCAATTGTCAAAGCCCTAGCTGCCGGGACTGGTGCTGAAGACTGGGTCATCTGGCCGTGAGATCGCTTCCGACCTCCGATCCTGTCCACGATCCTGTGGAAGGTATACTCGTGCCTCCTGGCTGCCCTCAGTACTGCATCGAAGATCTGATGCTCAAACTGCTCCACTGCCAATAAAATCTCGAGATGGAGCCCCTGCTGGAACCGCTGGGCTCTGTCGAACTCGGTTGCCACCAAAGTGGGAGCAAACCGACTAAGCCTGGAAAACTCGGCCGCATATCCGTCGACCGTCCTTCCCATCTGCTTCAAATTGGTGAACTTGGTCTGTAGATCGTACCGAGCCACCGCATCGAAGTACTTTGTCTGGAATCTCTCTCTGAATACTGCCCAAGCAATGGGTGCCAATAATCCAATGGCCTGCGCTGCCCACCAGCTGCGGGCAAGATCTAGTAACTGCAGGCGCACTACGACCACCTTCTCGACTTCTGGAGTCCTGGCTGCTTCTAGAATCACCTCTGTTTCCTGAAGCCATGCATCTGCAGCGATTGCATCTTCACTGCCGTCGAAGAAGGGAGGGTTCAAGCGCTTGAAGCTGTTGGCCGCGCTATTACCCTGATGACCTCCTCTGGTCAAAGCATCTGCCACCGCCTGGTGTAAGGCATCTCCGCGATGATCCTGGGAAGCTAATAGGGACCTGATGAGACCCACCAAAGTGCCATCATCAGGCTCTACAGGCTGGACGGGCTGAACTGGTGGCTCTCCTTCAGTAGGCATGACTCTGGAGGCTACTCCTGAATGCTGGACTTGATCTCCAGGTTGCTGCTGGTCCGCTGGAGGTGCACCGCCTTGCTGATCGGCAGGTCCAGGAACAATGCCGCTGAAGAAGACGACATAGGGAACAATAAGGAAGGACCATGACAGATCAACGATACAAGCATGTGATCAGGTCAAGATTCGCAGGGATTTGAAGATACGAGCAGAGATCAAGGGCGAATACTGATTGAGACATCTATTCGGTAAACTCTCACATATCTTGATTTACAAGACCTGTATGGGCCACCACTTAAACCATGTCACGCCCCAGAACCAGAATACTGGAGAGCGGGGGCAGACATAGCCAGCTACGTATAATGAAATGGAATCCACCTCATTATACGGTCACGGCTGTCTAGATATATGAGGGTTTATCTACAAGCCAACAGTCTCTTAAGGTTAAGAACAAGCCTAGTGTCTCAATCACAAACAAGTAAGTAAATGTTACAAGATGTACGATCACCAAATATACAATAGTAAGGCGTCCCAAACATTATATATTCAGCTGATCATGAAGCTAGTCGTTTACAAAATGTAAGGACTAGCAAGAGTTTGGTCATACATGATCAACCCTAGGTTGCCAATCATGTTACAGCCCGTAGGCAGACAGCAAGTAATGCAATACGAGCTAAACAAGTGCTCGTCGGCTAAACGCCTCAAAAGAATATTTTTACAATAAAGTGGGAGAGCCAAAAATAACCCACTCGTTGCCAGGATTCCTTCTAGTGGTCACCATCGGGCAGGAAAACCGGTATATCCTCTGGAGCTGCTCCGGTATCTGGTGTCACGCCCCGCTCCCGTAGGAGCGATCGTCCTCGCTAAGGCGTGATGCCGCACGAGCCTAGATTGCGCTCGTGCAAGACGGGTTCCATAACGGCTGATTTCAGCGGCTGCGACGGGGTCGTCGCACAGAAGTACTAAGCAGAGACGTTAAATAATAGCAGCGGAATTTAGAACAAAAACAAGTTTCTCAAAAGATGATCTTTATTAATATTGAACAAAGATTACAATGGGGCACAAGGCCAATTTACAATATCTCTCAAGCTCTCTTTTCTCTCAATTACAAGTCACTCTGCTCTCTCTCTCTCTCTCGAGTACATGCTTGAATCAGCGGAAGCTTCGGAAGGCGATGTCCATACATCATGTCCTGTATAAGTCTTCAGATCACGCGGCCGCACGCTTCGAATCGCCAAGGAACTCCGTGCCTCGACGCATCCAAGCGAACTCTGCGCCACGAGCTTCTACCTGTGCCTGCACATGAACACTATGTGGGTGTCAGTACTCAACTGTACTGGTGGAGTGAGCTTCTTGCCCACCCATACAAAACCTACACGTTCATTTACATTGTGCAGCTTAAAACCCTTTCGATTGTCTTTCTAGTCTTGCCTTAGGTTCAGTTTTAGGACCCGCGCCTTGGCGCAACTTGTGTGTCAAAACCATCCCGTGCTTGTAAGGTCAACGTTAACTCATACTTTGCCTCTAGACCCCTTCTTGTGCCAACAACGTAACCTATCAGGTCGTGCTTGCCTTTCGGCCAAAATCAGAGACGCAACTACGCGGTAGTACCCAATTTCCTTACGACCGTGCTATAATTCCTTTGTGCCGTGCCCAATAACTCACGTAACTTCAAGAAAACAGCCCTACGGCCCTTCTTGACTTAACTCGTAACAGTTCAAGTCTAACTCAAGCACTCTATCCAACGACTTATCACTCGACGCCACATCCCGTGCCGAAGCACGCCGCCTTCGCTGTTGCCAAATCTTAGGCCCAGACATTGTGTCTTTCTTACTGCATACTGCATACATATTCAACTCAACTCAATCCAAAGGCATACACGCGGTTAGCCGCTATCTGCCGACATCTATATGAACTTGGTCACTGGCTCCCAGAGCCATAGTGGACTCCTCTTTCTTTTATTAGACGGGTGTCCCTTTCAGCGCAAGGTAGCTAGCCCCGCTGCAAGTCCCCGCCTAACCCGTGCAAAGCACAGTTTATCTTTTGTTTCCCAATGCCCGCAACGGTCCCGTGGCCTCGGGCTTGCCGTGCGGGGAAACTTTCACCCTGTCGACAAGTTGCATATTTCCCAATGCCCGCAGCGGTCCCGAGGCCTCGGGTTGCCGTACGGGGAAACTCACTTTGTCGACAAGTTGTCCAATGACCATGCAAGACGCGATCGACACTTTCCAAATCTGAGTCCGCCACGACGACCTATAGTCGCGAGCATTCTTCTTTCTTATGAAACCGCCTCGACGACCTATAGTCGCGAGCATTCTTCTTTCTTGCCCCTTTCTCCAAACTCAATCAATAAATCAACCGTGGTCCGTGCCTTAAAACACTAGGACCGTGCCATCGTGCCTCAATCCGACTTCTGTTCTATGTGACGTTATCGCCCAAGTCATACTTTATATGACGGGCCTTGGGATCGTGGGACTATTTAACCTGTCAACCGCAGAATGAGCGGGACAGCACTTGCAATGACTTAGGTCGACCGACATAACTTTGCCTAACTTACTCAGCCTACAACTTAACGAGCAAAGGCTGCGTCGCCTTGCTTCGATGGAACGTGCCGTGCACCGTTCAACTTTGAACGACCAAGTCATTTGGATACTTGGACTTACGTCGGCAGTCATACGACGTAACTTAACTCCTGGGGCAAGCCAAGGCTATGCCAAGCCCTGGACGATGGGACCGTGCATGCTTTAACAAGCATTTATGCGGGCGACGCCTATGACTTAGGCTGCGATCATGACTTGCTAACTCAACAAACTTCCTTCTCCCAAGCCACGGGACGAAGGACCGAGTGACATTTTCAAATCACGACGTGCATCAATTCTAAGCCGACCATTGGACGTTTCCATATTCTAACTCAATTCAACTCGACGGGATTACTCCCTTTAGCTATGTGGGTGCGTATCTTTTATCTTCAAGCCTACTTGTGCAAGTTGAAAATACGATTTATTATGTGAAGGCAAATATGAGGCAAGTTCACCGAAACTACCCCACCTGAGCGATGTCTTCAAACGGCCGTCACAAGGCCAAGTCCGAACGCCGTCGGCGTTTCGATTCCTCCGATTGACTGAGCGGGACGGGGCACTACAACATACACCACTCAGAACAAGTCTTGTCCTCGAGACTTACTGAGTACTTACTTATTGACTTACCACTTTACTTGCCTTTCTAGAACTCTCGCATACACTACGCCTATGCGTTTCCTCAATCCGAGCCACGCTCGCACTACCCTCAGTCTTTTCTTCGAATCTCTATTTCAAAATCCTCAACACTTTTCCATTCCTCAAGTCTCACTTGATTCAACATATCACTTGGTTGGATCGTGCACATATTCTAGGCGTCCCCAAAATACATGCATTTCAGCCAAGCCTTGTGATAGAGAATCCGCCATCGCCACTCGAGTCGGATTCGTGCACGTATTCAAGCGTCCCTGATATACATGCATCTCAACCGAGCTCGCGAGTGGTGCCACCATAACTTCTATCGCTTTGCGCCGGGACGTCCGCCTATTCGCTAGGCTATGTCTTTTGGCTAAAGTTATTCGTCAGTATTGGAATCATAGTTCCCAAACAATAATATCAACACTGACCCCATCCTAAGGTCAAACCAAGTTGATAGTACGAGTTTTTTTTTTTCAAGCTCGCATCACTCCGATTTCTAAACATCGAGCATCGATTTCCTACGCACATCCCAACATTCGTCGTACGGGGTCCGAGTCATTCGGTAAAGCCATCCTACAACAACTCGCGTTCGACCAAATTCTCCGACGTATCAATATCGCTCGTTCAACAAACTATTTCGCATAGTCTATCTCTTCGAACACGTTCGACATAATCTGCCTATCAAATCCTTCCAAGTCAAGCACGTTACTACGTAATTCGCCGCTAAACCATAATCCATATTTTACATTTCCGAAGTCGTCTATTCCAATTCACGAAACCGATCACAAGGTCGTCTAGCTTAACAACGTGTTGCGCCCCGATCTCACGCGAGTCAGATTAACCGCGGTGGGCATGAATCACCATGCACGCTCCCGCGAGATAGTCATTCTCATCGGGACGTAACTCTTGTTTTGTGTCTAGACTAATTCATTCTCGATGCGCGGATTGGACCTACTCAATCCTCAAGTTCATTTCATTCATCGATCACAAGTCAAAACATCCTCGAATCTTCCTTCGCATCAAACCGACAAGTCGAGACAATCAAAGTTGCCGCGTCCTGATCTTCCGAGTCCGATTGTTCCCGCGACATGAATCACCATGTCAGCGCTCACGCGGAATGATCGCCTCAAATCCGACACAACGCATGTGCGAGGCTAAAGTTGTGCTCGCACAAGACAAGAATGTCGACGTTGTGGTTATTCGCGTAACCATCAAGACACCTTCATTTGCATCTAACATTCATCTCAACCAAAGTCCTAAGTATTGCATCCAACCGAACCATAACACTTGCACGATCGTCCTTCGCCGAATCAGAGTACCCCCGAGTTATCGGATATCGATTTTTGATACGCCTCAATACCATCGACGATATACGTAACCTGACGATCTTCCTTTACAACCAATTTCGAGTCGTGCGAATGATGTTATCGTCCAACTGGATAGTCTTCTCGACATTCATAACACCAATTCCGATCATTTTCCCTCGAATCATTTACGATATCAATTTTCTCCAACCAATTTCACGTATTCTTCATCCGTCCATCTTAAGTCATCGACCAACTTATTTTCCTCAATTCGCATCGTTCGACGTCCCTAAGCCTATCGCATACACCACTCAGGAATGAAGTCATTCAACCAATCCTTAACTTATTATTTGATTCAAAATCGACTTCTTCGAATCCCGTTCGAACCATTCCTCAAAACCCAAGCACGCTTATCTATATCGCACCGACGATATCGTCGCTCGATAGCATCCCTATCGATACTCATCTTACTTTACTCAATCGAGTTCATCTCATTCTAGCTCGACGCTATTCAATTCCCGCAGTCGACTTTTCTAAGGTCGATGCAACTTTGGTGTATATGCCCAGCCCGACTTAGCCAACCGTGCTTACGTAAACCATCTTTTTGTTTTCTTATCAAAAACTGTTCACCTATGTTTTGCAAAATAGATAGACTTATTGTATGGACATCCTATGGGTCATTTGAGAGAGAGCGCACCAACGATATCAACTTTGCGGAAGCAACAGAGTTTGCGGAAACAACGAGTTAAAGAATTCAATCGATAGTCCAAGGACGTAAAGCCGTGCTCTGATACCACTATGTCACGCCCCGCTCCCGTAGGAGCGATCGTCCTCGCTAAGGCGTGATGCCGCACGAGCCTAGATTGCGCTCGTGCAAGGCGGGTTCCATAACGGCCGATTTCAGCGGCTGCGACGGGGTCGTCGCACAGAAGTACTAAGCAGAGACGTTAAATAATAGCAGCGGAATTTAGAACAAAAACAAGTTTCTCAAAAGATGATCTTTATTTATATTGAACAAAGATTACAATGGGGCACAAGGCCAATTTACAATATCTCTCAAGCTCTCTTTTCTCTCAATTACAAGTCACTCTGCTCTCTCTCTCTCTCGAGTACATGCTTGAATCAGCGGAAGCTTCGGAAGGCGATGTCCATACATCATGTCCTGTATAAGTCTTCAGATCACGCGGCCGCACGCTTCAAATCGCCAAGGAACTCCGTGCCTCGACGCATCCAAGCGAACTCTGCGCCACGAGCTTCTACCTGTGCCTGCACATGAACACTGTGTGGGTGTCAGTACTCAACTGTACTGGTGGAGTGAGCTTCTTGTCCACCCATACAAAACCTACACGTTCATTTACTTTGTGCAGCTTAAAATCCTTTCGATTGTCTTTCTAGTCTTGCCTTAGGTTCATTTTTAGGACCCGCGCCTTGGCGCAACTTGTGTGTCAAAACCATCCCATGCTTGTAAGGTCAACGTTAACTCATACTTTGCCTCTAGACCCCTTCTTGTGCCAACAACGTAACCTATCAGGTCGTGCTTGCCTTTCGGCCAAAATCAGAGACGCAACTACGCGGTAGTACCCAATTTCCTTACGACCGTGCTATAATTCCTTTGTGCCGTGCCCAATAACTCACGTAACTTCAAGAAAACAGCCCTACGGCCCTTCTTGACTTAACTCGTAACAGTTCAAGTCTAACTCAAGCACTCTATCCAACGACTTATCACTCGACGCCACATCCCGTGCCGAAGCACGCCGCCTTCGCTGTTGTCAAATCTTAGGCCCAGACATTGTGTCTTTCTTACTGCATACTGCATACATATTCAACTCAACTCAATCCAAAGGCATACACGCGGTTAGCCTCTATCTGCCGACATCTATATGAACTTGGTCACTGGCTCCCAGAGCCATAGTGGACTCCTCTTTCTTTTATTAGACGGGCGTCCCTTTCAGCGCAAGGTAGCTAGCCCCGCTGCAAGTCCCCGCCTAACCCGTGCAAAGCACAGTTTATCTTTTGTTTCCCAATGCCCGTAACGGTCTCGTGGCCTCGGGCTTGCCGTACGGGAAAACTTTCACCCTGTCGACAAGTTGCATGTTTTCCAATGCCCGCAGCGGTCCTGAGGCCTCGGGTTGCCGTGCGGGGAAACTCACTTTGTCGACAAGTTGTCCAATGACCATGCAAGACGCGATCGACACTTTCCAAATCTGAGTCCGCCACGATGACCTATAGTCGCGAGCATTCTTCTTTCTTATGAAACCGCCTCGACGACCTATAGTCGCGAGCATTCTTCTTTCTTGCCCCTTTCTCCAAACTCAATCAATAAATCAACCGTGGCCCGTGCCTTAAAACACTAGGACCGTGCCATCGTGCCTCAATCCGACTTCTGTTCTATGTGACGTTATCGCCCAAGTCATACTTTATATGACGGGCCTTGGGATCGTGGGACTATTTAACCTGTCAACCGCAGAATGAGCGGGACAGCACTTGCAATGACTTAGGTCGACCGACATAATTTTGCCTAACTTACTCAGCCTACAACTTAACGAGCAAAGGCTGCGTCGCCTTGCTTCGATGGAACGTGCCGTGCACCGTTCAACTTTGAACGACCAAGTCATTTGGATACTTGGACTTACGTCGGCAGTCATGCGACGTAACTTAACTCCTGGGGCAAGCCAAGGCTATGCCAAGCCCTGGACGATGGGACCGTGCATGCTTTAACAAGCATTTATGCGGGCGACGCCTATGACTTAGGCTGCGATCATGACTTGCTAACTCAACAAACTTCCTTCTCCCAAGCCACGGGACGAAGGACCGAGTGACATTTTCAAATCACGACGTGCATCAATTCTAAGCCGACCATTGGACGTTTCCATATTCTAACTCAATTCAACTCGACGGGATTACTCCCTTTAGCTATGTGGGTGCGTATCTTTTATCTTCAAGCCTACTTGTGCAAGTTGAAAATACGATTTATTATGTGAAGGCAAAGATGAGGCAAGTTTACCGAAACTACCCCACCTGAGCGATGTCTTCAAACGGCCGTCACAAGGCCAAGTCCGAACGCCGTCGGCGTTTCGATTCCTCCGATTGACTGAGCGGGACGGGGCACTACATCTGGCCATACAAAACCAGCTGGGTCAGATCCCAGAAAGAGCAAGTGCCACAAAGGAGGCTTTACTTAGAAACTAAAACCAACAATTAGCACAAGAATATAATTACATAATAAAAGATATTAATTAAGGAAAAGCATGACCGGTGATATACGATGTGATAACCATGGGACTATTCAGATAACCAAGTTACAACCCGTAAACCAAACAAGGACCGGGGTTGTAACTCTTCATCTGAACGAAATTTGGTATCCCCACCATTTATCAATAAGGCCAGTGTAAATAATCACGATCTCGAAGTAAGGTAAAGCATGTCGAGCATGTCATGGGGTACAACAAAACAATAATCGAAGAGAGAACACAGAACTGCTCCGGAAGCCAGGTTACAACCCGTAAACCAAACAAGGACCGGGGTTGTAACCCTTCGTCTGAACAGAACTGGTCCCCTGATCTTTATTGTTAAAAGCAAGCACAAGTAATCATGTCATGTAACAATCTTGTACAGGATCGAGGCAAGAATAGACAGGGTTAGACTCCATTCAATCATTCACGGCCAAGCAATAAGTACGGCTTGATACTTTAACTAACTAGGGTTATCACAAGCCTAGTTACTAGCAAGATGCAATGAGATTATTCCACAGCCACAAGCCTTGCAGACCATCCAGGTTACCCAGGTTGAATATTAGGGATTGAATTCAAGTGGGTACATCGTCCAGAAAATGTATGTACCTTCAAGTGACTTAGAGGGTGCAACACATGACAGTGTGCTGGAAATGTGCCCTATTCGACGGCAGGCTACAGATCCCAAGAGCGCCCAGGTAACGGGATTGCCTGTAGCTGGGAAATCTCTTCATGACTACTGTGTTAATCTAGTTATTAGCCTTAGTACATTTCAGTAGGTACCCCTGACCGTGGTACTCAGGGGTCCCATCCTAAGCATGATGCAAGACAAGACTGGTTTATTGCACAAGCACAATCGTCCACAGTGTCCAGGTTGTTTATACTTATCAAGTCATGTCATGTCAGGTTAGCCGTCGCAACAGCAATCCGAGGTATATCATGTCAGGTATACTTGTCAGGAGTGCGCCACGGTGGGCCACTATCAAGTCATGTCATGTCCACTTGGTACTTGTCAAGAGTGTGCCTTAACAGGCCACTATCAGGTCATGTCATATCCACTTGGTACTTGTCAAGAGTGCGCCTTAACAGGCCACTATCGTGTTCTATCCTTACATTATCATGAATGAGAGAAACTTGCATAAAAATAACTAGTGACATATTCTTGAAGCCAAGGAAAAGATCTGCAACTTTTATGTTTTGAGTTTTTCAAGATTCTAGCTACAAAACAACTTAAACAGGCAAAAACAGCGAAATAGAGCAATTCCGGCGCATGGGATTCCTGCACATACGGCGCATGAGATTTCTGCACGAATCGGCACATGAGATTCCTGCACAAATCGGCGCATGGGATTCCTGCACAAATCGGTGCATGAGATTCCTGCACGAATCGGCGCATGGGATTCCTGCACGAATCGGCGCATGAGATTCCTGCACGAATTGGCGCATGAGATTCCTGCACTAATCGGCGCATGAGATTCCTGCACGAATCGGCGCATGAAAAAACTCACGTTGCGTCTTTAGTACATGCGCGTAGGGAACCTACGCGCATGACACGCTCGGAGTTAAGGGATGTATTGTCGGAACTTCACGGCGCATGGCCTCCCGGCGCATGGCCTCCCGGGCGCATGAGGTTCATCGTCCCCAAACAGCAAGTTCAGCCATGAAAGTTCCGAAAACTTGTAATGGCCATAACTTACTCATCCGGAGTCGAAATCAAGCGAAACAAAAGCCAAAACTGAAGGAAATTGAATTCTCTACAACATATAACCATTAGTTTTTGGAAATACCGAGTTTTTAGAGATCAAAACCAAGAAAACTAAACAAGAAGGAACTTAAAACTTAGATATACAAAAATATAACCATCAAAATAGAAAATGCCAAGTTCTAAAGTATCTTAGAATCAAGTAAGGAAGAGAATGGAACAATAAAACTTGAGATCCATTATGAAGCAAGCTTGCACTTGCCTAAGCTCTCTCTCTCCCTCCTGGTTGTTGAAGAAGTAATGGTGGAGAGTAAATGAAGAAGGAAATAATGATGAGAGAGAAAAGGAAGGGGTTATAAGTAAAGAGGGTGGTGGTAGGTAGGAGGGTTCACCCTTGGCTCATGATGAACCAAGCAAACCAAGCCAAGCCGAACCAACCCAAGAATAATCTAATCAATGAAATGCCAGAATAAATCAAGCAGGAAGACATGCAATACGGGTCAAATTACGTATACGTATTCCAAATACGTAATACGAGATCTGGGTATTACACATATGCTCGCCTTGGCCCCTCTTTTTGCTGACATAGCCTCTGTCACTATCTACCATTTTTATTCCTCGGACACTAGAGAAGGCACTTGTTATACCCTCCTGAAAACAACCCATGATGGAGTAAATGGAAGCCTTATTATCTCATGGCACCTGGGAGCTAGTTCCAGCTCATGTTGATTCTAATGTCATCTATTACTGATGGATCTTTACTCTAAAGTATATACTAGATGGATCCAGTGACTTATATAAGGTGAGACTGGCGAATGATTTTACTCAGACTTGTATATGGTGTTTATTGTTTTAAGATCTTCTTTCTAGTTGCTTGACTCGGTTCTATTCGGGTCGTATTCTCTTTTGCGGTCAATGGTTATTGGTCGATGTTTTAGCTAGATGTGAAAAATTAATGTCTTCTTGTATAGTGATCTTACTAAGAAAGTCTATATGGAGCAATCTATTATATTTGTTTCTCGAGGGAGAATATAGTATGCAAACTCAATGTTACGCCCCGATCCTTGAGGATCGAAAACTAACCACTGGACGTGATGTCGTACAAGTCTAGATTGCACTTGTACAAGGCAAAACCATCACAGTTCCTGGTACTCCTCAGAAAACATCGACAACGCAGCAAAACCAAGCAGACAAATTAAATTCACACAAGATATGAAGAAATGTATCTCTTTATTGATAATTGTAATGGATTATAAGACTTGCAGCGGAATACAGAGTTTACAATTGATTACAAGACTCTTGAATAGCCAACTGAATGTATGCACTTGCCCTTTAGGCTACAATTGAATATGCCGACTTCTTTATAATGAACTTGCCAATTTAGCTACAATCTCACTGGTACCATTGAGTTACACTATTCCATACATTATGTCCCGTATAGCAGAAGATATCATCTTGAAGAAGAGCTTATGCACACCAATCTGAATCATCGATGCCAGGCACTGATCAAACGATTTCCTCCATATGCAAGCACCTGTAATATTGCCCACAACATGGGTCAGTACATCATCAATATACTAGAGAGCGATGCTGGCCCAACTCACCTAAGAAGACAATACTAAGTAATCATGCTATATAACATTATTAACAGTGGTCTTTCTCATTGCCTTAGGGTCAATTTTATCTTTGTATCTGATAAGAAATAAAGCATGCAAATCTCATAGCCAACGTAATTTAAAGCATGCAGTTATTACCCTTTGGTGATTCTTACCCACGGTCGTGTAGCCATCAATGTACATTTATAATACTTACTCAGCCTGCACAAGACATTGTTAGAAACAATATCAAGATTCAATATAAATATCACCGTTTGGGTGATTCTTACCAACAGCCGACATCCTTCCCTGTATTTGAGTAATAACTTACTCTGCCTGCATAAGACATCATTAGCACTGGACCTATCTATATGAAGGTCACTGGCGACACGCCATCTTGGACCGTCTTACAGGTATACGGTGCCCCTTACAGTGCGGGTAGCTAGCCCCACTGAAGGTCCCGTATACCGTACAACTACTTCAGCACTGGTTTCCCTAGGACGAATCGGGTTCCAAGGCCCAGGAATACTGTTCGAGGAACCACCTTGTCGACAAGTTGTCCATGACCATGTAATTATATGCAACTTATCTAAGAAGAAAACATATAATGCATGATGAGAAAAACTAAGTAACAACCCATCATTCTCATTTGTATTATCATCTTGCCATCTTGCCTTCTTGCCATCTTGCCATCTTTCCAGGGTCTTGGAGTAATCATCATTCTATATCGACGACGGGATAATAGAATGTTGTTACCCAATTCCTTTTGCCACATCTTTGATACCATACATCTTTCCAACCAACTCAATGTACTCACCGCCCAATCTTTTGGGACTTAGCATCTGTTTTAGCATTCATTCGAACGTAATTCAAGCATACTCACTGCCCAGTTCTTGGGTCTTAACATCTGTTTTACCATCTATTCATCGAACCAAGGCTCGATATATTCACCGTCCAAGTATTTGGGGCTTTTCCTTCACCTGTCATATAATTCATCGCAACATCGTACAAGCATACAATTCATCTAGCAATACAGCTTACGTTCAGGTGATTATTTATCTTTCATTATCTTTCTGAATTCCATGCAAGGTGTTATTGAGCAACTCAAAAAGAAACATAGCATACTTTCCTTTATTTTAAGCGTGAAGCTAAAGGATCTTCGAAGGTTCAACACTACTCACATTCATAGGATGATTCCCGCCACGATCGCAAAGTCTTCCAAGCGATCCTTCGCATATTCCCAAGTCCAACAAGGCTTCATTGAATTAAGCATCCATCATAAAGCATCTTACGGGCCGGGATACTACAATATATACCACTCAGAAAAAGTTTTGTCCTCAAAACTTAAAACAAAACTCATCCCGAAAACTTCAACCGACTTTTTATGTAACTTTTCAATGATCAACTTGCACAATTTAATATTTCTTCGCACTCCCTCGAGTGATTTCAAGTATGTACCGTCTCATTATAGCATCCCAATTGATTATGAATAGTTTACCATATTTGATCTTTCCTCCGACACTCGTGTAAATCCTTTGCACATGATAATCCTTCCCGTGGCTTCGTTTGAATTCAGCATACCACTTAGTTGGAATCATACACATATTTTAGGCGTCCCAGAAATATATGCATTTCAGTCAAGTTCAGTGATAGAGAAAATAAACGAGCTATGGTGTAACTTCTTTTTCGAACTGCAGTAATTCTTTTCGAGCATTTCGTGTCACGACCCGCTCCCGAATAATCGGACACGAGTCGGACACGTCCAGCCTTCGTTGATGGACACGACGAAGTAAGCTGTACAATACTAAGGAAAACTCCAAGTCATAATGTAATGTAAACATCCACAGCTTTTATATATAACGTTCCCAGAATGATCACCAATATCCATCAAGTCATTTTAGTACAAAGTCATCCCGAGACAAATCGGGTAAAATAAAATATACAATGATGAATCATAAAAATAAAATATCCAGAAAACTAAAAGAAATAAATCCTGCCATATCCAATGTAATCACATGCTCCATGTGGCCTCACGCTCACCTGCAACGTATCCTGTCAGGAAAAGAGCAAAGTACAACCCCGACAAGAACAATATACAATGTAATATGTAATATAGAATACAAGGTGAAACCAGAATACCAGAACTGAAAATGAAACTACGGTACCAGAAATGAAATGTAAACTGCAGGCAATGGACGCGACAATCAATATGCAAGACAATTAACACGGCTATCAATGAACAAGACAATGAACACGACAATCAATGCAAGTGTGACATTTTGAAATATTAAACTAATGTGTGACCGGCTAAGGACCACAATCAATCAATGCACAATCAATTCTATAAGATCCGGCTTAATCGTACGTGAAGTGTACGATTAGGCTATCCACAATACCTATGTTGGGTGTGGTCACACAAAAGCTAATATTTTCCCCAATTCTTGTAATAAACAATGACTCACAATGCAATGAACAAAGTACAAAACAATCGTGTGTATCTCGTATCCGATATGAGAACATGGCACATGAATGTAAGACAGAAAGACAAAGTAAAAGTCGAGTCGGTGTACTTGCCTCGCCTTGTAAGCACGAGAATAGTACTGCATGGATATAATGATCACCTGTTATATTTGGTACAATTTGATTAGGTTCTACAATTTCTATAATAAGATACTAACTAGTTGTCTATCTTTAACTATCAATAAAAATAATTAAATTATATCTCTGTAGCTAATTAATTTGTTTAAATAGAAAGAAGTTTAGATTTTCATAGCAAAATATGTGATATATACTTTTATAGCAAAATATGATGACATTATTATTTTTAGAAAATATTAGTTAAATGATAAATACTACCCTCTATCCAAAATAATTTGTTTAGACAATACTTGCTAAATAAACATTTACAACTTGGTATTAAGATCTTAGCAAAATAATTTATAGCAATCTATATATATTTAGGCAAAACATTTACCAACTTATTTGCTATAGGAAATATTACCAATAAATACTACTATAATAATATCAACTAAAAGAATTAATCATAATAGTTAGCTATTAATAGCAGTATTTATAATAGTACAATAAGATCAGCCCAATGCTAATAGGCCAGCACACACTCTCAGCCTACACCAATAATACTGTTGAAATAATTTCATACCACCCAAGCCCAACAAGACTGGCCCAAAGTCCAGCCCGGTCTGTGTTACCTGAACCAACACTGTTTCTATAGTCTAAAATACATAATTCCTAATCAGTTGGACTAAAGCCCAAACCCACAGTCAATTGTTTACAAAACTCAGAAATATAATCAATACTTTTCTCTCACAAAACCCAGCCCACTTATACTTCAAACCGACCCGGCCCACAAATTCATTCCTAATATAAACCTAACTCTTTCTCTCTCTCCACACACTTCTTCACAATTCCAGCCGACAGAACCTAACCTTCCATTCATCTCTCTCCTCTTCTCATTCTATTCCTTCACAGCCGACTAGCCCCATCACCTTCCTTCTTCTTCTCGCCTATGAATAGGAAACCCTAGATTCATTCTCTTCAATCCCATCTTCTTCCTCTTAGTTGTTCCAACTCTAACCCTAGGTTCTTTCCTAAATCAATGCCCAAAAACCCTAACCCTAGGTCAGGAAACCCTAGATCCGAGCCTCCTTCTTCTTCCCAACAACGAAACCCTAAATCCAAAATAAAATCCTAATCTACAGAGAACCAGAAAGAGTAGGGGGGTTCGAGTAGATCGAGAGGAATTGTTACCTCGGCGACGTCGCGGAGGAGATCCGACCACGGCGGATCTGATGGTGGCTTCGAGATCCGGTCGGCCACGGTTTCTCGGCGAAGCAACGATGAAGATGACGAACTGCTCTATCGAGATCCGGTCAGATTTCTGACACGACGAGGCGGCTGAAACACTGCGGCGACGCTCCTGACTTGGATGCTGACCCCCCGGTAGCTCAGCGACGGTGGCGAAGGACTGTCGGTCAGCGACGCGTAGTCGCCAAGGTGGCTCTTCGAGGATCGAAGAGGCACACAACCCCCAAGGACGCACACAGAACTCGAAGGGGCAGCACGACAACCTAGGCTGCTCCACGGTTCCCGAACGGTCATCACGAGGACCGATGGGCACGTACAGTCTTCGAGAATAGCGTGGGCTGCGATGGGGCACGTGCGTCGAGGAGACTCTGCAGTCGAGGTTGGTCGATCTTCGAGGTGACGGCTTCGGCGAGGAGGTGGCACAGCTTCGTGGAGGCACGACAGTGCTGAGTGTTGCAGTCGAACTCCGACGACGTGGTGGTGCTCCGCCGGTAGTCGACCAGTATAGTGACAGGAGAGAGAAAGAGAGTAGAGTGAGAAAAACTGTAGAGAGAGAAAGTAGACAGAGTGACTGTGTAGAGAGAGAAAGACTGATGTGTGTCATAATTATGTGACAGTGATCAGAATTTTAGGAAAATGTGTACATTATATATAATAATATAATGAGTGGCAGGCTGGTAAATAGCAACAGATCTGGGGGTGATTAGAACAAATTGTAACATATTTTCAAACAGATTTCAAATTCAAAAATTCAAACAGTTTTCAAACCAGATTTCCATAATTACAAAATTAGTTAATAGTTCTCCTCATTGCCAACTGGCAACTAAAAACAGATATTTCTTAATTACTAATTAATATTAATAATTACAAAGTTAGTTAATCAAACTAATATTCTCCTAAAGCTTAATTCAACAAAATTAAACAGTAAGGAGACATGACTTTAAAATGGCATTCAAAAGTTTATAAATTAACTAGAAACAATACTAATACTTGATAATAAATTAGAATTTCTTAAAAGTTCAAAATATATTACTAACCATTAATAAAGGAAAAATCAGGGTTTTAGAACATAAGATTATTCCGAAAACGAAATCAATTGACTAACCAGATGTACCAGATTACTAGGCAAGACCATTTCTACCATGCCCAAACGAAACATAATATTTCTTCTTTAAAAAAATAGTATCAAAATACTTTTCAAATGGAGAAAATTTATTAAAAGTCAAAATTCATATTAATCAACTATTCAATTAGATTTTTATAAGAAAACAATAAATTCAAAGAAAATTAGGAAAAATCTCAAAAATTCACCAAAAATGATGCAGGGAGTTACATCTCGTATAATCCCACTTGTTTATTCAACATTCCAACCAACTAATAACTCATCTGAGATGTTACCAATTCCAACTCGAGAAATTTTTCCATAATCGTTCCAAAATTTTCCAAAGTATACAGACTTAGATGTATCAAGTATTCCTTTCAAGTTCGTTGTCATTCATGCCACCAAAGTTGATAAATCCTATTGCCACATTTTATTTCGATACCCCAATTCTCATCGATTCAAATCTTGTACTCGTTATCGTTCGCATCCATATACTTTGTTTACAACTCGTAAATTTCTCGATCATAATCCATCTTCCAAGTCGTACCATCCTTCAAATTGTACCGTCATTCCACTCTAGTAACATTTCTCGTTGTACTCAAACATTTTCTCGTATTGATCAAGTCAACATATTATCCTCTCGCATAAGCAGCTCTCATATTCCAGCAACATTAATCCCAAGGGTCATTCCTATTCACATTCGCTCCCGTCAATCTCGGCTACGTACATGCACTATCCAATTCCGTCGTTACACTTATTTTCAATTCTGATCTGATCAATGAAATTATTCCAACTGTCTCAAGGCACTACCATCAATTTACGTAGCTCAATATTAATCAACCAAATCCAACCAGTTCTAACAATTTCCAGCATTCCAACAAAGGTAACCAAATTTTGAAACCAACATGATCCGTCATCCCATCCAACATTTTTAACATCGAATTTTTCCAATCTCCATTCCATTCCGAAGTTTACTTCCAACACATCTCACACGTTCCGAATATAGCCACGCAACATCAATAGGGACATCCTACGGGTTTCCAACAGTCAACTTAGCATTCAGTCAAGTCTCTACGGTCAGCTAATCTGAGCTAAACCAGAATTCAGCTAACTCATATAAGATGGATAGCTAACAGGGACATACTTATCTCTTATCTTGAAGGCAACCAATTCTTATCATAGGGACAACTCTATCTTATCTCAGGGGCAATCTATGATCTGACCAACTTAGGGACAAGGGACACCACCCCAATCTTATGAACTTATTCCCAATACGGACAACTAAAATGACATAGCCAACAAATCTGAAACTTAAGCAACCCACCGACATTCTAGGCAACCAACTAACATTCTAGGGTCGTGTCATTCTACCCGTACTCATACTCGGGCCATACCCAACGAAGTCTCATTCTAGACTTACCCGCTACCGACAAAATCTATCCGACAATTCTTATGGATCACTCCCGAAGCTATCATATAAAACTCCTCAATCGAATATCCAAACTTTTAATTTCCATTTGCATAGACATAACATATGCTCGATCCAACTTGCATCCTCATATCGTACTCAAATTGTCTATTCAATCGGGTCAACTATTCTGAGTCATAATCCAACATTGTTATCTCAATAGTCTACTATTTAGCATTTTTTCTACGGTCTCTTCGCGACATATTCATTTCCCATATTTTTATATCATTGATACGGTCTGTACTCTCTTAACCAACAAATTAAGGCGACTACATAATCGTATTTCTTCTGAGAGCATCCTTATGAATTTATAACACCCAACACGGTCATCTCTTAGCAATTCACGTTAACCATCAATATTCGTCTTGCACCATCTCCTCATGATTCTATAAGATTTACTATTCATACACCGATCCAATTTCTATGACATTAATCATCCCGCATCCGCATATCGGTTATCTAGTTGAATATGACATAACTCATTCACTAAGTCATCGTCCAACAATTACATATTCTACCCAAACTCGTTATTCATGCGACAACATCATCTACCGACATGGTCTATTACATATCAGTGCATCCCGATACTTATTTGTATCCCAGCCATCTGACTCTCGTAAGAAACATCTACTCTTTCATGCATCAAGGGACAAGCACTTATTCTCTATGCCTCAAAATAGTCAAGGGTCATAACTTGTTAATTTGGGACACATTAAATTCTCTCAAGCACAACTGCACGTGCTAAGATCATCTATTCCTCAAGCCCATTTTTTACTTTTCGGTCGATGCAAGTCTCTGCATCTTCTAAATCATTCGTAACATCCCGATAAGCGCCTAACATAACCATCAATTTTGTCGAAATCAACATGCAATTTTATTTACTCAATTTCAACATCGTTCTATATCCGGTCCATCTTATTCTTCCGAATCTTTTGATAGCAATACCCCACCATCGTTACTAAGCCTACAATCCTTTTATCCAACTGATTCAAGTAACGCTTGAATCTGAAATTTGTTTCCTTCCCAACCAAGGCATTCATTTCATATTCTCAATTTTCTCATTATCCAACATAATGCTAACCGTCAAAGTCTAGCGGTGGTTCATCCGAACACAATCAAGGGACATGCCTAGCCGTCATGTATCAATCGTAATCTCAGCTACGATTCGATACTACTCAATACCTTATAGGTAAAGCAATCACTAAATTAAGAACACGTCAAGGGTCAAGGGACATCTTATTACGACGAGGGTATATGTAATATACCACTTAGAGCTCAAGCCATACTCGACATAATATTCCTCTTCACACCAAACCAACGTCCAATATGGACTTTCCATCCTGTAGTGGTTATGCTGACCACAAAATACCGATTCAAGATTCTGTCGATTCTCATTCATTGAAATCCATGCACATTCTATTCCAACAAACTATGCCATCACCCACAGTCGATTGCTGCATAACAATCAATTTCAATGAATCCCACACATAAGACATCCAGCATACATCACAAACATATTATCACATCGCATCATTGTTATTCATTTTGGTATCTTTTAGAAATTCAACAAAGCACACATATTACAGCCCACATATTTAGACTTATTGTATGGAACACCCAGTGAGCGGCTAGAAGGATCAACGGACTTTTAGTCAAGGGGTCAACTTAGAATAGTTTGAAAGCAACACGGAATAATCGCAGAAGCACTATGAATCATCATAGAGACAACTTTAATTTTATTGCGGAAGCAACTTTGAGTATTCGCGGAAGCAACTTTGATTCACCATGGAAGCAACTTTTAATAATCGCGGAAGCAGTCTTTGAATCATCGCGGAAGCAACTTTGAATCATCTTAGTAGCAACATTAATTGAAACAAACCGAATAAGAATCCAAGGACGTAAAGCCGAGCTCTGATACCATTATGTCACGTCCCGATCCCGGAGGATCGAAAACTAGCCACTGGGCGTGATGTCGTACAAGTCTAGATTGCACTTGTACAAGGCAAAACTATCACAGTTCCTAGTATTCCTCAGAAAACATCGACAATACAGCAAAACCAAGCAGACAAATTGAATTCACACAAGATATGAAGAAATATATCTCTTTATTGATAATTGTAATGGATTACAAGACTTGCAGCAGAATACAGAGTTTACAATTGATTACAAGACTCTTGAATAGCCAACTGTATACACTTGCCCTTTAGGCTACAATTGAATACGCCAACTTCTTTACAATGAACTTGCCAATTTGGCTACAATCTTACTGGTACTACTGAGTTACACTATTCCATAAATTTTGTCCCGTATAGCAGAAGACATCGTCTTGAAGAAGAGCTTCTGCACACCCATCTGAATCATCGATGCCAGACACTGATCAAACAATTTTCCCCATACGCAAGCACCTGTAATATTGCCCACAACGTGGGTCAGTACATCATCAATTTACTGGCGAGCGGTGCTGGCCCAACTCACCTAAGAAGACAACACTAAGTAATCAAGTTATATAACATTATTAACAGTGGTCTTTCTCGTTGCCTTAGGGTCAATTTCATGTTTGTATCTGATAAGAAGTAAAGCATACAAATCTCATAGCCAACGTAATTTAAAGCATGCAGTTATCACCCTTTGGTGATTCTTACCCACGGTCGTGTAGCCATCCATATACATTTATAATACTTACTCAGCCTGCACAAGACATTGTTAGAAACAATATCAAGATTCAATATAAATATCATCATTTGGGTGATTCTTACCAACAGCCGACATCCTTCCCTGTATTTGAGTAATAACTTACTCTGCCTGCATAAGACCTCATTAGCACTGGACCTATCTATATGAAGGTCACTGGCGACACGCCATCTTGGACCGTCTTACAGGTATACGGTGCCCCTTACAGTGCGGGTAGCTAGCCCCACTGAAGGTCTCGTATACCGTGCTACTACTTCAGCACTGTGCTACTAATTCAGCACTGGTTCCCCCCAGGATGAATCGGGTTCCAAGGCCCAGGAATACCGTTCGAGGAACCACCTTGTCGATAAGTTGTCCATGACCATGCAATTATATGCAACTTATCTAAGAAGAAAGTATATAATGCATGATGAGGAAAACTAAGTAATAATCCATCATTCTCATTCGTATTATCTTGTCATCTTGCCTTCTTGCCATCTTTCTAGGGTCTTGGAGTAATCAACATTCTACATCGGCGACGGGATAATAGAATGTTGTTACTCAATCCCTTTTGCCACATCTTTGATACCATACATCTTTCCAACCAACTCAATGTACTCACCGCCCAATCTTTTGGGACTTAGCATCTGTTTTAGCATACATTCATTCGAACGTAATTCAACCATACTCATTGTCCAGTTCTTGGGTCTTAACATCTGTTTTACCATCTATTCATCGAACCAAGGCTCGATATACTCACCGTCCAAGTATTTGGGACTTTGCATTCACCTGTCATGTAATTCATCGCAACATCGTATAAGCATACAATTCATCTAGCAATACATCTTACGTTCAGGTGATTATTTATCTTTCAATATCTTTCCGAATTCCATGCAATGTGTTATTGAGCAACTCAAAAAGAAACATAGCATACTATCCTTTATTTTAAGCGTGAAGCTAAAGGATCTTCGAAGGTTCAACACTACTCACATTTATAGGACGATTCCCGCCACGATCGTATAGTCTTCCAAGCGATCCTTCGTATATTTTCAAGTCCAACAAAGCTTCATCGAATCAACCATCCATCATAAAGCATCTTGCGGGTCGGGACACTACACTCAAGAAGTTCGTATTTGGACTCAAAAAGAGTCTTATGCTTGGTTTGAAAATATTAGGCTGCAGTCGGGTTTAGCCGTAGTCATGCAGACCATTCAATATTTATCCAGAACACTAAGACTGGGATAGTCATTCTTATGGTATATGTTCAATATATTCTACTATCAAATTCTGACATCGCAGGAACTGAGGAGACCAGTGTCCATCTTCGCAAGCATTTTGTTACTAAAGACCTAGTTAGGTCAACCGATGTACTTTCTTGTGATTAAGATAGCTTGGAGCCTTGAAGGAATAGTTCTCTCCCAGCAAAAATATGTTATAGCCCTATTGCATGAGATAGGTCTACTCGGTTCTGAAGTAGTTGATACTCCTATGGAACTTAATTAGAACATGTGGCCTAAAATGGACAATGATATTGAGGTTAGTCTTAATACAAATGACTTGTCGAAAAGTTGATCTATTTGAATTAATGTGATCCGTCTAGACATCTCCTTTGTAGTAGGTTTGGATTAGTTCATGGAACATCCCAAGCAATCACTGGATGCCACTTAGAATCTTAAGATATGTGAACGATCCCTTAGAAAAATGGCTTCTATATAACGTCAAAGCTATCTCAAGATTGACTCGTATTTATATGCCGACTATGTTTGATCAGGGAGTGACAAGCGTTCTACTTTCAGATATTGTGCATATGTTGGGGCAATCTCGTCACTTGGCGCCAGAGGCGGACCCACATATACTGCACTGGGAGGTGGGCCCCTAGTGAATTTTTTTTTTAGAAAGTAGGGGAACTATTTAGTAGTAGTATTGTGAGATGTATAAGACCTTTAAAATAGTTGTACCATGAAAAAAAATGAAAAAAAGTTGCTTAGTAGTAGTATAAATGATGTTGTAGTTATATGCTTTTAAAGTATGAAAACTCGTAGAGAACAATTGTGAAATGTTATGTTTATGGTATGAAAATAGTACTATTTAATATAATATTATATTATTATACTCCAAAAAGGAAATTGTGGGAGTTGTTCCTAAACCCCCTTATGATTGTGCATCCAGTGGATTGTAAATCCTGGATCCGCCACTGCTTGGCGCAACAAAAAACAGGCAGTTGTGGTCAAATCTAGTGCATATATAGGCAGAGTAGAGAACGATGACTTATACAATACGTGAGTTGGTGTGGCACAAGACACTATTGACCGACCTTGGTGTCCAGTATACTAGTCTACTTCCTATGTATAGTGACACTCAAGCTGCAATCTATCAACAACCACCAAAATCTTTCATTAGAGAACCAAACATAATGAGGTGGACTGTCATTTTGTTTGCCATGCGGTGATGGATCAGCACACCATTGATCACTTGATCCGAAGATCAGATTGTCGATCTCTTCACCAAACCTCTTTCTCTATCTTGTTTTATATTTTTGTATAACAAGTTGGACATGATTGACATATATGCTTTGTCTTGCTTGAAGGGGCAGAGAGAGGGGGGGGGGGGGGGGGGGGGGGGAGAGTGTTAGCATATGACCCAATACCTTTATGTGCTTTAGGACAACCCTTAGCATATTGTGTATATATTCTCCAGCATAATGAATGAAAACTAGGATGGACAACCACAATATTGGAGAATTTGTACCTTTGGAATAACTGGATCACTTTAAAATCCAGTATCCATTGGTGGATTATTAGCCTATTCATCATCGTCCGGTGTGTCAACTGAAACTGACACCCTACAGATACCTAATAATAACAGTACTGTCAGAAAATGCTCTGCACCCTCTAAACTCTAAAGCATGGCCGGCAGCATGGCCGGCCCAGGCTTTGGGTTGTCCTATCCGGAGCTAATTTTAATTGTAATTGAATATTATTGTGGGTCGATCTCAGAGGGTCATCCGTGACTCCGACCTCTTGTAGGATCAAGCTAAGCCTGGAGGGTTGTCCTGAGTAAAGGAGAATTGCCTAAAACCGAAATCTTGTCTAGCTTACCCGTGTGCCGGGCTTGCTCTAAAGCAGATGTGAAATGAATATGTTGAAGATGACAAGTCCATTATGTCACGCCAGAGAGAGAAGGTGGAGCAGCCACATTACAGGCAGCTTAGACCCACACCCTACTAATTCCCCAGTCATTGTCACCAGAATCGGCTCTCAACCCGACAAAATCGCAATGACGCGACGGAAAGTGTCGAGACGTTCTGTTGAGGTCCTTGTCTGCATGATAGGCCTGTAAGAAACTGGAAGCAGCAAAGATGGAAGCTCAGAAGGAGCCATGCTCATTCCCTCCACACGCTAACAAGCCAGCTATGTGCATGCTTGATCACTCCTACCCTTGGCTCAACCCTAGGGCCAGCCTGGGTAAGTCGGACAAGCCATCGGACTTGGACAACCCTCCTGGTTAGGACAACCCCCCAAACCCCTAATCTCCAACTCTCCGCCAATAGAGCCTTTGCAGTCTACCCCAACTCCTTTTTGTCAATTGAACTAACAAATTTTCATATCCATATTTTGAGTTAACATTGGAAAGCTCGTGAGTAGCTCAAGAGTCGGGAGTGGAACTTGGAATCCGAGCTCACTCGCCGTCAATTTCAGGGACAAACACTTTCAAGTTTCGAACATAGTATCTTCTCTTTTTGGAATCAAGGATAAGGGACAACCAAAATTAGCTCCGACTAGGACAACCCAACCCTCTAGACCGGCCACCCCAATATTATCAATCCATGTTATTATTATACAAACAAAAACTGAAACTTATATCACCACCACCAGCAGCAGCAGTATCACCATCAACACCACCATCCTCCATTTGAAGTACTTTCCATTCTCTACCAGTAGACAAAAACATGGGATAATCTATACACATCTACACCTTTTTCTTGGCCCCATTGCCCACTAGCTAGCAAAAGCAAACAAAGTCGTCCACGCCACAAAGTGACCAGCTAGTGCTCTGCAGACCCCACAGGACAAAGTAGGGCTGTCATTGTAACGGATAACCTGATCCAGACTATTTTGGAGAGTTTAGGGTTTGGATATGGCCTCATCTTGAACCGATAAGAAGTCCGAAACCAATTTACATATTAGCAAATATCAAGTTCATCATCAGATACATCTTGTAGTAAAATTACATAGAATCCGAAACCGGACCTGAATCCACCATTCGGACTTTGACCCGAACCTAAATCCGAGTCAGGACAGCGTGCGGGGTTCAGGTTCGGATATTACATAAATCCGACCCAAACCTACTACCTACCACGGTCCCCTTCACTCCAAAAAGAAAGAAAAAAAAAAAGCATTCAAGATTTGGCTACATTGAGTAATATATGAGTGAGTGGACTCTTTTCCTTGCCATTCCTTTGCAATCACACCACCTTTGACAAAATGAAGGGGAAAGGCAAGAAACTGATATAATTAGGCACGGGAAACTCCCTCAGATTCGCTTTATAGGACTAACTGTTGAAGAGGATCGGCACGGATCGTGGTGTGGGGACGGAGTCTGTCTAGGAAGGAGTGTTGGGCTCCAGCTTGACCCCCGAGGGGTCGTCTGAAGGGGGGGGTGTGGGGTAGATGGCGGCGGCGAGGGAAATTGGCATTATGCACAGGGCTTTGGACTGAAGGAACTGCATCGCCGCCCCAATGTCCTCTTCCATGAGCTTCGCAACCTGCCTTTCTGTGCCATCGGTCGACCACTTCTCCCATACCTGACTGCTGGTCCTGCCTTCCCCGTTGTCTCCCTAGCAGGAATTGAGTAAATGAATAATACTATATTGATTCAAACTTAATGCAAAGAATAATTTCCGTACTGTCATCCATATTCAAGGTTAATTTAAACTTGAATACCTTAAAACTTACAGATTTTTGCAGTTTTGCACTCTGTGTTTTACTATTCTTATACCCTTGTTACACTTTTTTGTTTAGAGACAAAAAAGTCCAAAAGTAGGCATGTGCCGTTAAGTGTGAGAAGATATTAACAGAGGGTAGTTAACTGTGAGGCGTTCCTAAATTCATGGTAGCAAATTGCAAATACAAATCAAGTACACGACAGCAAGCTACAGAGGTGTGAGAGCTGAAAGTACTTTTTAAGTGCAAATTAGCCCATATACAAGGATACTAGAACTAAGATTTAAGTATACAGGGGACATAGGACGTGGTTGGTTACTGATCAAGGAAGTAAATTCTAAGAGGAAAATGAATAAGCCAAATGATTGCACGAATTTGCCTACTAATTTAAGAGCAATGTGGTGATCTACTAGATTAACAACTTAAAAACTTTATACCCACAATTAAATGGAAAGGTAATCCTTTTTACTGTTAGCACCTGACTATATCATTTGGCATGTAGTTAGGGGCAATCATGACGAAACAAGGATAATTAAACAATAATCAGCACAGTACTCTCTGGTGTCTGGTCTCATACCAATAATATCAATCATTGAAGTCTTATATAACCACCTGATTGGTAACCTTAGAGATAACTGTGGACCTACCAAAGATGAGCATATATTCACTGAACAGCAAGAAAATAAAGTTAGATCAGCAATCTTCATGAATATTACAAATTCAGTTGGATGATTGGCAACTTTCCTTGTTCAACTACATAGCTCAATTAATGATAGACATGTATGCTATCAAACATGCATGCAGCGTCTTAGAAAAGCAAAATAGGAAGAAAAAAATATATGGAAACACATTCCCAGACATGCATGCAAGCGAAGAGCAGACATTGTAAACAATGAATACATTTGAAATAATATCATAAATACATGGTACTATCTAATGTATAACAGTGTAAACAATGTCAGACCAATAGGATGCAGTGTAGCGAATACTAAAGCAACCATAATGAATGCATACAGGATACATGGCTTATGCATGTCGAGCAAGCAGGGGCTGATCTACATTCAGAGGGTGGGGGTTGCCCCCACTGAATTTTCGTGCAGAAATAGTATTTTAATAATATTTCCCAAAACTTACATATATAGTTGGCCACTTGTTATGAACATTGTTAAGCACTAGGTCAGTTGCTGAACAAGTTAAGAGTATGTTTTGTTGGTCTTGAGTTTGAATCTCTCTCACACATTAATTTCAAATGGATTTTTTTTCCATGCCCCCACTCACTACTCTCCCTGGATCTACCGTTGCGAGCAAGGATGTCTAACACTATACTAATGGTACAAGACAACAAGTTATGTATAAGTTGGAAGCAAAGGTATAAAGATTAGTCTGCTTATCAGCAGTAGCTAAATGGAATAAAAAATGATCAAAATGATCGAAAAATTGAAAAAAGAAGAAGAAATCCTCACCTTTGGGGAAAAAACAATAAAGGCTTAGTTGAAAATTTCCAAATTTAACATGAACAAGAGGGTTTCTTATAAACTTCATGATAACTAGGTAAGTTTCCTTGAAAGCTGGGTTAACAGTTTTCTTGTATTCTCAAACCATTTTGTTCGCATCATCATTATCATCATCCAAGTCTTCTGCAACCAAAATGGAGTCAGCTATGAAGCACGAGAAAGCTCCTCCACAAAGGAATTGGAAAAGCTATTATAATAAGCTGTAAACCTAATGTGTCAATCCTCTGGGTTGATGCCAAATTCCTGCCAAGGTAGTAAGGGGCAGGAAAGGACCTTGAAACATATATATATATATATATATATATATATATATATATATATATATATAAAATAAAATATATATAGCCTAGTGGTAGTGGTGAGGCATACGGCCCGAGTGGTCAGGAGTTCGATTCCCAGTGGGAGCGTTCGACACAATTACCATTTCCTATATATATATATATGGAGGCGGATCAAAAGACCTGCCCCCGGAGCTCCGCAGGAGCCCCCCCCCCAACACACAACCGCACCGTTGGATCGAGCGGGCCACGCGGGGCCCGTGCGCGCGTCCGTTCGATCCAACGGTCGAGGGGGACGGGGCTCCCGCGGGGCTCCCGATCCGCCCTATATATATATATATATATAGGTGGGCAACAACAGGTCATTCCCTAACTTAGCCGAACACATTACAATATTCGAACAGTTCTATTTTCCATCCAGACAATTGGCTGGGAATGCAGTTATATCACGTTCTAAACCGAGTTTTATGAAAAAGACTAATTTAGTGTCTATGAATTTGTGCAAGAACATAACAGGTGGGTATTATGAAAATATTAGAGTTTAACATAAAAAAAAATATAAATGGTGATCGATGCTAAGTTATGATATAATGGTTTATGTTTGTTGAATAATACCTCAACTGATGAAAGTGGGAGATCAGCTACCAGCTGAGCAACAGCACCAGCACCACCAAGTCTGCTCATGCTTAGAACCTGTCATTTATTGGAAAATAATACTGAGATACATGAATGAACATAAAGTAGGAGAGTGATGTTTCCCGATTATAAAGAAAACTATAGAGACACGGTTATCATCTGTAAAATCATTTATAATAAATCTAATTTCCATTACAAGAGATAATAAAATAAAATATAGGTTATATCAGATTATACAACATTACTCTCTCTCTCTATTCAAACCAGAACTGCTGTCGTGTATGCAGCGTATATGTGAACAGTTTGATACAGAAAGCAATTATTTATAAATGATATATGCCCGATTGAAGAACCTCAGTAGCTATTGTTGTTTAGTTTACTTGCTTTAGACAAACTGCACAAAAATTAGATAGTCTTGAATTGAATAATATTAAGATGTATGAAATTGTGAATTTATAGTAAACAACTTCGCTAAATGCTAGTGGTTGCATTGTGCCAATAACGAAATTTATCAACACACACTAGTATGCTGATCTTCGGCACGATGGAATCATTGTATCAACATTTTTCTTTGTCATAGTTCTCTCTTTTTCTTTTAATCATCCCAGTTTCATTATCAAAGAGTATCGGCGGGGGTCAGTACAGGATCGAACATGAAAAAACGGATATAATACAGCCTACGTATCAGTATCGTCCGAAATTGAGAATCTTGTAGTAAATATGGGAATTCAGAGTTTAAATCATATAGACATCACCAAGATGTATGTCATTACTAAAATAAGGACCTATTATTAGGATATCCTTCATAGGTCAACAAAAACAATAATTTAAGACAGATCTTTATTATTCTTTAGGGTAAATCATAGAAAGCCACAAAGTCTCACCAAAATTAACAACCCTCTTGAAGTCTAAAACTTGATAATTGTTTCATTCACCTTATATTGTTTTGTTCTCGGCTTTAGGACGAGAGACTCTCCGAGTCAGATATTAATTTGGTCTTAAAGTTTTATTTTTTAGTTTTAAACCCTTGTCCTTAATAATGGAGATAGTTCTCTGAAACTAAATTTAGTATCCATGTAAACATTAATTCAACTTTAAAAAAAAGTAGTTCTTTTAAACCCAGTATAGGGAACATGGATTATGATTCGAAGACTTGAATCCCCGAGGATTATGTAAAATATCTGGGATTTTCCATAATTTACTGTATTCCTTCTTGATGATAGTATAATGCACCTTAGAAATTCTAGTTTATTCTAGTATTTCACAGTTCAGAAGTTCTAAAAGGCTCGTTTATTGTGTTAAGAAAATGTCAAAGGTTGGTGACAGGAGCTTGGTGGGAAGTGGCAACATTTGCATGAAAGGGTTATAAATTTAGCGTCTCTTGATAACTTCACGATACATAATTTGAGTAGTCACTGCTTATCAAGTAATTATTTAAAGGGTTTCTATGGCAAGAGCAATATTTACCTTGACCTGGAGCCTCAAAAACTTCACATAATCCACAATTTCATCAAGCATGGCTGCTCTGTCTGTCTGCACAAGTATAGAAATTAATTTAAATGACAAAGATGTATAGCACACTATCCAAACGATAGTCCAATATTAGAAGTAAACTAATACATAATACTTATGGAAACATGTCATCAAAGAAATGTCCGAGTTAAAATTTTCTTTCAATTAACATGTATGCATGCCTTACATTGTTTGGCGACTAAGTTTGACACGAGAAATATGCTCATTACAATTACCTTGTTAGTGTTAGGAACCAATTCCTGCAAAGCTCTAATCCTTTCTGCTATTCTTTCTCTACGCAGCTGCACCAGAGGGGAAAAAAAATCATATATCAGTATTTTTCTTTCAGAGAGCCCATAACTTATAGTGCCTATGCAGTTACAAACAAAGGCCTCAGAAATCTTTAGACATGGTAATTCCTTTGATAGAATTGTCCTCCACCTGCTCTTTCTCCTCCAATACACCTTTACTACTTTTGACAATTTCCACCTTCCTAGACGCTTCCAACTTTTTCCTTATTCACAAATTTTAAGATCCTAGCTCCATCCTTTGGTTTTTGAAGTAACCTTGTATCTCAACATGGCAATTTAACAGCCTTCTTACACGCGAACATGACATCGGCAACATTTATGTATAGATCGATGCATGAAATCATAACATCTTCTTGCATACTACGACAATATTATTCAGATGTCATCGTGAGAGCATTGCAGTACCATATCGGCATCACTTCTGTGCGATCACGACAACATAATGGTGAGCACTACAATGAGATGCGACTGCATTGCGGTTAGTTGCCGGCAACACTATTAGTTTTGATGCAGGACGAGGATGGATTTAGAAAGCTTGATGCACGGGCTACAAGACCTAACTAATTTGTCCTGCACATCTCATGATTTTTTTGTTTTTTTATGTTTTTATAAATTTGAGAGGGGGCTCAAGCCCACACGAGCTAGTTAATGGATCCCCTTGGTTGTGATGCCGGCAGAGCTGCATCTATCTGGTTATATTCTTTATGGTTCTTTCTTATGTTCCATATCTGACCCCAATTGAAAATAGCTAATAAGCACATTTATACGAGCCGACACGGGCCAATCAATCACATGGGTATAATACGTCTGAATTCTTTTCTTTTTTTTCGACCACGAAATATTTCAAGGGAAAAATGGCTAATTAGCTTTGAAACCCTATACCAGCATAGAGTTTAAGCCCTGCCATGTCCAATTGAAAAGTTTGGACCTTTGATTTTTTTTTTTTTTCCTTTTTCCCATTATACCCTTCCGAGCCAACTTAAGTAAGGAAGTAGGGTATGATGGAATAAAAAAAAATCATGGTCTAAACTTTCCAATTGGACATGTCGGGGCTTAAACTCTAAAAGCTGGTATAAAATCCAGGGTCCAAACGCTAATTAGCCCCAAAAAAAAAACAAGTTGGCATTGGACATTATAACATCACATCATGACAATTGTGATAGAGATGTGCACACCCTTTCTGCGATGCTGTGGGGGTCGGTGGCCTGGCCGCGCCTTGCACGCACCCGGGGACGCGGCGCCGGAGGGTGGGGCGGCTGCGGGACGTGTAGAACCTGCAAAAAGAATCACAAGTTAATTGTCATATTTATTATTTGGAGTCTGAAGAAGAAGAAGAAGAAGAAGAAGAAGAAGAGTATATATATATACACCTGGTGCGGTGGAGGGGGAGGAGGAGGTTGTGCAGCTGCTGCGTAGCCGTAGGGAGGGAACAGGGTGGAGAGGTGGACGGAAGGAGGCGGCGGAGGCGGCTGGCGGTGGTGGTGGGACGCCCTCTCCTGCTGCAGAGTGGGAGGGGGGAGGGATAAAGAAGTGATTTTTAATACTAGAAACAACACTAGCTAGGAGAAAGGAAGGAAAGAAATGATTTTTATTGACTAAATGGAGGGGAGGGGGAGTTACCGAGTGCTGTTGATGTTGTTCGTCGGCGTCGTTGTTGTCGAGGCTGAGGCCGAGGGAGAAGCCTCCGCCGGCGGAGGAGGAGGACGAGAAGGCGGAGGTGGCGGTGGCGTCGGAGTAGGAGAACAGCTGTTCGAAGAAGTCGTCTCCCATGCCGTCTACTGCCGGCGGCTGGTTTGCCATGAGAGAGAGAGAGAGAGAGAGAGAGAGAGAGGGTTCGTTTCTCCTTCCTTCTGCTACTGCACCTACTTGCTGATGGAAGAGAGTCTCGAGCTTATAAAAAGGTAGGAGAGAGAGAGGAAAGCTAGCTGGAGTCTAGAGAGAGAGAGAAGCAATTTATACACGCACAAAAAAAAAGCTCCACTAATAACAGTAAGATTTTTGTGCGGTGTTAAATCAAAAATCTAAGAGGAACTCATGAGCCTTGTTAGCAATTCGGCAAACGGAAAAAATTCGGGACGGCAAAAGTACGAATATAAATTGGTTCAATGCAAATAAAATACGTTCAAAAATTCGGTCAAATATTCGAAAAATAAAAATATTTAGGTTAGAAATTTTACATTCTTAAATATGTTGTCAAATTTGGTTAATTAAACATGTTTCTAGCATGTTTATTGTACCAAACTTGTCAATAATCTATACAGAATATGTTTAAAACTTGGCATGCTTAAAATTTATGTACTGATTTGGATCTGTCAAAAGTACGCAAGTATTATACGTTTATGAAAGATACGAAAAAATTCGCGTATAATACGAGTTTTATTCGGGTGATTGCTAACAGGTTTTAAGAACCGGACCGGAGATCATGGGGGAAAAGCGGACCGGAGATCGACAGGCACTACATCGGGTTAAATCAGTTCAACCACGGGTTAATTTAGATGGTCCAAGTTTAATTTTTATATACATTTATTTTTATAAAAATATTTATTTATAATCGATTTTATCAAAAAATAGTGAGTCAACGAGATCAAAAAAGCTACCAGTTTACTGATGAACCGGTTGAATCGGTCGGCTGACTTTAAAACAATGCTCATGAGTTCTTAACTTTTAAATACTCGGCCATTAATAGCCATAACTTAGAAGCTAAACAAAATAAGTTGTTACTACCTTGAATAGTTAAACCATGTCATAATTTTTTTTCTTCATATAAACTAATTAGAACATTTGAATATTGTCAACTTCAACTCTCTCTTTTTACTATCTATCTCAGAATTCAAATTTTACACATAAATATTGTAACAATACATTTACACCATCTAATTTTATTTTATGATCCAAAATCGCAACCAAACAATATAAAAGTGGAATATCAACATACCAATATTTCCTAAATATTTTTTCTAGTTTAGTAACGATGTAATAATCAAAGCCAAGAAAATGCCTAATAGTTTACAAACAAATGAGAAATATTAATGAATATTGTTAAAGCTAAAGGATAAGTTGGATAATAAATTTCAGATAAAGTATATTAATGATGTAAACCAATCACAATTATCCAATTGGTCTCACTTAATAGGTAATCACTACTTTGGTTTTTATTATTATGTTGTTCAATAACATCTTTATATTTAATACATGATTTCAACATAGGTAGAATTACATCTATATGGTACATCCTTAACAAATATTCTAAATGTCAAACCATATTGTGCGCATAATTTTTTAAACTCTATTGCTTGCTCAGTGAAGTGTTCAAATTAATTAAACATGTTTTGATATTTTTTAAATTAACGTGAAAATATTGAATACATTATTGTACAATAAATTAAGAATATGACAAGCATATCTAATATAAAAATGTTGTCATTCTAATATACAATGAAGTTGGATTTTCAAAATATTAATACAAGAGTATTACTACTAGCATTATAAGAAAATAAAAATCTTTTATTGTGAAGATTAAATTCACTTAAGTTTTGTAAGATGGCTTTACTGATTGCACTTCTAGTATGGGAACGTTCCAATGGTCTTAAACAAATAATTCGTTTTTGTAGAAGTCATTTTGTATCAAAATAATATATAGTAACACAAATAAAAGGATAATTTATTTACTACTACATATATCCAAAGTTAAAGGAAACTTACTACTAATATTTTCAAGAGTTTGTTTCAAAACTTTTTTTTTTGTTTTCCTTTTACAAATAATTTAATTGCTTCAGCTCTATTAGTAGATTTAGAAACCTTTTTAAAACAAGGATTTGATGTACTAGTTGCATAGTCAAAATAATTTGGACTCTTATCAAAATGTCATAACTTATACATTGTATTTAAACCATTTGACTATGTTGTCCTTTAGTACTCCGAGTGCTAACCAATATACTACTAGGATTCTTCTCTAATTTGTGTCACGAACGAGCCCTTGGTGTACTCTCTTCATTTGTTGCATAAGTTTAAGCCCACTTGTCTTCTTTTTTTTTGGGTTTGCTACGCCAATGCTTCTCTCTCAGAATCCTCTATTTCACTCGTAGCTAGACTCTAGTAATTGTAAGAGAGTTGGACATCAACCCTTGAAGTGAGCCCCTTCCCTCGTTTTCGAGATCATGATCTTCTCCATGGCATGAAGAGATCTCCAATCCTAACCCGACCGAAGGTAGAACTTTCTCACTACCCTATCAATTGGGGGAACAACATGGGATTCCAGAACTGGGGTTGGTGGCACAATTCTGGATGGTTCTTGGCCCGAATTGTCATTTCCACCGGGGTCACAAGACTCAACAAGTCCAGGAGCCGGACTATAGACAAATAGGACGACTAGACATTCTCTTCTACAAAGCGTGAGGCTGATGCTTCTTGCAAGATCTCCATCACTTCCTCGCGGATATGATCACCTAACGGATCAGGGCATATGAACTCCAAATGTCCAATACGCCAATATAAAGTACACATCAAAGGTATCCACTCCTACAGGTATCCACTCCTATAAGTATCCACCCATATACAACTGGCTGGACAAACTTAGTCCCACTCGGGAGATAGACTGGAATAGCTTCAGGTAAATCCGTACGAGCTGTAATCCCTACCAATAGTCATGCAAAAGCAAGCCGCTTGTGGCAGGCCATTGCTTTATCCATTAGCAAGGGTATGCCCACAACACTTGTAATCTTGCTAAGTGTCGAGGCATTCCATAGTTGAAGCAAGGGTCGAGAAAGGTGGATAATACCGACACTATGGTGAGCAAATCGCATTTCAAAGCAAGCAACGACTTCCATTTCTTCAGGACGATCAGACGATCATCATAATCATCCAAGGACCCCTTTTGAGAACCACGTCAAGGTCAACTACACGCACAAACTTGATGCGCCTCCTATCGATCGTCAGAACCGATGCACGTACGTGGAGATAGTGAGGTACGAAAAATGATCACCAAGCACGTAAATCACTAGAGTATCCTCCCACTCAGCTACGAAAACAACAATGTTCGCATCAACAATAACAACGGAGCACACTGCACCGATCACCGTCGACGTCTCAGACGAGCTAAGCATCTCCTCGTTATCCGAGGAGGAAGGTGCAAAAGCACATAAAGAAGTCTAGTCGCGAGCTTCTTGGAGGCATAGATGAACTCCCATTTATTAATAACATGTCTTGCCGACATGCCTGGTTGTTGACCACCACTATTTTAATGCTGACCCATCAAACGCTGCAAGACAGGCCCTCTGTCTCCCACCCCTGACTTCGAGGTCACATCAACCCGGGTGGAGATAGGCCTCGTCTGGCATGCCTCGTGGAGCCGGAGACTTCTCTCACACCTGCATCGATGGCACGACACCGTTGGACCGAAACCACTGCTCATGATAGCCTTTCCGTGCTGTTTTGACAATCGAACCATCGTCCAACCAACGTTGTTGATCGTGGTCCCATCTAAAGGAGGAGGACGATCTCCTATGACCACATCCCCACCGCAAGGACGAGTATCTGCGACAATTCTGTGGTCATTCTGAAGTCAGAATTCCCCACAGTGACGATTATAGATTTCATATGGGCAAAACATCCCTATTAAATTCCAGAAATTCTTATAAATTCTAAAATGCATAATAGTCGCTATTTGGACTATTCTAGGGTTCTAGAGTACCATATCTATGTTTCAGATTCTTGTTATTAGTTACCGGATTAGGAACATCATCTCGGTACCCTGTTCAAGTATATCATTCCACACATTTCATATGTTGTTAATGAGTTTATTAGGATTACCCGTTTAAAATAAAATTGGACTTTTTCTTTTACCTAATATAGGATTTCTATGGAAGTGAATGCTACAAAACGATACATAGATATCAATATCTCGTACAACCCCCTTACTTAGAGGCGAGCAAGGTCTGATTTGGTTTTCATGCCTACCCCAAACTAGTTCGTTATCCTTCGGTTCTCTAAAATTAAGAGTCGTACCTGACGGTTCTCTAAAATTGAGAGTCGTACCTGATGGTTCGAACTTACGGAACCGAACCAACCAACCGGTCAATCTCGATTCGATCTTTTATTGGTTATACACATTAAACACAACATTGCTAAAATCTATCAAAAACTTTTCTTAATTATATTTGAATACTTAATAAGAAAAACATGTCATAAGTTTGTAAGACATTTCCTAATCTACTATCAATCTAATCAAAAAAAAATTATCAATCGTTAATGACCAATCATGATTTTTAATTCATAAATAATTTCAGTATACTCAATCAGGTTCGGTTGTGTATTATAGTTTTGAAATCCCGACCGAAAAAAAAAAAAAAAAAAAAAAAAGGAAGATACCATGAGCATAAAACACCCGATCCAACCCAACCTACGGTTTTGGTTACGTTTGCATTGCTACTATCTGAGAAATGACATTTAGATCATCCAAACTGTGTCAACTTGAAGGTCCACTTAGGACAGCAAATCATTAGTGTCATAATCATCTAAAAAAAAGAAAGAAATCATGCCCTCTTTGCTCCAGTCACTACAATCAAATAAAAAGAAGATATATTACACAGAGAAAGCAATAGGAGACGATGGATCCCAGGTTAGGACAGTTAATTCCTAGGTATAAAAAGGAAGGGAATATATAGTTTATTCTTCAATGACAATCATCTCGGCCATCTGGAAATAACAATGACAATCATCTCGTTAATCTCCAACGCTTCTTCACCTTCGGGCGATTCGCCTTGCCGCTCCCAAAAGCAGGGCCTTCCCAATCAGACCAGTCTGGAGGCCACACACAACAGCCACGCCTCCTATAACAACCATCTTCCAATCCAATCCCTGATGGCCGTTCCGGGGGACATCGATCTCGTGATCCGCTTCTTCCTCTCCGCCGGACTGCTCCGAGTCCAAGGGACCGGGGCAGTCTAGTGAAATCTTGGTGGTGATCCTAGCCATGAGTGCAGTTCGCGATATGGAAGACTCCCCCGACTTCTTCATGACTTGGTATCCTCGCATGCCAGAGTGCAACTTCTTGACAGCTCCCCACATACCGTGACGAACACCCATCTTCGCTACGTCCTTAGGGATTCCCATGTCCTCGTAGTGAACTAGAGTTACCTCACAGGAGGATAGCTGCCCGTCTTGCTTGCGTGATTCAACTGTGCTCATGTAAAGAAAATTACAAGGTAAATATCTTGCTTTCTTACAAGCTGGTGGTATGTAGCAAGTAACGTACTTCTTATGCTACTTCATGCAAGTTTATCATAGAGAAGGATCATCCTCGTGCTTATTTCTAAGATACAGGTTGCAAAAGAATGGAGAACAATGGATGTGCTGGCCACTTTACACTAGACAGTCCCAGTCCCGGGCGAACACTTCTATGTTGTCGTCACCACCATGCCACACGATTGCAACTGGTAGATATTGTGTAAGCTCTAATACTATTTCGAAAATTGGGAGAATTCATCCTAGCCGTTAGGAAGAGAGAGCCCATAATTATATCAACCCTCATTGAATTTCCCACATAACTAAAGGAGAGTAAACAATGATGTGTGAATAAAACTAAGAAATCCAAATATCAAAGATATAAGAATTGTACAGGGACATTTTGGCTAGCAGCAACTGGAAACACAGCAGGTCTTTCTGTTTACTATGCAGAGCTTCAGGAGTATGCAAATCCTTTCCTAGCCAGGATGTTTGTTACAACTCAGATAGACCACTTGTAAATTGATGAATGCAAGGGCAATATTCATCCAATGGTTCGTCATCAAATAGCCAAACTATTGTTGATTCAAGCTGCTAAAGAACAGTGAAAGGGGTGTGCTAAGTTGCTAACATGTAGTGGATCTAGCTAAACATTCCTACCATTGCATGTCAAATGAGCCATCGGAACTAAAGCATATGCAAAGTAATCTCATATTGACCTTAAGTAACAAGACGAACGACCTTAATCAGATTCAAAGGAGATGGGGAAAACTATATTATCAAGGAGCTCCAGAAGGATTTCTGACCTTGTTGAAAGGAAGAGTTCCATTAACATGGGGCAAAGTTAATGAATGATAATGCATTAGAAAAGCTTACTCTAAAACCAGACGAGATTCATAAAGAGGAGCACATACAGCTGGATCATTTCTGGAGAGTACGGTTTTAAAAATAAATTAAAAGGAACTGTTGACCTACCAGCTCTAATGCGCCAGCTTGAAAAATAGAGTTCCACACGCCTCGGCTTTTCATTCCTGGGTAAAGATGGATAAGGGACTCCCTGCAGATTAGATCATACATCATTAGATTGCAGTAACGGATGCAGTTAGTGCAATTTGTAATAAACAACAGAAGTCTAGTATTCTATTAGCTAACTGCCTTGCTGGCGAGGGCTTTTTATCTCCCAAACCAAAGATGCATAACAAGGTTACGACAATAATCCTCATCCTTGGCAATGTATTAACACTGTTCAGGTCACACTTCCGCATGCACTAGCATAATTACAGACGCTAAAACCCACCTGCTTTAGCGAGAGAGTAGCACATCCAGTCAGGCTAGCCATCCTAAGACGAGGAGCAACAGGAGTATAGCCTAACTCAATATCTAGATAGCAAACTATACCAGCTGTTGAGAAAACCCCATACCTGTACTCTACAAATGTTCTATCTATTCTAGCTCCCATAAATCTGAGGTGAGTTTGGACTATTGAATGCTATCAAATCAAAACAACTTACTTGGCTACCTCTAGTGCTAAAACTGAAGAAAAGTAAATGGTAAGTTGCAAAGATTAATCATATTATTCCATTCATATGACAATGTGAACAAGATGGCGTAAATGTCAAACTGAAAAAGGAAGGTGGGTAAAATGCATGAAAGGACTTGCAGAGAGGAACATGATTTTTATTCAAACTTCGAGGTAGGCACAAAATTTTCTGTTGTAATTTCGTGTTTTCTCGAATCAAACTGTGTAGGTATAAAGGCTATAAGAGACTCCATGGGATGAAAGATGGTGAAAAGTGCTACATGATAACTGAAGATTAGTTGCATGAGACAATGTTATAGGTATGAGCATTAACTTTAATGTTGATAATTCGCAAGTTTTAGAACGAACTAACCAAGCATATAAACGTTTTAACTCTGCTTCCATTTTCTTTCCCTAAATCAGATTGAATGTGTCTGGCACTCATAGTGTCAGATGTGATTAAAAGGAAAGCATTTAGATATAGTTCTTGAAACCAACTTACAATTGCACTACATCTGATCTGAATTCATATACACTTTACCTGCTGGATAATGAACAGTATAACCCTCACCCCTGGGATGTATTACTTTAAAAATATATAAAACCCTCATCCCACACCAATGATTTACAGTTCTGGCTGCAGGGACTTTAACAACTAGAACTTTATTTTGAATCATGAGTATCCAAAACAAAACTTGACATACTGATTGCACGAGCCCTCAACCTCCTGGCACAACTCATATACTATTCCAGAATTTCTCCAAGCACAAACCATAATGTCTCCAGACTTCCTTCATGTTAATTATAATTTCATCAATATCAAAATGTAAAAAGCCATTAAAGTACATAAAAAAGGGGAAAACTATGTAAGTCACATATGTCACTGTTATAACTTCTAAAAGTAATTCAATACAATAGTTTGAACTGCCTCAATGGCAAGTTTGCGATGGTGCCGATACCGATCATGCCTTCAGTAGCTAAGGTGATCATGAACAGTGATAAACACTTCGACAGATTTATTTCAAACTCTAAATATTCTTTTGGTTCAAGAAGAATAGCTTTCATTTAAAGGAAAAACAAAGGACTCTCTGGCAAACAAATGCAAAACATAATTATGTGAAGTGCACCTCTCAATACCTTCGTTACACAATAATAAGTCTTTACCGACTCCCATATACGTCGACCGATAATATATTCCCGATCGCTGCAGAAGAATGGAAACTGAAAATGGCAAATACATTCCAGGTCAAGCTTAAAAGATGTCACGATGCGAAGGAAGCGACACTCCTACTACATGCTGTTAAAAAGAGACCTTTTTAATCCAGTGAACAATGATTGCTCCATTGTGAGGGCACTCTTCTAAAATTTGGAAGTATGTCAACATGGGATCCCATTTGCAGCGGGAATCATCATCCCAGAAAAAATCCCTAACCAACTCAGGAGTTGCATCCTCGAAAACAGTTCTGCTGCGATAAATAACAGGGCCCACCTGTAAAATAAGAAAGACAGAAAGAAAGAAAGAAGAAACTTAAACATATAGTTGGATACATAACCATCACTCCCTGAGACTTTTCCGATAACAACAAAATGTCCTGTTATGATGATAACAATTCTTCTACGGATGAAAAATGAAGCCAAAATGGTAGCTGTCTTAAACATATAGTTGTATACATAACCATCACTCCGTGAGACTTTTTCGATAACAACAAAACGTCCTGTTATAATGATATAAATTCTTCTACGGATGAAAAATGAAGCCAAAATGGTAGCTGTATCTCTGATGGAATATTTCGTAAATAAGTGGAGAAGTAAGCTGCTTGCTTGCTTTCTTTAGAACAGGATAAGGGTGCCAAAGCCAATTCATTCTAAAAGATCAATTAGTAAGAACACTAAAATGTACCTCAGGTTCATGGCGCCACGCTTGATAGGTCATGTTTGAAGTGGTCCTTTCCATCATATTTTGCCAAAAATTATCTTCAACTTTACCATCCAAAAGATACAACAGATGTTCTAAATCTTTCTCTGTGACAGCATCTTTCTCTCTTTCAATTTCACTGCAACAAACAGAATTTATGGGCATATGTAAGTTATTTTATTCACCATAGGCTGTGTTTGGTTGCTAAGAGAGTGAGGGGAAAGAAAGAAAATGAAACTTGAGCCTATGTAAACAGGAACCCATTTCTACATGAAACATCTTCATTTTCCTTCCCTTTCCCTCACTTTCCACCAAACCAAACACAGCCATAGTGTTAAAGAAGACATGACCCTTAGCAAGCTGAATGGAAGAAAAGGACTCAAATAGACGACCCTAAAAATTTGGGATAAAGGCTTTGTTATTGTTGTTGATGCACTGATAGTAAAGTAATACATAAGTGACAGAGTATGTTATTCAGATGGGTGTCATCTTTTTACTCACATTTGACTTAAAAACGTCTTGAGCAAAAAAATATAAAAGCACTGAATTTTGTGTACAGTGCAGCCTATTCATAGTCCCACCACCGAGCTGATTCTGAGTAGAGAGACAAGCTCCCCATAAATATTTTTCTATGCAAAGATGTAAAAACTTAATGATGATCCTTGATGTAAGCTAATATTAAAGAAAAAGGGCTGTATCTCCAATTGTCTACACAACAGCCATAAGCAGTCTTTACTCCAAGTATAACATTAACTCCAAGTATATCCTTGATAATCTTAATATAGCTATTAGAAACTTTTTTTTCTTCCCCAACACCCACCATGTTATCTCTCTAGGAATCCTATCATAAGCTTCAAGTAAAACATATGTTTCTAAAGCTTTCTTGATAATAAAGTTTATGGGTTTTTAATGTATTTCACTCTAAAAAGAGTGAAATCATTGTTGGAGAAAGTGTAGCTGCATAGGTGATAGGAAGGTGGTCTTCATGAAACAAAAGTTTCATGAGGTATGTTCCCGAACACTGGCCCAGTTTCATGATATTTGAAGGTTTCATCAGAAATTTCGTGTTGCCAAATATAACCTATATCACATCCAAACTTAACCTACTTTATCTGTTAACCTCTTACTCACCATGCAACTTTCACCTAAGAAGAAGAGTGTAAAGAACGCCAGATGCCATTACGCTCGCAGGTGAAGACGAACAATGGCACGAATTCATCTGTGTTACTTCATTTTGATCAATAAAAATATAATCTAAACGTGCCCATAATCCATGAATCTTTGGAAAATCCTTTCGTCTTGGCCAAATGCATATATCAAATTGGTCCAGAAACCAACACAAAGGGTCAAAATGTCTCCATGCTACGTAGTCGAGCCTACGACCAATCAGAAACTATAGTTGTTGGCACGCTTGATACAGCATGCAGTCCTCTTTACAAGGAGATTGCAAACCCCCTGATTTTGTAAGATTTTTATTTTATTTTAATTTAAATATTTGTTTAGTATTTTTTTAATTTTAAACAGCCTTGTGATCTATTATATGATTTTTAATATCAAAAGTAGCAAGTAATTATTATTTTATATATGGTAAGTATTTTTGCACAAGATTTTACTAAAAATACTTTTAGAAGTTATTTTTTTGAGTTTTAGAAATTTTTATTTAGATTTTGGTGTGTGTGTGTGTGTGTGTGTGTGTGTATATATATAAGAGAGAGTTTTTTAAAAAAAAAGGAAAAAGCACCCATTGTTCCGGAAGGAACAGTGAATGAACCGACCCCCCCCCCCCTTTTGTTTTTAACGAATGTAACCTTTCAACCGCGCGACCCTTCTGCTCGTTTAAAAACCCCCCGACACTCCACACCACCACACCAAAGCCACCCCGACCTCGACCCAGACCCAGTAGCCCGGCGACCCTGTCCTACCACCGCCGCCGCCCCAGCCTGCCGGCGATCGCCGAAAAACGTGCCTCAAATCCGCCCTCAACCGCAACAACTCACAACGAGGTACCCCTATTCTCCGCCCTCTTTCCATCTCTGTAGTTGCCCGTTTCGCGAACCGTAAAAACTTACGGGAAGCCAACATGACCCTTTAGGACTCCCTTCAAATATAATTAATTTAGATGTCCTGGATTGGTCGCAAAATCGATCCAAAGTTGACGAAAAACCATATTTTAGAACTGTCAGAAATCGGTCCAAATACCCAACTTTTACCACTGTTTTCTTCCAATTCATGCACGATTTTTAAATTCTGTTTGAAGGCGTTTGTTGATAACATATAGGACATCATTACTCAGTTTTTACATTTTATAGTAGTTGATTATATTCTATTTAAAATTATTTCCAAAACACCAAAAAAATCATGTTTCAAAAACTAAAATTTTAGAAAAAATTTCCGATACGGCGTGCGCTCCGACAAACCGAACGACGTGGTCGCAACCCATGAGCATCGAAAGACGCGTATGGAGGTTGTGGACGTGTGAGATTCGACGGAATTCAATTTCGTTGTGTGTGTGCGACGAAATCGAACCGTATCCATCGAAAGTCTCCCGTATCGGCGTTTTGCAAACTTCGTGTCCAATTTCAAACCGTTCATCGGACTGAGACGAAACTTGCGATATTGGATTCGGAACATTTTTCTGGTCCGGTGAGCCAAGTTTGGTCCAATTCTTACAAGGTTGACCGGAACGCTAGTTTGGCAAGCCCGCAACCCGATCCAACGGACGAATTTGTACACGGCCCACCGGAATCCAACTTTGGACATATGGTGGATTCGTATCGTCAAAACGGACTCGTAGACATATAATTTGATGACTTTTAGAGATCTTAGTTTTGGCATGCTTTTCGATGGAAAGCGGGTCCAATGACAGACACTGAATTGACTCGAAATTATGATTTCGCCCATGTCCAGAATTGGACTTTTGGATAGGCAATCTTAGACATTTCTTTTATGACGGAAACGTTCGTGATGTTTGTTTCAGCATCCGGAGACGTTTGCGAGAGTTGACGTTCACATCTTTGCTTTCTGACGATTTGAGTCACAGGACTTGTCGGTTCTTCACACCACTCCAAACAAGAAACCTTGTCATGATTTACTGTTCTTTATGTTCATTTATTACTGTTATTTATTTCAGTATTTATTTCTTGTCTAGTTCTATCATACATTGCGTCCAAGTCATACTTGAGTGCGAACGGCTATTTTTAGTCGTTTACTATTCTAGTTGTTTATTTAATTGTATTGACTTAGTATAGTTGACCACCCCATTGATGTGAGATATTGGCATATCTCCTATGGCCTTGACACATGTATACCACGAGTTGTGAGTCTCATGTAGGACACGGTCTTGCATATTCGGTTGGCCTCCATTACGTATGGAACGTGTGACGATTATGATATAACTGCTGATAGTATATGCATGTTTAGTGGACTTAGTAGTTATTAGATGATCATATGTGTCATGGACATGACATGGATAGACATGGGGGTGGGGAGGACAGTTCCTTAGCGTATGGACCACATTGCACTTTTCCTTTGTAACCCGGAAGCTCCGCTGGAGATACGGTGTGAGATGACCCTCTCAGGTTTGACATTGTCGTTCTGAGGAACGTTATGCGCCGAGGCCCCTGATTCCCAAGCGAGAATTATGTCAGATCTCGTTTATTAGCCAGAGTGCTCATGCGTCAGAGGTTTGTTCTTAAACTGCATTTCACTTAGAATGGTTAGAAGACCCGCATGGTTTACTTACATTCAGTATATTGGCATGTTGTATATTTCTTATTGCGTCCCTTTGAGGACCTGGTAATTTTTTCAGGTATAGATGAGCAGGATTATCCCCGGGAGTATGGAGATGGTTTATGTTGACGAGGAGATGTACCCTACTGATCGGCCCTGATCATATCTTAGCATTGGAGACATTTATCATTTTGTGTAGAAAGCTGCTCCGCTTTTACAGACTTACATTATAGTTGTTTGGTAGTTGATTTGTCTCCGCCCGGCTATCTTCACATTGACTATTACTTTTCACTAGTGGATTTATTATCATATTTGTTGTGGATGAGATAGACTGCCTGATACGTTTATTATTATATTCACATTTACAGCTTATGTATGTATTCAGGATTTTCTATATATTGGATTATATTTCGTATATATACAGCTGGCATGAAATGTTCCTAGTCCTAACATAAATGGGACTGGGGCGTTACAGAGATGTAGAGATGTTGACAGGAATGCCTCCCTGTCCTTGATCTCGAGTCTCTCCTTTCTTGATCCAAAGGATCTTATAAAAATGAAAACACATCTAAGATGCTAAACAACTTGTTGTCAACAAAAATGATAATAGTGCCTAACTAGTAGATAAACACTATGAGATTTTAAAAAGTGAATTGTGGTTCTTTAAACATTCTTTTGTTACATGATTGTGCACAATACTAACAGGTTAAAGAGAAAATTGAGGGTGGAATTATCATATTTATTTCACTATTTAATAGAAAATATTGAGTAACAGAGTGTGTGTGATAAAATCCACCAGCACGTACAATTATCATGCTATCCTAACTCGGACACAAGAATAGGGGCCTGATAGGTATCTTCTCTAGCATTGGAACAGCAACAGCAGAAAAATCCATGGAACATCCACATGGAATTCCTCCCATCTAAAGCTCTACATAGAACTTAACCAGGAAACCTCAAAAATAAAGTCAAGAACATTTGTCTTCATGGAAAATAACCAAGTTCCATGCTACAAAGACCATCCTGAAAGCCGTAAATAGACCACCTTTCTAATTGCAATCCACATCAAAAAGAAAGTCAAGAACATTTATCTGCACATGGAAAATAACCAAGTTCCATGCTACAAAGACCATCCTGAAAGCCGTAAATAGACCACCTTTCTAATTGCAATCCACATCAAAAGAACCCTGATGACTTAACAGCTCTAACGATCCTACATTCAAACACAGCTACCTACTCTGAAATCACAAGCTATAAAAACATTTTGACAAATAACAATTTCCTTCTAAAATCACAACCATCTCCTGTAATCGTAAAAGGTTGTCACATTGCCACGAGGCTCCCGCTAATTGCAGGTCTGAGAAGGATTAATAATTACGCAACCTTACGCCCATAATATAGAGAGACTGTTTCGGTTAATCCACAACAAACTATAATTTTGAAACATTATGCTCAAGTAAATTTCTCTTATCACACTCTCTCCAAATTTCCAATACACCATCCGTGCATTAACACCTAAACAATAAATCAAAACCCTTCATGATTCTTCTTAATTCTTGATACTAAATTCCACTTCCTCCTGACATCATAACGATCTCCTATAATCCAACAAAATTATAAATTGCATATATTAACTATTCCAATCAAATAGGACATTTTCTTTTATTGATTATAAAAAAAATCACCAAGTCATTAATTTCATATTCCACATTTTAACCTGTGTCTGAATGAAAGAATCACATGATTCTTCTAAATTCTTCATATTAATCCAACTGACTACTGACATCACGATTATCTCCTATAATCCCCAACAAAATTATAATTGCACAAATTAACCCATCCGATCTATACTTAAAAAAGGGATTTTTCTTCTTTTTTTCATTCACCTGAAACCGAAAGTCGATTTATTATTAAAATCACAATTGCTTCTATGATCCCTAGTCACGACAATCATAGTTGCACAAATTAGCTCTTCCAATTGAATTCCATATTCCATATAATCAAACAAGAAGGCTGAATGTATAAAAATGAATTCTTGCTCAGCTTCATTTATCAAAAGAAATTACAATGCAGAACCCCTAAAATTGCAATTGGCTCCTAGAATAATAATAACAAATCAACAAATTCGTAAGTATAGGACCTGAAATTCGAGCAAATCCCTTCCACCGACGCCGATCTCGACATCGACATCGACGCCAGAGAAGAAGAAGAAGACGACCCCGCCAACCGCCGCTCCCGGTTGTCCGACCAGAAGATCGTCCACAGCCTCCGGCAGGCCGAGAACGCGGAGATCGCCGACAGCGCGAGCCAGAGCCTCCCCGCGCCGAGCCCCGGCGGCGCCGCGGTCCACACGAACCGCATCCGGCTCCGCAGCCCCAGGAGCACCAGCCCCGTCCACCTCGGCCTCCACGACCAGCCGATGAGGAGGCCGACCGTGACGGCCAGCCAGATGGGGACGGCGCAGAGGAGGACGTCGAGGAGGGTCTCGGCCACCGCCGGGGTCTTCACGAGGTCCATCAGGTCAGCGAAGAGGTCCGCCATTTGGGAACAGCCCTAATAATTAGGGTTAGGGTTTGGTGAACATGGAGGGGGTGGAGGGAGGAAAGGGACGTTAATTATGGATTGGATTAGACTGGATAAAATTGGTGCGGCTTTTGTGGGATTTTTGGAACTGCGCGTTCGTGTCCGCAGCCATATCCTCCTATTTGTCCTTGTGCAGCTTTTTAGGGGGGCTGCCACATCATCACGTCATCTCTCCACGAGATCTAGGACAACACTCCAATTTTATTTGCAAAAATGAGAATGGAAAAAAAAAAAAAATTCAAAAGTTCTGTACATATAGTCGGATTAAAAATAATTAAATTTGATCAGAGTTCCATAACGAGTATAATTTGGATCAGTTTGTTTCGAACGGATGTGAATATGTGATTATATTGAATAAGAATAATGGCCAGGTTGAGCGTAAGTCTAGATCAAGTTAAGGTGATGGTTATTTATTTATTTATGTTTGGACAAATTGTATTAATAGGCATAGCATTGCTGTTTTTTTATCCACACGGATCCTATCTTATTATAGATTTATTTTTTTTATAATTGTCTTAAGTATAAGTTTGCGTCCAAATGTAATTTCGGCCCAATCTATTGGACATGTTATAATAGAAGACAATTAATAAAGGCAATACAAAAGCAGGACCTACAAGTTTGTCATTCAACAAAATTCACTAAAGAGCTGTACACTATAGATACATGACTGTCAAGACAGTCCTACCAATATAATTTTTGACACCCAACATAAATTCAGGATCCAGACAGGACTATAGAAAATTTTTACAGTTTTGTATGTTTTCAGGACTGTAGAATTTTTTTAGAGTCTTGCATCCATTATGTATTTGGATCTGTCGAAAATTTTGAAAGTCCATTATATTGGCAGAATTGTCAAAATTTTTGACAGTCATAACATCTTTTGGAATGTCTTTATAATTTTATCGGCACTACTTGGTTGTCCGTCCGTGGGGCTGATCCGCGTCCGCGTGGCAGGAGGCCATTGGCTCATCCGCATGGAGTGGGCCCAGGTTAGCAAGGGAGGCCAATGGCTGTCCGCCACGCAACGCAACGCAGGACAGCCCCATGGACGGATAAAATAGAGTTTTTGTTTGCCTAAGAGCATCTCCAACCCTATTGTCTTGTTAAGTGTTGTGAGTCTTAGGTGGCTCCTATGTGGCATGAGTCAAAAAACAATGTCTTGTTTATGTGACAAAATTATATCTCAAAAGACAATGAGATAGAAAAATTCTCTCCAATGCAAAAGTATTGAGGAGACAATAAAAAGTATTTTTTTCAACTTCCAAGGCCTCCACATTTTCAACTTTTTTATTAATATTTCTAATCATAATTGATGATGTGGAGACAGAGTCATTGTGAAGTGCATTGTCTAGATCTAGACAACCAACTTCACATTCTTCTTGCCATGTCATTGTCATGTCAACTTCATGTTTTATTCTACATTTGCATTGGAGAAGAATTTTTGAAATGAAAGTTTATCATTCTAATATGGCAACCATTTTTTCTAAACTCACAATAGCGTTGGAGATGCTCTAATGTAACTTGTGGTCCACATAAATTTATACCGGACTGTCCAAAAAAATTTCTCCGGTCCTGGTGGTCCTGTAGAAGGTTTAGGACAAATGTGCAATCAATGATGGAATGAGTTTGTTAGAAGCTCCGCAAAACACTCCCTTCCCTTCGTTTGAGTGAGGTCAGCCCCACAGGGGTCCCATTATATAAGTCGGACCCACGTCCGGCCACAGGGATGAACGAAGGTGAGGGGGGGCACCTATAAATATCCTCCCCTACAAACCCCCTCGAGCTCCGACGGAGAAATCCTTCCTTCCGGTCCATACCATTGCCATCGTAAGAAAATTTCTCCATTCTTCCTTTGGTTCTAATTTTCATTGCGGGAACGTCAGATTTTATTTTTCTTCTTTCTTTCCTGATCAATCAGTTGAGGGGCTGAATTTAGGTTTAATTTCTTTCTATTTTTTGTTGGGAAAAATTTGTATTTTTTTTTAAATTTCCTTCTTTTTTTGTTGATTTTCGTGTTTTTCTTTATGTAATGTGTGTGTTTGTGTTTTTAACACAAAGTTTCGTGAAATGAAGTAGGAATTTTGATTTTTTTTTTTACTTGTAATCTCGTCATTTGGTAATAATTGGTATAAAACAAAGTGTTGTGTGTTCAGTTTCTTGGAAAGGTTTAATCTGCAAGGCTTCTCATTGCTTTCTTTGAGAATATCCATTTTTTCTCTGTGTGTGTGTGTGAGGTTGGGGCGGGGGTGATTTTTCTTGAAATGTTCTTGTTTGAGTTGATTCTGACTATTGACTATTATGGAATATAACACCGTTTATTATTGATCAGTTTAGGTAATTAGGTTTCCCATGATAAAGAAAGATCTGATTTGATTCTTTTCTTGTTGGGAAAAGCTCATTATTTATTGTGGACAAATGGGGCATGTGTTAGAGCATCCATTTTCAAGTATGAACAATTGATCACCGGAGCCTTCAAGTGCTACAAAGTTTAACTAAAGTTAAAATATAGCACTTGAAAGACACTCCAGATTTGGAGCGTGCCCTAGATCCGCTATATTAATTCCCGGGCCCACCAAATTAACTGTCCTTACTAAACAATGGAGAAAAATAAAGAGGGAAAAAAGGAAGAAAAATCTTACCAAACATGGAAGAAAAATAAAAAGAAAAAATAGGAAAAATGTTAATTTGGAGTATTTGTTTGGAGTGTACCATTTTGCCAATATCAAGGAGACACTCTAAAAGTAATAATTTACATAATTTTTAATAATTTGGAGTATGTGTTTGAAGTGTGTAAATTATTTTTGGAGCGTCTCTTTGATATTGGCACACAATGGTACACTCCTAACATATACTCCAAATTACACTCGAAACAGATACTCCAAATTATCCTCCTCCTTTCCCTCCATCTTTTTTCCTCATTATTTTTCTTCCATGTTTGGTAATATTTCCCCCCGTCTTTTCCCTTTTTATTTCCCTTCCCTATTTGCGGTTAATTTTGGTGGGCTCATGAATTAATATAGAGGAGCTAGGGCACGCTCCAAATCTAAATTAGTTTTCTAACAATTTTCAAGTATAGACAAGTGTCCATTGCAGCCTTCAAGTGCTATAAAATTTTACTAAAGTCAAAATGTAGCACTTGAAACATCTTCCACTGTGGAAGCTCTTATATTTTATATGATTTTATTTTCTTAATATTAAACATAATCCTTTGGTGAGAGATAAACTAGACGTTGTTATTTGGATTTAACTTGGGTTCATCAATATTTTCTAGAAAATTACCAATTCCCGCAATAGTTTATGTTTTTCCTGTCAGCTGCTTGGATTGATTCATTCTTTATTGTGGATAGATGGTGCCTGTGTTATATTTTGTTGTCTTTTGTAAGAATATGACAAAGCATGATTCTTTGGTGAGATAAAATAGGAAACTCGACACATTGTAACTGTGTTGTTCTTTTCCTTCTAAGCTCGTCATTATGTGTATTGATAGAAAATTAGCTTTGGTCTTTATTTTCTTCAAAATATTTAATCTTTAAGGTCTTCCATCGCTTGTTATCATCAATTTTGAAATATGGGTATATATGGTCTTGAAGTCATTCTACACCACTCGAGTCTCATAAATTATATATGAAGTGGTAGGAGTATTCTATTCTTTATTGTGGAAAATGGAGGAGATTGTGTCTTATATGTTATATTTTTGTTTTTTAACATAAACCACAAAAATAAAATGAAGTAGGAAACTGTCGGCACTTTTTGTGTGCCTTTTCTTCAAGCATCACTTTTTGGTCTCATAATTTTTGTCTGCCATGTTTCATTTCACAAAAAAGTTTAGTCTTCATGGTCTTTCATCTCTCAACTTCTGATACATATCGTGTAACAATTAACTTGGCATATCATATGATACAAAACCCAAGGTTTAGACTTCATAAACCATATAGGAAGATGATTGACTATAATTTCCTCATAAGCTTCTTATTTGTTTCATCTTAAAGGGTACTTATCTAGTTCCAAGATCCAGATTCTTGAGTACTCATTACATGAATATCAAAGTGAATACTAGTACAAATATTAACAACACACAATTTCTGGAGAAACATTCATAGTGACGTCACAAATCGCACAAACAGTCCTTTTCATTTGTTCCTGACGCAAATAGCACCAAGAGTGACATCACCAAAAAATTGCTACCAAAACCACAAAAAGTTCCACCAAGAAATTGCTATAAGAAACACATTAAAAGTCACCAAAAGTTGCTATACAAACACATCAAAGTCACCAAATTTTGATGTTGGAGGTCACCCAAGTTCTAGAGGACATATGGAGGTTATCGAAAGTATTTAGACGTCTAGAGAGGTATGGAGGTTGATGAAAGAGATGGAGGAGAGTCAATGCCTATGGTGGTTGCAGAGCCTTGGAGGAGGCGATTATATGAGAAGATTGTTGGAGGAGACCATTAATGGGACTGGTTTGTAGGTTTCTGTGAAAAGGGAAGAACAAAAAATAGGTCTTTTTACTTCAATATGATGGGTTGGTCCTTAGGTTTAAACCTAATACGTTCAGATCTAACTATCCATTTAGTATTGGACAATAATATATATCGGACAATATGGTTGGCATATCGTCCGATTTTTTGACCTAACGAGACGACTAACCGATAGGTATTGAAATGGTGCTGTATCTTATTGTATGATAGATATTGTGTATCCTACAATACTAATAACATATCATTGGAAAATAGGTATAATGCTGAAGTTATTGCATTCATCATTCGAATCTTATAAATTTTCCATTATGGAGAGATAATTATTCAAACATCTATTTTTACCAAATATACTGGGAGCAGTAGGATAATTATATAATTGAGGAAAAATGAGTGTATGGTTTAGATCCTATTGTCTTGTTTATTATATTTGTAATAACTTGTGTTTTGTTAATATAGAGCATGTGCTTTTAGCTATCTAAAATAAGAAATTTGGGTACTGTTTGTTTGTGTTGGTTTTCTTCACAAGTAGTCTAAATATTCATCTACAAAGATATTGATATTTCATTGGTTATCTTCTCTTTATGTTGCTTAAATGTATTCATCTACAACGATATTGCATTTGTGTTCTTTCATAGATCCTGAAATGTGATAGTTCGTATATTGATATTTCATTAGAGTAGACGTGAAACATAAGATGCAATATCTTCATCACGTCACTTCTTTTTGGTTTTCTTTAGTTCCTGATGTGTCAAAAGCATGATTTTTCTGCTTTATTTCTGTAGTTCAACGTATCATGTAATCTTTTTTTGGGGTCCATTTTTGGTTTATATTTCCTTGGTACTCATGTGCTCTTATAATTTGAGGGGAAAAAAACTATTTGCTTTATGCAGTCCAATGGAAAATGAAGTTTCAACCATGTCTATGGACGGAGAACCAGATCATACTATGACATCTCCAAATGGGACTGCCAATCAAACTAATGACCTTCCTTCCAGACATTTTGGAGAAGTTGACACTAGTGAACCGAGAAGGGACCTTTGGGGTCCTCGACTTTTTAAAAAAGCTAGCGACTCAAAAGAATTAAAAGACATTGATGTAAAGGAGTGCATCTCCACCCCCCGAGTAAAGCCTTCATCTGTCCAACAAGATGAAAATTCTCACGAGGAGAAAGAAGCACTTTCTGTTAGGAACTCTAGTCAAGATCCTGAGACACCAGAGAAGAACTTGAACCATGGAGATGAAAATCCAACTACGCATGAACCCTTGGATTCTCCTGTCAAAACTACACCGCAACCTGCTGATGTTGGAACTGTTCAGTCAAACCACACTTTTACTCGACCGTGGGCTCATGCAACTGAGAAGCGTGCTTCGGGTGGAATCCAACAGCCTTCTGATGTTGTCAGCAAAGGGATTAAACCCACTCATGCAAATAGTTTGCGATCACCAGACATGGTGAAGAAGTCTCAGGTCTATTTTCTTCCACTATTTTTCATTATCTTGGTTGACTATTTTTGGTTGTAATACGAAAATTAGAGCATTTTTTTGGAGCTCATTTTTATTTCATTGATGTAAAGGAATCCATCTCGACCTCCCGAGTAAAAGTTTCATCTGTCCAACAAGATGAAAATTATAATGAGGAGAAAGCACTTTCTGTTAGGAACTCAAGTCGAGATCCTGAGACACCAGACAAGAACTTGAACCATAGAGATGAAAAGCCAACTACGCATGAACCCTTGGATTCTCCCATCAAATCTACACCACAACCTGCTGATGTTGGAACTGTTCAGTCAAATCGCACTTTTACCCGACCATGTGCTCTTGCAACTGTGAAGCGTGCTTCAGGTGGAATCCGACAGCCTTCTGATGTTGTCAGCAAAGGGAACAAACCCACTCTTGTAAATAGTATGCGATCAACAGACATGGTGAAGAAGTCTCAGGTATATTGTTTGCCATTATTTTTCATTTATTTATTATATCTTGGTTTGACTTGTTTTGGTTGTAATACCAGAACTAGAGCATTCTTTTGGAGCTCATTTTTATATCATTCTTCACACAAGTAATTTGTATTAGAGACTTGGGACATTACGCATTCTGGTCATTCTTTCAAATTCCTAGATCCAACACAGTAACATCTTTTTGTTATTTGTGGTTTATTCATTTATGATTCATTCTTATACTCGAGGTGTTTAGTAAGCCGGGCCCGGGCCGACCGGACTGATGTTGACCGGTTTTGGGTCGGGCGGGATAGCTCGGTCAAACTATCCCGGCTGGTCCAGACTTTGACACAACCAACCAGACCCAGCCTTGACCCAAGACCTGGGTAGAACCGGTCTGGGCTGGACCGAGCTGGGTCTGGTTTAGCACTTGGTTTTGTCACTTTTAGTAAAAAATATTTAATTTTGAAAATTTTCTATATATGTATACGTTTGTGTGATATATAATACACACTATACCATATAAATAGATAGATATCATATCATATATGTTATATACTTACATATATAGGATACATTAATACCGGATTGGTAACCCATATTAATACTATTTATATAGTATATACATTATATTGTATATGCGTTTGTATAAAAATGACATAACAAGATTCATATATTAATACATTTATGCGTATGATATATACTTATATATATATATATTGTAGTCAAATAAATAACTAACAAATTTGGGGAGAGAGATTAACCCTGAGAATAATATTGGTGTGTAACTCTGTATGACATCTCCATACATCTCTATTAGCCATGGACTCGACAAGAATACTATAAGATCTTAACAAGATCATGATAAAAGATAAGGATCATGATAACTCATATCCTATCTTCTATTAGCTGGTACAATCAACTTAGTTAGAGACTAACTATAAAACTCCCCCTTGAGTGTGCACAACTCAAGATATAATCTGCATAAGTCTTCAGGCAATTGATGAAGTTGTCATATCCGACTCTTGATAGGAACACGAGTTTGTAGGGATATACAACGGAAATATGATTCACCAAAACCTTCATATGGAAAATCTACTAAAAAAAAACTACAATTGAAGGAAAAAAGTGAATCAATGTTGATACGTCTTCAAGGAAAAAATATTTAGAGGTATGACCATCCCAGTGTGGTGTCTGGTTACCTTCTAAAGAAACAAAAAATTCAATAGAAAATTGGTCCTAATTTAAGGGGAAATGAGTATATTAAGGTCATTGAGTATACTTCGGGGGGATACTCGTCCTAATTTTGATATTTTATCAAAATAAACTACAAGCGTTGCAAATCAGACAATTTGTACAAACCAATTCCTCGAACAAGCTTCTGAAGAGTGGATTTTGGTTATGACTTTGTAAACAAGTCGACAAGATTGTTCTAGGATCGTATCTGCTTGGCTTTAATCTTACTGGTGGGAGAAGAATTTTGGCACAATACGCTTGGTATTGTCTTCTTTGACGTAGCCGTTCCTCATTTGGTCAATACAAACTAAGTCATCTTCATATATCGTCGTCGGACATCACTAATGGAAGAAAATCCGCTCGTATCACGAATATGTTCGATAACAACTCGCAACCATACATGTTCTCGAGTAGCGTCATGGAGGGTGATGAGCTCGACATGATTTGAAATTGTAGCAACCAAAGTCTGTTTATAGACTTCCAAGATATTATAGTATCCCCAATGGTAAACACATAGCCACTTTGGAATCGGACCTTATTTGGGTCAAATAAATAACCGACATCTAATCAACAAAGAAACATTATTATGAGGATCAATGGGGGTGATCCATTCCTAGATGCATAGGGATAGAATAAACCCATGTCTGTAGTACCATTGAAGTAACGAAAGATGTCTTTAATATTATTCCAATGATGACGTGTTGACGCGACGCTAAATCTAGCCAAGACACTCACAACAAATAAAATGTCTGGTTTACTGCACTACGCTAAGTACAAGAACATGCCAGTTGCACTTAAATATGAAATTCCAGGCTTCAATACTTCTTTATAATTTTCCTTAGTACGAAATACGTCTCGTTTAGTATATAGAGTATGAATATTCATAGGTGTACTCGAAGGCTTCGTCTTGACCATATTAAAGATGTAAGACTTTCTGGGTGTAATTCGATTGGTCAACCAAGATACATTGATAGAATGTTCAAGATGTATGCCTAGGCAAAATCGGATTTTTTCAAAATCTTTCATCTCAAATTCCGGCTTCAGATATAAAGCAATTTTCTCAAGCTCTTCCGGAGTCCGATGAGATCCATTTCATCAACATAGACTATTATTCTCGCAAATATGGAGTGTGATTGCTTGATAAACATGCAGGGACATGTCTAATTATTTGCATATCACTCCCTGATCAAATATTTACTTAGACGGTTATACCACATATGTCCAGATTGTTTTAATTCGTTGACTGAACGCATCAACCTAATTGGGAGCATGTTCCATGGTTTAAAACTATTTACATCAATTAGATAAAGTTCTTCGGGAACCTTTATATAGATTTTCATATCCCTATACAAATATGCGTAACCACATCCATAAGCTGAATGTTCAATTTTTCGAAAATTATCAAACTGATAAGGTAGCATAACGTAATAATGCCCATTAGTAATTTTTCTCGTATTCGGTTCCAGGACATTGAGAGAAACCTTGTGCCACAAGGCGTGTTTTATACCGCGCTATTTCATTCTTCTCACTATGATTCCTTACGAAGGCCTACTTGTATCTGACATGTTTTACATTGGGTTGCATTGGAACGACACGCCCAAATACTTTTCTCTTCTCCAAGGAGTCTAACTCAACCTCGATTGCTTCTTTTTATTTTGACCAATCAGTTCTACATTGACATTCTTCAACGAAAAACAGTTCAACATCATCGTACTTTATAATTTCAATGGTTACTTTATATGCAAAGATATCATGTGATTATCTCATTCCTATCCCACAACTCGTCTAAACAAGCATAGTGGATGAAGATTTCACGATTCTCGAAAATAAGAATATGTGCACTTGTCTCTTTCAGGATACTTCTATAATCCGAAATAATCTCATGAGTTGGAACGGTTAAGATAGTGACAAGATTCGGGGGTGAAGCTCCTCTTTGGAGGTAGGAAATCCTTTGAACTGAGGGATCCGCCGCACTTTAGGTCGAGGTTAGAAGATTGGCTTGCCACCGGTGTACCATGTCGTACTTAGGGTGCGGCACATCGTCTGTGCTGCCCTTTGGGGGCATCATTTCTTTCATTTTAATTAGATTAGAGAACGTATCCTTCCAGACACGTTTATAACTGGTATATATGATCTCGTCATTTTAATTAGAACAAAGAACGCATCTGGCATATTTTTTGCTACACTATGAAGATCTAGAACTATTCGCACTTTTTTTTATCACATTGTGTGGTATGGGGATCAAGCTATAAGACAAATTGGGAACAAACCATGTCAATTTGTGTCGTTCTTCAGGAACATTGACGTTCTTATATCCTTTAACAGTGGGAAGACTGTCCCATCAAAGTGACTATCCATAAATCTTGCGACCAGACACGTTTATAACTGGTATATATGATCTCGTCATTTTAATTAGATCAAAGAACGCATCTGGCATATTTTTTGCTACACTATGAAGATCTAGAACTATTCGCACTTTTTTTTTATCACATTGTGTGGTATGGGGATCAAGCTATAAGACAAATTGGGAACAAACCATGTCAATTCGTGTCGTTCTTCAGGAACATTGACGTTCTTATATCCTTTAACAGTAGGAAGACTGTCCCATCAAAGTGACTATCCATAAATCTTGCGATTAAAAGAACATCTATCAAGGGCTCTAAATACCGAATAGTCGATGGTGAATCATAACCGATATAGATTTCCATCTTTCTTTGAGGACCTATTTTGTTACTTTGCGGCGGCGAACATAGACTGCACACCAAACGTTAGGTACGAAACGTAAGATTCGTACCCAGTAACCAACTGTAATATCGAATAGAGTTGGGTGGCAATAGGTCTCAGGCAGACCACATAGTTGCATGTAGAATTGTATAGTCCCTCGCAGAAACAAGGAATTTGGTCTGCATACCAAAGTCCTTGCAATCGATTGAAGGTGCTAATGTACGCTTCCGCGAGACTGTTCTGTGTGTGAATATCGGGTGAAGTTTTAACTTATCATTAAAAGTCTTTAATGTGAACTCTCCGGCAATATGAAGTCTGGACTTTATAGGATAATCTGGATGGTGAGCCTGTAGTTTAATCGTCTGCACGAAGAGTTTAACAAATGCAACATTCAGAGTAGACAACAAGCGTACATGTTGCCGTCGAGTCGATGCATCAACCAATACCATAAAATAGTTGGATAGTCCCCATGTTGGTTGATAGGCCACAAATATCCTCCTGAATTCGCTATAGAAAAGGGATGATGCAAATTTATCTTTGCACAAGATGGTCTAGTATTTAATTTTCCAATGAATATGCTTGGCAGAACGTATTAGAATATGTGACATCCTTACTACGGGTAAGTTGATTACCGCATGTAGAATGGAGGATACAACACATCAAGTCTTAATCTGGGTGACCCAGACGGTCATGCTAGAGCATAAACATTCTCTTCTTGGCCGAAGAAGGGCTAGTCGTATGATTGGCCTCCATTTCTCAAATGATTGTTTGATATAAACCATTCGGGAGGAGGGCCATCTTTTCCAATAGAAGCTTCTAGTCATATATATTGGAAGTTATGCAAAGATACTAAACATTTTTTCATCAGTGGTTTCAGCTTGATAATTATTTTCTCGAATGCTCTTAAAACTCAACAACATTCAACCGAAACGGGAAGATATAAGGCATCTTTAATGATATATTCAGTACTATTGGACAACACGAATTGTGCTATGTCGTGCCCTTCTATCGGAGCGGATGAGCTTGATAGGATTGCCAGAGTATTGGGTTTAGATTAGGGGTGAGCGTCGGTATAATCGGTCGGTATTTGGTCGAATTTTTCGGTATTTTTTTAAATCGGTATTTGAAAAATCAATACCAATATCGTACCATTTAGAATCGGTTTTTTTGGTTTCGGTTAAATCGGTTTTCGATCGGTTTTTGTTCGGTATCGGTATTTTACCAATTAATATTTGATCAACCAACACACTTAATATTGTAGAACCTCTTAACCTATAATTTTTTTAATACTTTTTTGGAAGCATTAAATTTCAAAACTAAGCCTCTACCAACCAAACAATTAGTCAAATATATTAGAACAGTATGTAACAAGTCGCAAACACCTAAAAATGAGCTTAAAAGATCATACACGGTCACTAAGTTTAATCTTTAGTATAAGTGTAAGTAACCAAAATTCACTTTAAAATTCTATGAGAACACAAAAACATAAGTTCAAATGACCAAAAACTCAATTCTTAGCGTTCTTAACATAATTTCAAGTCCACTAAAGTTCATAAATACTTAATATTATAAAATTTATCACGAACAACATTATAAAAAAATATACAAAAATACACACACACACACACACACATATATATATGATCGGTTCGGTTCGGTATTTTCGGTATGGTATTATACTCAAACCGTTACCATTACCATTATACCATATTTTAGTCGGTTCGACAATTCGGTATCGGTACATAATTTCGGTTCGATTTTTCGGAATAATTTTAATCGGTATTCGGTCGATTTTTTGGTATCGGTCGGTATTTGCTCACCCCTAGTTTAGATATAACGTTAGAAAAATATTTTTGTTCATGGAGAATAGTGTGTGTAGTCGCACTATCAAATAGCTATCTGATTTTCCCACTTTTCATACCAAAAAATAATAATAATTGAATTAATCACATGCATAAAAGTGAATCAATTGATCATCCGAAAAAATATCATATGACCAATACGCACTTGCGAAGCTAATGATACCACAAAGCTAAGCTTCTTCCAATTTGTAGCTTTGCGTCTGAAGAAGCTAACAAAACGACGAAGCTAGGCCTATAGATAAAATTGTAGCTTTGCTTCAGGCAAATTTAACGAAACGACAGGGGCTAGGCTTATGCCAGTATGTAGCTTTGCATTTGGGAAGCTAACGAAGTGAAAGGGATATGCCTCTATTAATTTGTAGCCTTTCATTTGGCTAAGCTAACGAAACAACCGGGCTAGGCCTCTGCCAGTTTGTAGTTTTGTATCTGGCGAAGCTAATATTTGCCGAGCTAGCATTACGGTGAGATAGAAACTCTGCCATTTATGTAGCGTTTGCTTCTGGCAAAGCTATTGTTGCTATCAATATGGCGAGGCAAGAACCTCTGCCAAATTTATAGCTTTTGCTTCTGGTAAAGCTAATGCGCTAGTAATATGGCGAGCCAATAAACTCGGCCAATGTATAGTTTTTGCTTCGTGGCAAAGCTAATGCGCTAGTGATACGACGAGGGTAGGAACTAGGCTATTTTGTAGTTTTGCGTTGGGCGAAGCTAACAATACGGCGAGGTTAGGCCTCTGCCAATTTATTAACTTTGCTTCAGGTGAAATCTATCGTTGTGGCGATGCTAGCGATACAATGAGGCTAGAACTCTGCTAGCCTCGCCTACAGAGAGGTTATGCCTTAGCCGATTTTTTACTAATAGTGAAACTGATGATGCGACATAGCTACACCTTGCGTCTAGCCTTCACCTACTTTTAGCCTTGCCTATAACGAGATTGTCATTTGCCAATTAGCAGCTTCATATCTGGCGAAGGTAGTGCTGCAACGATGTTGACATGCTTACAAAAGTTAGCCTCGCCTATGACAACGCTTGGTTTAGTTAATTCTTAGAGGCAAGACGATTGTAAATTCTTAGCGTCGGTGACGCTGCAGATAATGTTTAATCAAATCATAGAATTCATAGTTTAAAGGAAAACTTTTCAAGAACATAACTTATATTCTAAGCTATTTCTGGCTATGATACGGCGAATCTAAAAAACAAAAATAAGATTTTCTAGGCCATTACTGGCTAATAGAGCGCCTGCCATGGAGGTTGGCGGCACATATTTTCTTAGAAAAGAAGTTCCTTTTGGCGAGAAAGAACCATTATGAAAAAAATCTTTAGCTCTACTTTGATGAATTCCAAAGAAATTGACTGGGCTTGCTGACAACTCGTAGTAGTTGTAGTCAAATAAATGGCTAAGAAATTTCGGGAGAGAGATTAACCGTGAGAATAATATTGGTGTATAACTTTTTATGGGATTTCCATACATTTCTATTTATAATAGTCATATGCTCAACAAGATTACAATGAGATCATAACATTATCATGATAAAGATTAAGATAACTCTTATTTTATCTATTAGTTGGCACAATCAACTTAGTTAGAAACTAACTACAACAACATATATAGTACATATAAATTTGACATTTATACCGGATTTGGATCAGACTCCTAACCGATCTGTGCTAATGGGTTCGTGCCAGGCCGGGCCTCCGGTTTTCTAAAACCCGACCCGGACCGGCTGCTAACAGGAGAACCCAGCTCAACCTGCTTGCTTTCGTGTTCGAACTGGGACCAGGCTTTGACCGTTTGATCAATGCGGGCCTGGTCTAGGTTTCGGGTTACCCGGCACAACTAATACCTTCATCTTATACAGTAGGGGTAAGTATTATTAGGTTTTGGACTGGGAACCGAACTGAATAAGAGTTCGGTTTGAAAAAATATCGGTTTGGTTTCAGTTTTGCGAATACCAAAATCCGGTTTCGATTTCGAATTTTTATGTCGGTTTCGGTAAAAATTGAAAACCGAATAAAGCTTGTGAAATTATGCAAATACCCTCAATTTTATGCATATTTTATAATTAAAAATGTGTATATTTTTGTGTATATTTTGAAAACAACATTCTCTGTGTGTTTTAATGTCCAACTTTGATAATTTAACAACTAATCCAACTTTGGGCCCAACTTTGAAATACAACAAACATATGTATAAAAATTGTACATTTTAATATAATTTAAACACAATCCCAACTTTGGGTCCGGCCCATTAGACAATAGAAATAACCCAACTGAATAAACCGAATCGATTATCGGTTCGGTTTTGGTTATGGCTAATTTCGGTTCGGTTTTGGATTTTTAGAATTTTGGTTTATTCGGTTTTGACTATTACGGTTCGGTTGATACCGAATAAACCAAACGCTTGCCCCTCTCTCTCTCACAAATTGATAAGATACTCCTTTCTGTTTACTTTCAGCTTATTCTCTTGAGGATGGGCTTCCTCTATTCCAATACATAACTATTAACTGGGTGTTTATGTGTCGGATTTGTTTTCCTTTTTGCTAGTAAATTTGTATTATATTTCAGCAACTAGAACTTGCCTAGATCAATTACATCTTTTAGAGGTCTGAATAGTACCTTCTGATGTTTGAAGGAAGAAGTAACATATGCATCAATGTGGAATAAGTTCCTTTGGGAAGTAACATATGCATCAATGTGGAATAGGTTTTTGGGAAATAACTGATGTTATATATTTATTGAGTATGCAAGATTTTTTTTTTCCTGCCTGATGATGGTATCTTTCCATTATTACAGAGAAGCATATCCTACAGTAGGAAGCTTCTGCAATCTGATAATGTAGTACACACACAGGAGGAAGATGGCTGCTCAGTTGCTTCTTCGTATCCTTTACTGCTCTTATGGGTCCAGAGAATTATGTTCGTTTGTGTCATCTATAAAGATTGATATTGAATTTTCCTTAATTATATACATAGAAATGTAACATCTTTAAGATTGTCCAGAGCTAGGCTAACAGTGGGAACTGCTCCTACATTCAGATGCGGTGAGCGTGCAGAAAAGCGGAAGGAGGTATTGTCTTTTAACTTATTTGCCTGGGTATTCAACATATTAATGCTTCTATCATATTTAACCCCAATCTACCCACACCATTTTCTGTAGTTCTATGCTAAACTAGAAGAGAAGCACCAAGCCTTGGAAGCAGAGAGAATGCTGTCTGAAGCTAGGGCAAAGGTATGCTTTATTTTATGTATTGGTACTTGACTGATGAGATGTTTTCCATGTTTTAGCTCTTTTTGTTCATCTCTCAAAGGTTACTTTGGCGCTACATTTGAAACTACATTTGAAAGAATTTTTTTTGTTTGAATGTTCTTACATGGTTTTTACTAAGAATTCTAGTTTTCAAGTTTAGGATTTCAACTCATTCAACTTATCCCAAAATTTTGTGGTCACCTATTTGAATCATTCTCTTCCATTCAGTGGTGATGTCCGTGTCTTCTGTAACATTAATAAAAAACCATAACTTTAGTTCTAGTCTGACATTTAGGCCTACTCCTAGTAATAGTAGCTCATTTGCCAAAAATTCTGACAGCTCATAACTGGTGTATCTATTGGTTTACGTTGCATATGACCAAACAACGTGAGACATTTTTTTTCTATCTCATTTTTTGGACATGCTTTTTAATTGCCAACCCTCTGATCCATAAATCATACCCGACATTTATGGCTGTCTTATGAAATATTCTTTCAACTTCACTGTTATCTTTAGATTATAAAACAGTTAGAAGCACTTCCGACTTCAACCTATCTTGTTGTAACTCTACAAAAAACATCATTCTTAATCTCTCCATCATGTTGAATGATTGATCTTAAATATCATAAATACTGAAAACTGTTGCACTAGGTATCTCTTATCCATTATTATGTACTCATTACCGATTTCCTTTTACATGTGGTTGAAATTACATTTCATATACTCGTTTTTGTTCTAATTTAAAATTTCTTGGACTCCGTTCTCTCCGGATATCCAATTTAGAGTCTAACCTTTATTTAGTCTCATTACAATATGATCAACAAACAACATACAATATGGATCTTTATACTGAATTGCTTGGTAATTTTATTCATAGCTAACGCAAATAGGTTAGGATATAATGTTGATCCTTGTTGTAAATCAACTAATGGAAAATGATGTAGTATCTCCTCCAATGATCTACATTCTACATAATAATCGTAATTCCATTGAAAATATCATTTATAACAGCTATGAAAGACTTGTTTCTTTTCTGAAGTCTATGACACTCCCTCCCATGTACTCTATCATAAGTCTTTTTATAAGTAAGTGAAAATCATATGAAGATGACTCTTCTTCTCTCTAAAAGTTTCCTTTAAATCATCTAAGCAAGTAAATGGCAAGGTTCACACTATCGATATCGGACCATTTTTATGAGTATCGGGATCGGCGATATTGGCAATATCGATGGTTTATGAACGGAGTATCAGATATTTTTGTATCGAAAAGAAAATAATTATTAATAGATTATTAAAATTTTAGAAAAAAATATTTTATACATTTAGGTATAATTTTAAGTATTTCATGTGTTGTTTCTTAGTAGTTTTGAAATGTAATGAAGTAGTAGTCACCCTTGCCGATTGGTTTACCTGCGATATATAAGTTTTCTTCTTTTACATGCTTTTACAACCTTACTATGCTTTTATACCCTTGTTGATTGGTCTTTTACGTTCAATTTTGTTGCCTAATTGACGGGAAAAGAGACGCCCAATGTCGGTATCGGTCATTGTCGGATCAGGACATGCCAAACCGTATCTGTATCGGCCGATACCGCAAACTATGGTAAAGGCTTCCACTGCCGATCTCCTCAGCGTTGCAGCTTATGAATGAATGGGATATACTGCTACGTACAAAGGATTTTGCTAGGAAGCTATCTTGGTGCGAAGAAAATAGGATTGGTTGATTGAGAAAACCAAGACCTCTAACGTTTAAACATTGATTGATAAACTCTTATGTCTTTATCCATAGGTTTTTCAAAATACAATTCACAACAAAAACATTTGCAAAAATAGAACGATTCAAATAAACCAACAACTTCAAGATATGATTAACAACCTATTAACCAAGTCAAAAAACAACTACTAAAGAAACAAATCAGAATAACATCCTAACTTACTAAAAGCAGTCAAATAACTAAATATGTTACCATCATAAAATTCCTCCCCCCAACTTTTGTCCTTGTCCTCAAGGACGTATCATCCGTAGTCTTCATCATGTTCTTCCTCTTAATTCCAAGAAACATTTTTTGCATCAATGTCCCGGATTGAACTTTTCGTTGCAGTTGAAACACAATACATTCTCTCATTTTCCGGAGCTCAATCGGGGTAAGCCTTTCGATAGGAGTAGGACTCGAATTCGTGGACATATAACTAATTGACTTCAGCTCTTCTTGTTGAACAACTTTTAGGAAAAATTACGAGCCTCATATGGCCTTGCTAGACAAATGGCAGAAGACGATATAGTTGGCCTTCTAGTTAATACACAATCTATGATGCTATTCTTCAACTCGCTAACAAAGCAACATACTTGGCGTGCTTGCGAAAGATGGCCCACCTTGGATAGAAGCTTTTTAAATTTAGTTTGATAATCACTTATCGGTCCTATTTGCTGTAACTTTGTGAGTTCACAACATAAATCAACGAGTTGCAATGGATCATAACAAGAATTGACCCCTTTGTGAAATTCTTGTCAGGAAATATATTCCAACAGTTGTTTATAATTGTGCATTCTATTCTAGGTGAAAGGATGCCAATTGCTGTTGGTATTCCATGGAGATGAAAAATATTTGTACTCTATATAACCAACTAACTGGATTTTCTCCTCCCTTCAAATGCGGGAAGTCTAGCTTGACGTGTTTTGGGATATAGTAATGAGTGGAGCAACCAACTTGAGCTTTTGTATTGGCACTTGGATGTCCACCACTAGTTCACAACTAAGATTGAGCACTTTCACCGGCCATACGGGAGGTAGCAGGCTGTAGGGATAGCTGATCAACATTGGTATTTAACTTCATAAAAGACTTGACAATTTTGGCATGATTTCCTTTCGTCTGGCCTTTAAATAAAGATGCCATCTTGGCTTCAAGCTGCTCCACCCTTTGGTCCATCCCTAAACTCTGATATCACTTTGGTACTTAAAATGGCTTTTGCTTGGAACGTATCTTGATGCAAAGAAACTAGAGTTGGTTTGAATGAGGAAACCATGAGATATAATGTTTACATGTCGATTGATAAACCTCTCATGCCTTATTCAATAGCTTTTTACTTTTAAATACAACTCACAACAACAAACGGCCTTTGCAAGAAAATAAGAATAACTCGGCTAAACTAACAACTTCAAGATATGACTAACAACCTATTGACCAAGTTACTAAAGAAACAAATCACATCGGAATAACATCCTAACTTATTCAAAGGGTTTCTTTCTTTGTTTTCTGTTTGGGGATGCCAATTAAATTGTATATTGTAGTATGAGACCTTTGTGCCCCTAATAACATGCAACATATTGACTTGCTTGTTACAATTATGATATCAATATTTTTTCTGGAATCTGAAGTTTCTAAGGCCATCTCCAATGAGTTTTTCTATCTCTATCAATATTTTTTCTGGAATCTGAAGTTCTAAGGCCATCTCCAATGAGTTTTTCTCTCTCTCCTATTTCTATGGTAGAAACATTTTTTAGAAAAACTTCTCCCAACAATGGTTTCTATTCCAATTTCCATCCTACGTGGCGCTGATGTAGGATGAAGAATTTCTATGAGGGTTTGTACATATAGAAACTCATAGAAATTCTCCATCTCTCATAGAAATTAATATTATACCCTACTTTCAAACTAAATTGACCATTTTTATAGAAATTGAGGACCATTGGAGAGTTTTTTTTTGGGGTACAATTTCTATGTAGAAACTCTGCCAACTAGGATAAAAATTTTCTGATAGAATTATAGTACAATGCCAAGTAGGATAGAAACTCAATTTTAGAAATCCCTATTGGAGATAGCCTAATTAGTGAAATACATGGGAAATGTGGTCATTCCGGTATGAATAAAACCAATAGACTCCCCAGAGTAATTCTTGTTATCTATTCTGCTTAATGAAAAAAACGAAAAGCTGAATGAATTAGGCATGATTTGAAGTATTGGCCCAAAATGTACAGTTGCCCTTTTGCTTTCAGTTTTGCTAACTAATCTAGATCTGAACTGGGTCAACTTCCAAGTTAATGATGTAAAAGTTACTTCCAAGTTATATTAGATAACTGCAATGTGTTAATTTGCAATGTTATGTAGTTACATCTTTTCAGATAGTCTCTTAATATAACAAGTGTTACTCTACACCTGTTCGATTTAATCCTTGAATACTTCATAACTTTGCCACAAATTAAATTTGAGGGTTGTTAGTGTAATAGAACAAGCATAGAAACAATATTGGTAAGGGATGGATGGAAGGGGGAGAGAGAGGGGGAGAGAGAGAGAGAGAGAGAGAGGGAGGGAGATCTATGTTTTCAAGGAGATGAAAGTTTATTTTTTCGATTCCTTAAGTAGAATTTCATAATTAGTAAGTCCTAACTGAAACCCAAGCCAAACCATCCAGAAGTACTAAAATTGCTGGAAACTGAAAGCCTGAAAGCCTAGTTAGATGAGCAAGGGCATTACTGAAAGAGTTGTTAATACCTTGGGAGGTGTTTAAATTGAATGTATGAAAACTCGATGGGTTTATGCTGTCCAGTGATTGCTATATGCCTATATCCAGTGAACCTTACTAAAACTGAAAATAAAATGTGTGAACAGATGCAGGTTGTCATTGCAGATGAAAAAGTTTAGGTGGGTGTAGCTGGAAGGTCAATATTGGAAGCCTTAGTTACCAAAAATATCTGGGAGTAAAATATTTAGTTTGTTGTTAGGCCCATAATATGGATGAATGCCTCTAAGGCAACCGAATCATATGGTATAATTTTTGAGATCCCTCTTAATCTGCAAGTATCTTGGGATCTGCGAGTTGGAGGCACTTCAAGGGTGGTTGGTGATTGACTCATACTTCGTTAAATTTTACAAGGTAATCATAAGGTGTATTGAGTTGGTAAAAGGTGTTCCACCACCTAAGCTCATGAAGAAATAAGACTGCTCCAGTTGATGCATTGTGAAACTGGTTTGGGTTTCTGTCATAGTGAACAACATTAACGTTTAAATACATTGATAAGTATATTGAGACATGGCCATGGAGAACTACATGTACAAGAAAAGTATAAGAGACATACGCAGGGAGGCTGCCTTTATTTTTTGTTCTAAGGCTTGAATAAATGTAAAGAGAATACCATTATGAAAGGGTAAATCGGAACCCCCATAATGATGTTTTTTCGCAAGTTCTCTCCCCGTTGTTAGCAGGACCCTAGGAAGCACAAACACTCCAAAAAAAGTGTGCCATGTCTTGTCGGATACACAAGCACTCCAAAATACAATAGGCCACACCAAAATTGGTGCCATGTCCTTGTCACCATGTCCTCACTGTATCATATTTATCTGTGTCCGTCTGACATAGGCAGGACTGAAATCTGTTAGAAACTCCCTCATATGGCTTGCATCAAAGAAAGAAATGACTGATAGACACCCTTGTGCATCTATATGATCTTCAAAGTTTTTATTTGATTCTCCTTTTCATCCCACCACGACTATTACGACCACCACCAGTTGCTGTCATCCTCTCTCCTGTTCTCCTAACCTGTTACTTTCTTACTTTCACAATCAACAAAGTGTGATATGGGAGGATTTCCATTTAGCTTTAGTGATAGGATTTCTATCTTTTAGTATTAGAATACCTAATTTTTGGGATTAGGGTTTTTTTTATTATTGTTTTGCTTTTTATAGAAAGTAGTTAGGATTAGTATTCCTTCCTACTATTTTGTTTTTATGGAAATTGAGAGGATAAGTTAGGATTTCTAACTTATTCCTTTTGAGATTAATTGTTCCCAGTCCTAGGTAGAAAATATTGAAGGTTGCTTACGGATATAAAAGGAGGGCCTAAACCTATTGTAATAATCTTTTTCACAATTTATTTTGTGTGTTCTTGATCTCTAACTCAGAGGCAAGAGTTCAATATTCATAAAGCTATCTTTGTGGTGATTCCCATCACCATTAATTTAAATCTTTTTCGTCTTTTCCACACAAAAAATCTCCTCATCCGACTCCGGGTCTGGGTTCATCAAGTTAGGGAAAATCATAAACCCTTAATTTTATCGATTCCGATCAAAGTTGCTCTATAGTAAACTGTCTGCACCATGTCAGTTTGAGCTTTGTACCCCGATAGATACGAGTGGCTTGAGCTCTGAATGGTGGATATATCTCTTGTGTGGGTAATTTATTATTGTAGAAAGGGGGCGGCGCGCATGTGGGATGGGCGGCCGGCGCACGTACCACAGCGGGCAGCAACCGCCGCAACAGCAGGCAGCCGCAGCAGCAGGCAGCCGCCGCCGCCGCCGCCGCCGCAGGCACAGGAAGGGGGGCTGCTGTGTGCGGATTAGGGTTTGGTAGCATAGAGAGAGAGAGAAGAGGGGGAAGGTCAGGGTTTGTGGAAAGGTGGTTCTGATACCATGTAGAAAATAGTTGTTGTATTTTATTGATAATCTCTTGGCTATTTATAGCCTTACAACCTCCTCACTACATTAACTCTCTATAGGAATATCCTATGGCATATTCTCATTACATTAACTCTCTATAGAAATATTCTATGGCATATTCCAACATACCAAATATACTAATAGGATGTTTCAACACATATTCCAACAATTGTCTAGCGACTAAGGCAGCTCTGTTCCATGACAGAGCCTGGACAGTTGTCGAAGGATGATTCCTAGGATTTGGGATAGAGTAGGGCAAAGAGAGAGAGACATGAAGATTAGGAGCTCAGACTAGAGGCAGCCTGTTCCATGACAGAGCCCGCAATCATTGAAGGATGATTCCTAGGACTTGGGATAGAGTAGGGCTGTAGAAAATAATGGTTGGATTAATTTTATTGATGGACTACTTCACTACTTATAGGGAGTCTAGCTCCTCTACATACTACATATTCCGATGTGGGACTAAAAGTCCCTTATTGATTCTCAACACTCCCCCTCAAGATGGGCGATAGATATTGATCATCCCCATCTTGTTACATAGCTTCGACAGACTTAATGAACTAAGACCCTTAGTCAGACAGTCTGCAACTTGTTCTTCTGAGCGGACATGGTCAATCTTCAGTATCCCTTGTTCCAGCTTCTCCTTGATAAAGAATCGATCAATCTCGATGTGCTTCGTTCTGTCGTGCTGAACGGGATTGTTAGCTATACTTATTGCAGCTTGACTATCGCTCAGAAGACGCAATGGTGCTCCCTTATCCAGCTGCAACTCTGTCAGCAATGCTTTCACCCACAGCAATTCTGACACTCCCAGAGCCATTGCTCTGTATTCTGCTTCAGCTGTCGACCGTGCTACCACAGACTGTTTCTTGCTTCTCCATGAGACCAGATTTCCTCCTACAAAAACACAGTATCCCGTGGTAGACCTTCTGTCGTCTATGCAGCTCGTCCAGTCTGCATCACAGTATCCCTCAATTTCTATGCGTCCATTCTTCTTGAACCATAGCCCCTTTCCTGGCGTTCCTTTCAGATACCTCAAGATCTGAAATACTGCTTCCATATGACCCTTTCTTGGATCATGCATGTAGCGGCTCACTACACTCACCGCAAATGAGATATCAGGACGAGTGTGTCCCAGATAAATCAATCTTCCTACAAGTCGTTGATATCTTTCACGATCAACGGGCTCTCCTGCTTCTGCTCCCAACTTGCACTTCTGGTCAATTGGAGTGACCGCTGCTTTGCATCCCAGCATCCCTGTCTCCTTCAGCAGATCTAGTGTGTATTTTCTCTGTGAGAGAACAATTCCTTTTTCGCCTTCACACACCTCGATACCTAGAAAGTACCTCATCGCTCCTAAATCTTTCACTTTAAACTCCTTCGCGAGTTTTGACTTCAGTTTAGTGATCTCGACTTCATCATCACCTGTGATCACTATATCATCTACATATACAGCAAGTATAGTGATGTGGCCTCTTGCATGCTGAAGGAAGATCGTATGATCTGCATTTGTTTGACAGTATCCCATGCCTGTAACAGCCTTTCTGAATCTGTCAAACCAGGCTCGAGGAGATTGCTTGAGCCCGTATAGTGACTTCTTCAGTTTACACACCTTTCCTTGCGACGTCCCTCCGTTTGATTCCGTCGCATAGCACCCAGGCGGGAGCTCCATGTATACTTCTTCTTGCAGGTCCCCATGAAGAAAGGCATTCTTCACATCCAACTGGTACAGCTTCCATCCATAGTTCGCTGCAATGGAGACCAGAGTTCTCACGGTGCTCATTTTTGCTACTGGGGCAAAAGTCTCATCATAGTCTATTCCATATGACTGTGTGAATCCTTTTGCAACCAACCTCGCCTTGTACCGCTCTACTTTTCCTTCTGGCGTCTCTTTCACTGTGTACACCCATTTGCATCCCACAGCTTTCTTCCCTTTGGGTAATGGAACCAGCTCCCATGTCTTATTTTTCTCAAGTGCTCCAAGTTCTTCCATCATTGCAGCTTTCCACCTTGGATCTTTCTTTGCTTCCTGCCAACACTTGGGCAACGAAGTAGAGTCTAACGATGCAATGAAGGCTCGATAATTTGAAGAAATGTTAGAATAAGACAAGAAGTTGGCAATGTCATGTTCGTAATCATCAAAACGAGCATGAGCCTTACCCGCATTGATGCGAGAAGATCTCCTTAAGGGAGCAATAGGTGGAGGAGAGATCATACCATCCGAGTCGGAGAGATCCGCATCTGAATCCGAGTGATTCAGTGCGGGGGCAACATCTTCAGGAGTTGGAGCAGGAGTAGACGAGGGACTTGGTACAGTAGGCACCGGGCACGGCATAGACACAATACTGGACTTCTGTTGTCTCCTTCTGTAGACTTGGAGCTCCTTTTTCCTTGTCTGCTGCTCCCCCTGCATAACATATAGATCTTCTTCGTCTTCATTTTCTGTATCTGAGTCACTGTGCTCTCCCCCTTTCGTCCAGTTTTCTACAACCGGACACGGAACCGATCTGACGACCACATTTGGACTTATTATCTCCCCCTCACAGCGAACACCAGCTGTGTTAGGTGTGTCACCAAATGCTGAACCGTCATCCGAACTATAGTATGGTTCGAATTTTCTGAAAGTAACGTCCATGCTTACAAACATCTTCCGCTCGATTGGACTCCAACAGGCATAACCCTTCTGAGTCGCCGTGTACCCGACGAAGACACATTTAACTGCCCGATGATCCAATTTGCCAACGCCTGGCCTATTATCTTGGACAAAGCACACACATCCAAAGACTTTTGGTGGAACAGTATATGTAGTTGCCCCTGTAAGCATTTCCAACGGTGTCTTCCAGTCCAATACCTGAGATGGCATTCGGTTGATGAGATAACATGCCGTTAATATAGCCTGCCCCCACAAGTGTTTCGGGACATTCATAGCTAGCATCATCGTCCGTGCGACTTCCAGTAGGTGTCTGTTTTTCCGTTCCGCCACACCATTTTGGGCCGGAGTATAAGCACATGAAGTTTGATGAAGTATTCCATGAGTGGAAAAATACTCAGCAACCCGCTTATTAGTATACTCCGTCCCGTTGTCTGACCGAAAACACTTAATTTTAGCGCCATATTGTGTTTCCACCCGTCAATGAAAGTCTTGAAAGGCCTCAAGGACGTCACTTTTATTCTTCATAAGATAGACCCATGTCACGCGGGTATAACAGTCAATAAAGGTGACGAACCACCGAAAGCCGTTAATGCCAGTCGTAGGACAAGGGCCCCATACGTCTGAATGTATCATGTCAAAAGCAGCTGAACTCCTATTCCCCGTGCTCACATACGTACTCCTAGTATGTTTTCCCAACTCACAGGCATTACAAAATAACTTCTCTTTATTAGCCCTTTGATATAAGGACGGATACATGCGACTAAGAACTTTAAAAGAAGAATGTCCGACACGCTGGTGGTGGAGTAGCAAGTCGGCTTCAACACTGCGACAGGAAGCTTCTGGTGGTGCATCTGCGACCAAGGATGCCAATGCGTTGTCCAGTCCAGTCCTGTCTAAATACCACAGCCCCTTATGCCATGTGCCAATCCCAAGTCGTCGTCCTGTCCCTTTCTCCTGAAAAGTCACCTGAGGAATATCAAAGGAAACAGTACAGTTAAGATCAAGTATAATGGCACTAATGGATAGGAGATTGACAGGAAAAGACGGAGCATGTAGGACATTGGTTAGAGTGATGGAAGGGGTGCATGCGACAGTGTCTTTACCCATTACAGGGTTGGATGTACCATCAGCAGTCTGAATACTTTCTGGCAAGGGGAGGTGAGTATATTCCTGAAACGCACCACGGGACCCAGTGACATGGCGAGATGCCCCAGAGTCCATAATCCATCCAGGCTGATGGATAGATGCCAGAGCACGTGCAGAATCATCGGTGCTGGTTTGGGCAAAGCAAGTGATGTGATCTCCTGAGGTTGAAGATGTCCCAGGACTGTCGGCCGAACCCAGCTTTGTGCCTCTCAACTTCTCAAGGAACTCCCGCTCAAGCGGGGTTATTTCAGCCAGTTGATTCTCTCCCCCTTCCTCCGCCAGATTTGCTTTGTGTCCACTCCTTCTACCAGCATATCCTCCTCTACCACCACGTCGGCCTCCACGACCTCGTCCTCGATCAGTAGACTGATTGCGCAAGGGTTTTGGACAAAATCGGATGTAATGTCCGGAGTCACCACAATTGTGGCAAACACCACCCATAAATTGAGGTTGATTGAAGGCAGCAAGGGCAGACTTTTCAACCGCGGCTTGCTCCCCCTGGTAGGAGCCCTTGTTGGGCATCAGCTTCAGTCGAGCTTCTTCCTGTGTCATAACAGCTATAGCTTCTTCCAAGGTCGGAAGCGTGGATTGGGATAGGAGGATATTCCGTCTCTGCTCAAATACAGGGTGTAGGCCCTTCAGAAATTTCATCATACGCTGTCGGGAAATATAAGCTAGGAACGTCTGAAAGTACTTCGCGAATGCCGGTTCGACTTGTGCATCTTCCATCCCAAGAGGATCATAATGATCCAGATCAGACCAGAACTTCTTCAACAGGGCCGCGTACTCAGAGATGGTACGGTCGTCTTGGGCCACCCTATCGAGTTCATCTTGCAGTTGAAAGACTCGCATAGGGTTGCCCGAGCCGAAGTACATATCTTTTAGAGTCCGCCATATATCAGCGGCAGCCTCCATGGCCTCGACATTGCCCGACACCTGGTCGGTTAAAGAGACAGTCAACCACCCAGCCACAACGTTGTTGACAATCTCCCAAACAGCATACTCCTTGGTGGAGTGATCGGCTGGCGCCGTGGCCTGGCCAGTGACATAGCCAACCAAGCCACGTCCCTTCAGTGTCCGCATCGCCTGTCGCGACCACTTTAAGTAGTTGGATGTTCCTTCCAACTTCGTCTCCAGCTTCTCCAATTTCCCCATTTTGTAAGGGGACGGATCCACATCAGTATGGATCACACGTGGGGTGACCTCGGTTAATCTTTTTGATAAGATATCATCAACCAAGGCCTTCATCTCTTCGGCCGTCAGTTTGCCACTGATCGAATCCATGGCTCCTTCAACTGTGAACCCTTATTCGTCGTCTACGTCGGCTTCTTTGACGTCGGAGTCGGCAACTTCCCCAACTTCGTCGGCTTCTTCGTCTTCGTCGGCTACAGCAACGTCTCCAACTTCGTCGTCTCCTTCGGCTTCGGCGTCTTCTTCGACGTCACAGACTTTACGAATGCGCTACTAACTTGGCCAGCACCGGCGCGCGCATGTAAAGGGAACACGTCAGGACACCAGAGAAGACATGATCAGTCTCTGTATAGATCCCGATGTGAAGGAGGAATAACAACATAAACATGTGTTAGTTCCAAACGGCGCAATCTAGGAACAGAGTCGGTGCAAATAAAGAATTTGACAGCTCGACTTGTCTTCGAAATACGCCTTTTTTTTTTTTGACGGCTAGGGTTAGGGTTAGGGTTTGGATGGGGCTGCTAGGGCTAGGGCTAGGGTTTCCATAAGAGAGGCAGAGGGAGGAGGGGGGGTGCGGCTGGGAGGGTGCTAGAGTGGGGCGGGATGGGGCGCTGGGGTGCTGGAGGTCGGCGTGGGAGTCGGCGGGGTGCTGGAGTCGGCGGGAGGGTACTGGAGGCGGCTGCGTCGGGGGGAAGGGGGGCGGGGGGGGGGGGGGGGGTCGGCGTTGGAGTCGGCGGGGTGCTGGAGGCGGCGGGGTGCTGGAGTCGGGGTGCTGGAGCCGGGGGGTGCTGGAGTTGGGGGAAAGGGGGGCGGGGGGGGGGGTCGGCGTTGGGGCGGCGAGGGTAGGGGTGGACTGCTGCGGGTGGTGGAGGCGGCAAGGGTGGTGGAGCGGCGAGAGAGGGGGTGGTAGACGGCGGGGGGGTCGGCTAGGGAAGGGGGGAAATTTTTTTTTTTTTTTTTGTGGAGAGAGAGAGAGTTATGGCTCTGATACCATGTAGAAAATAATGGTTGGATTAATTTTATTGATGGACTACTTCACTACTTATAGGGAGTCTAGCTCCTCTACATACTACATATTCCGATGTGGGACTAAAAGTCCCTTATTGATTCTCAACAAGGGCAAAGAGAAAGACAAGAATATTAGGAGCTCAAGGGAAGGACGTGGAAGAGGCAGTGGGAGGAATTCAAGGAACAAGTGGCTAGGAGGAAGAAGATTGTATCCTGTAGATAAGGCTGCAATCGAGCTGAGTCAAGCATCGCATGTTCAAGCTAGAGTTGGCTTTGCTTGGTGCAGCTTTCAAATTGTTCGAGCTCGATTCCCGGACTTTATGGACCATTGTCATTTAAGGTGTATCCACGATAAGTATGAAAGAGACTTTGACTATCTTTATTGTAGTAGCGTTCACATAAGCATTTTAGTTCCGAGCCGAGGTGGGACTAAAAGTTATACTCTCTCGTAAATTTCTTAACAGTTCAACATCCAAATCAAGAACATTAGAGAATTATAGATGGATTGACTCGTGTCAACTCGAATCATAGTCAAGTCAAAGAACTATCTTCACGAGTCAATCTTGTTCACGAACTCATGAGCCAAACATCCTATGTTCAAAAACTCAGCTTGTTAAGGTAATCGAGCTCATTTTCATGTTCAAGCTCTGTTTTGTTAACATAACATAGTTTGCGAGTTGCTCTGTTTATTTGCAGCCCCTACTTGTGAAAACTTTTAAGTAAATTTCGTACATTTGAATTAATTTTTCTACCTTGTAGGAATTGGGTTGTAAAGTTCATTTCAATTTGATTTCTTTTTAAACTAAGGGGTCGTTTGGTTCAACGTAATGTAATTGTAATCGTAATAGTAATAACTATTACGTTGTAGTTCTAGTTCGAATATTTGGTTGGACAATTATTTTTAGATGTAATGTAATCGCGATTACAAACTTGAATACATTATATCAACTCTTATTCAAATCAATTACATCATCAAACCAATGTAATCCTAATTACATTACATCCTCAAATATTTAGGCAAATGTTAAAGGACATCCCCTCTTTACTAAGGACAACCCTTCTACTAAGGACAACCTTGACTTACTATTATTTTTTAGTAAGAGCAAGCTAAATTGAACAAGTTTACTAAGGGCCACCAAGAGGGGAAAAAAAAAGAAAACAATAAACAATAAGAAAAAAAGAAAACAAAAATCTCAAAAACCCAAAAACCCTCCCCTTTCCCTCCCGTTGGTCCTGAAAACCCCCCTCACCTCTCTCTCTCCGCTCGTTCCCCCCTACAGTGCTATCTTTGTCTGCTGCAGGACTAAAGTAGATCACCTGTCTAACGGATAATGCATAAAATGATCAACAATTGTAAGATGGAGGACTGCAATTGGAGGACTGCAGCCAAGCGCTGAAATCCTGCCTTCACTTTGGACTGCAGGCAAGTCCTGCAGTCACTGTAGGTTGGAAGTTTTAAACAAAAAAGAGAGCTTCTGTCAATCGAGGACTGCAGGCAAGCGCTGCAGTCCTGTCTTCACTTTGGACTGCAGGCAAGCCCTACAGTCCTATCTTTGTACAGGCGTACGAAATCTCGAAAATTGACATTTCGTGTACTTACCGAGGATGGTTCACACGTAATCGTTGGTTCTTGGAGATCAATAATGGGATTGGATGACCGAATCTCTTCTTCAAAAATATTTTGGTCCATAATTCTAAACAAAGCTTGAGTGTCAACAAAATAACCTAATTAAAAAATACAAAAAAAAAAGAGAATCACCGAAGATAGAGAACACCAATAGAGGTGAGGATAACAACAATGGAGGTGGGGACAATAATGGAGATGAAGATTGAGAAAATTGGTTTGGAAATTGAGAAAAGAGGAAGAAGACAAAAGAAGAAGAAAGACAAACTTGTAATTTTTGTTACATTCTACCTTGGTGGTCCTTAGTCTTTTCAAAATGGCAAACTTGTAATTTTTTTTAAAATTTTAAGTTGGTGGTCCTTAGTAAAAGGCAAATGTTAAAGGCCACCCCCTTTTTACTAAGGGCCACCAACTTGAAACTTTAAAAAAAATTACAAATTTGCCATTTTGAAAACACTAAGGGCCACCAAGTTAGAATATAACAGTGACTGCAGGGCTTGCCTGCAGTCCAAAGTGAAGACAGGACTGCAGTGCTTGCCTGCAGTCCTCGATTGACAGAAGCTTTTCTCTATTTTTTTAAAACTTCCAACCTACAGTGATTGCAGGGCTTGCCTGCAGTCCAAAGTGAAGACAGGACTGCAGTGCTTGTCTGCAGTCCTCGATTGACAGAAGCTTTTCTCCAAAAAATTTAAAACTTATAATGACTGCAGGACTTGCCTGCAGTCCAAAGTGAAGACAAGACTGCAGTGCTTGCCTGCAGTCCTCGATTGACAGAAGCGGAGAGAGGGAGGTGAGGGGGAGGGGAGGGGTACAAACGTGGGGCAGGACTTGCTTGCAGTCCAAAGTGAAGACAAGACTGCAGTGCTTGCCTGCAGTCCTCGATTGACAGAAACGGGGAGAGGGAGGTGAGGGGGAGGGGGGGGGTACGAACGGGGGGGGGGGGGGGGGGGGAGGGCGGGGGGACGAGCGGAGAGAGAGGTGAAGGGGGTTTTGGGGGGAACGAACGGGAGGGAAGGGGGAGGATTTTTGGGTGGCCCTTAGTAAACTTGTTCAATTTAGATTGCTCTTAGTAAAAATAATACTAAGTCATGGTTGCCCTTAGTAGGATGGTTGTCCTTAGTAAAGAGGGAGTGGTCTTTAACATTTGCCAATGTTTAAATTACCAATTTATCCCCACACAAATATCCCACATATTCTCATATCCCCCGATCCCACCAACCCCGATATCCCCAATAGAGATGAGTTCGAGTAGGTCGACGATATGCAGCGGAGTGACAAGCCTGATCTCGGTGAGGTCGACGACGTGCAGCGAAGTGGAAAGCCTGATCTTTTCCCTCCACCTGTGCATGAGGAAGAAGAGGGAGGCAAGGAACAAGAGGAAGGAGAAGAAGATGTTGGTGTGGTAGATCGGAAGGGGGAGCACGTCCGAAGCATGGACTTCTTCTCCTTTTTCTCCGACGAAGATTTGGCAAGGAAAGTTGGTTCTCCGGCGGACCTCCATTGCTGGTTGGTTGGTGGAGAAGAGGAGGCGGAGGACCACACCGCACTTTCTTTCCCTTCCTATTCTTCCTCTTCCTTTGTTTTTTTTTCCTTCTACTTTAATTTAATAGATAGAGGGGAATGAAGGGTGGGGAGATTGATAAGGGGAAGTTGGGATGTGGTCATCAGACACGACCTTTGGCTTCTTCAATGGTGCAACACAGGTATTTTTAATGGGCGATGTTTGATTATCCTCCACTTGGACATGTGGTCCATATGTTGGATTTTTAATGGGTATGTTTGGATCCTGATACATGCTGTGGAATCGTAGGGATCTCCTATATAAATATCAGGAAATTTCTAAAAAAGATAACGAAAGATGGTAAAATAATAGATAAGATAATAAGTTTGCAAATATTTGAAAAGGATAACATGTCGTCAATGTTTCTGGCGACAGTAGCATTGGCAACATGACTGCATTATTTTTTTTTATTCGCCACTTTTAGTGACGGCTATGTCTCCAAGCGTACTGGCGACATTTGGGGGCGCATTTGTTGCTATGTCGCCAAATATACTGTCGAGTTGGAGGCATTTGTTGCTAGGGAGTTGGGGGCATTTGTTGCTATGTCGCCAAACGTATTGGCGATGCCATTGTAGTGCAAAAAAATATTGGATGCTCTTATATGTGTTATATGTGAATTAGCTTCTTCGACTAACACTTCTTAATTAAAGCCATGTCCAAAATCAACCTTAGCATAAATACCTTTCCATAACAGATTACTTAGAATCTAATTTGGCACTCCACTTTGACCAAGACTACCAACTTTAACCTCTTATTACTTAATTAACCTCTTCTAAATTAATTAGAATTTAGATTATATTTCTAACATCTTCTATTTGAAATTTTGGTAAAAAAACATATGTTGCAAGGTCCCCAAACATATTGGCGACATATTTATTCTCCCTTTGCCATTATCTAAAAAAAGAAATTATTCATTTCGTCAAATGCATTGGCGACCGACACGAGAGCATGTACTCATGTCGCCAATACTTTTGGCGACACAATACCTTTTTTTCAAAATATTCCAAACTTATTACCTTATCTATTATTTTACTATCTTTCATTTATCTTTTTAGAAATTTTCTGTATAAATATCAAGGGTATATTTGTCAAAACAATACAAATAATAATATTTATTCAATTCATGTTAAACCAAACACTTGAATGTAATTGGCTACATTGCATGGTTTAATTATATGTTCCAACAAAACATACTAATGTAATTGTAATTCTATTACATTACAAACTCAATTATATTACAAATCCAAGTCCATTACGATTACATTACAGTAAACCAAACACAACCTAAATGACTATTGGCATTCCCAATTATGAGTGGGCTACTCAAGTAGTTTACTAACTGATGACAGGTTGTTACTATAGGGACCTAACTCCCAAAATATAATGTCTGGGTTTTTTGCAGAGGATTCCACTCACTTTATCCTATATCAAATTGATGGCATTTTTGAACATCCTGTTGCAAAATTTGGCACACGCACAAACACACACACACACACACACATTTGTCCCTATATTGCAAAGTATAAATTATGGAATGAGATGAATGTAACAATTACCAGAGCTCATATAAGTTGCGATTAAACCTATGTAAAATTTATTGGATTATCTATTCATTTCTAATGAATTCAGGTATCTCACAGTTCTCTTTATAGCTATTCCTTTTAATTTGATTCTTATCCTCTAACAGCGGAAATTATTCATTTCTATGGTCTTCTGAGACGTGAGAATTACAGTAATTGCTATAGTACTTGTCTTCTCCATTTGAAATTTTATATCCCTATATAATATTCTCAACAAACAGTTATCTTTCCACATACCACATGAGTCCATTTTTGTTCACCCACCAAAATTTGGGTGATGTTCACCATTTCACTTAATGGTTGTCACGTGTCAATCTAAACCACTTTTTTTTTATTATTGCGACCTGAGAGGAATTAAATTTTTAAAAAAAAGGTTTTAGGTTGACACGTGGCAACCATCAGGTGAACATCACCCAAGTTTTGGTGGGTGAACAAAAATGAACTCTTTCCACATGTAGTTCATGTAATAAATATAGAGAAGTTATCTTTTCACATCATTCTCATATTTTAAGTTTTGTCTGAACCAGGAAGAGCAAGAGGCAGCTTTGAAGCAACTTAGGAAGGCCCTGGTTTTCAAAGCAAACCCTGTCCCAAGCTTTTACCAAGAGGGCCTTCCTCCGAAGATTGAACTTAAAAAGGTACTTTACTTAAATTGATTATTATCCAACATAAAAGAATATAAATGTTCATGCTAAATGCAGCTAGCTATTAGCATGTACATGATATGAACATTGCCATGCAACAACTTAAATAAGAATTTTTTTGCCTAGAGATGCCTTTAAGCAAAGCGATAATTGGTCTAACTGCCTGGAAATTGCCCATACGAGTATGATGGATCTAATTTAGTGTGCATGTTCTAGTATTATAAGCTTTGCATTGTAAAGCAAGATCACTTTAAGAGAGAGAATCTCACAAGTTATGTGAGCAGTTGGGCACATGAAGCTTGTGAATGGTGTTTTGTGAAGTTTGTAAGAATGGAGGATAAATTGCTCCCAAGAATCCAAACTAGTCCGCTAACTCAGTTTATTTAAGTATAGAATATCTACCTCGATTTCATGGTAAAATGGAATGAACAAAACCATGGCCCCAACAATAGAGTGCAAAATGTGTGCAGGTTATATTGGGAAAAGGAACATAGTAACTCGATATTAGTTAGCAAACATTTCTTTGAAAAAGAATAATTAGCAAAAAGCTGGTAATAGCTACATTACATTTAAACAAAGTCTTCTGCTAATAAATAACTTGCCGCATCAATCAACTAGTGAACATCTAAATGTTGTTCAGGCACCGATATTATAATCAATCAAGAACCCATGAATCGCATTCTTAACTTCTTTAACTGTTTGATGAAGTAGTGTGATGTATTTGATCGCTCACTTGCACGCACGTCCAGCACATGGCCCCGCACACACATAGTACAGAACCCTAAACTGCATTAAACTGGTAAACATAAAGTTCTTTGTTCCTTCCGCATGTGTGGCTGCTGAGTAGGATCATACATGTTGCCCTTATGGACATTATTCAGACACTCACTGTTCCTCTTCTTCCTTTCTTTGGGTAAAGCCACCTCCAACTCGTGCAAAGTCTCCCAAGCTTAGTCGAAGGAAGAGCTGTGGCGATGCAAATCTGGGGGATAACAATAGCGGAATATGTAATCGGTTGACTCGACACAGTCTTGGTAGTAGTGGTGAGGCTGCCAGCAAACTACATAGTGGCTCAAAGAATGGATATACAACTGCAAGAGTGAAAGACAACCAAATCTGCGAAGGAAAGTCCTAACCGCTCTCACTTTAATGAGAAGGGAGCAACGCAAGACAACTAATTCTTTTTCTTTCATCCATCTTACTTGACAGAACTGGCAATTTACCCTTCTCCCTGCAAACTTGTGTTTGGTTCCGAGAGACGTTTTTCTCCTTCGCAAGAACTTGTGACCAAGATGCTATGTATAAAAATGTGTATAAGTTGGATAAGAACCAATCAACAGTTGTGTGAAGCCTGCGACAGCGACCATTTTCCTGTTGATATCTGGCTCCGATTGCATGTTTCTATGAATGTCAAAATTTTGTATTTTGTTCATTGTGCATCTGTATTTTCTATTTTCCTTTTATATAGTTTATGCACAAGTAGCTGAATGTGACAGCTACTGCATTTGCTGATGGGATCTTCAATTCACGGATTAGATATTGAGGCTTGTTCTCACAGGGAAATAATACATTTACGTTTTTTATCTTCAGGAAAAAAAAAAAAAGCTTTCTTCGATATAATTTTTATCTTTCTGTCCTCTTTACTGTAACTTGCATGGCCTTTTTCACGAGTGAAGGAAGTCCATATTTTTGACTTTAGTGTTGTTAACAAGGTTGGATTTTTATAACGGAGCTCGCCGAAGCTGCTATTTGGACCACCGTGGGGCTGACCTGTGCCGGCCTGCGGTCACGCAGCGCGTCGGCATTGGCCCTCCGGCCCGAGGTGGACCCGCGTCAGTAGGAGAGAGACTAATGGCTGGCCGCCACGCGGACACAGGCCAGTCCCGCGGACGGTCAAAATAGACTTTCCGTTTTTATAATACAAGTCCCTTGAATCCATCTTAAAAAAACCCCTTAAATCTAATCTTATTTTGTCATGTGTCACCAAATCTTGTCAGATCACACGAACGTTATTCTGAGTCCCCCACTAACAATGTTACTCATACTTGCTGCTTCAAAAGTTGCACACTTGCCTTGTACGGATCTTTGTCTATATTTTTTATTAAGGCTAAATTACAACTTGATAATCTCAACTATCTGTTTTTCAACTTGATACCCTCAAATTTTATAGGTACTAACTTGATACCCTGAAAGAAAAAAAAATAAGACCAAATTATTCTCTTCTCCCCCAAACCCTCCACCCTCCTCTCCGGCTGTGGGTGACAATGGGTGCGGGGACGCGGCGAGCGGAGAGAGAAGCGGGGGGGGGGGGGGGGGGGGGGGGGGGGGGGGAGCGCGGCGGCGCGTGACGGCACGTTGGGGTGCACGCGAGCATGAGCGCGGGCTCGGGGGCGAATTGGGGGGGGGGGGGGGGGGGTGTCGCCGGAGGAGGAGGGGGTGCGGGATGGCCGTCCAGGAAGGAGGTGGGGAAGTAGCAGTGGAGGAGAGAAGGGGGGTTAGGAATAAATTTTTTTTTTGGATATCAAATTGGAAATATAAGTTGAGATAGGGTATTAAATTATTAGCTATAAAAGTTGAGGGTATCAAGTTGAAAAACAATGATAGTTGAGGGTATCAAGTTGTAATTTAGCATTTTATTAAAAAATGTATACTTACATAACTAACTTATTTTAAAATAATATAAAATAATTTAAAATAAATTTATTTTTGAGATGGTGAAAAAATTTATTTTAAAATAATTTACATATTTTATCTCTAGTTAATTTAAACATATTTTGATATATACAATATTGGATGAGCATTTTTGGAACATTAAACCTAAAAGTTTTTGTATTATATATAAGGAGACATCCTTCTCGATCTCAGTTGGAACACAGAAGTATAGCTCTATATTCATTGATCAATTAGAAGGACTAATAGCTTCAAGTAGTTCGCTGGTTTTGCTTTTAGTGGCTCCAGCAGTCATACAAAAAGGTCCTGAATCAAGGTTACGAAAGAATTTGAACATCTACTTGGTTACCAATCAGTTTTATAGTTTATATAGTTGATCTTCTGCACCAATCATTGTGTTTTATATTTGTTACGAAAATGCATTGATAACAACAGTGCAATATATTCTTCAAGAAAACTCAAAATTGCACAGTAAGCGAACATTTATCCAAAAAATGATATACATTGATAAACTGCAAGAAAGATCCATGTATAATATAAGGTGACTTACATGTGTGCCCATAAAAATTAAGTGAATAGCTTATAGTTAGAAATAAAGAACCAATTAGGAAATACCAAAGCAATATTTTCTGAACATACAGCGCAAGATGCCTTATAGGTGGGCCAGGTGGGGACCAGATGGTCCACGTGGGGCCCTCATCTGTGTGTCCTACCTGTTAGGCAGAGAACACAACACGATTCTATACCAAACCTTGCCTCCGGATACCAAAAAATTTGTCATCCCTCAACCCCCCTGCAGCTAATCTGTAGGCCTATGTTGCACACAAAGTGATGTTTGTATCTATATTGTGTCTGTACCTACAGAAGTAACCAACTAGTTTTATACCTATATACCTATCTAAAAATGTCAGTATCATGTATCAGGATCTTTTGTAACTAGTTCTATACCTATTAAAAATGTCAATATCATGTATCATGTATCCGTATCATGTTTGTATCACGTCTGTTTTCGTGCAGCAACATAGTTGTTATGTAGGCTGATAATGCAACATCTTGTTAACATGTACAAGACAGACCACAACTTTGCAGGAAAGTGTTATTGTGAAAGAAATCCATATGCTATTTAATAGTAGTGCAAGATACAAAAGGAAGACTCTTGAAAGCAAAAAAAAGAAAAGAAAACCCTAACTAGAGAACATATCAATACTGTACACACTGTTTCCCCATTTTAACAAAATAATCTTACCACCACATGATGACCTATCATTATTAATGTAATATCTCATAGTAACCTCGCAAAATTAAGAAAAAAACAAACAAAGAAACCTACGGTTCTCACCAGCTGCTGCTGCTTGCGAAGAACTACCTCATATCGGAGCTGCACATGTGGTCCTAAAATGCCCCGTCTGGTTGCACCGGCTACAATGCACAACCCTCTTCATCCTCCCGCGGTCCTCCGCTCGGACCCTCTTCTTCCTCGGTCGCCCGGGCGGCTTAAGGGATTTAGGCGGGTTGATCACGTCCTCGGCTCTATCCCCGTCCCCTTCGCTCTGACCTCCGTTCATAGACAACTCCTTCCACATGCTCTTATCCGGAATCGGATGTATCGTCTCCAAGTAAGTCTTCCGATAGGTCGTGACGGTGAAGCAACTCTCCGTGAACCTATGGACGGTCTGCCGACAGGACAGGAGCGCCGCGACACCGTGAGCACAGGGCAATCCGTAGAGCTGCCACCCCCTGCACAGGCAGCACCTGTTCCTTATGTCGACGATGTTGGACCCTTCGTGTGGAGACACGACTTCGAATTCCGCTTCATTCGCTCGGCCCACCTGGTAACCCCTGGCCCTTTCCATGGCCTCCGAAACCCTCTGCTCCGCGGACGGCACGAGGGTCGTCGTCCACTGCATGCTCATCTCCCTCCGCTCGTTGAACCAGGTCATCAGCTGCCGCCGGATGCACTCCAACATCTGGACAATCGGGAGGCCAGAGGCTTCCAGAATCCAATTGTTCAACGACTCCGCAATGTTCGCGGTTAGGTGCCCGTACCGCGTTCCTTCAAAGTAGGCCGTCGCCCATAGCCGGGGAGGGATGCGGCGGATCCAGAATGCAGCTTCTTGTGAGATCTCCTCGATCTCCAATATCTTGGACTCGAACTCGATGACCGTGAGGGCGTGGGCTGCCTCCCAAAGAAGGTTCACAAGCATGGTATTGCTGAAATCTTTGCGGAAGCTGTCGCTCAGGTGGCGCATGCAGAATCCATGGAAGGCGGTGGGGAAATTGAAGTCCACCCCGTCGACGATGCCCTTCTGACGATCGGACAAGATTGTCAGCCTCGGCATGTTCTCCGTGTTGGCTTCCAGGAGGGTGTGAAGCTCCGACAAGAACCAAATCCAGTTCTCGTCGCTCTCTTCGTCGACGACCCCGAACGCTAGAGGAAACAAAGCACCGTCACCATCGAAACCAGTAGCGAAAAGCAGGGTTCCGAGGTATTTGCTCTTGAGGAGAGTTCGGTCGAGGCCAATCAAGGGCCGGCAGGCATTAACGAAACCGTAAATCGAAGCGTAGAAGGAGATGAAGAGACGGCGGAAGCAGTGGTCGTCAGCATTCCCATAAACGGAAGCAATACTTCCGGGGTTCGTCCTCTTTACTTGCTCGCAGTATTGGGGAAGAAGACGATAACCTTCTTCGAAAGATCCTCTAACCGTCGCCATAATCCGTTCCTTCCCTCTCCATGCCTGCTTGTAAGACAGAGTGATGCCGTGCATCCGGTGGATCTCTTCCAAGATCTCCTTGGGCTTGTAATGCGGGTTCTCACGGAGCCGTTCTTCTACCGAACTCGCGACCCATTGGACCGACGCCTGCTGGTGACCGAGATGGTTGATTCCGTTACAGGTGTGCGTCTCCTGGATGGTCCTAATGGTGAAAATGGGCACGCCCGGGAGCTTGGCGGCATGGATCCTCCACGGGCAACCCTCTGCAGCACATTTGGCGGTGAACCTGGTCTTGTCCGACTTCACCGTCTGGATCTCGAAATGGCAAGCGATGGCTGCGTCACGCAACGCCCTCCGGCAGCTCTTGACATCGGGGAACTCCTGGCCTACGGCAAGGTCGTGGCTCGGGTTCACAATCACGCGGGACTGCAACACCGAAGGGACTATGAGCTGGGTCTGCGACGACATGTCGTGGATAGCAGGCTGGAGGGCGAGGTCGTGGGGCTGGTCGATGACGGAGAGGTGGTCGAGGTCGTGGTGGGCCTCGGCGAGGGTCAACTCCTGGTTGTCGGAGAGGCTTATCTCGTGGTCCTGCACGGCAAGGGAGTCGGGGTCGGGGTCGTCGCAATTCTGGCCAAGAGCGAGCTCGTTGTTGTGGTGGTGGTGGTGGTGAGGGTGGTGGTCCATAACCATGCGTCCGGCGTCGTCGTGGGGGTGGCCAAGGCAGAGGTCGTGGGTCTGGCCAAGATCGATATCGAGACCCAGTGTGTGGCCCTGTCCGATAACCATGTCATGTCTCTGGCCGAGCGCCAAGTCGGGGTTCTGACCAAGTACTAATTCATGGTTCGCCGCCATTGAAAGGCTGTTATTCTGTAGACAACACAACAATCGCTTCAAACCCTTTGCTCAGCACAGAATGAGAGCATGAATATATAGCAAGCTAAATACTCGCTCATAAAAGCTGAACTAATCAAAATTATATTTAGCATATAAACTCAAATCAAAGTCTACATACAAACCCACGTTTACTTTTAGTGGTTTATTTACATCAAAAATTTGATTCGGATCATCCAAAGAAAAATAAAAGCTGCAATTTTTAATCGACAAAAGAGGCAAAAACTCTCAAAATAAAAAATTATACAACAAAAAAGGTGAGAACTTTCACCTAGTAATTGACATCAAAATCCATACCTCTGCAGAAAAATATGACATATTGGTTCAAGATCCCAGCTTTCTAGATGCCATTGAAAGAACAGATTTCCAATTACAAAAACCAGAAAGGAAATTAAAAGAGACTAAAAGAGGAATAAAGAGCAATCCCCAATTGCAAAGCCCAAAAAGGAATTTCAATGAGGAGAAGCAAAGAGAAATATGAAACCAAACCATACATAGGGAAGAAGAATGAAATTTTCGCACTAAAAATATGATACGTATCATCCAATGAAGAAAAGTTGCACTTATAGTTAAAGAAAGAAACTATTTCTTATTTCTATACAACAAACTAAGGATATGCATAAAAGTTCGTACCTTTGCAAAGTCTTGACTAATTGGTTCAAGCCGGAGGAGTAATCTACATCAAGATCCCAGATTTCTATATGGCAGTGAAAGAACAGAGCCCCAATTACAAAACCCAGAAGAGAATTCCAGTGATGTAGAGAGAATCGTAGAGAACATCCGAGAAGACCAAAAAAAAATTGTGGAATCCCTTCAAAACCAGCACCAGTAGTGATGGATCTCTATCAAAATCTCTGCTTTCTTGAGGGGAAAGTAAGAAGCAATCCCCAATTGCAAAACCCCCAGAAAGGAATTCCAAAGGGGAGAAGCAATCGCAGAGAAATCTGAAGCAAAACCCTAGATTGGGAAATTGAATAGGAAAAAAGGGCGGGTAAATCGAACAAGGAGAAAAAAGGGACAGAAAAATAGGAAGGGCAAAGAGAAAAAGAGAGAAAATGAAATTTGGGGGAGAAAGAAATGGAGGAATTGCAGGGGCAAAAGGGCAGGGAAGAGAGTTGGAGAAATGGGAAAGGAGGCTCTATGACTATGGCTATGGTTGGGAAAGAAACAAAGAAAGAGGGTATTTAGGTCAACACATACCAACACCCTATAACCTTCTACATTTGTATTACCATATTGCCCCTCACAGAAAACCCTAATTGCCCCCTTTCCTTTTTTTCACACGTGATGAGATCTATGCGTGCGTGTATGGTGTTAGGCCTCGTTTGGTCCCGGTTGGGAAATGAAAGTGATTTCTTTCCTATGTTTGGGTGTCCAAAGAATTGAGGAGGAAAGAAAAGTAATTTCCAATGGAAGAGAAATTAAGAGGAAAGTGATTCCATCCATCCAACGAAAGAATCACTTTCCCACATTGAAGTATTCACTTTCCTTTCCAAATTTCTTGGCATTGCCAAACATCGGAAAGAAAAATCAATAGGAATTAAAGTTTTCCAAAGGAAAGAAAATGACAAAAAATTGATTTCCTTTTCCTTCCATTCCGCGAACCAAACGAGGCCTTAGAGCTCCGTAGGCCGGGCCGGGCGGCCGATCCGAATTTTGGTGGGTCGAACCTCTTAGACACGAACTATAGCTGGTTGGGTCGGATCGGATCTATGGATGAAAATCTAAGTCCAGCTCGACATGTGACTTACAACACGGAAAGTTCAGGGCCAACCTAGGCTTATGAAGACCCAAAACGAACTTTCTAAATACGCCTACATGTATAATGTAAAAAATAATTAAAACAAATTAAAAATCGTTATAACCAAAATTTGAACTATGGAGACCTCTAGAGTGCAAAACTAATATGTTAATCACTACATCACAATTATTTTATGTTAACTATTACACCACAATTATTTTATGTTAACTATTATACCATAATTTTTTTATAACTAACATCTTATTTTTGGGACCCCTGCAAAATATAGAGCCCAGAACGGATGTACTCGATGCACTTGTTCAGGGTCGGGTCTGGATGGATTTCGGATCGAGTCAGGTCGGGTCATACTTGAGCCGGATGTCGAGTTGTATTGACGGTGGTTATAGTGGCAGTGTTGGTGACGATAGCAGCTTGCCCATCTAACCGTATGACACACTTGACACTTGACAACATATTCGTAAAAATGATCACCACAAGATCTGTCTTTTTCTTTTTTCTTTTTCAAATATTGTAAATATTTGTTGAACCTCAAAAATCTTATGTCTTCACAGATCTTTTCAATATTGGTTGTGACATCAAGTTGTTAGAATTCCTCTATTTATATCAATAATGACAATCGACCTCTGTTCACATCGTCGTATTCCTAGTTTCCTACATAAAATTCAGTTTGAAAGAAAAAAAAATATATATATATATAGTGTTTAAAAAGCTTTTAGATTTTTGGACCGTGCCGTGCCGAGGTCGAGGCTCAATTCGGGAATGGACCTGGGCTTCAAGCTGAACCTCTTTTATGGATCGAGATATGAGACGTAGCATGTCCCTATATACTGGTAGGGCCAGTCCGGACCTAGAATTATTCGGACTGGACCGACACATGGACCATTTTTCGGACCAAATTCGTGTCGGACTGGGTCAGCCCAACCCACTTGACAGTCTATATGTTGTACATGATCAAATTGTCATGCATCATAATAAATTTATTTCAATGTAGAATAAAATATTTTTAAATAAATTTATTTTCGGAAAATTTACTGTACAATAAGAAAATTATATAAAATTGGGTAAAACGATAGAAGTTTTAAAAATTATGGAAAACGATATAATCCGACAAACCGAGTGTCGGAAATTGGGCACGCCCAATTTCCGACACACGGTCTGTCGGAAATTGGACAATGTCCAATTTCCGACATACCATTTGTCGGAATTTGGGAGGGATGGTTGGGTGGGTTGGGTTGGGTGGTGGGTTGGTTTTTTTTTCTTTTGAGTTGGTTTTTTAGGGGTGTCATGTTTAATAAATAAATAGATATCCATTTTACTTCAAATTGCTTTCATAGCTCAGTTGGTTAGAGCACCTATTTTGTAAGCAGGATGTCCTGAGTTCAAATCTCAGTAAAAGCAGTATTTAAAAATATTTATTTTTTACTGGGGTTTGTTTTTAACCAACTGAATGTTTTGTACCAAGAAGTTTATTACATAAACTCTAGAAATCGTTGCATATATCATTATATTGAGGAAAAAGAACATTATCAACGTAATATAGTTCATATCCTTTCAGTTAAAAGGGGAAATATAAAATCAATTTAGACTTTAGTTTACAAAAAATTTAAAAACAAACCCTAGAAATTATTTTATAAATAAGTAAAACTGCTTTCACTGAGATTTGAACTCAGGACCTCCCGCTTACTAAACAGGTGCTCTAACCAACTGACCTATGAAAGCAATTTGAAATAAAATGGATATCTATTTATTTATTAAGCATGACACCCCTAAAAAACCAACTCAAAAGAAGAAAAAAAACCAACCCACCACCCAACCCAACCCACCCAACCATCCATCCCAAATTCCGACAAATGGTATGTCGAAAATTGGACATTGTCCAATTTCCGACAGACCGTGTGTCGGAAATTGGGCGTGCCCAATTTCCGACACTCGGTTTGTCGGATTATATCGTTTTCCATAATTTTTGAAACTTCTATCGTTTTACCCAATTTTATATAATTTTCTTATTGTACAGTAAATTTTCCGATTTATTTTTGATATGGTAAATATTTACTGTAGTCGAATATGTAATTGTTAATGGTAAACAATTATATTGATAGAAAAATATTTATATATTTTACTCCTTTAACTTGAGCATTAATATGTATACTTTTTGAAAATAAAAGTTTTACTATGAGAACCTAGATGTTTTCCTATTATATGTATAGAAAAACTTTTTGCTTCGTATATCATAAGTTTTCTCAAGTCCATAAGGTTTTTCAAAATTATTAATTTGATTAACTAAAAATTAGTACAATAGGTACCTTTTGACATAACTAGCCTAATTAACTTATTTTACTAAATGAAATTTAGTTTCTACTTAAAAATTTGCTAAATTTTGGAAATCTAATCAACTCCAGTATCAAGATGGATCTCGTCTAAATTGTCTATTTCATCAGTCGGTTTGTTAACCCAAAAAAAAAAAAACTTAGGCCACATTTGGTTCGCGAAAAGGAAATGGAATCAATTTCTTGTTTTTTTCTTTTTTTTTAATTGTAATTCATATCGGGTTTTTTTTTTCCGGTATTTGAAAATGTAAAAAAAAAATAGAAGAAAAGTGAATACTTAGACCTTATTTGGTTCACGGAATCATGGAGTTAGAAAATTTCTTTACTTTACTATGCTTTAGTGCCAAAGGAATTGAGCATGAAAGAAAAGTGATTCTCAATATAAAAAAATTAGGGAGAAAAATGGTTATATTCATCCAAACAAGAATTCACTTTCCCACCTTTAGTATTCATTTTTTCTTCCAATTTTTTTGACATTTCCAAACACCATAAAACAAAATCGATGGGAATTGTAATTTCCAAAAAGAAAGAAAAGTAATTGATTTATTTCTTCTTCTTTTTTATTTTCCGCGAACCAAACGAGGCCTTTAAGGTGAGAAAGTGAATCCTTGGGTGGAGGAAACCATTTCTCCCTACTATTCTTCCATTTGGAATCACTTTACCTTTTTTTCCTGCATTCATTTGTCATCTAAACATAAAAAAATGAATAACTTTCCTTTTTCAACTTAATGATTCTGCGAACCAAGCTAGGCCTTAGGCTCTATTATATTACCAATATGTGCAGTCTGATCAGATTACTTTACTTATGTCTCTATGCATCTCACCCAATTTCTCTACTACATCAAGCAAACTCATTATTGTTGATGGGTTATTTAGTAATAGGGTCTCACATATATATAGAAATTAGGGTTTGGTTTCGAAAATGACCAACATTAGAGTTTGGATTTCGAAATCACTATTTATATAGGCTAATGAACATCATTGTTTACGTAGGCTAATCAACAGTGATTTCGAGACCAATACTCAAACATTGGTCATTCTCGAGACCCAAACCCTAATTTCTATATATATGTCAGACTTATTACTAAATATCCCTTCTTGGATGATACCCTTTACTCACCATCCTTAATTATGAGCTGTTTGTAGGAGTGAGCGTCCAGTTTATTCAGTTTCAACCGAAACAAAATAGTCAAAAATCGAATAAATCGAACAAACCGAAGAAAAGATCCATATGGTTGTTTCTTTTTGTTGCATTACACTTTTACATCACCAACTTGTCTTGGTAATCTACATTGAATTTCAAGCACTACAGTCACACATTTCGCAAATGATAACCTTCCAACATAAAATGACCAAAGATCAAAAAATCATAATCAACATAAAAAAGTATCCTTATCAATAACAAAAAAAGGTACCCTAACTAATAGTAGAATCATTATCAAAAGCAAATAACAGAATCATGAAATCCATCGATAATAGAATCTCTATAATCCACAAACACCATTGGTAGCAAAATGGAAACTTCTAGAAACAACATTCATAAGCATGAAAAAAAAAACAAAAAAAACAAACAATCCATTGGTGTTTTGGCGTTCACTAAGGATAAATTAGAAAATCGTGATAGTTCATTCATGGTAGTTACGTGAGAGAATAAAGGTTAGGGTATTCGAGTGCTAAAAAATTAGTGTTGGAGTTGGTCCATGGATGACTCGGTCCCACAATTACACTTTTAGGACAATTCTCATATGTGTGCATTCAATATTTGAGCATTCTTATTGACTTGTACGCATATAATGTGTTAGCTCAAGTGATGGACTTTTACTAATGAGCAAGGCCCCTTGAACTCGGGAGTGGCCGTGGGCAAAGGGTGTGAAGTGGTGCTTTTATGGAACACTTTGCATTTCATTCGTTCATGTTGGGCACATGGTTGCGGGACATTGGTGCAGTGGGGGTGTTGTGCATCGAGGCTGTGAGGCTGCGTGTAGGGGTGAGCATTATTTGGTTTTGGACCGAAAACTAAATCGAATAAGAGATTCGGTTCGGTTTCGGTCTTGAAAGTACTAAAAAAATTTATTCGGTTTCGGTTCAAAATCAAAAATCGAATAAAACTTATACAATCATGTAAATACCCTCAATTATATACATATTTTTGTGAAATATCTATATTTTGAAAACATCAATTATATGTATGTGTTTTGAAGTCCAACTTTGATAATTTAACAAATAGTCCAACTGTAATAGCCGTAACCAATAATACGGTATTATTCGATTTATTTTAATTATTTATTCATCTCAAAAAAAAATCTAATTAATTATTAATGTTCTTTTTTTTTTAAAAGGTTGAATTTCTTTGCATAAATATAAATAATTACATATAAACCCCTTTTGAGAAGTTTGTAATTTTAAATTTGCATGGACACCTAGTCATGCTATGTGTCTTCATGCATGTAGAGAAGGATTTCTCTAACTTGCATTTAGGTATGGAAAAGTATTATAAGTTCCTTGTGACATTACTTTGGAGAGCTATGTACTACTTGTCTGATATCCTACGGTATGAGTTTAATTGTTCAAGTATGCTCCTTCTTGCATTCATTTATCTTATCATCTTATATTCTTAACTCTCTTGACTGAGGGCTTGCTCGTCGTATTGACGACCTAGTATTGTTCACTAGATTTGTAGACATACTTCCAAGGAACTGCTACGACAAGTTGAAAGGAAGCTGGAGAACAAGAACGAGATTTTTACATTTGAAAGCAATTATGTTGGAATCAGAATACTCTCTATATCATTATTCAGGTATACTTTTATATCATATTGGATTAATTGTTACACTGGGTAGAGTAGTTTATTTTCCTATTTATAGCTTAGAATGTCCCTTGTAGAACAGTATTGATTTTAGGCGACAATCGCGAATGTGGGTACTGGAGTATTCATATGTCGCGTAGCCTGGGGATGTTGTTACGTACTCGGTTCACCATATTCTGGGAGCGGGGCGTGACACCAACTTTGATTACAACTTTGAAATTAAACAAATGTTCGTGTAAAAACTTAATTTTTGATATAATTTAACCAAGAACTCAACTTTGGGTCTAACCCATTAGGTAATATAAATAGTCCAACCGAAATAACCAAATTGATTATTCGGTTTGGTTTTGACTAATTCGGTTCGGTTTGAAATTTTAATTTTAGAGTTTCGATTCAATTTTGACTATTTCGGTTCGATTGAAACCGAATAAACCACCCCTTACTATGTGCGATAGGTTCGTTGCACTGAAGTTTAGCTTCCTGATGGTATTTCAGTTCCGTTATGGAATGCCCACATTCATGAGTGGCTCCTCCTTTTCAACCACAATTAATATGACATTGTTCAATTTCTGTAACCGACTAAGGAGTGGTTGTTTGGTTCGCAGAATCATCGGGTTGGAAAAGGAAAGTGATTACTTTTCTATGTTTGGATATCAAATGAATTAAGAAGGAAAGAAAAGTGATTTCCAATAGAAGAGAAATTATGGAAGAAAGTGATTCTATCCATCCAAGCAAGAAATAGTATTCACTTTCCTTTCCAAATTCATTGACATTTTCAAACATCGAAAAGAAAAATCAATAAAAATTATAATTTTTCAAAGGAAAGAAAATGCCAAGAAATTGATTTCCTTTCCCTTTCATTCCGCGAACCAAACTAGGCTTAAAAGGAGAGCACCACCTCTTGGTAGACAACAAAGCGAAAAAAAAAGTAGGATAAAAAGAGAACAACTGTGAAGGAGAGAATTCAATGGAAAGAAAGATAGTCCTCCCTAGCAATCCAAGTCCAAGTAGTTCTTTAGAGCATTTACACTAGCTTCATGAAGGTAACAAGAAGTTCTTCAGAACTTGCTGGTTCTTAACAACGAAACGGCGTAGACAATCTTAAGAACGAAACGACATAGACGATCGAATCTCGTTTTGAACAACGGCAGTTCGGACCACCCCGACAAATAGTTCTGCTAATATGATTAGCAAACTTTTACAACATTTTTAGCAAACTTTACAACAATTTTACTGCTTTCTTCTTTTCAGCATATCTTACTGCTTGGCAGTTTTAATCGTTTTCATTTATATTACGCAAGTTCTACTTGCTCTTGGATAATCCTTTTGAGGTTTAAGTCTTCGTAAACTTGTACGAGAAAATCAACAACAAATAATTCGTGCTACTTAGTTGCCAAGAGTTGATTGTTTAAAGCATTTAAGTGCAAATTAGCCATGAAAGCTTTCTACAACCACAATTTTTATTTTTGGAGCATCCAATCAAGTCTATATAATCTGTTGGTAATATACACAAATACAACACATGAGCCATTGAGCTCAGCCTTTTACTCTTATACAGCAATAGCAACTATTCTTGACCTAAAGAAACTCAACCATCAAACAAGAAAGAACAATAATGTGGAAAACCAAACTACAATCCCTGAAACCAAACTGAACTCTAACCCTAATACTAAGAAGAAGAAGAGCACTCAGAACATCATATGTTTGGGAGTCAACTGGGTGTGTTATGCTACTGTACAAGTCAGAGCATCAGATCATATACTTCTGTACATCACTTTTTGGTCCTTGAACACTTCAAAGGACTAGACCGCGACTTGTTGATCCAGCTATGGAGCACCATAGAACAGAAGCCGAAGTCTGAGTAGGATCCAAGATACCGTATCTGATTAAATGGCGAAACTCAGTCAGTTCTCAACAGTGCTGATACAAGTGTACGAGAAAACAGCAATCATAGACTCGATTACATATTTATACTGGAGGTAAACGAAAAGACTCCAGCACCACAACCAAATCGAGGGAACACTTCATAGATGGTGAGCTAAAATTATAGACGAACATTTATATGTCTGATCTGAAGATTCATAATCTGACCATAATTGAGGGTTTCGAATTCGATATCTGGTGTGCGCCAGTGTATGTAATATTTATACATGTGTCCACTGTCATGTATCCACAATGTTGTATCCTATTATGCAAAGGTTGGAGTGTTCCAATTGTGTTGCATTGTCCCACGAATCTATGATGGTTCAACACAGACCAATACATCTACAACGTTGATAATTGCCAAGTAGCAAGCAACCCCCCATTACCAGTAGGGTGCAATGCTTGAATCAAAATGAAAATGTTGCTTATTATCTAAAGAGGAGACATCCAGCTACATTCAAATGTAGGACCAAACCAAGGTTCGTAGCATTGGTATCAGAACTGGTTTAAGACCCTTCCTACGAGTACTGGTATTGACATTTTTGGCAATTTCGACTGTTTCACATCGGAATTCCGGAGTTCTAGGCTTCAGTAAACCAAAAACAAATAAAAATTTACGTTTAAATGTTAGAAAAATATTTGATACCTTAGGCCTAATCCTATGTGTTATTTATCGTTTTTTGTTAGTTCTGAATGAAATAATATTTAACATTGTTGGATTATATATATGTTACTTGCTTTTAAAAAAGAACCCCACAATAGATAATTCTAATGAAATAATATTAAGATGTATGAACGTTGTGAATTTATAATGTACAAATCTCACAAATGGTAATGGTTATGTGTTGATAAGGAATTCTATCGACATTGTAGCATGTTGATCTTACGCACGATAGAATCATACAACTAACTTGACATTATCTTTGCCATACTTCTCTTTTTTAAATTCTTTCTTTGCTAATTTGACCAAGAACCACAATTTCGGTATCAGCCAATACCTGTAGGGTGAGAATCCAATCAGACATGCCAAAAATGATACTGCCGATACGTATTGGTATTGGCCGATAGTGTGAACCATATGAACAAACATGAGCTATGTGAAGTCATTTTCTTTCAGCTAATACAACGTATTAGATTGAATTTGTGAATCAAGCCTACTTTTTAAACCTTAAAAAGTCTATGTCATAATTAGAATTCATATGGGCTCAAGTCTTTATCAAAATTAGAATTCATTTGGGTTCTTCTGCAGATTCACTATAGTTATTTAAGCATTTATAATAATAACAAATAACTAGTAGTAATTCTGCACAGTTTTGGGTTTCATGGTATTGTTAAAAGGAAAGAGTGTGAATTTAGTGTTTCCATTTTATGTTGGTCTGGTTTTGAGTATAAAATTAAGTTTCCAGTTTGATTTAGGTTTGGTACTCCTTTTCGGTTTTAAAATTTTAATGCAGTTATAAATCTGGTCAAATTCCGGTGTCTTTGGACTCTAAATCCATGGTTGTTCGGATATGGTCTACTCTAGCATCAGTGCTGATTCGTTTTAGCCAAAATTCAGATCATCATACCTGGATTCCCTTATTTGGTCCCATATTAGATCTACTCTAATATCACCTGCAGGTTTATTTGAATCAGTTGGTACTATCAGAACTATGATTAAAACCCTCATCATGATTTGAAGGCCATTCTTACAGAACTGGAAATGCAGAAAGCAAGTGAAGAACAAGGGGCTAACGCATCATGCTAATGTATCTCTGCTTTGTCAGGAATAGATGAAGGAAGAATTTAAGTCAAAACTTTCAAAAGATAGATGCAAACCTTCCAAGACTGTGACAGTCGAGTGAAAGTTCAATATAAGTAAGTTATCCACATGTATGTACTTTCATGGCTTTTTCTTCTATGAGGAAGGAAAAGTTAAGGAAACAACTATTCAATGACCCCTTCCACGATCTTGTGACATTCTAATGTGCATTAAGGGCAACTTGACTGTTTTCTTTGCTCGAATCATCTTGTTCCATCATACTTTCTGAAAGAATGGCATTCAATTTGAACCCCACCTGTGTTATTGATGGAAACAAATTCGAACTTGTGCAACATGCTAGTTCCCAATGTGGAGCTTGCAACAGGAATTTGTGTTGGCTGGGACTCACTGAAAGGGACCAGCTAAAAATTCCTGAACTAAAGACAATTGTTAGATGATCATACCTAAATGGAAGAGAGGATCTATCGAAGTAAGATCTGTTTTAGAACTGTATAAACACTACACATTTTAATGACAATGGATTGGACAATAAGTTTTCTAACCTAAGTTGATGCCAGACTCGGAGATGGTAACTTGGATAGAACCATCTTCGTTTTCTCCAAACTTGTCCTTAACTCTAGAGGATAGTATCACCACTTCCAACCATGGAGCACTTGGGACAGACAAATTAACTGCTTGAGAAGATCAATAGTTTATGCTCACCCGAAACCGAACCGAATAATGCTCACCCCTAGTTTGCAACACATTTAGAAGACTCCTCGAGTACCAATTATATTTTTGTACTTGGGACAGACAAATTAACTGCTTGAGAAGACTCCTCGGGTACCGATTATATTTTCGTACTTTCAAAACCGAAACCGAACATAATTTTTTTTAAACCGAACAGAATCTCTTATTCGGTTCGGTTAGGTTCGGTTTTCGGTCTAAAACCGAATAATGCTCACCCCTAGTTTGCAACACATTTAGAGCATTTTTATGGATCTGACACATTAATCTAAAACATATTTTCTTTGTATACCCTTCAATATTTCGAGTATAATACCCTTTTCTTTTGTGGATAATACATTTTATTAAGCTCTAAACGGCCAAATGTAGACATTATTATGTTTCAAATCTCCTTGATATTTAATCTATTGGCATTTGTAAAGTAGACCCAGAATTAATCGTCAGATGATTACACCCATCAAAGGCCACAGCAGAGACTTCATATACTTTGTTTTTCAAGTTACTACAGCACATCAACTAAAAATCACAGGTTGCATGAAGATTGACTGACAATAAGAATCATGAAGACTGGATATTTGACATTTGACACTTTCTGCTCTGGTTCAGATTGCTATATAGGTATTTTAACCAAATAACTCTAGGACAGTGATGTGCAGAAATAATTTGTATTGCAGTCAAATTGCTTGTAAAAGATTACCTCTGATATGGGAACAGGAAGACTCATGCTACACTATGCTCTCTTCGTGCCATACAAATTCTTCGTAATTCTCGTAGGTCAGAAGCCATCTCCTGAACAAATTGTATGCCACTGTCCCCATTTTTAAGAGAGTTTATAGTGTGTTCAAGAAATTTAAGATCTCCTTCGAGTGCTTCCAACCTTTCATTTAGATGTGAAACTTCAAGCTGAAGAGCAGCGAAGTTGCTCTCTTTAACATCAGTTCGTGAAGCCATGCTGCCATTGTTAGAGGCAGAAGATATGAAAGTTTCCTTATAGTAGCTTTTAATAGTTCCTGGTGATGACAAACTAGAGCTTGTTTTAGCATTAGAATCCTCCCTAGATAGAGAAGAGTCCTTCGACAACACCCCACCAGCCATATGATTATGTTCCTGAGGCAGAATACTCCACTGAGTTTGCTCCAAATAAATACTCCTAGTTCCCACATCAGAATACTGACCATTTGTCTGCTGATTAATTTTGTCACTATCATCTTCGCATGGTTTATTGAGATGCACATATTTTTCCATATCAAATCTGGAGAAGAGATGCAACTTCTCCTCCAACATCTTCAAGCAATCCAAGATATAAGCCTTCTCATCTTCAAATCCCAACAAAGGATCATCCAAATTAGCTGATTCAGCCTGCTCAAACTTGCTAGAAAACCTGAACCTGAATTTATTATCAAGTGCCGCAGTATGGTTATTTTCTACTGCCAGTGAATGGTCAAATGGTTTTCTTACATCCACATCCAATGACTTGTCACCAAACTGCTTGCTATAGCTTTCTATGTCTGCTTCAAGATCTTGTATATCCTTCTCTCTTTCAGCAAGTAGCTCATTTGACTTCTGAAGGGCCTCTTGGTCATATTCTGCTTGCTCTTCCATCATTCTCTGGTACTGCAGGGCCTCCATCTGCATGGCAGCCTTCTCCTCCTGTAATCTAGTAATCATGGCCATTGCTTGATTTGCTGCAATTGCAGAAGCACTTCTTTCTTCTTCCAACTCCTTATATAGAAGGGACAATGACTTCCTGTCCAACTCAAGCTGTCGCTTCAACCGATCAACTACACTTTCTCCTTCAATTTCACTAACTATACTCCCGTCCAATGACTCCAAACCAGACTCATTTCTGTCAATAGATATCCTCTTTGTGATGTTCTGCAACACGGCAGTGCTAGATGCATCAGAGAACTTGATATCATCTCCTTGACCTTGGAATCTTGGACTAGGGCTCAAATCATTCCAGGGAGATTCAAGACCACGAGCAGTAGACATTTGTGAGATTAGTATCCTTAGATCTTCGTAAACTCGAAATGAATCCCTCCCTGTAATTACTTCACTGACACTAGGAGATGCCAAGTTGCTCTTATAACCAGTCACAAGTTTGTAAGCATCATTTAGATCCATATTAGTGGGCACAGACAGACAAAGGTCGCTAGTAGTTTGGATAATCTTTAAATTTACTTCAGACGAACTCAAAGACTTGGAAGCCAGCTCACTTGAAGTTGTAGAGAAGCAAGCAACATTAGGATCTTCTGAAAGAGCTGGTGGAGAAAGATGATTTAGAGATGATGAACTTAAAAAACTGTAATGCTTACCAATCTAACAAAGGGAAAAGATAAGAACTCACATTTGGCTTCTGCAGCTTCTGAAAGAACCTTCTCGGATGTGGTTTGACAAGGTGCAGGAGGATTATTCCTCACTTCAATTTTATTCCAGTTGATTTCTTCTAGACCATGCTCAATGGCCACAGTAGATGCCATCGATGATACATCATTAGACATGCCTATATCAACTAGTTGTTTCTCTGGGATTGGAAAACCTGAGTCCAGTGTAATAGGAGCTGCATGAATCGATTTCTCAAGGGATGCATCATCTGAAAGTGTTGCTGGTAACCGATTGGGGACAACATTGTCAGGCATTGGTGGCAGACCACGATCCATAACATCTTCTTTGACATCTCCAACTTCATGACCAACAATAATCCCACCGTCATTGTTCAAAAATGGGATTTCGGACTCGGAATCAGATGTACCATTAACTTCACTGTACTCAATACGAAACTCATGGTCAATTCCACGATTTCCTGAATGATCAATTAACGTTGAACTCGGAGACTCCTCGAGTATCGTGTTCAAACCAGCTTGATGATGTGTAGGTCCTGGAAACTTTGAGAAAGAAATGACATTTCTGTCAACATAATCTTTGGTGAGCTTGTTTTGAAGCAAACTAACAGAGTCTAACTTGTTTCTGAGTGGCACAGAACAACATGAACAATTGTCTGCGACCAAATAATCAGAGTCAGGATCCTTCTTCAGTAAAGGAGTTTCTTCTACATCAACACCATGACAACTGTTTGGAAGATTAAAATCACCGATACTCTCATCGGAATCTGACCCGATCTCATCCGCCAAAGATCTATGCATGTCAGGGTTGGACTGTTTCTCCGCGGCAAACATAGTGAGGCAGCCTTCACACATTTCATGGGCATTGGCAAGCTTTTGGTGAACATGGCAATAAGACAACAGCGAGATCTCTGATTTATGGAATTCACAAATTAAATCCCTATAAAATCCTGGATTCTCGTGACCGAATATATGATCCAGCCTTGAGCACAGCAGGCATGGGGTTTGTAGCTTACAGAAACGAGCAAATTTAGTGACCAGGTAAGAAAATGCAGCATTAAGGAACAGAAGAAGCATCAATGACCATTCAAGAACAGCATATGATAGAACAGATGAGATGCGGCAGGAGTCTATATGGTTTCCAACTTTTGATGTTGAAGCCATAACCAAAAGAAACACTTAAACTTCCCGTTGTAGATGAAGAACAGCCAGGCAGGTAAATTGGATATCTCCAAAGAAGAAAGATCACCCACAAACTGTGAATTTACACACTGCAAACATCAACATGGTCAAATCAGTACAAGAAAAGTATACTTGAGAAGAAAAAAATGGACAAAAATTGACAGCTTCAAACAAAGCCGAACGTCCAATGTGGAATGAAGCATGCAGGTCGAGTGCAGCTAATAAGCATAGTCGTTTACTACTTACAACGGGTCAGAACTTTTCTTGGTTTGTCATTCAACTACACTAGATTTGCATCTACTACATTAATGTCAGTGAAAGGTGCCTTGGATGCATGCAGAATCCAGAATAGTTCCAGATAGAATGGATTTGAGGAGTTCTGTGTGTAGCGGCCAATGGTGTGGTGACACTAAAGATATTCATGCTTGCTTGGAACACATTTAATTGGAAATTTTTGGAATTAAATACTAAAGTAAGATCCATAACCAAGCATGGAAGAATCACCCACCATCCACCAAAAAGCACGAACTTTGATCAACATATGAAAACTAAAGAAATAATTGTGAATAGAAGAGATCGTTTGCTGTGTTATCAGAGAAAACTAGAAAGAAAGAAAAAAATCTGCCAGACCTCTTAAGTTTGGAAAGCACTAATAAACTGATAGTAACAGTTGCATGAACACGGAAAGAACCCAGAACGATCTAATTAAAAATTATACAAAAAATGACAGAACTAAAAAAATATAATAAGATGATATAGGGATCTCCATGACAGACATTATAACACTTTTACCAGAGAAAGAATAAGCAAATGATGAAGTAAGTAAATTTGGATTTTTTACAATAAGGATCATATCTAAGAAATTTAGTATTTAACATTCATGGAACAGAAAAGTGGAAACTGAACCTAATGTGTAAGCTTTGGTGCATGGACATGAATATGGCATGACATAATACGAACATGGCAACGCATACACAACACATATTTTGGCCAATATGTGTCGACGCGACATGAAACAGATTTTTGCAGTATCCGCGGTTCCTAGTATGTAAGACGGGGAACATTATTGTGTTCAATTAATCTCACAACTATAAACAGAAGTCAAGAGTATAAACAAGAAAAATTAGAATTCAGCAGTCAAATAATTAATAAGTTATGAATATGTAGACGTTATGAATATGCATAGTGAGACACTCGCATAACTAAATAGTTGTAAAGAGATGATCAGCTACAGCAGTAAGTGCCACTAAGCGAAATACAACCTATAGTTCTGCTATAATCATTACTCAGACCACAACAATTGCTAAAGGAAGTAATTTCCAGTTACAAAGAAGAACTCAGTAGGAATGAAATTATGTACAATTGAACATAACATGCAAGAAAGATTAACCAATTCTTAAATAATACATAGGCAATTAAGAAAATCCAGATCATAAAAACAACCAACCATCCACATAAAAGAACCAATTCTGCAAAATTCAAATCAATAAACATGTAATGAATAAGTAAACCATACTTCAATAGTAGCCCAAATGACTGTAACAAGAAGAAAGAAGACCCACTTACAATATTGATAGGTAATTAAGCAACCATGGATATGGAAGAACCAATTGTGCAAAACTCAATTGACATACATGTATGTTGGGGTTCAATATTGATAGTAAACATGTATGTTGGAGGAAACCAACATATTCCCTATTAGAGACTTACATATATTTATAAACTGTATGATTCAAATAAAAAGACTAGAATAACCTTAGAAGAAAATACCAAATCTAATATTTGGCTGATCTCTAATTTGGTGTCCAAGAAATAAATCTTCTTTGGATCCCAACCGTTCCAACCGGTTGGCCTCTATATTTCTATACTCCCTCTCAATTTGAACATGTTGACCAAAGGTAAACATGTACAACTTGCAAGTTAAAAAAACAAAATTCAAATATTACAAACTGACTTCACTTGAACGGCATAAACTGCTCTTGTCGGAAGACGGCGACAGATGACTGCTGCTTAAAATTGCTTCTGTCGGATAATGACGACTGATGAATGTTGTTGATGCTGCTCATGTTGATAAGATGGTTGTTGCTTACAATGTCTGATGACTGATGGTTAGTTGTGGCAATGACAACACCTGTGATGGACTGTGACTGAAGTCTGATAAGTTATTGCTGAGGATGCTACTTGTGGTTGCTCCCTCTATATGTCCCCCTCAAGTTGAGTATCATAGATTATCATGCTCAACTTGCAACGAACTAGAGCTAAATGAACCATCAAACTGGAGCTTTGAAGACGAAGCCCACGATCTTATGTTGAATCCATCTTGGATCAACACACACTGTGATTTCCTTCATCTGAATCCATCTTGGATCCAATCTTGTTTGGATGTCCCAAACATGGATGTCCCAAACACGTCTTCAAATTGGATATTATAGAGAGATTTTGGCCACTGCAATCAAGGGTTCTCCCCCTTATAATTGTAATGTTCCGTCCCGCTCAGTTCAATAGGATGGATCAAAATACAACAACGTTCAGGCTTGGCTATGCAAAGGCTTGCTCGAAGTCCTGCTCGGTCGAGGCAACTCATTGTTCAGGTGGATGGCTTCGATGAACTTGCCTCAGCTTCATCTTCACACTTAATAATTGGAAGTTTTCATATGCACTAAATAGGTTGGTAACAAAAGAGATGAACCCACAGCAAAGTGAATAATCACATTGTGTCAAGTGTGTGTAGAACATGGATTTGTCAAGTTGTTGTCTGAATATCTCTCAACGATATGTTTTCAAAGTTGACACTCGGTCAAGACCTCACGAATAAGTTAAGCAGAGTTATGTCACGAGTTATCGACTTAAGGTCATAGTAGGCACATTCCCACGGTCTCAATGCTAATTATAGCAGGCACGTTCCCACAGTCTCAATGCTAGTCATAGTAAGCACGTTCTCGCGGTTTCAAAGGTTTGTCATACAGAGTATGACTTGGTTGGTGGTACTGCACGAAACACGGTAAAAAGTTAAACAGGACTATCAAATAGTTGTTTCTGAATTGAGTTAGAAGAGAATGGAAACATGAAAAGTTTTCGAGACCGTAGGTCGCCGAGGTAGTCCCTAGTGAAGGAAAATTGCGGAATGGAAAGCAAGGTGGAACACATGTTTGAGTTGTATGGTCAGTGAAGTAGGCGTCATTGCATGGTCATTGTACAACTTGTGCACAAGGGCGAGGGTTCCGCGAACGGTAGTCCGGGGCCACGGGACCGATTCGTGCCAAGGAGAACGCTGGATAGCTGAGCAGGACGCGCTCCGGTCATTCGAAAAACTTTCAGCGGGCTCGTAACCGTACTGGAAAGGTCACCGTCTAAACCAAGCTATAAAGTCCATGGATAGCTAGACTTGCTAGTGACCTTTCATATAGATGAGTCGACATAATAGCCCTTGTGTATGCCTTAGATTGAATCAAGAAGTGTATGCACGATACAAATGGGTCAAGTAATGCATGCACGGTATGCATCACAATTATTTAGCCTAAGATTTGGCGTCAATAGAGTCGTGGGTTTGGACACTGTCTGTGACGTTTGGTTTTCAAAGTAGTTTGACACAAAGTTTCAAAGAATTGATTAAGTCCGTTGTATGCTGAAACGGGAAGACCGGAAGGCAAACTTGGTGTTGTTGTGTAGCACGATCACAAGAATTTGTAGCACGATCACGTTGTTGCAACACGAGTAGCCTTGTAGTACATAAGCCATGAAACTGATCCTAAGACAAGTTTAGAAAGACCACAAGTACAATAATTTGCAATCACTAAAATAATGTGTTGGTTTTGTACTGACATCCCACCAGTTTGCATGCAGGTTACAGGTACATGCTCGTTCGAGGCGGAGCTCACTTAGACGTGCTGATGCGTGGAGTTCCTTGGCGTTTCGAGGCGTGCGGCCGCGTTGAATACTTCACCTATACGGGACATAATGTATGGACATCGTCTTTTTCAAGTTGTAAGTCGAAGGACATGATAATTTGTATTGAGAGATGAGAGCGAGCTTGAGTGATTGCAATCTTTGCCTCGTGCCATTGTAATTCCGTTGCATTACCAATAAAGAAGATTTTGTTACTATACATCTTGTGTTATTCAACTTCTCTGTTCGGGACTTATGTGCGACGATCCCATCGCTAAGCTGCTTAATCAGCCATTATGGTATTCGCCTTGCACAATTTAGGCTCGTGCGGTATCACGCCCATACGAGGACAATTGATTCTACGGAATCGAGACGTAACAACAATGATGGTTGCGACCGATGGTTGGTGACAAAAGACCGCTGATGATGGTCAGGAGGAGGATAGTGATAAGACGGCGAACAAAGACATGACAATGACGATGACGATATTGTATAAGTGAAGACGGTGACACAATTGATGATATTTGCTACGTTGGAATCCACTATTCCAAGTTTAGAGATTTTGTGTTAAAAGCAGATCTTCGGGCCATGTTTGAGCATAGTTGTGAAGTAAAAACTACTCCCACAACTCTCATTTTGGAGGAGAATTTGGTAAGCCTTAACATTAAATGGACCCACAAGTTCTTTTTTTACTTACTGGAGGTGCTACGCTCCAATTTTGTTTGGTTCTCTGTAGAATATAAGTGCATCCCTCGAGCAAAGTCTGGTATTTAGAAAACTGCTGTTTTTGCCTATCAAGTCTTCAATAGATTTACCTTGTTCTAGGTCAAGTGTCTGCTCTTGTTTTGCGCCAAACAAGAGAACTGGATTATCAGATTTGCTGCGAGTTTGAGCAGTTCCATATACTTGACTGACATTAAAGTTGTTTTCTATGGAGGAGTCAAATCTCAAAGCATGAGGATATATTGAAGAATAAGTGCCCCCATATTCTGGTTGAGACTCCAGGAAGAATTCCGGCTTTATCTAAAAATAAAGACTTATCTCTGAAGAATGTGAGTAATTTCATTCTCGATGAATGCAACAAAATGCTCGAGTCCATTGACACATCGAAACCCTAACTTGCAAAACCCTAAGTTTATTCTCTGAAGTCGAAGAAACGGGAAAAGCAAGGGATAACGATGCTTACAAGAAGCTTCTTAATTACGAATATGACGAATAGAAGGCCCAGGATTCAGTGATCTAAAATTCGTTGCGCAGATTCGGTGCGGAGGAGGGGCGCCTAGCGCCTAGGCGCCGAAGAGGAATCAAGTTTTTTCTCCCTCTTCTACTCCCTTGTAACAGCTAATATAGTGTTATATCATAATGGAAAATTATCCACAATACGACTAAGTATCAAAAATTCATAATACAAATTTCAAATTTCAATGGTCTAAATCCAAATCCAATCTTAATCGTAAAATCCAAACAACATATCCACAATACAACTAAGCATAATAAAAAAAATTAAAAAAAGCTTAAAATCCGAACAACTGCACAAGCTGTCCAGGCGCCGAACAAGGCCGAACAACTGCACAAGCCTGCCGAACGGAGGATTTTCGGTTCGGCCTAGGGCTGCTTAGCGCCTAGGCGGCCGAACATATCGATTTTTATAACACTGCCATGATTCCCACTGTGGTCAAGACGAATGATGATATTTGTAGCGATGATTTGAGTTCACCTTCACAATGAAGATGACAATCTGATGAAGCGATAAAGGCAGAGGAGTACCATGACGATAAATGGTGGACGACAACGTTCTAAAGCTTCTTCTGCGACAATGGATGGCAGATGATGATGAAGATATGATTGATCTATACTTCTTTTACAACAACGACGATCAATGGACAAGACAACGTAAACGATATGAAGAAAGATGTAACCATGTAAGATGTTTATTTTTTACACATTCATCAAAGAAAACGTTTACTTTTTTTCTTCTTTGTATCTTTCACCTCCTGCCACAAGTCGGCATAGATCGATGACGGCAACTTCAATGATGAAGCAATACCTGAGGGTGCTAGTTCTACCTCTCATTCAACATCAAGGATCATAGATCTTGACGGCTCTACCTTTCCTTCAAGGTTCGCAGTATCGATATCAGACCGTTCCTATGAGTATTGGTATCGACGTTGTTGGTAGTATCGACTGTTTCGGCTCAAAGTATCATATTTTTTTGGTATCGGAAAACAAATCATTAAAATTTAAAAATATATATGTTATACATTTAGGTATAATTTTAAGTATTTTCTCTGTTGTTTCTTAGTAGTTTTGAACTAGAATAAAATAAAATGTCACTTTTGACGATTGGTTTACCTGTGATAAATAAGTTTTATTCTTTTACATGGATTTACAGACCTATTATGTTTTTATACCCTTGTTAATTGGTCTTTTTTCGTTCAATTTTCTTTGTTGAATTGATTGAAAAGAGAACTCCCCCCCCCCCCACTCCCCGTGTCGGTATCGGTATTGGTCGGTATCGGATCGGGACATGCCAAACCGTATCGGTATCGGCCGATACTGCAAACTATGCTTTCCTTCAAGGATCATAGATCCCTCTCTATACAATGTTGGGATTCATGATACAAAAGTAGGCATGGAGATGAAAGATGGTGAAACCATCATAATAATATGGAGGCAATAATTTGGAGGAAACAAAATTATTCCAATGGGGAATCATACATTTATAACATGTAGGATTATAACGAAAAGACTAAAATAGCCCTAAAAGATAATACTAAATATAACCAAATATGCTATTTGGTTGATCTCTAACTTGGTTTGTCTAAATAAGAAATCTTCCTTGGATCTCAACCGGTCAACTGGTTATACAACCAGTTTACTAGGTGGCCTCTATACTTCTACAATGTAATAAAAAAATAGACTATAGTTCAATAGTAGCTCAACTAATTAAATTGACCAGCTTTTCGCCTAATTGATAGTCAACTAAGAAACATAGGTCACAGAAACAACTAGAACAAATTTTGCAAAATTAACTAATAAAGATGCATCAAAGAAGAAACTTTATACATCAAATAGGAGTTGGTCAAAGTATCCAAGTTTCCACAAAATTGAGTGGTAATTAAGAAAACCCTGATCGTAGAAAAAAATAACAAAGAATCCACAAAAATTACCAAGTATGCAAAATCCAACCAATAAATATGTAATAGATAAGTAAAGTACACTATATCATAAGCCCAAATGATCAAAAGTAAACAAATTTTCAACAAATTGATAGGTAACTAAGAAAACCCAAATCATACTTTTTTTGCAAAATCAACCAATATATACACATCAAAGAAGCAAAATTTTACTTCAGCAGTAACCCAAATGATCAAAAGAACCAACTTTTCACCAAATTTATAGGTAATTAAGGAACCCCAGATCAAATTCACATATACCAATTTTGCAAAATCCAACCGATATAGATGCATGAAAGAAGCAAAATTGTACTTCAACAGTAGCCCAAATTATAAAACTAAGAACTTCTCAACCAAATTGTGCAAAATTCAATCAATAAACATGTATTAAAGAAGTAAAGTTTACTTCAACAGTAGCTAGACCAAATGATCAAAACAACAACTTTTCAACCGATTCATAAGTAACTAAGAAAATACACATCAAATTCACATAAAAGATGCAATTTTGAACAAATCTACCAATAAATATGCATCAAAGAAACAAAATCATACCTCAAAAAAAAGGGAAATTGTTGGTAGAGAGGAACAGTGGTCTGGACTTGGGGATTTGATGGCAAAAGAAACAAAAGCAAGAGAAAGGTGGGAGCTTTATGATTGATTTCTTAGTGGTGGAACTCAAGTTACTCAACTCTCCAGAGTTGCAGGAATTTTTAATGCCGACGACTCCGAGCTTCACGTCAATGGGACAGTCGGCTAGTTGGGACAAGGACAGAGGGAAATTCCAAAAGTCGCATCAAAAATTACTTTGACAAGTTGAAGGTCCCTTTTTTTGGTTTTTTTTAGGGGCACCTCCACGTTTACTAAGGGACAACCCAAAATTTTTTTGAAAAAATTACAAATTTGTCATTGGATTTTTTTACTAGGAGGGCAGCCCAAAAAATACTATTAAGCCAACTTGATTTTAGATTTCATCTCTCTCTTTCTTCCTCCCTCTACTACTTCTCTTCCTCCACTCTTTTTTTCTCCTCCTCATATAAACCTATAATTAATCCTAGCTAGGTGAAATTGTCCTCCAACCTAAAATTTTTGGTAGAATACAGTGTCAATCACTTCTCCCATTAATTTGTAAGTCGTCGAATTTATTTTTGTGTAATATTTTAAGTTTTAACCTAAATTTTACATATAAAAGTTGAATTTTGTGTTTAATGTAGAAAAAAATAGAAAATGGAACAACCCGGACCATCAAATGCTGGATACTCTCCTCCCACAACTTTCGAAGAACACTTTGACGCATCGGAAACTCTCGTGGTAACTACACTTGAACTTTACTTCGGGTCAAAAATTGGACTTTGACACAGAGGACTGCCACAAATGCGGCAGTCTCTCACATATATAGGACTGCCAGAGATGTGGCAGTCCTATATATGTGAAGGACTGCCACATTTGTGGCAGTCCTATAAATATGAAGGACTGTCACATTTGTGGCAGTCCTCTGTGTCCAAGAAAATATGACAAGGAAATATGAAAATTTCAATTAAGACAAGAGGATAAATGTGTGACAAACAACAGAGAATATGTAAAACATCAAAGAGAACACCTAGTAATCAAGCATGTTCCTTCCAAATCTCAACTTGTGACCAAGTACAGACTCCTCTATAAATAATAATACGCTTTATGTAGTTGTTTAGTTTTGACTTTTAACTTCTATTGTAGGACTTGCGATCTTCCGAGGTTGCGGTACATGCTCCAATTGCAATCGATGTAGGGCATTTATTTTGGACCGATCTCTCGATGGGTATTAGAGAAACATTCTTTCCGATGTGCGCACCTCCGCCGGACCACGGACATTCTAACCTATGTACTATAGGTCACATCGGTGATCACTTTGTCATACTAAAGATGATCGGTCATTCTCCGATTCCTCCACCTTCAACAGTTTGGTACAAAAGAGCACCGATCGAAGCCAGAGCTTGGACCACACCTTTCGATCATCAAATCGACCATTGTAAGAAGTTGTTGAAGTTTGAGGAGCCAAGAGACTTACCTGCAGACCACTGTGACGTCGAAATCGACTGAGTATCAATGTGTTATATGGAGGACCACTTTTGTATACTTTTTGGCATTTTGGTTATAGAGTACCACTTTTGTATACATTAAACTATGAAATATGAAGTCCAATATATGTTTCTTACTTTTATCCATGTGTTATATGTCTTTTATCTGGGTGTTATACATGTGTGTTTTGTGTGTTTTGGGTGTTATACATGTGTATCATACATGTGTGTTACTTTTATCCAGGTGTTGTCTTTTCTAGGACTGGCACACCTAGGGCAGTCCTTCACATGTGTTGGACTGCCCTGTGTGTGGCAGTCCTTGCTAAAATATTCTGTGATCTGATCACAGAACAATTCATCTAGGACTGCCACACCCAGGGCAGTCCTTCACATGTGTTGGACTGCCCTGTGTGTGGCAGTCCTTGCTAAAATGTTATGTGATTTGATCACATGACATTTCATCTAGGACTGCCACACACAGGGCAGTCCAACACATGTGAAGGACTGCCCTGGGTGTGGCAGTCCTAGATGAATTGTTCTGTGAATTAGGACTGCCACCCTCTGGCAGTCCTACATTGAATTAGGACTGCCAGGGTGCTGGCAGTCCTAATTGAAACTTGTTGTTATATAAATGGCCATTCTCCTGTGTTTTAGCACGGAGAATAGCCATTCTCCGTATAATTTAGCACGGAGAATAGTCATTACAATGTTAAAATGCAGGAGAATGACCATTCTTCGTGTAAATTAACACGGAGAATGGTCATTCTCCGTGTAAATTAATACGGAGAATGGCCATTCTCCGTGTTAGAAACACGGAGAATGACCATTCTCCGTGCTAAATTACACGGAGAATGGCCATTCTCCGTGCTAAATTACACGGAGAATGGCCATTCTCCGTGCTAAATTACACGGAGAATGACCATTCTCCGTGTAAGTTAAGACGGAGAATGGTCATTCTCCTGTATTTTAACACTGGAAAGACCATTCTTCGTGTAAATTAAGACGAAGAATGTCCATTCTCCGTGTTAAAAATACGGAGAATGCCATTCTCCGTGTTAATTTACACGGAGAATGGTCATTCTCCTGTATTTTATGGTCAGTTGAAACTTTGGAGGGCCATAACTTTTGACTGGGAGGTCGAAACGAGGTCCCGTTTGTCGCAAAAGGAGCGTATCTTCGAGGAGGCTGAAAGTAACGGTTTTACCGTTAGACGGCCTTCCGGAATTTTAGAATCGCAAAAAAAATGATGTTTGGACCCCCGTTTTAGCAGTTTTGTCGAAATTTTAGAATCGCAAACAAATATTAATTCAATGACTCACAAATAGGACTGCCATCCCCCTGGCAGTCCTACGCTTATGAAGGACTGTCAGAGTGCTGGCAGTCCTAATTAAAACTTGCTGTAATAGCAAGTTTCAATTAGGACTGCCAGCACCCTGGCAGTCCTCCTTTTGTATAGGACTGTCAGGGGGGTGGCAGTCCTAATTGAAACTCTCTGTGCCAGGGGGTGGCATATCCAATAGAAGTATTTCAACACAAGTATCCAACACATAACCAACACAAGTATTTCAACACAAGTATTCAACAATATGTTCGACACCCAAAAATATCAACATCCAAAAATATTTCAACACAAGGATCCAACAACATGTTCGACACCCAAAAATATCAACATCCAAAATACCCAACTTCAGACAATCAGACAATCATACTACATCTCGTCGAATGTGGGAGTGTTCTTGAAAGAAATTTGGTTGAGGAATTAGGATTAGAGTGGTAGAGGAGAATTTTCTAGGATTTAGGGAGAGGGAGAGAGAGCTCTTCTTCTTTTTCTTTTGGAGGAGAGAGAGAGGAAATGATGAAATGGGAAGGAAATGTGAGTTTGGGGGGTTGGGCTGCCCCCTAGTAAAATCTCCACCAAATGGGCTGCCCCCTAAGTAAGGGCTGTCCCCTAGTAAATGTGGTGGTGCCCCTAAAAAAACCTTTTTTTTTTGGCAAATGTTAAAGGCCACTTCCTTTTTACTAAGGGTCACCAACTTAAAACTTTAAATTTTTTTACAAATTTGACATTCTGAAAACAGTAAGGGCCACCCCACTTTTGTCAATTGAGGACTGCAGGGCTTGCCTGCAGTCCAAAGTGAAGACAGGACTGCAGTGCTGGCCTGGAGTCCTCAATTGACATAGTTTTTTTTATTTTTACCTACAGTGTAGTCCCAAGTGAAGAAAGGACTGTAGTGCTGGCCTGCAGTCCTTGAGCTTCTCGACCCAGGCCTCGGCCCTGTCCCGCGCTCGTCGTCACCGCTCGGCGGTGGTGGCCGTTCTCGTCGTCACCGCTCGGCGGCAGCGGCCTCGGTCCCGTCCTCGTCCCGCGCTCATAGAGGCATCGGCGGCAGCGGCCTCGGCCCCGACCCGCGCTCGTCATCACCGTCCCGCGCTCATCGTCACCGCTCCACGTGGACGAAAAGGAGAGAGAAGAAGAGTTAGGGTTTCGAGGGAAGCGGGGGTGGAGGTGGGCGGCGGTGGAGATGGGGGCTGCCGCGAGCTTGGGGTGGAGGACGCCGCAGCCGGAGGAGGCGATGAGGTGGTCTCACTGGCTCGCCGGAGCTCCTCCGCCGCCGCCTTCGTCATACGAGCTTGGGGTGGAGGACGCCGCCGCCGGCGGCAACGACCGCCGTCTCGCTGGCTCGTCGGAGCTCCTCCTCCGCCGCCTTCTTCATCGGTTCTCTCTTCCTTTCTCTACAACCGAATCCTACTGGCCTCTTTTTTGTTTTTTTTTTGTTTTTATTTTTTCTTTTCCCTTGGTTTCTCTTGGTGGCCCTTAGTAAATCACTTCACATTATGTTGCTCTTAGTAAAAATTTGAGAGGGTCATGGTTGCCCTTAGTAGGATGGTTGCCCTTAGTAAAAAGGGGGTGGCCTTTAACATTTGCCTTTTTTTTAGGCTTTTTCTGAGGGTACTACCAAATTTACTTGGAACTAGTCCAATTTTTTTTAATTAGTTACAAGTTTGCCATTCAAAAATTTTACTTGGAATTAGCCTAATTTTTCTTCAGCAAGTAGGACTGTTAACTTAGTTGCAGTTCTAGCAGTCCTAACATAAAGTAGGACTGTCAACTTAGTTGCAGTTCTAGGACTGCCAATTGGCAGTCCTAACATAAAGGAGGACTGCCAACTTAGTTGCAGTCCGTGTCGACGAAGACGCAGCGCAGCTCGGTGGCGGCGGCCCCTCCCATCCGAGGACCCCTCGCACTCGGCAGAAGCCCCACGACGACGACGACGAAGACGAAGACGAAGAGGAGGAGGAGCAGCGCGGCCGGGAGCCATCCTCCAACCATTCGGATGCCCCCCCCTTGTCGTCACCCTCCACCTCCTGCTCGACCTCCGTCGCCCTCCACCTCTCTCGTTGCTTCTGGAAACTCCCCCGCCCTCGCCCTCACCGCCTTGTCCCCGTCGTCTCTGGAAACCCTAATTCTTTGGGGGTGGGCTAGCCCTAAGTAATTTATTGGATGTCCCCAGTAAAATTTTTTACCTTCTTGGACTGCCCCTAAGTAAGGGCTAGCCTTAAGTAACTTTGGGGGTGTCCTTAGAAATTGTCTTTTTTTACTTATTTACAAATTTATCATTGGAAAAATTGTTTTTGACTAGTCCAATTTATTTCGACAGTCCTAATTTTTTACAATTTCTATAAAAACCACTTCCAACTAAGATATAAATTTTCTTATAGTACAATATTAGAAATTTTGTTATAGTACAATATTAGAAATTTTCTTAGGCCATCTACAATGGGGGTTTCTATCTCCCCTATTCATATGGTAGAAACCAACTTTAGAAAAAAAAACCTCCCAATGGAGATTTCTATCATAGATGGCATTGATGTAGGATAGAGAGTTTCTATGAGGGTTTCTATATATAGAAACTCTGATATAAACTCTCTCTCTCTCTCATACAAATTAATATTGGACCCCACAACATTAAAGTGATCCTTTCATTTGTTGCCACATAGGATAGAAATGGAAAACCATTGTAGTATAATTTTTTGTTGTGTAATTTCTATATAGAAACTCTAACAACTAGGATATAAATTTAAAATACCATACCAAGTAGATAGAAATTCAATTTTAGATATTTCCATTGGAGATGGCCTTACAGTACGATATTAAGTAGGAGATAAACTCAATTTTTAGAAATCCTCATTGGATTCACATAATCTAGAACCAAGACTTCATGGGTTCACATAATTTCATCCTTACTAAATACTTAACAATTATGAGCATATCCTTAGGCTTTCTCCAATAGAAATTTATAAATTGAGTTTCTATACTACTTGGGATTGTACTATAAATAAATTTATATTCTAGTTGGCAAAAATTTTACATAGAAATTGCACAAAAAATACTCTGCAGCGGTTCAAAATTTCTAGCAAATGTGATGCCGCCTAATATTCGCCGCCTAATATTCTGCCGCCTAATATTCTGCGTCTTAATATTAGGACGTAGAATATTATATGAAATTTTTTATAAATTATTTTAAAAGTGAGGCCGATATTAAGGTAGAAAACTTCTACCCCATGTAAAAAATTGAAATCCTCATAAAAATTAGGGATATTTAGTAATAGTGTCTCACATAATAGTTGAAATTAGAATTTGGGTTTCCAAAATATCCGATGTTAGTATTTGGGTCTTAAAATTACCATTTACTTGCCTACTTAAACAGTAATTTAAGACCCAAACACTAACATCACATTTTGGAGACCCAAATTTTAATACTAATTATTATGTGAGATCATATTACTAAATAACTTCCATCTTAATTATGTAGATGTCTCACAGTAATTCTGATAAGGCAGGGGACCCACAAGGAAATTGCATTCTCAAACAATATCAACATATCTATGAATTTCCTTCTCCATCGCCAATAGTGGAATAGAATGAGACATTTCAACAGATAATTTTGTGTCATTTTATTGTTCAAACTATTAACATGTCTTCGTCTCGATTCCTTCACAACAACTTAAAAACAAAGGATTAGAGAAAGGGATACTTCTAAAGGTTACAATTGCGTGCCAATCTGATTGGTGGATTTAAACCAAACTTGCAATAAAATATGAACGGAAAAAATATATATTAATAAACCTGACAGGTATGATTCAAAGTTTCATGCTGCCTTTTCCAGATATCGACCTAGTCCGGTTGGATTGGGTTGACTAGAGGTGAGTATTCAGTTTCAACCGAACCGAATAACCGAAAATTAAATTAGACCAAAACTGAATAAGCAAAACCCAAACCGAACCGAATTGGTCAATAACCGAACCAAACCGAATTAAATCGATTCGGTTTTCGGTTTATTCGGTTTTTGAATTTTTTTTGTATTTTTTTGTTAATATATATAATAACTAAATATATATATATATATATATATATATATATATATATATATATAAACTAAATTTTCTTATTCGGTTTTCGGTTTTGGACCGAAACCAAAACCCAAAACCGAATAAGAAAATTTAGTATTTTCAAAACCGAAACCAAACCGAATCTCTTATTCGGTTCAGTTCGATTTTCGGTTCAAAACCAAATAATGCTCACCCCTAGGGTTGACTCGTTCTATACTACAAGGAAAAGCTTCCTTGTGTGCCATACTGCCAGGGCCTAAAATAGTTGATTACAAGTCAGATTGTCAAAGCTTTAAACGGTTTGTATGGTCATGGCAACAATTTTGAAAGACTTCCAACAAAAAAAATACCAAACAAAAAACCCGAGTGAGATCAAGGACATGTCACTTCTGATAGTAATATACAAATATAGACCATACATTGTACAGATAGATGGAACTCGACTGGTACAGCAGCATTTTGAAAGAAATGAGAACACAGATGAACTCAGCTGCATCCCTCCATCTATCATCAAACAATATTCCATTATATTGCTGTCTGAAGTACGTATTCTCTGCATGTTGTTTTATATTCACCAAAATGGTGTTAAAACACCAACAATCTACCAAGAAAATAGAAGGACAATAATAGCTACAAGCTTAAAGCACCAAACACGTTCAGGTTATTCAAGACACTACTAACAAAGTAGGACTAAATTGCTGTTGATAGAAAATATTGTTGAATACCACTCCAGAATTTAAAAAGAAAAATAATACTTCGTACGAAATAACTGCCATCACAACATTCAAAGGCTAAATAAAAAGCTACAAAACTGCGCTGTCAACTTTAAGTGCCCGAGAAATTTAGTCAAAGAGACTGAAACCCATATCATCGTCACTTTCCTCCTTTGGTTCTTCCTGAAAAAGAAGGGGAAAAAAGTGATACAATCAAAAAGAGTAGATGATAATAACAGAATAAAACAAAGAGAAAGGGGAAAGTATGGTTTCCATTGGTGTAGAGGATTAACTTTCACACATACTTTGAACAATGTTTAAGTGCATACCAAACCAATATAAACATTTATACTCGATAGTATAGCTGACAACAGTAGAAAACCGTATAGAGCCACAACTATCACCAGATTCAAACCCAATTGTAGACAGACCACTACAACTTCATTATCCACAAAGCTGCAAATCTTTAAGGCCAACTATTGGCTTAACTAACAAGTTACTTAAAACTGTCCTTCTACCCGACTTGTAGACCTCTGACCAGTTTCGGTTGGAAACTATTCTACCACCGGTAATATCAGTCAACTATGAAAATTTTCAAATAGCAGGAAGAGTGGTTTAACATGTCCATTGCATTTGGTTTTACAAGAGTTTCTTGCAAAAAGTTTTACCAGAAAATCAAACTTCATTATGAACAAACACCAAAACATTTTCTTATCAACAGTCGCACGTTTGAAGTGAAAATTTGATGGCAGAAACTTGATCTGAACCTCACATAGCCAATTAGCTACAATTTAAAAACACTAGATGAGAGATCATAAGTTGCATTTTAGCAATAAAACTAAAGTATATTTTTCTCTTAATTAATTTGGTCAAAAGAAGTCAAGGAGTGCCACAACAGTAATTGCTGCTGTTGAAAGGTAAAAACACTGTATCTTGCTAGATTCTCAAAAATATATAGGATATCAAATATCAATAGTAAGTTTCTATGAGTTTCACAGGTGCAATCAACAATACGGATATTCTCTGGTAGCCGTGTACTTTCAAGGAACGTAAAAATCAAGAAAAATAAAAAATTTACTGTCAAATGAAAAGGGGTTCTTTTAAGCAAATAATCTATATAACACAGGGAAACTAAGCAGCTAACCTTCTTCTCTTCAGCAGCAGGCGCTGCTGCAGCAGGAGCAGCACCACCAGAAACAGGAGCAGCAGCAGCTACCGATGCACCACCACCTAAACAAAGCAGAGAAATTTAAAACAATTGTAACAAAGAAAATGTTCTACAAGAAAAAGGTAGAAAAAAATGTCCTCACCAGATCCAACATTGAATATAAGATCTTCAATATTTTTCTTCTCAAAAAGCTTTGCGAAGAGACCAGGCCAGTATGAATCAATCTTCACATTGGCAGCCTTAACCAAGGTCGAGATTTTCTCAGCCTACATAATCAAATATATTGAATCAAGCCAATGTTTGCTAAATAAGAAATTTCTTTGGCAGTCATGAACTTGAACAAGAAATGACTTGAGGTTTAAGAGTCATGAATATAGAGCTAAATATGTAACATCATTTAGAAGACAAGATGAAATTTATATATATACCGAAATACAATAGCATTATAGTGCTGCACCAGGCTTTTTGTCCAATTCATTTTGTTATGGTATGAATCTAGACAATCCAGTAGAACAGAACCAATCCATGTCAACAATTGGAGGATTGTGAATTGTCAGATGCGAAGCCTATATTTTTCAAAACCTCAAAGCATTTACAAACACCCACAACATAAAGGCATGCATGCAGGATGAGCACAAGTATTGTGTTGACCAAAATACGTAAAAGCACTCTCTACCTACTATGTGTGTTTATGATATGATTTCTAATGCCTTCAAAGTTTAAGTAATAACATATCTATAAGGCATGGATTTGTTAAGTAATCAGAAACCCTAACAATCAGAAATTTTAGTAGTAGTATAACTTATTCATAGATAATAAAACTATACAAAATAATTTTGTTAATTTTGTTTTCCACAATTGTTTGAAGACATGGATTTTGATGCCAACTTGCTAAAATCTTGACATTTCACATCAGATTGAAAAAATAATGTAGTCTATGTACAGCTGTTGTAATTATTCCCAACATTTCTGTTACTCCAGATAGATACAGGACAATTTAACTTTTACCTAGATCAAACCCCATCATAGGACATTATAAAATCTAAAAAGCCCTCAATCAATAAATCAAGAAAACATAAACTTGTTTCACATACAATGGTTCAAGGCATAGATTTTGATGCTAACTTGCTAAAAGAAAATTACCATATTTCGTAGAAAATCACACAAATTAGTTCAATTTGTGTTTTTCGAACCCCAATAAACAGAACATCGCATAATTCAAAGCAAACTTGAAGAAAACATTACCGAGTGTGGAAATATACATTGATCAGGATGCCAGAATCATACAGAATTAAGAGAAGCGTACAAGAAAGCCAGCTGAGTGGCCGTTATCTTTCCTTCTACAAATCTAACCCTAAAAACTGACAATAAACACCGTAATCCTAGAAAAAGAGGAAGAAGAGAGCTATACTTTGGGAGCTCGGAAGAAAAGAAAAAGAGAATGAAGCTCAACAGAAGTTTAACCCTAGTTTTATGTAATTCTTAGAGGCGGCAAGGTTACTTGTGCACTACCATAACGTCGAGGCTCCTAGATGAAGCACCAATGTATTCTCCATTGGTCAGAAACTACAACTTTACCTGGGAGTCCTATTCATGGTCCAGAACCACCATATGTATTCTCCAGGGTGGGAGGCTTGGATTGCTTTCTAATTATGTGAGATGTTAAGGCTCCTAGATGAAGGAGCCAATCATTGGATCTTTCATCTATGGTGTTTAAATAATGTTAGAAACTAAAGCAACTTTTGCTATGAGTCTTATTCAGGGTCACTACCTGATTGCAACATGGTGATCTAGCATACCTAGATCAGGTCAGTTTTCCGTAGGATTCTTGCAAACCCACAACCAATCCGACAAACTAAGGAAAGTTCATTCTAATTAAGATTGCTTTAGAAATATGTATATTAGGTTGTGTTTTGTACGTGATATTGCCATGAATTTCTACGGTCATGGAATTTAAACCCCAAGTCATCAAATTCACGAGAAATTTATATGACGTGTTTAATGGTCCAAATGTCTAAGATCTTCCAGAATACTAACATATTTTTTTAAATGATTTTATAACTTGAACAAGAAAAACTTGATGCTAATGATATAACATCATCTAGAAGACTGACATTTTTAACAAACTGTCACATATACAAGATAAATGTGTAGCTTTGAGTAGACTATCAAATGCAACTATGCATATACTGAGATATATTCTGCTTTATGAGTTCTACAATGAGCCATCCAATTGTCGAATAATTGCCAATATTTATACAGATATTGACAACATCTCAAAGCAGAGATGACCCTTCTATGCACTAAAGAAGAGGCAATTAAGGCTTTATTTATCACCGCTGACAGCAACCCCCGCACACAGGCACAGACAGCCAGCAGCCAAAAAATATGAAAGACACAGACAGAGGCTAATCTTGCAAGGAATTATACTCAGAGATTGAACTTGAACCCCCTACAACAATTAAACATAGATACCCTGATCCAAGTATAAGAGCATCATTAGTAGTTGGGACTCTCAAATGCAATTTGGGGCCCAAAATTTCAAAAAAAAAAAAAGAAGATAAATGTAGAATGGGTTGGATTTGTATGAGAATAGTAGGAAATGATAAAGTGAGCTCTGGTCCCAAAGATTGTGTGGTCAAAAATTGATGTAGGAAAAAAATAATATAAAGTCTAGAATCTAGAAAGTTGGGCTCCAAATTGAGACTTATTATTCTACAAAAAGAGTTACTACAATCTAGGATCTAGAAATTGGGAAGGCCCAACCCTTAACACCTATGGGTGGGATGGGACCAAAATTGTAGAAATTGAGACTAGGGATGCGACTTTATTCTACAAAATGAGCTCCTACATTCTAAATCTAGAATCTATAAAATGTGATGGACCTTACTAATGATGCTCTAAATTCACAGTTATGGAGAAATATTTTTAAAATGATGATAAAAAAAAAAGGTAACTTGCCACTGAAACCACCTCCCGACATAGGGTCTTTTAGTGCAAAAGTAACATATTTAACGAGGGGTTTTTTGCACTTTACCCTATATACATTCACAGAGAAACTTATTCAAGTGGGGCAAAGTATAATGTATTATGTATCACATTCTCTGACAGTCGTAAGGTTGTCAATACACCTAAGAATTTACACAATGTCCCGTTTAATTTAATTGTCTAGGTGAACTGCTTATTTAGTGTTATTGTAACTTAAAAACTTTAGGTATAATTATACATCTAAAGTAAAACCTACGTGATAGAGAAGTGATATAACATACGGTATTATATCTTAAAATAAATAAATAACTTTTATCAATTGTTCAAAATATTGTAGTAAAGAGGACAAGATTCTAAGCAACATATTACAAAACATCATTAGCTAACATCTAATAACAACTAATACGGCCAAAAAATGAAATAAAATAAATAAGTTGTCCTTCAAATTCTTCTAATTAATAATAAGAAAAATTATTCTAACGTTTAATTTTAATTAATATGGCATGTGTATATGTATCTTATAGAATTTAGTATTTACAAAATAAAAATATAATAATCATTATGCAGCAGGCACCCACATAAAAACCAAGAGTAAATAGGCAAGATATGCCACCGCATAAGACGAGAAACTTCACTGGCAAAAACTTATATAAGAAATAGGAGTCTAAATGGTTTAACTCTCTAGACAGGACCAGGAAAATAATAGTTTTAGTTGGTCGCCCCATCATGTTTACAAAACCAACATAAAACCCTAAACTTTATATACAAGTAGCTAAAAAGGCAGTCATTAAGTTATAGAGATACGGATGCATATTCAGGCAAATTCGTGCACAGACACGTGATGGATATGGACACCGTTTGTTGTGTCCGTGGAACATAGTTCAAGTAGTAAAATCTGGTATAGTAACAAGCTGATTTAATAATTGGCCTAAAAATAGTCGATATTTTTCAGTGAAATCACTAAAATTGACAACCCTATTTTGTTGTTTTCTCTTTCGGAACTTTAGAAAGAATTTTACTACTTCAATGAGGAATCTTATCCTGGGAAATAGTTTGAATTCTCACTTTCGCCACTCATAAATAAGAGGGACAGGAGAATATTCATATCGTAGATGTACCATACACATTGAGAAATAAAATATGACAGGCAAAGATCGGTGCAGTGCCCTTGTGCCGTACTAGTGTTGTATTGAACCAGGAAAGCATAAAATCTACTATTTTGTAAGACACATATACGAAACAACAAGACGCGATAAAGACACAGCAGTACAGACACGGCACATATTATGCTTCAATCAATTGTATGTAAAAAAAACTTAATTTTGCTCAAATACAACACAACACATTTATTAGTATAGTTATTAATGTATCCCATAATCTTTATTATGACAACAACAACAACAACAACAATAATAATAATAATAACAACATCATGATCTAGATCCAAGTCCATCATAATAGTAACATCGAAAGAAACACTAATGATCGTAACAGCAGAGAAACCCTAAAAAATATCAATAATGAGAGCAACGAGGAGAAGAAATATACTGTGATGGGTATCCCATCGTCAAAGAGGATGAGAGCAGCGTACGAGCAAGCAACCTCACTAGTCGACATCTTCCCTTCTCTTTCTTTTCCTGTTCACATCAAAAATCAACATTTTAGCATTCGAAACCCAAACCCTAATTCAATGAGGAGGAGGAGAAGAAGAAAGTAAAGATCTTTATTTACTTCGGCAATTCGGCAGAAGAACAAGAAGAGGAGGCGGCGATCGATAGAAAACGCTAGCCCTAGATTTCGGTAGCTTATATAGCTTGATGGAGCGTGCGTTGCACGTGATTTGAGTATGATACGGGAAGGCATACGTATTTCACTCATAACTTCGGTCTCATTTGGTTCGCGGAATGGAATCGAAAGGAAATCAATTTTTTTTCATTTTTTCTTTGAAAAATTATAATTTTTATTAGGCTTAATTGTACTTTGCTATTCTCAATTATTCTATTTTTTCAACTTGATATTCTAAATTTTTTTTTGTAACAAGTTGATACCCGAACTATTATTTTTTTCAACTTGATACCTAATTTTTCAAAAAACTCCCAAAATATCCTTATCCCTTCCCTCTTCCCTTCTCCCCTCCCCCCTCCCCCATTCCGGCCACCCCTACCTAGGGGTGGCGATTTTGCCCTCATACCCTCTACCCTAGCCGGGTACCCTGCACCCTCAGGTGCCCACGGGTACCCTCTACCCTTCGAGGGCAGGCCCTACCCTTACCCTCTTAGAATTAGGGTAGGGTAAGGGTTTTATTCTGATACCCTAGTGTAATTACCCGGGTACCCGTCCTACCCTCTGCCCTGTAACCCTACCCTGAACCCTACCCTACCCTGAATCACTACCCTACCTACTACCCATTAACCCTAACCCTTTAAAAGCCTCGACCCTACCCTTCTCCCCACCCTGAACTGAACGGCTAGTGCAATTACCCTAGTGCAATTATCCGGATACCTTGTAGTTTTTTGTAATTAGTACTTAGGATTAGGAGAACTACATGGTGCTTGATCCTAAGGAGTCAGGTCTAGTCCCTTCCTTGGGTATGTAGGCAGCCCAGGTTCTACTATATAACTGGGTTCAGCGCCTTTAGTAAAAAAAATATTCTCCCTATTATTTCTTGTTAAGTTGTTATGATTTTTGAATGTTGTCAAAATCTGAAAAAAATGAAATGGAAAGAAAAAATATTCCCCCCTGTTTAGTAGCAAAAAATTTGATTTTCAAAGTTAAAAAAATGAAATGGCAAAGGTAATACCCTTACCCTCCCTACCCTGACCCTTAGCTACCCTGTGAGGGTAAAGGGTAAGGACGGGTAATGTGTATTGGTTTTTTGGAAGAGGGCTACCCTACCCTACCCTCATGACTCCCCTAGGGTATCAAAAAAAGGTCAATACCCTACCCTACCCTGCCCTCTTCCTGTCCTTACCCTACCCTACCCTACCCATAGCCAGCCCTACCCCTACCCTCCCGCTCCGCCTCCCCCTCTCCCACGTCCGGCCAACCCCCCGCCCGCTTCCGGCGCCACCGCCGAGACGGCGGCTACGGCTGCTGCTGCTACGGCGGCTGATGCTGCTGCGGCGGTTGTTGCTGCCGCCGACGCGGCGGCCGACATCGGTGGGGGTAGGGGGGTTGGCCGGACGCGGGAGAGGGGGGTTGGCCGGACGCGGGAGAGGGGGGTGGCCGGAGGGGAGGCGGAGCGGGAGGGAGGGGGTAGCTGGAGTGGGGGAGGGGGGGTTGGGGGGAGGGGGGTAATTTTAAGGTTTGAGCAGGGGTATTTTCGTCCCAATTTTTTTTTGGGTATATACTTGTTACAAAAAAAAAAAGTTTATGGTATCAAATTGAAAAAACGGAATAGTTGAGGGTAGCAAAGTACAATTAAGCCTTTTTATTAATTTTTATTTTTATTATTTAAAAATATCAAAAAAATTAGAAAAAAAAATGAATACTTCAATGTGAAAAAATAATTCCTTATTTGGATGGATAAATTACTTTTCAGCTTAATTTTTTTTTCCATTGGAAATCATTTTTATTTTCCTCTCAATTCTTTTGACAAGCAAATATATAGAAGTAATCACTTTCCTTTCTCAAGTCGATGATCCAGCAAACCAAACGAGGCCCTCATACACCCCTCTCAAGTAGCATAGCAGAAATATTATATTTAACACTTTGATGTAACAAAAAAATTCAAAATTAACACTAAATAATTTAATAAAAATTAAAATTTCTTAGCAAATAAAAGTTGAATTGACAATCAAATTTGGATTCCCAATTCCAAGATCCAACCTCTTTTTCCAAATTCAAATTTTGGATTTGGTCATACTTTCTATATCCAAATTTATCTCCAACCAAACATAGGATTCCATAGATTTAGTTTCAAATCCATAAAGTTTTAAAATCTAACTTCAAATACGATTTTACCAAACAGGTCCTAAGAGAAGCTGATGAATATTATTTCTTACAATTGATGGTTTTTCAATCTTCCTATTTGTTTAATAAAATTCCCAACCATTGTCCAACCTTATGTGGTTGACTCTTGTGATGGAACTGCAATCCCTTCAAAAAGTAAGGAAAAAAAATACAAATATAGCAATTCAAATCAATTGAATGTTAGGAGTATTTTCCGGAGGAGGACCATTAGCAAATCAATTTTTTTGTTGTCTTCTTCATGTGTATGTGAAATTAGAGTTTCTGACTGATTTTTTTTTTTTTTTTGTTTGGTAAGGCAAAAAAAAAAAAAACATTCAATAAAGATCATTTTATTTTCAGTATTCTGTTGGCTCATGAAAGAATATATATATATATATATATATATATATATATATATATATATATATATATATATATATATATATATATATATATATATATATATATATATATATCAATGTTTCCATAATATTTTTTCATTTCAAAATAAAAATAATATTATAAAAATGTAAAAGTAATGAGTAAATTTGGCAATAATGTATTTGAATAGGGTTATCGTACTAGATTTTTATAATAAATGCTGAAAAAGAGAAGGAAAAATTAATCACATAAGTTCTGAAAGAAACTATTTTAACTTTTCTCCTATTTTCTTCTATGTAAAAAAATAGTTTTAAATTTTGTGGCTAGATCAACTTTTTTTCCCCTTAATTTCTTAATTACGTGAACCAAAGATGGCCTTAGTGTATTAGTCTTACCGATACCCTGAAAATAACAAAGGTCACGCATAGGGCAGTCTGAGAGTACAATTCTTAACTTCAAGAGAGAATATGTAATTTTGTGTTGCGCATGTTCTTGATTAATGTGTTGACGATGATAATTCTCAAACTAGAAGATTGATTAATTACCATGAATCCTTGAGGAACTCACATTCACTACTAGGATAACGACTTTAGGCGACTAACTATTTTTTGTCACCTAAATACAAAATTAGTTGTCTCAGATTTATTGTCACAAATTTTTTTGGTCACAAGCATCGTCGCCTCATGCTCCTGACCCAAAATTAGTATTCTCCTCTACTTTAGACAAGAATATTTTTTAGTTGTCTTAAATTTAGTATCCCCCTACTTTAGACAAGAAATCCTTACTTTAGGCGAGAATATTTTATTTAGTCGTCTTAAATTTAGTATTTTCCTCTACTTTAGGTGAGAATATTTTTTTCTAGTCCTTAGTTTTCTCTTGCAAAGAATTTTTTGGTCGCCCAAACTAATTAATAGTTGTTAGAAAGTTCACAATTATTTTTGTAAATTCGGAGGACTTTAGATGACAAGAATAATTTTTTAGTCACTAAATATTAGTTTGGGTGACTAAATTTTTTTGGTCATCCTAAATTTCGTGGCCTAAAGTCTCTATCCTTGTAGTGATTGACAAACCAAGAGGTCAACTAAAACAGTTACAATCATCACAAAAAAAAAAATTGCATATCACACACACAATCTCATTTCTTCGGTTCTCGCATCAATAATACTCATACAATGATAGCAACAATAATGCCACATATCTAAGTCAAATGAATGAGAAAGGAAAATAGAATTATGGTTTCATATTAAATGTTGAGGTATTTGATGTTGAACTCTATAATTATAGTCACGCATTAATGTTTAGAAGTCCAATGGTGTATTTCAATATCAATATAATGTTTCTTTTTGTATTGATTTGTGCACATGGAGTGTGGTAGTCCATGTGATTGGTGAGATATTTTTCTAGAGGACAAGGATCAAGACACCATGAAAACAATCTCACACATACTTTTGAATTTTCCTTAGGAGATGAGGGCTTAGCGACTCGCACAAAGGGTGCAAAGTGGCGCTTTGATGGCGCTTGTACTTCGTACGTACGTAAGCTATGCTCGCAGGAAGAGATGTAGTTGCACACGCAAATTTGTGTGTCTAAGGGCTTAGTGACTCGGACGAAAGATGCCAAGTGGCGCTTTGATGACGCATTTTGCACTTCGTACGTACGTAAGTTTTGCACGCATGAAGAGATGTAGTTATGCACGCAAATTTATGTGCATTGCATTTTCACGTGTAGATTTTGCTGGTTGGCAGATTTTGTGGATATTTAATTTAAATCCTTCATTCTCTTTTTGGGATTCGGTTTAAACTGCTCATTATCTTTAGGAATTATGAGTGCGACGACTGATTAGGGTTTGGCATTTGCCGCCCCTATATATATGCTCCTCTCTGTTCACAGATGGAGAGAGAGATGCTACTAGTTGAGGTTTTTGTCACGCCCCAGAACCAGAATACTGGAGAGCGAGGGCAGACATAGCCAGCTACGTATATGAAATGGAATCCATCTCGCTATACGGTCACGGCTGTCTAGATACATGAGGTTTACTACAAGCCAACAGTCTCCTATGGTCATAAACAAGCCTAGTGTCTCAATCACAAGCAAGTAGGTAAAGTCACAAGATGTATGATCATTAAATATACAATAATAAGGCGTCCCAAATATTACATATTCAGCTGATCATGAAGCTAGTCGTTACAAAATGTTAGGACTAGCAAGAGTTTAGTCATACATGATCAACCCTAGGATCTGTCAATCATGTTACAGCCCGTAGGCAGACAGTAAATAAAATACAATCAAGCTAAACAGGTGTTCGTCGGCTAAACGCCTCAAAAGAATATTTTTACAATAAAGTGAGAGAGCCAAAAATAACCCACTCGATGCCCTGGTTACGCCTGGTGGTCACCATCGGGCTGAAAGGTCGGTAGATCCTCTGGAGCCGCTCCGAAATCTGGCCATACAAAATCAGCTTGGTCAGATCCCAGAAAGAGCAAGTGCCACAAAGGAAGCTTCACTTAGGAACTAAAACCAGCAGTTAGCACAGAAGATAATAATAGATAGTAAAACTGGAGAAATATAACATCACGAGGATATACGGTAAGATAACCATGGAACCATTCAGATAACTAGGTTACAATCCTTAAACCAAACAAGGACCGGGGTTGTAGTCCTTCATCTGAACCGAACTTGGTCTCTCCCATTTATCAGCAAGATAAATATAAGAAAATTCGAACATGTAACAATCCTATACAGGATCAAGGCAAGACTAGACTGATTATTCCCCATTCAACAATCACGGCCAAGCAATAAGTACGGCTTGATACTTTAACTAACTAGGGTTATCACATGCCTAGTTACTAGCAAGATGCAGTTGTTTGCCATTGATTGTAAAAGAACAGAACAATTATCGGAGGACTGAACTTTAGACTCACAATACAAACTCGCTTGTACAAAGAAAGCCTAGGGACGAAAACCTAGGTACAGCAGTCTAAGTACAATTATTTATTTTAGATTCTGGGGGGTGATGATAGAGGCTCGGGAAGGCGACGGCAGCCCTGCCTTACTCCTTGGACGATCGGTATGCAGCCTTGGCTCCTTGTGAAAAGATGGTTGGCGTTGATGAAGAAATGCTCTTCTTGCTCCTCTGTTGCTCCTCTGGCTTTTCTCTCTCTCTGTATTTTCTCTCTGATTATTGGGAGGGTCTCTCTGTATATCTCCTCTCTGACCGTGTATATTTTACAAGGGAATGGCACCCTGCTATTTATAATAGTGGGGAGGCATCATTAGGGTTTGGCTGATTACCCATTCTCAAAGTGGCGGCGGCCTGATGCTTAATCAATCTAGACCATTCGTTCTAGGCATGAAGGATCCGGGCCATAAATGGGGGTAGCACTGAATCTTTCGAATAATTAATGCTGATTGCTTTAAATCTTCATGATTGATTGTGTAGCTTGGATCTCCCACCACGTGTCCCATTGGTTTGATTAGGAATGATATGACCTGATCCCATTAATTATGAGGATATGGTCATTAGGATCTGGTAAATCTTTGCATCTCATAATCATCTTTGCTGCCAGTTGTCATCGAATCTCTGCCACGTGTCTTGATGATGGACTCCGCCAAAGCCGCATGACATCCATGAACCGCATGAGACTGCGTCTCGGCGAACCGCATAGGTATAGTATTTGCGAGCCGCATGAGATGGTTCCTTGGTGAACCGCATAAGGGTAGTAACTGCGAGCCGCATGAGATGGTTCCTTGGTGAACCGCATAAGGGTAGTAACTGCGAGCCGCATGGGATGGCTTTTTGGTGAGCCGCAGGAAAATAATCCTTGCCAGCCGCATGAAGCTGTTCTTCACTGGAGCCGCATAGGAGTAGCCACGTGTCAATCTCGAATCACATCAGAGATTTTTTCCTATTTCCCAAGAGTCTGTCATTATGGCAGGGCCATTATGATACTTTATGTCAGAGCCGTCAGCTGTCAAATCATGACAGAGCATTAAATAGGCAGACTGCTCGATGGCCAGCTGTGTGAAGGAGTCTTCGTGGGTACACGTGGCATTGAGCCGCATATCTCCGTGAGCCGCATGTACTTTTGAACCACATGCGGCTGGTGGACTCTTTGAACCGCAGGACTGTCCCTATGTAAGCCGCATGGACTCTCCTGTCCGAGCCGTATGAGACTAAGAGTCTCTCTGAACTGCATGGGACTGCTCCTGTATGAGCCGCATGGGGTTCTCCTGTTCTGAGCCGCATAGATCATCGTTCTGATATTTTCCATGCTTCTATAAGACCCCCTTCAAAGTTTTCAATTTGCAAAATTAAAATACTTTGAATAAGAAGCATGGCCTTTGTTGACCGCATAGATGGTACAGCCGCATGGATTTATCTGGCCGTATGAGCTGTGAGACCGCATAAGCTTTTTGCCACGTGTCTTAGCCACGTGTGCAAATCTTCTGCATTAAATGCCCTTGATTCGCCGCCTCTTAGGGGAGGATCCCAAGGGTCAGTTTTGTTTTGACCGAAGCGGTTTATTCTTTTAGGCGGCGCATAGATCGAGGCGTTTGTTTTGTTTTTCGAGCCTCCTTCGCCTATAAGTAGGAGTAAGTTTATTCTTTGAGGCTTTCTTTACCCTCTCTCTTTTGCTCGAACTCTTCGTTGCAGACTTCCTCTTCGTCTTCTCCTATCAGCGATCGGCAATGGCTCCCAAGAAGACTGCTGCTGCTACGGGCAAGAAGGTCGCGTCATCTTCTACGGCGGCGAAGGGCAGGAAGGCCGCGTCTTCATCGACTGCGGCGGCGAACGTGGCGGCTCCTCCGACGGCTGGCGTGCCTGTTTTTCACTCCGACGTTCACCCGCCTATTGTCGGTAGGACCATCAATATGAACTGCCATGGCTACGCCGCATATTTTATGCGCGAGCCTATATTCCCAAGTATGCTGTGTGTCCGACTCATATTCGGACCGTATGGGATATGACCCAGGCCTGAGCCGCATGAAAGTTGTTTGCATAACTACTTCATCATCATGGCCGCATAAGCCCATCTAGACCGCATGAGCTCTTCCAAACTGAGCCGCATAAGCATATTTCGAACTGAACCGCATAAGATTATTTGAACTGGACCGCATAAGCTCGTCCTCGCTGGACCGCATAAGCTTTTTCGAGCCGAATTATATAAGCTTATCCGAATCGGACCATATCCGCATATGCTCCTTTCGAACCGCATAAGCTCATCCGCACTGAGCCGCATAAGTTTCTTTCGAGCCGAACCGCATAAGCTTATTCGAACTGAACCGCATGGGCTCTTTCAAATTGAGCCGCATAAGCTCATTCGGACTGACCCGTATGAACTCTTTTAAACCGAGCCGCATGAAGCTATACTGAGCCGCATAAGCATCATGTAGTTTTGTGTTTCAGCTATCTTTTTGACTTGTTTCTTTTGCTTTTTCTTCAGTGAATCTGCCAGTAAATCCTGCGGGGGAACTTATAGTGGGTTCAAATCAATTCGCCCTGGGTGTGCGTCTTGACGACTTAATTAAGCATGTGTTGAATCAATTCCCTGCTGATGAGCCTTCGGAGAGGTTGAAGGCCATCGAGAATCAGACCCTCCATTACCTTCGTTCCATGATGAATACTGGGAAGCTGGATGGAAAATACCTGAAGCCTTCGTTCCTTTTTGGAGATGCTTTAATCATCAAGAATCCCCGAGTTTTAGAGATTTCCGAGAGCTGGGATTTTTTTTGGATGGGGTGGCAATCCATATTCCTCTTATGGAACGTCATTATCCTTTGTCATGGTTCAATATGGTGTTGCTGGACAGGAAGATGGTGTGTAACTTAACTCCTACTCAATCATGGATGTTGATGGGCAACATCCATTATAATCCGAACATGCGGTCAGCATATGCGGGTAAGGATTCCGTCCTCCGGTACATGATGGGTCTGGCCCCGGGCTCTTTCATGAATGTATACGGTCCCAACTTCACACTTACTCAAGCGGATACCTTCCTGAATCGGCTTGTTCGCAAAAAGTCTTATTCCGTTGGTAGGCTGGTACTGCCGAACTGGATAAACCCTACCTCTACGTGGGCCCAGTTGACCACTTGGGTCTTGCAGACCTACGGAACATTCTTGCGGGAGGTGGGACTTTACCAGGCCATTCGGGGCACTTGTCATGGGCTTCCTATCAATAAGCCACTGTTCGTGGCGCTCTTGGAGATGTATAGCCAGCGAACGGGGACATTCTTTGCACCCGGAGGGGAGTTGGGGCTTGCTCTCCATGAGATGTATACTGTCTCAAAACTTCCGTGGGAGAATGAGCCTTTCGAGGTGTATACCCCGTCGAATGAGGAGTTTGAGGACTTGGACCGACGACTCCCAGGTTCTGTTGCGGTGTATCGGGAGTTGCTGTGCCACCATAGTGCTTGTCATCAGATGGCTATAAAAACGGTGGATAGCTCCGAGGGGACCGCTCCCCACACCACCTCCTGGATTAATTATCTTTTTAAAGTTGACCCTTCAGGCGAAGTTACTCCTCGAACCCCTCGAACGCATGGAGAGATAAGGGATTTGATGTCAAGCGTCAAGAAGTCGCGATCCAAGAGCGACATATTCGGGAGTCAAATTGACTCTCTTAGCTATTTTTACTACGGGACCACACAGATGTCAGAGAAGGCGCTCCTGGCTGGATTTTTAATGATATGGCTGCGGAATTGCGTAGTCTCGGAAGGAGCGGGTTCTATTAAGAGGATCGGTCATCATTTCATTCTCCCTGCCGTTAAACTGGTATTTGGAGTTAGACTGACCCTTCTTCCTGCTATGGTGTGTAGCATACACCATGGTCTTCGAACTTTTTCGTCCAAGGTTATTGCGCACAAGAAGACGTTGGATTTTGAGCGCGTAGAACTGCCTTTCCACTATTTGATGGGGTGGTTGGCGATGCACTATAAGTCTTTGATGGGACCTGGCATAGCGGAAGATGCTACAGATGAAGACGCTTTCCTTTTCAAATGCCATCGCCGGTCTTGGGAATACAACACTATGCCATCTTGTCGGAAGGCGCTGGCGAGGGTGGATGGGTGTGACTTTTTTGTGTCGGTTCCTCCCTTTTCTGATGAGGAAGTGAGGAAGGTACATCTCGATGGTACCGGGCCTTCTCACTTTCTGTCTCCGGACATGCTCACCTGGTTGCGCAACATCCGCCCCGCGCATCTGGTTTATCGCAACCGCGATAATGTGTACTTGGAGCCTTACCTACCTAGTAGGTTTTCTCGCCAATTTGGTTATAGCCAGTTATTCCTTGATTGTCCCAACCCTTGTTTGGGCTTTGAAGGTAGTGTTCTTGATGGTGTCAGGGCATGGAATTATTACGACGCTTATCATACTCGGGCCAGCTTCTCGGTCCCCGATGCCAAGGCGCCGAGGGAAATTTTATACGTGGCTGCTTTATATCACGTTATGGCGAACAAGCCTCATGTTGATTTCGATCCGAGTACCAGTTTCATCGTGGGTACCGATTTAGAGAAGAGGCCCAAGGGGGCTAAGGCTAGAAAGCAACTAGCGCTCCAGATTCCCCTTCCTGAATCAGAACCTTTCGAGTCAGCTGAGGAGGAGGATGATCATGATAGCGAAGACTCCCTTTCTAGTGGGGGTGAAGAAGTAGCGGATCAACCGCTTTCCACACCCGATGAACCGGCGGAAGATCCGTTGCTTACTACACAAGAGGAAGTAGTGAGAGAAGAACAGTCTTCAGCTGTGTCTGGTTCCTCGCGTAAACGAGTCAGATACGAGTCTTCTGACAGTAGAGCGACCTTTTTTGTGAAGAGAGCTGCCGTTAGGTCTCGTGGATTACTTATTACCGAGAGGGATGAAGGTACAGACGCTATTCTGGAGGTAAGACCAAGTCGTAGCCGTCTCTTTGTTGTAGTTTTCCTTTCTCTCAGAGATATGACTTAATCATTTTTCTTTGTAGGTGCCCGATGCACCGTCCTCTTCTGAATCGTCTACCACCTCTGAGGTTGCTCCGGCCCTTGCTGCTTTGATTAGCGACATGTGTGTCGCGGTCCTTTCTGCGGGGGTCTCTCAGCGGCGGCTGGAAGCTCCCAGGTTGCTGAGGTCTCGGCCCGGGGTGGCGAAGGTTTCCTCGGACCTGTCTCTGAGACCGCTGGTTTTCAGCAAGGCGACGCCGATCTCGGTGCATCTCCTTCCGAGGATGCAAGGACGGAGGAGTCTATTATACCTGACTCGGAGGCTGTTGGTGAAGAGGCTGAGGTGGCTGGAGGCGAACCTCGGCCTCCACACTCCTCAACTGGTAAGATAAGCCAGATATTGACTAGTGAGGGGGCTTATTTACTCTATCAACATATCCTCCGGGTCAAATCGATTCATGGTTGCCTTGGTCCTGCAGGTCCTGACCCTTTACTTCCCACCGCGGATGTTCTTGGGGAAGGCTCGGCCTGCCGTGATATGGGAGAAAGGAGCGTTCCCTCTTCTTTGCCGTCTCATGTCGAGGGGCCTCCTGCCAGCTCCAGGCAAATGGGAATGGAGTTGGCGATGGTCTCTGCCTCATCCTTCGCAGATTATACGGCTCTGGAGACTGACCTCTCGACCCTACCGAGTATTCAAATTCTGCAGGCTGCCGAAGAGGAGTTGGCCGCTGTTCAAGCGTCCTTTCGTACGGAGTTTGCTTCTCTTGTGGCAGAGGCGGCAGATTCTGTTGCGTCTTCTTCAGTGCTGCCAGCCACACTCCCGCTGACACCGGCTTCCTCGGAGACTCTGGACGAGGTGACGCAGGATATGGTTGACAGCTTCTATCGCCATTTAAAAAGGGGCGTAGACGCTGCTGTGGAACGGGGGACCCCTTTTTCTCTATCTCTCCGGGGTGCTCGGGGTCAGATTGCAACCTTGAAGTCCCTTCCTGGCGGGGTGGGGTTGGCTGCACTGCTGGAGCTAAAGCTGACAGAAGCTGATCAGCTCGTGACCCAACTACTGGCGATACGACATGCGGGCTTGCCTGCTACGATTGAGCGGGAGCGGGGCTTCCTCGTTGCTGCTCGGGATAGGATCAAGCTTGTCCGAGATACTGCTGGGCCAGTTGTACGGGGAGACCTTGATAAGTTTTTCGCTTCGTATGACCGGCTGGGTCGTCGGAGTCAGGCTTGTCGTGCTCGGGAAGAGTCTGCTTCTCGTGGAATCGTTGATACGAAGGAGCGGATCCTCGCACTCCAGAGGGAATTGGCCTTCTTAGAGTCGGAGCTGGAGGCTGCTAAGGCGGAACAGGAGTCAGTCGTTCGGGAGGCCGAGAAGGTTTCCCGATCTTCTGCTAACCTGGAGCGGGCCTTTAAGAAATTTGAGGACAACTGGCAAGCTCACGCTCATCTGGAGGACGAGGCGGAGCGTCGAGCCTCCCAGAGGTTTGAGCGGTCGGTTGCTTTGCTGACGGACCGTCTCAGGGCGTTATGTGCCCCGGAGCAGTGATCAGCTTTCTGTTCTCTTTTGCTTCTCTTTTTTTTTGTAAGGGATGTGATCCCAAATGATGTAGTATTTAGAATTTCGAATAAATGAGCATGTTTCAACTCATCTTCTCTTTCTTGTACTTGTGGCGTTTGCGGAATTGGACTTGCTGGGGGATTATTTGTGGACCTGTTACCCTAGGCGTACCTTAGTTTTAGGTACGGATAACAAGTTTGGTCATGATGTCCGGAACAACTATGGCAAAGTGGTCACGGATGCTCTCGGTAAAAAGAATGCCGTGGAGCAGCTGGGCTTCCGGGGCATGGTGAGATGGTGGATTTATGCTAAGAAGCTTAGCAAGGGATATTTGTGGGCCTATTATCCTTGGCGTACCCTGGTTCGTGATACGGATAATAGGGTGAAAGGAAAACCAATATATTTGCTCAGAGGTTATGAGGACATGGCAAGCATGAGGGTTTTACCGTGGAATCTTCCTGCTCAGAGGTAATGAGGACATGGCAGAGGAGACTTCACGGAAGATATTCGTGGTCAACAACGGACATTTGTGGTCAACAGAGGACATTTGTGGACCTATTATCCTTGTCGTACTCCGGTTGTGGGTACAGATAATAGGTTGAAAGGGAACCGACATACTTGCTCAGAGGTTATGAGGACATGGCAAGCATGAAGGTTTCTTCGACGGAGCCTTCCCACTCAGAGGTAATGAGGACATGGCAGGAGTGGGCTCAATGAAGAGGGGGTACATAGAACGACTCAGAGGTAGAAGAACGTGGAAGTTCTATGCTAGGGGGCGGTTTGTTTTTGGTGAAAGTGAAAACGACTCAGAGGTAATGAGGACATGGCCATTCCGAAAATTTGTGGATCGATTACCCTTTTTGTGCACTGGGAGCGCGGGTAGTGGATCATGAGGGAGGATCTCTTCCAGAAAGAAAGTTCAGAGGTATAATAATACGTGACTTACTATCTGAAAGAGTGACCGGAATGTGAGTTCAGAGGCACCAGCGGGTACATAACTCGGTAATTTAGAATATTGAGAAAGTGTGAGTTCAGCGGCACCAGCGGGTACATGACTCGATAATCTTGAAGGGAATGTGGAGGTGAGTTCAACGGTACCAGCTAGTACATGACTCGATAATCTGAAATGTTATGGGTGTGAGTTCAGCGGTACCAGCAGGTACATGACTAGAAGATCTTGTAGAGAATGTCGTTTAGACATAATATTTCTTCAGGAACTTGCCGTTGACGGGCAACATGAGCAAGTCTCCGTTTTGCTTTGCGAGGCGGTAAGCACCGTTGGAGAATACTGTCTCAATGATAAATGGGCCTTCCCACTTTGGCTGGAATTTGCCGGCGGTCTTGTGAGTCATGACCATCGGCCTCCGGACTGCCAAGACGAGATCGCCCACCTGGAATGTTCTGATTTTGACCTTCTTGTTGAAGGCTCCTGAGATGCGTGCTTGGTACAGCTCGATCCTTTGCTGAGCTAGGAGGCGCTTTTCATTTAAGGCCTCTAACTCTTGCAGTCGACGTTGGTAGTTATCGTCTGTCGTTAATTGATGTGTGAGGGCGACACGTAGTGAGGGGATCTGGGTCTCCAAGGGGAGGACTGCCTCACTCCCGTATACCAGAGAGAATGGTGTACTTTCGGTGGCTGTTCGGACCGTGGTGCGATAAGCCCATAAGCATTCGCCGAGCTTCTCGTTCCAGTCACGTTTGTTGGAGGAGACAAACTTCTTGAGAAGTTTGATGATTGTTTTGTTGAATGCCTCTGCCAACCCGTTCGCTGCCGGGTTGTATGGTGTCGAAGCGACATTCTGAATACGGTGCTTATCGCAGAATCGATAGAATGCGTGGCTTGCAAACTGTGGACCATTATCATGGATGATCCTTCACGACAGTCCGAAGCGGTAGATGACGTGATGCTTAAGGAAGCTGATCATGTTTGAAGTCTTAACTTCTGCGAGTGGGACGGCTTCCGCCCATTTGGAGAAGTAATCAGTGATCGCAAGTATGAAGCGGTGTCCTCGGGAGGAAGGTGGGGTGATTGGACCAATGATATCCATTCCCCATGCTTCGAATGGCCAGGACGCCACTGTCGGATGTAGAAATTCGGATGGTTGGTGAATGAAGTCCGCGTGGACTTGGCAGGCTTTGTATTTTCTAACATAATCTATCGTATCTGCCACCATCGTGGGCCAATAGTAGCCCATTCGTCGAAGGCGGTCTTACAATTTTGGGCCAGGCTGGTGGGCCCCGCAGATACCGTCGTGAGCTTCTCGTACGGCTTCTTTGGCTTCTGTATTTGACAGACACCGAAGCAGTAATCCGTCATAGGAACGACGATACAGCATTTTCGTCTCTGTATCGTAGAAGAATCTGAGAGAACGCCGTCTGATGGAAGTGGCTTCCTTTGGGTTCTCGGGCAGGATGTCGTAGACGACGAAGTCGATGGATGGTTGTCTCCAATCTGGGGCATCATCGATCATCTGTGCGGAATAACTCGCAATGAATTGCATATTGTTTTTGGAACAGACCAGTTCATGGCCTATCATATCCACTGATTGGCGGTCATAATTCGGAACTGCTAGGGAAGCGGCAAGACCGGCTAAGGCATCTGCTTCAATATTTCGGAGTCTGGGGACATGTTCGATGAAGAACCCCTTGAACGACGAGATGATGTCAATCGCTATTTGGTGATAAGGAATCATGTCTTCGTGGCGGACTTCGTATGAGCCCCGGATCTGATTGACGATTAGCTGGGAATCGCCATATGCTTTAAGGTATTCTACCCCCAGCTCTCTTGCAAGTTGGAGACCAATGACCAGAGCGTTGTACTCGGCCAAATTATTAGAGCAGGGCTCGGTGAGGGAATAAGCGCGGTTAATCACCAATCCGGAAGGAGAGATTAACACTACCCCGACTCCGACGACTATATTGTCTTTAGGTCCGGTCCTCGAAGCACCGTCGAAGAACATTCGCCATATATTCTCGTGAGAGGTTACGTGCGAGTCGGTGACCTCATCTGGGATCTCTTCATATATCCTGGAGGACTCCGAGCCCGGGTGGGCTGCTAAGAAGTCTGCCAGGGCTTGACCTTTGATTGCCTTTTGTGGGACGAAGATCATATGATAAGGGGACAGCAATATTGCCCATGTAGCGAGGTGAGAGCTGAGTGCCCCTGGTTTAGTCATGAGGACCCTTAGAGGGTTGACTCGTGAGATCATATGTATCATTTATCCGGTGACATAGTGTCGCGTTTTCTGAATGGCGAACACCAGGGCGAGGCATTCCTTCTCCACAGCGGTGTATCGGTGCTCTGGCCCAATCATCATTCGGCTGAGGTAGTGTATGGCCTGTTCATGGCCTGCATCGTTGTTCTGTGCCAGCAGAGCTTCGAGGGAGTGTTCCATTGCTCGTACATAGAGCAGGAATGGTTTTCCAGGAACCGGGGCTACCAGAACTGGAGGATTTGACAAATATTTTTTGATGCTGTCGAAAGTACGCTGGCATTCCTCGTCCTATACGAATGAGACTCCTTTCTTCATGAGGTACGTGAATGGTCGGCATCGCCCGGAGAGGTTGGAAATGAACCTTCTGATGTAAGCTAGCCTCCCTTGAAGGCCTCTGAGTTCGCGAAGATTTCTCGGGGGACCCATCTCCATGATTGCTTTTGTCTTCTCAGGGTCTACATGGATACCCTTTGCAGTGATGATGAAGCCTAAGAACTTCCTGCTAGATACGCCCAGAAAGGACTTCGTAGGGTTCATTTTCAAATTGTGCGCTCGTATTAGGTCGAATACCGTCCTTAGATCCTGCAGATGGTCTTCCTTGCTATGACTCTTAACGGCTATATCGTCCATATAGCACTCCACCGTCTTGCGTAAGTGGTCTCTGAAAATGATGCTCATGGCTCTTTGATATATGGCACCAACATTCTTTAGACCGAAAGGCATGACTGTGTAGCAGTACGTGCCAATCGATGTTCGGAATGAAGTATACTTTTCGTCATCAGGAGACATTTTGATTTAGTTGTACCCCGAAAAGCCATCCATAAATGACATGCGTTCGAAGCCGCAGGTATTATCGATCATGATGTCTGTGATAGGAAGGGAGAATTCATCTTTGGGGCATGCCTCGTTCAGGTTGCGGAAGTCGATGCAGATTCGAATCTTCCCATTCTTCTTGAGGACGGGTACTATATTGGCGACCCAATTGGGATGTTACTCCTTGCGAATGAAACCGCTAGCTATCAGTTTGTTGACTTCGGCTTCGATCGCGTCCATGATGCCTGGGCGGAAGCGTCGCTCTTGTTGCTTGACCGGCTTCGCATCTGGTCGAATGTTGAGTTTGTGAAGAGCGATGTCAGGATTTAACCCTGGCATGTCTTCATAGCTCCAGGCGAACACATCAATGTACTCTCTGACAAGTTCTAACATCGACTCCTGTTCTTCGTTAGTTAGGCTTTTACTGATGAAAATCGGTTTTGGAGAAGATTCGCTGCCGAGATCTACTTGTATGACCTCATCTTCAGTAGGAGGTTCTCTCAGTTCGAACCGCTTTTTCCATTGTGCGTCTAATTGTTGGGCCCATGGCTCTAGCTCGAGGATTTCGGGGATGTCCTCGTTTTCCTCGTAAGCGTCGACGAATGCCATGTTGACTGACATAACTTGTCTGAACACATCTCCGATGCTGGTATCTGAGTCAGAAGTTGGTGATCCAGTTGAATATGACTGCCAGTCGCATTCTTTATCTGAACTTTCAGGGGTCATAGTAGGCGTTACATACCCTAACCCGCATCGAGTTTTATTATAGTAGTTCCGTGGTTTGTCCGCCGGGACTGGCGGCTTCAAAGGTAATCGTCGCCCAGTGCCGTAGTTCAATCCTGGCATCGTCTCTAGATCATACCCCTGTTTCTGCATGAGATATTTGGATTGAGGGCTATAGAGATACAGAGGCAGTCTCCCGACATCTGACCCGAGGTCGACTTCTTCTATGGTGAGGGGATGCGGGTTGTTCGTCCGGCCGAGGATGATCGGATGATCTCCTCCTTCGAATATTCGGTAAGCGTCTTCTACTGGAGTAAGCTGGATCGTGGTGTACACATTTGTCACCTGTGTATGTAGGTGAGCGCCTATACCGTGTTCCATAGCATACATTGTACATAACTTATTGAGCTCGGTGTAGTTCAAAGATAACCCTTTATTGATGAAGTAAGGTATCTTTTCTAGGGGGATTACATCATCAGCGGAGGGGACATCAGTGTGGGTAGCCACATATTTGGCTAGCTCCGGTTCCTCTTCGGCTACCCCCTGTATGAACGAAGACTGAGAGGACGACCTGGGAAGCTTGATTGTCAGTGGTTCAGTTGATGGAGCAGAGCGTGGAGTTGTTGGTAGACTAGCGACCCCCAGTTTGGCATTTGATGTGGAGCGAGGAGTGGCTGGTTCGCTGGAAGTGTCAGACCTTGCATCGGGGTGACGACCCTTCCTAGGGAGGCGTATCGTCATGGGCCTGTTCGAGGGGTTGAGCTTCCCTGCTTGTGGTTGGCTGACTCTTGGTAGCCTGATTGTCAGTGGCTCCGTTGTGGGTCTCGGCACTTGGCCGGACCTTGGCAGTCGGATTATCATTTGCTCCTCCTGCGCTGAGAGGCTGATTGCGTCCTTCCGCAGAGTGGCGGTGAGGGGTGCAGACTTGCCCGGTTTATGAGCTTGGAGGTGGATCGTCAGGGGTCCTTCTGATCCCGTGGATGTCTCGGTATGAGTTTGTGCGTCTCCTTCATCAAGGTGCCTCTTCGACTTTTCGTATAGGCAGGAGTCTGAGTAGTAGGATTCGACCCCTTTGAAGGGATCGATATCAGCAAATTCTGTCTTCATAAAGCCGTGTTTGTCGACATATTTGAAGCACTGGTGTAGCGTGGAAGGCACGATCATATAATCGTGAATCCATGGACTCCCCAAGAGGATGTTGTAAGAAGTGTCTGCATCTATGACGTAGCAGGTGACTTCGGATTGGAGGTCGCCAATTTGACACTTCAGACGAATCTTTCCAATAGGGTAGCTCCTGCCCGAATTGAAACCGCTGATGGCAGTGTTTGTGGGCGTCAGGCGATGCATTAGGATGCGGAGATGATGTAGCAGGCCCTTCGGGATGATGCTTATGGAAGAGCCAGGATCAATGTGCATCCGATCCACCTTCACGTCACCGATGTATCCCGTGTAGTATAGCGGGCGATCATGTAGGTTGGTTTTGATGAGCATGTCCTGCGGAGTGAAGACGATATTGGGCATTGCTCCCGTGCAGGCACTATCTTGGAGATCCACGGGTGAGTCCTCCCCGGTGAGGTTGGATTGAACGAGATAGGCATCGGCATTTTGGAGTGCTTCGCTCAATGCAATACGAACGTCCTTGGAGAGTCTTAGGAGTTCGTACAATGACAATTTGGCCGGAGTGTTAGCCAATTGTGCTAAGATGTCAAAGTTGTAGGGCCTCTCTAGCCCTTGGGCTGCGTCTTTTCGGAGATATTTGTCGAAGCGAGTCTCCTTCGGCCTAGGCTTGTCGGCCGTCGAAGGCTGAGCCGGTCCCGGAGCATCAGTTGTAGTGGGTTGCTGATTTTCAGCGGGATTGTCAACCACAGGTTGGGATTGCGCTTCGGACCGTGTGACGATGGCTGTAGCTTCCTCGTTGTCTGCTGAAATTGTGTGGCAGGTCCTGATTTTTCCACTCTTCTTTCTGTTGGTGGGAGATGGTGTGGACCGAGTTACTTCTGATACCAAGTCTGGATGGACCCATATGACCTCTCCTCGTGAGGTGGTAAGAGGTACTAGACCAGCAGCCTGTTCCCGGGGAGGAGGAAGATTGGTAATCTCCATCGTCGTGAGAGGGATGGGGATTACCCCGTCTTGAGTCTCCGTCGGAGGGAAGTTGCCAAATTGTACGGACACCATATTGGCTGCTACGGTTACCTCTTCGAAGTCGATGGCCAGAGCATTCGAATCGATGAGGCTTTGGATGTACCGTTTTAGTTGGTAGCAGTCGTGTGTAGCGTGGTGTACATAACGGTGGTAATGGCAGAACTTTGGGTTCTCCAGATCAGCCGGCCGAGGCTTCCGTCTTGGTGGAGGAAGCTGAATTCTATCTCCTTGTATGAGCATGTCCAAGATAGGCTTGACGTGGCCGTCTTCGAAAGAGTAAGTGATTTGAGGCCATTATTTGTTGGCTGGTTGTGACTCGGGCTTCTGGGCCGTGTCGGCCACCATAGCCTGTTTTTCCTTGCTGTCCCGATTGTTGGAGGGGTTACCCCCATTATCGTTGTTGGGATGCTTGCCCTTGTTTTCTCCTTCTGAGATGTGCAATCCCAGTTGGCGAGCCTTCCTTAGTTGTTCTTCGGCGCTTGTGGCGCTGATGATGAACGCCTTCCAATCTTTGAATTGACTTTCGCCCATCCAGAGACTGATCGTTGGAAGCAGTCTCTTTTGGCAAATTTTAATCAAAGAGGAATCTGGATTTCCGGAGGGCAGCTTCATGGCGGTCTGGCGAAACCGCTCGATGTAGTTTCTTGTCAACTCCTTCTCCCCTTGGACGACGTCCATGAGAGTGGACATAGTGACGTCTTGTCCTACTTCGTAGAATCGCTCCAAGAACAGGCGCTTGAAGCCGGTGAAGGAGTGGATGCAGTTGTCCGGTAGATTGCGGTACCAATCGAAGGCGACTCCTTCCAATGCCCCGATGAATAACCGTGTGAGGATAGCATCATCATGGGGCAGATGGTCGGTGGTGACCTCGAAGTAAGTGATGTACCGACTTGCTGAGGTCCTGCCATCATATGGGTTGATATTGAACGGCTTATATTTTGGCGGGAATGGAACATCCCTCCATTCAGCAGGGTATGGTTGCCGTATTCTGAGATCTTGAGCGTTTTCTCGGGCATGGAACATGGCTCGGAGCTCCTGGACCTCTCTCCTTACTTCTCGGGCCTCATCTATCGCGGTAGGGGCTGTTATTTCGGGAGGATTGTTGCCCGAGTTCGGTGCTGCCGAATTCGAGTCTGCATTGACCGCGGGACCCGTGCTCGTTTGGCCAGGCGTCCCTCCTTGCAGAGTTGGAAGGGCCGCTTTAATCTCGTCTACAGACTTGACCAAAGCAAGTAATATGGCTTCGAGACTGTCAATGCGCTGGCGATCACTGGAACCACCTTGATTGCTGTCCGTCATGAACATCATCCTTACGTGAGGAGTGATGGAAGGAACGGTGGAGGATGTGCCCTCCGAGTCGTACCCGTGTAATGAGAAGTCATCGAGATATGTGGGAATATTGTCTTCTGGTTCGGACTCGGAGGGAGCAGTACCCCTAGCCTCAGAGTTTACTTCGTCTTGAGAGTCACGGGTATCCTCGGGGACATTGGTGCCTGTCGTACCTGATGGGAGAATCGCTTCCACGGGCTCGGCTCCTTGAAACATTGGGTTGTTGCGGATGTTCGGAGGAGTGCTACCCCCAACCCCCAACGATGTAGATGATGAATTTCCCACTGCAGCAGATTTTGTTTTTGAACGGGTGTGTTGGAATACTCTGATGGAAGACAACCGTTTAGACGACAGTTTCTTAGCTGTAGTGGTTGATATCTTGGGACTGGAGATGCTTGTCTTTTTTTTCCTCCTTTCGGCGGGGACCTTCTGAGCGGAATTGCAGGAGACTACTGGAGGTGCCTCATCTTCTGAGCTCGGATGCTGTAGTCTTTGGAAGACGAACGGTCGATCTTCCGTCATTGCTGCGTTGTTGCAACAGCAGTTGACGATGATTTGGGTGCAGCGGTGTCCAAGCGAGGACTCTTTGCATGCCGACACTCCTCCTCTTTCCTTGCGTTTGTGGAGGATCGCCTCCCGCAAGTTAGAAGAACCACTCTGTCCGTTTGCCGCCGGGGGCTGGACTCGAGCGGTTGTATACAACTTCCCATCCGAGGCCCGTGTGATAGTCAGCGGGATGCCCCGATAGTCAGAGGTTGGGACAGCTGACTGGGCTTGATGAGCCCGTGCTGCCCTAGACTTCCTCCTTTTAGCACTTGCGGGTGCGTAATAGGAGGAGTCCAAGTTGAATGCCACAGAGTCTGGCTTATCATCCAGAGAACTATCAGGGTTAGGACCGTATAAGAGACGGTTGAAGACTGATCGAGAGAAGCGTGGAACGGACGCTATGCGGCTAGAGTTGGGCACCGTGCAGGCTGTCTGCATGCGATTGTCTTCTGCTGTTGGATGGGTTGTCTTTGAGCGGCTAGGAGTCTCGACCGTGCAGGCTGGCCGCATGCGGTTGGCAATTGTGGCCGCATAGGTTTTCTGCAAGCGATTGACTCCCATAGCCGTATGTGTTTTATCCATGTGATTGGCGACTGTAGCCGCATAAGCCATGCGGCTGACAGATGTGACCGCATAATTTTTCTTCATGCGGCTAGCGGATGTGGCCGCATGAGATTTTTCCATGCGACTAGCGGATGTGGCCGCATGAGCTTTTTCCGTGCGGCTAGCACCCCTATGCGGCTTGGTTCGCGTAGAGTTCCTCTTTGCCCCTGCAAGTCCAGCATCATAGTATTTTCTTCTGCCGGACTTGGGGACAGCAGAGTTGTCTACGGTCTGAAGTGGGGCCGCAGAAGAGTCCTTCTCCCTGTTTTGAGCAACAGAGGGCGTCCCGTCGAGGGCTTGGGGAGGAGCAAATGATTTTGGCCTCCACTCTCTGCGAGCCTTCATCGTGCGGGTGCGCTTCTGGACCGGGCCATCGCTTCCTTCGGAGAGCATCTCTTCAAACGCCTGCTGGTCGAAGCGGACGACCATCTTTTGTTGCGTGGAGCCAAGTTTGGCTGCATTCGACTGCGTCACCAACTCCTCAGCCGTGGAGAAGTTTGTCCCCAGCAGAGTCACCATCGTGTTTGCCATTGATTGTAAAAGAACAGAACAATTATCGGAGGACTGAACTTTAGACTCACAATACAAACTCGCTTGTACAAAGAAAGCCTAGGGACGAAAACCTAGGTACAGCTGTCTAAGTACAATTGTTTATTTTAGATTCTGGGGGATGACGATAGAGGCTCGGGAAGGCGACGGCAGCCCTGCCTTACTCCTTGGACGATCGGTATGCAGCCTTGGCTCCTTGTGAAAAGATGGTTGGCGTTGATGAAGAAATGCTCTTTTTGCTCCTCTGTTGCTCCTCTGGCTTCTCTCTCTCTCTGTATTTTCTCTCTGATTATTGGGGGGTCTCTCTGTATATCTCCTCTCTGATCGTGTATATTTTACAAGGGAATGGCACCCTGCTATTTATAATAGTGGGGAGGCATCATTAAGGTTTGGCTGATTACCCATTCTCAAAGTGGCGGCGGCCTGATGCTTAATCAATCTAGACCATTCGTTCTAGGCATGAAGGATCCGGGCCATAAATGGGGGTAGCACTGAATCTTTCGAATAATTAATGCTGATTGCTTTAAATCTTCATGATTGATTGTGTAGCTTGGATCTCCCACCACGTGTCCCATTGGTTTGATTAGGAATGATATGACCTGATCCCATTAATTATGAGGATATGGTCATTGGGATCTGGTAAATCTTTGCATCTCATAATCATCTTTGCTGCCAGTTGTCATCGAATCTCTGCCACGTGTCTTGATGATGGACTCCGCCAAAGCCGCATGACATTCATGAACCGCATGAGACTGCGTCTCGACGAACCGCATAGGTATAGTATTTGCGAGCCGCATGAGATGGTTCCTTGGTGAACCGCATAAGGGTAGTAACTGCGAGCCGCATGAGATGGTTCCTTGGTGAACCGCATAAGGGTAGTAACTGCGAGCCGCATGGGATGGCTTTTTGGTGAGCCGCAGGAAAACAATCCTTGCCAGCCGCATGAAGCTGTTCTTCACTGGAGCCGCATGGGAGTAGCCATGTGTTAATCTCGAATCGCGTCAGAGATTTTCTCCTATTTTCCAAGAGTATGTCATTATGGCAGGGCCATTATGATACTTTATGTCAGAGCCGTCTGCTGTCAAATCATGACAGAGCATTAAATAGGCAGACTGCTCGATGGCCAGCTGTGTGAAGGAGTCTTCGTGGGTACACGTGGCATTGAGCCGCATATCTCCGTGAGCCGCATGTACTTTTGAACCACATGCGGCTGGTGGACTCTTTGAACCGCAGGACTGTCCATATGCAAGCCGCATGGACTCTCCTGTCCGAGCCGCATGAGACTAAGAGTCTCTCTGAACCGCATGGGACTGCTCCTGTATGAGCCGCATGGGGTTCTCCTGTTCTGAGCCGTATAGATCATCGTTCTGATATTTTCCATGCTTCTACAGCAGTGAGATTATTCCACAGCCACAAGCCCTGCAGACCATCCAGGTTACCCAGGTCGAAATTTAGGGGTTGAATTCAGGTGGGTACATCGTCCAGGAAACCCATGTACCCTTAGGTAGCTTGAAGGGTGCAACACATGACAGTGTGCTGGAAATGTGTCCTACTCGACGGCAGGCTACAGATCCCAAGCGCGCCCAGGTAACGGGATTGCCTGTAGCTGGGAGATTTCTTTATGACTAATGTATTAGTCTAGTTATTAGCCTTAGTCCATTTCAATAGGTAATCCTGACCGTGGTACTCAGGAGTCCCTTCCTAGACATGATACAAGACAGGACTGGATTATTTGTACAAGCACAATCGCCCACGGTGTCCAGGTTATTTATACAGGTCATGTCATGCCAGGTAGCCATCACAACAGCTTATCAAGATTTGCCAGGTTGTCATGTCAAGTTTACTTGTCAGGAGTGCGCTACGGCGGGCCACCATCAGGTCATGTTTACGTATCAAGAGTGCACCACTGCGGGTCACTGCCGTGTTCATGGTATATGTGCAGGACATCATAGTGCAAGCATTGAACCAGGAGACCCAAGTTATTCCGAGATTACAAGATATGAGTTAACAATAATAATAATAATAATAATAATAATAATAATAATAATAATAATAATAATAATAATAATTAAATAGCAGGGCAAGGCACAGGGAGGAGCCCTGCGGCTCAAGATCACTAGAACCCATGCGGCCAGTAAAGGAGAGCGCATACGACTTGGTAAGGACAGGGGCATGCGGCTAGGAAGGCAAGGGCGCATGCGGCTAGGAAGGCAAGGGCGCATGCGGTCCCAAGAAGTCGAGTCTCATACGGCCAGCGGAAGAGTGGGCCTCATGCGGGGGGAAGTGGATGAGCGCATGCGGCAGAATAGGAGCCTCAGCCCTATGCGGCTGAACTGACCGAGTCCCATGCGGCCAAGGGAGGACGGTGGCATATGCGGCTAGGAGTGATGGGTGCACATGCGGCTGGCTGAAAAGTAGGTCTATGCGGCTGGCTGACCAACCAGGTATATACGGCTGCATAGGCAAGGGGACGCATGCGGCTAGGTGATTCAGGATCTCATGCTGCTTAGTTAAGCATGCGGCTGGGAGAACACTTGCCGCATGAAATATTCATGCGGTCAAGTCAAGTACTGTTCTTCTTCTCCAAATTTCCGAGAAGAAGAACACCATGAACCCAGGCTTCCAAGCTCCATAAAACCTTCATCCAGAGTCCAAATCTGAACTTCCATAGGTCAAAATGGGAAAGAACGAAATTCTCTACAATATAGAACCATCAAAACTTAGAAATAACAAGATTAAGTAGATCAAAAACCAAGAAATTCGAAAATAAGATAAACTTAGATCTACAAGAATCTGGCCATGGAAAGTAAAAATGCCAAGTACTAAAGTATGTTAGAATACTGTAAAGAAGAGAATGGAACAATAAAATTAGAGTTCCTCCATGAAGCAAGCTGCACTTGCCTAGACCTCTCTCTCCCTGGTAGGTGAAAAAGTTATGGTGGAGAAGAAGAGTAATAAGGAGAGAGAAAGAAGAATGGGTTAATAAATACTAATGGTGGTGGTAGGTAGGGTTCACCTTTGGTTCATGATGAACCAAAGCAAATCAAGCCAAGCCGAACCAACCCCAGAATAAACCAAGCCATGAAGAAAAGCTAAGCAAGGAGTCATACAATACAAGATAAAATATGTACACGTATTCCAAAAATACGTAATACGAACCACAGGCATTACAACTCTACCCACCTTAAAAGAATTTCGTTCTCAAAATTTAATTAAGAGGCTAGAGAGACGAGGACAAGCTATATTAATCACATGCAAGCTATAAATAGGCAGGCAATCACTCATTCAAACAAGGAATCGAAGGCATGAGGCATAAGAAAGATATTATACCACACGAGTCAAACAAGTCGGGATATCGCGTTGGATATCATCCTCACGCTCCCACGTTGACTCACCCAAAGAATGATGACCCCAAGCAACTCGGACTAACTTGATAGTCTTGTTCTTGAGTATCTTCTCTCTTCGGTCCAATATAGACACAGACCTCTCCTCATACGAAAGGTTGGTACCAACAACCAATTCTGAATGATCTAGGATATGGCTCGGGTTCGGGATATACCGTCGTAGTTGGGATTCATGGAACACGTCATGCACCTCGCTTAGCGACAGCGGGAGAGCGAGACGATATGACACATCTCCTACTCGCTCCAAAATATCGAATGGCCCTATATACCTAGGACTAAGCTTTCCCCGTGCACCGAAATGAATGATGCCACGGTTAGGCAAAATCCTCAGAAATACATGGTCGCCGACAGAAAACTCGAGAGGGCGCCGATGAGAATCTGCCCAATGGCGCTGGCAATCTTGGGCAACTCGAAGATGATCCCGGACTCTTCTGACCACTTCAACTGTCTTGGCAATTATTTCTGGACCAAGCATTTGCCTCTCTCCCACATCATCCCATGCTAGCGGGGATCGACACTTTCTACCATACAGTGCCTCGAACGGTGCCATCGGGATACTGGCCTGGAAGCTGTTGTTGTATGAGAATTCCACCAGGTGCAGGTGATCTTCCCAGGAACCACCGAAGTCAAGTGTACAGGACCGCAACATATCTTCAAGAGTCTGGATTGTACGCTCCGACTGACCATCTGTCTGCGGATGATATGCTGAACTGAACTGGAGACGAGTTCCCAAACTCTCCTACAGGCTACGCTAAAAGTGAGACGTAAATCTTGAATCTCTGTCCGAGGTGATACTGACTGGTACTCCATGTATCCTGACTATCTGCCTAAGGTACATCTCTGCCAGCTGAGCTGTCGACTGACCAATTCTGAATGGGAGGAAGTGAGCTACCTTCGTGAGCCTATCAACTATAACCCATATAGCATCTCTACCAGCTGGGGACCTAGGCAATCCGGTCACAAAATCCATGGTCACATGTTCCCATTTCCATTTTGGAATCGGCAAGGCTGAAGAAGTCCAGTGGGCCTCTGATGTTCAGCCTTAACTTGTTGGCAGACTAAACAATGAGAGACAAACCGGGCTATCTCCCTCTTCATGCCATTCCACCAGAAGTGCTGACGGATATCACGGTACATCTTGGTGCCACCGGGATGAATGGAGTACTGCGAACTGTGAGCCTCTGCCATAATTTCCTGTCTGATATTGCCACTGGGCACACAAAGACGCTTACCATGCCTAAGTGTACCGTCTTCATGAATACACAACTCTGGTCGCCGTCCTGCCTCACACTCTGCTTTGAGTCACTGAGGCTTGGAATCTGCTGACTGCGCTATCTGGATCCTCTCGACTATAGTGGACTGAACTCGCATACTGGCCATCAATGCCACACTGGAAGGAAGAACAACTTCAATACCCATCTTCTGAAGATCTGCTAACAGCTCTGGTTGCGCTGTCAGAAAATAAACTCTGGCTCTCCTGCTCAATGCATCTGCAATAATATTGGCCTTCCCTGGGTGATACTGCAGGTTGACATCATAATCCACAAGAAGCTCCAGCCATCTCCTCTGACGCATGTTAAGATTCTTCTAGGTAAAAATATACTTCAGGCTCTTGTGGTTGGTGAAAATCTCTACCCTATCTCCGTACAAGTAGTGCCTCCACAACTTAAGTGCAAACACTACTGCTGCCAGCTCCAAGTCATGGGTTGGATAATTCCTCTCATGATCACGAAGTTGTCGTGACGCATAAGCTATTACCTTCCCATGCTGCATCAGAACACATCCCAAGCCTCTGCCTGAAGCATCACAATATACTGAGAATCCTCCAGTTCCATCTAGAAGTGTGAGAATAGGAGCTGTCATCAAGCCTCGCTTCAACTTTTCAAATGAATCCTGGCACTCTGTTGTCCAAACAAACTGCACATCCTTACGGGTTAACTGGGTCAAGGGTGCTGAAATTCGAGCAAAGTCTGAAACAAATCGTCGGTAGTAATCGGCCAATCCGAAAAAACTGTGAACCTCTACAACTGTGCTAGGCACCGGCCACGACTCAATAGCCACAATCTTCTGGGGATCCACTTCTACTCCTTCTCTGGTGATGATGTGACCCAAGTACGAAATACGATCAAGCCAGAACTCGCATTTACTGAACTTGGCATACAACTGGTGCTCCCTGAGAATCTGAAGAACCATACGGAGATGCTGCTCATGCTCCGCTACACTCTTGCTATAGACCAGGATGTCATCCAGAAACACAATCACGAACTGACCCAAATAAGGCATAAAAATACGATTAATGAGATCCATGAATACAGCCGGCACATTGGTCGCTCCAAATGGCATCACTAGGAACTCCCAATGCCCATACCTAGACCTGAAAGCTGTCTTCGGGATGTCTTGCTCTCTGACTCTGATCTGATGATATCCTGAGCGTAAGTCGATCTTCGAGAATACTGCCGCCCCTTTGAGCTGATTAAACAAGTCATCTATCCTCGGGAGAGGGTATCTGTTCTTGATTGTCACTAAGTTCAAGGTACGATAATCAACACATAACCTGGACGTACCATCCTTCTTTTTCACAAGAAGCATCGGAGCTCCCCAAGGCGATCCACTAGCACGAATGAATCCCTTGGTTCGAAGTTCTTCAATCATCTTGTACAAGATCTCTAGCTCTGACGGCGCCATCCTGTAGACTCTCTCTGATACTGGGACTGTCCCAGGAATCAAGTCTATGGTGAACTCGATCTCCCGCTCTGGCGGCATGCCTGGAAGCTCTTCTGGAAAAATATCTGGAAACTCTTCGACTATCCGAGGCAACTGCACTGCTGCTACTGCCATCCGCAACACTGGAGGAGGAGGCTCAACTTCGCCTCGGGAAAAGGAAAACTTTGGCTCGCCTGGAATGCTAAAATTAATGCTGCCAATATGGTAGTCTATTCTAGCATACTAGTTCCTCAACCAATCCATCCCTAGGACCACATCATAATCGGCCATCGGGAACTCTATCAATCTAGCGGGAAATTCCTTACCGCTAACTACGATCCGACACGAGGAAAACACTCTATCGACTCCCACAAGTCCATTACCAGTAAGTATATTGAGCCTTAATGATAATGACTCGGGCTCCAATCCTATCCGTGTCATGAATCGTGCAGACATAAAAGAATACGATGCACTAGAATCAAATAAAGCTGAAGCTGGAAAGCAGTTGACGAGAATAGTACCTGCCACTACCTCTCCTGGTGCCAATCCTTCCTCTGCGGTCATTACCATAGCCTGACCATGCCCTCGGGGTGCTGGTCCCCTCTGCTGAAACCCTCGCTGTCTGTTCTGACTCAAGGCTTGGGCTTGAGCATGCTGCTGGGGGTGTTGTTGCTGGAACACCTGGGACTGAGGCGGCAAGGGCCTCGGCAATGGATACTGCTACTGCTGGACCGGTGCTGGTCCTCTCACCGAAAAGGTAGAAAGGTTGGATGATGATGAACCACCCCTATTCGGGCAGGATCCAACCCTATGCCGGTGCTCCACAAGCCAGGCACAATCCCTGTGCTCTGCGACACTCTGCCACTACATGGCCTGGCTTCCCATAATGAGAACATCCCACTGCGGAAGACTGCTTCTGCTTCTTCTGCTGCTACTGAGGGTACGTCGGGGTTGAATGCTGAACCGACGTCACTGAGGCCACTCGTTTCGAAGCTCCAATGGTCAAAGCCCTGGCTGCCGAGGCTGGGGCTGAAGACTGATTCATCTGGCCGTGGGATCTCTTCCGACCTCCGGCCCTATCCACAATCCTCTGGGAGATATACTCATGCCTCCTAGCTGCTCTCAAGACTGCATCAAAAGTCTGATGCTCGAACTGCTCAACTGCTAATAGAATCTCCAGGTGGAGCCCCTGCTGAAATCGCTGGGCTCTATCATACTCGGTTGCCACCAAGGTGGAAGTAAACCGGCTGAGCCTCGAAAACTCGGCCGCATATCCGTCGACCGTCATGCCAATTTGCTTCAGATTGGTGAACCTCGTCTGTAGATCGTACCGAGCTACAGCATCAAAATACTTGGTCTGGAATCTCTCCCTGAATACCGCCCAAGCAATGGGTGCTGATAATCCAACGGCCTGCGCCGCCAACTAGCTGCGGGCAAGATCTAACAACTGCAAACGCACCACGGCTACCTTCTCATTCTCTGGGGTCTTGGCTGCTTCTAGAATCACCTCGATGTCTTGAAGGCAAGCATCTGCGACGATCGCATCTTCACTACCGTCGAAGAATGAAGGGTTCAAGCGCTTGAAGCGGTTGGCCGCGCTGTTACCCTGATGACCTCCTCTGGTCAGAGCATCCGTCACTGCCTGGTGCAAGGCGTCTCTACGACGATCTTGGAAAGCTATCAAGGTCATGACGAGACCTACCAAAGTGCCATCATCAGGCTCGGTAGGCTGAACTGGCTGGACTGGTGGCTCTCCGCCAGAAGGCACGACTCTGGATGCCACTCCGGAATGCTGGGCTTGATCTCCGGGTTGCTGCTGATCCACGGGAAGTGTTCCGCCTTGCTGACCAGTAGGTCCAGGAATGATGCCGCTGAAGAAGACGATATGGGGAACAATAAGGAAGGACCAGGACAGATCAACGATACAAGCATATGATCAGGACAAGAATTCGGAGATTCAGATGATACGAACAGAGATCAAGGGCGAATACTGATTAAGACATCTATTCGGTAAACCCTCATATATCTTGATTTATAAGATCTGCATGGGCCACCACTTAAACCATGTCACGCCCCAGAACCAGAATACTGGAGAGCGGGGGAGACATAGCCAGCTACGTATATGAAATGGAATCCATCTCGCTATATGGTCATGGCTGTCTAGATACATGAGGGTTTACTACAAGCCAACAGTCTTCTATGGTCATGAACAAGCCTAGTGTCTCAATCACAAGCAAGTAGGTAAAGTCACAAGATGTATGATCATTAAATATACAATAATAAGGCGTCCCAAATATTACATATTCAGCTGATCATGAAGCTAGTCGTTACAAAATGTTAGGACTAGCAAGAGTTTAGTCATACATGATCAATCCTAGGATCTGTCAATCATGTTACAGCCCGTAGGCAGACAGTAAATAAAATGCAATCGAGCTAAACAGGTGCTCGTCGGCTAAACGCCTCAAAAGAATATTTTTACAATAAAGTGAGAGAGCCAAAAATAACCCACTCGATGCCCTGGTTACGCCTGGTGGTCACCATCGGGCTGGAAGGTCGGTAGATCCTCTGGAGCCTCTCCGAAATCTGGCCATACAAAACCAGCTGGGTTAGATCCCAGAAAGAGCAAGTGCCACAAAGGAAGCTTCACTTAGGAACTAAAACCAGCAGTTAGCACAGAAGATAATAATAGATAGTAAAACTAGAGAAATATAACATCACGAGGATATACGATAAGATAACCATGGAACCATTCAGATAACCAGGTTACAACCCTTAAACCAAACAAGGACCGGGGTTGTAGCCCTTCATCTGAACTGAACTTGGTCTCTCCCATTTATCAGCAAGATAAATATAAGAAAATCCGAACATGTAACAATCCTATACAGGATCAAGGCAAGACTAGACTGATTATTCCCCATTCAACAATCACGATCAAGCAATAAGTACGGCTTGATACTTTAACTAACTAGGGTTATCACAGCCCTAGTTACTAGCAAGATGCAGTAAGATTATTCCACAGCCACAATCCCTGCAGACCATCCAGGTTACCCAGGTCGAAATTTAGGGGTTGAATCCAGGTGGGTACATCATCCAGGAAACGTATGTACCCTTAGGTAGCTTGAAGGGTGCAACACATGACAGTGTGCTGGAAATGTGTTCTACTCGACGGCAGGCTACAGATCCCAAGCGTGCCCAGGTAACGGAATTGCCTATAGCTGGGAGATCTTTTTATGACTAATGTATTAATCTAGTTATTAGCCTTAGTCCATTTCAATAGGTACTCCTGACCGTGGTACTCAAGTGTCCCTTCCTAGACATGATGCAAGACAGGACTGGATTATTTGTACAAGCACAATCGCCCACGGTGTCCAGGTTATTTATACAGTCATGTCATGCCAGGTAGCCGTCACAACAACTTATCAAGATTTGCCAGGTTGTCATGTCAAGTTTATTTGTCAGGAGTGTGCCACGGCGGGCTACCATCAGGTCATGTTTACGTATCAAGAGTGCACCACTGCGGGTCACTGCCGTGTTCATGGTATATGTGCAGGACATCATAGTGCAAGCATTGAACCAGGAGACCCAAGTTATGCCGAGATTACAAGACATGAGTTAACAATAATAATAATAATAATAATAATAATAATAATAATAGTAATAATAATAATAATAATAATAATAATTAAATAGCAGGGCAAGGCACAGGGAGGAGCCCTGCGGCTCAAGATCACTAGAACCCATGCGGCCAGTAAATGAGAGCGCATACGACTTGGTAAGGACAGGGGCATGCGGCTAGGAAGGCAAGGGCGCATGCGGCTAGGAAGGCAAGGGTGCATGCGGTCCCAAGAAGTCGGGTCTCATGCGGCCAGCGGAAGAGTGGTCCTCATGCGGCGGGAAGTGGATGAGCACATGCGGCAGAATAGGAGCCTCAGTCCTATGCGGCTGAACTGACCGAGTCCCATGCGGCCAGGGGAGGACGGTGGCATATGCGGCTAGGAGTGATGGGTGCATATGCGGCTGGCTGAAAAGTAGGTCCATGCGGCTGGCGGACCAACCAGGTATATGCGGCTGCATAGGCAAGGGGGCGCATGCGGCTAGGTGATTCAGGATCTCATGCGGCTCAGTTAAGCATGCGGCTGGGAGAACACTTGCCGCATGAAATATTCATGCGGTCAAGTCAAGTACTGTTCTTCTTCTCCAAATTTTCGAGAAGAAGAACACCATGAACCCAGGCTTCCAAGCTCCATAAAACCTTCATCCAGAGTCCAAATCCGAACTTCCATAGGTCAAAATAGGGCAGAACGAAATTCTCTACAACATGGAACCATCAAAACTTAGAAATAACAAGATTAAGTAGATCAAAACCCAAGAAATCCGAAAATAAGATAAACTTAGATCTACAAGAATCTGGCCATAGAAAGTAAAAATGCCAAGTACTAAAGTATTTTAGAATGCTGTAAAGAAGAGAATGAAATAATAAAATTAGAGTTCCTCCATGAAGCAAGCTGCACTTGCCTAGACCTCTCTCTCTCTCTCTGGTAGGTGAAGAAGTTATGGTGGAGAAGAAGAAGAGTAATGAGGAGAGAGAAAGAAGAATGGGTTAATAAATACTAATGGTGGTAGTAGGTAGGGTTCACCTTTGGTTCATGATGAACCAAAGTAAATCAAGCCAAGCCGAACCAACCCCAGAATAAACCAAGCCATGAAGAAAAGCTAAGCAAGGAGTCATGCAATACAAGATAAAATACGTACACGTATTCTAAAAATACGTAATACGAACCACATGCATTACAGTTTTCGCGGCAGCCACCATACATCTATGAAATACCGTTCAAGTAGTTCGTCTCGTTCGAGTTCTTCACAGATGACAACGAGCATTCCGTAAGTTCATCAATTGAACTTGATGGTTCCTAGGAGTAGATCTTCGACAATGGAGGAATCTACTTCATCACCCCATAAAGGAGATTCATTCATCTGCAGTTTTTCTTCTTCTAGTTTTGTATCTGTCCTGTCTCGTTGTAGCAACTAGATCGCAAAGAGAAGAACAACGTTCTATTTTATTTACTTTCTTATGGTAAACTTATGTTCTTGTGTCAATTTTGTCACGCCCCAGAACCAGAATACTGGAGAGCGGGGGACAGACACGGCCAGCTACGTATATAGAAGTATAATCCACCTCGATATACGATCATGACTGTCTAGATGTATGAGGGTTTATCTACAAGCCATCAGTCTCTTATGGTTAAGAACAAGCCTAGTGTCTCAATCTTAAGCAAGTAATAATAGTTACAAGATGTTAGACCATCATATATTCAATAGTAAGGCGTCCCATATATTTTATATACAGATGATCATGAAGCTAGTCGTACAAAATGCGAGGACTAACAAGAGTTTCAGTCATACATGATCAACCCTAGGATTTGTTAATCATGTTACAGCTCTTAGACAGACAAGAAATATAAGCATTCAACATGAGCTAACACTTACTCGGCGGCTAAACGTCTCAAAAGAATAATTTACAATGGAGTGGGAGAGCAAAATAAAATCCACTCGTTGCCATGGTTTCTTCTAGCGTTCACCATCTGGTTGGAAGGCTGAGAGATCCTCGGGTGCTGCTCCAAAATCTGGCCATACAAAACCAGCTGGATCAGACCCCAGAAAGAGCAAGTACCACAAGGAAGGCTTCACTTAAGAACTAAAACCAGCATGTCAGAACATAAACAAGAATAATAATAGGAAAACATGAAATATAATATAAGGCAACAAATGATGAGAGGACGAGGAACTATTCCGGAAGCCAAGTTACAATCCTTAAACCAAACAAGGACCGAAGTTGTGACCCTTCGCCTGAACAGAACCGGGTCTCTAGCCATTTATTGCTAAGAGTAAAGCTGTTACGACCCGGTCCCAATTTCTTGGATCGAATCGGATCATGCCCAGCCTGCACCGTTGTTGAGACGGCGGCAGTAAGTTGTATCAAGCAGTGAAACACATGCAGATAAAATTTTAACGAAATATAAAAACATTCTAGTCAATTTGAAAAGCCTGAAATACAACAAATATTAATACAACATTCAATTATTACACTTGTTTCCAAAAGAAAAATAAATACTAATCCAGCTCTTAAGATTATGAAGTTCCAAGTTCTGCGGGACCAGAGTTAGACATCAGATCCTCGACGACGCAATCACCTAAAAATGTTGGTCTCCAGTCAGGAGGGAGTAAAGTACAATTCATGATAATCTAACAATTGAAATAATAATAGAGTTATGCACTTTTAAACAATTTGAAATAAATAGTTCTCCAGCAGTTAAAATATTGTGATGTGAATAGGCAATGAATATGACCGGATTGGGTTGTACAGTTGTATCCTATTGATACGGTATGGCTTATTCCCGTGTGTATGAGGGGTAAGCTAACACAGTCAGTATACTACTTTGGATGTGGTCATACTCATTACACTACTCCCCCAGTACCCAACAGTCAATCAGTCAATGCTCTCAGAGAGAGTTCCGTGTTGCATCGTGGTTTAAACTTGCAATAAAACGATTACTAAATAATTGGTAAACTAACACAAATTGTACTTGCCTTGATTATACTGGATTCGATGTTGGTTCCGGGATGATGCTAGTACAGTCCTCGAAACCCTACAATTGAGAATCCTGACTTAGCACCAATATTCAAACCATATCTAGGTGTGCTAGTTACAATCTCTAAAATTTGTCCTAGTCCGATTTTAGATTATTTACAAACTCTACCAGAACACGCTTATCGATGTGAGTTACTAACTGAAGAAAAGTCAATTTAACTTTTTATTGGGAAAAATTGTATCTTTCAATTATTTGACAAAACTTTGTATTTCATTATATTATATTTAAAAATAATATTTTTCTTTAAATAAGAAAAACGTGAAATTTGTTTAAATAATAAACTTGTAATTTTCCTAATTTATTTAATGTGAGAAAATAATATTGATTTTCTATAAAATAATTATTTTACTATTTTTACGTGTTTACGCCAACCACAAACCAGAAAAGAATAAAACTATACTAACTTATTACAAAACCACAGAAAGTAATAAAAGCTGGGCTTATGCCCTTTACAGATTTTTTTTACATAAATTGAAATAAGATAAAATTTTTTAGCTCTGAAAAATGTCTTGCACTAATAAATACTGAAAACAAAACTAATTAAATTAAATTAGAATTTATTAAGAGCCTCAGACTTGGTCCAATCGTCATAATATAGCTAATGCCTCAACGTCCGGAACAATGCCGGTTTCGTTTGTATTTTGCTAGGTCCCGCAGACTGGTACGGTTATCGCCCAAAATCCAATTTATAAAATATTTCCGAAATCCGATTTAAAATATTCATTTATAAATTTTATAAAAAATTTGGCAGCATTCCCTCTATTTTCGGGATAACCCAAAACTGGGAAAATGCCAGAAACACAACCATTAAAATGTCCCAAACCAGGGATCCAAACCAATCCACAAATATTCCAACCCAGAAAATATCACAAAGCTAAAACAAAATCCAGCACAATATAACCACAGAATTGTTCCGAAACGAAGTTCGAAAAAATACCGAAAAGCCACAGAAAAAAATAGTATAGTTCTCAAGCCATCAATGCTCAGAAAAATCCGAGATCACAATCGACATTCCGAAACAGAGAAGACAGAACCTATCCAGAATTACCTCAGAAATTCTGAGAACCCGAAAACCACAGAACTAACTCGAAATTCCGAGAAATCACCAAATGAAACCAACCAAAACTTATTCCGAAATGAGTCTCGGAAATACCGAGAACACAACCGGAAACTACAATCGAATCCCATTGTGGGAGCGGGGACCAAGAATCATCATCGACAATAACAAAAATGGAATAGGTCAAAGGAATTATACCTCAGGTACTCGGCTAGAGCTCTCAGATGTAAATAATAGAGAAATGAAACTCACGGACGGTGAATCGGCTTGAGACAGCGCCTCACCGGGGTACGGCTGCGCTGAACAACGGGATCCAGGACCGCGAAAAGCACGGAAACCCCTGGGAACGAACCGGACAGCAGGTCGAACAACAAAACCCAGACTACGGAAACGCTGAAACAGCAAATCGAACCCGCAGAGTGCTGCGGAAAAAGGACCGAGCGGACGGGGACCACAGGCGGTCGGACACGGGCGCGGGGTCATCGGCGAAGGAGATCGCCGAGCGGGGTCGGTCGGTGGCCGCGGGTGGCGTGCTGGACAGAGGAGGCGGCGACGGCAGATTGGCTTGGTCGGCCGAGAGAGGGTCGTACGGGTAGGGCGCCGGATCCAGGGGTGGTCGGCTGAGACTCGCCGGAAGGGCGCTGCTCAGGCGGAGGGTCGCCGGCGGGAAGGCTCGACTCGGGTAGCTAGGGCACGGGGGTTTTAGGGGAATGGATGAAGATGGAGAATGGAGAATGGGGTTTATATAGGGGAATAGTGAAGGGGGTTACGGGAGAGAAAGAGGAGAAGCCTCGGCTGTTACGGGAGGGGAAGAGGAGAAGCCTCGGCCGTTAGATTACTCAATTAATTAACTGAAATTTTTTACGGTTCTGACTAAACACAAAAATTCCAGAAATAATAATTTAATTTAATTTGTAATAAATAAAATAACACTAAATTAATTAATAAAATTACGGGTTTCACAACCTTCCATTCTTAGAAAATTTCGTCCTCAAAATTTAAAGGTAGGGTCAGGGGTACAATTATGCAATCATGCCTCAAACAGTCTAAGTATTATTTTTCAATATCTTCATGTCTAACTTGTAGAAGCATAGAAAAGAATAAAGAAGAATCCATGCGGCCAGGAAACCCCATGCGGCTCAGAAAGCCCATGCGGCTTAGAGATTCATGCGGCACAAGGGACTATGCGGCTCGATACGTTCCATGCGGCTCAGAGAGGTGCCACGTAGCATACAAACAACTCTTCCCTTACTGCATTAATTGCCTTGACGGCTGACAGCTCTGACATGACGACAGTCCTGACACAAAAATGTAATTATGACTCTGTCATAATGACAGACTCCTAGGAAAACGAAGGAGATCTCTGACATAATCTCCCGAGATCCAAAAAATGCCACGCAGCCTAGGCACGTTGACTGTCATATGCGGCTCAAGTAGACGCTCCCCCATGCGGCTCACGAAGGGGTTACCCGTTATGCGGCCACCTACGTCCATGCGGTCCAGATTATCACGTGATTCGAGGACACGTGGCCGGTCATATGCGGGTCAATCTTCATACGGCTTAGATCCCCTCAGTGGATCCCAGGACACGTGTCATAAAGCCAATCAATTTTCCAAATTTACTGCAATCAAAGATTGGGTCAAATCCCAATAATTTGGGACACGTGGCAGGAGAATGAATTAAACTTATTCATTCAGATTCGCAGACATCATCGGATCATCATAAGGGAGATTTATTCTAATCAGCATTAATTACTGAGAGGATTCGGCACAATCTACATTAATGGCCCAGATTCATTACACTTAAAACTAATGGCCTAGATTGATCAATCAACAGGCCGTCGCCACTTTAAGGGGCAATTATTGTAAACCCTAATGATGTCCCCCCATTCTTATAAATAGTAGGGTGCCATTCCCTTACAAGACACAGAGAGACATACGCAGAGATAGGAGAGACAGAGATAGACAGAGATCGACATGCATAGAGAGCCAGAGAGCCTGAAGAGAGAGCATTTCTTCATCAACGCCAAGCAGTTCTTCTCCAGAGCCAAGAAGCTGCACCCGATCGTCCAAGGAGTAAGACAGAGCGGCCGTCGCTTTCCCGAGCCTCTATCATCACCCTCCAGAATCTAAAATAAACAATTGTACTTAGATTACTGTACCTAGGTTTTCGTCCCTAGGCTTTTTTTATACAAGCGAGTTTGTATTGTGAAGTAAAAGTCCAGTCCTCCGATAATTGTTCTGCTCTTTTGTACATACATTGGCGATCATCCAGCCGCATGAAGAAAACTCATGCGGCTGAGACTCCCAGCCGCATGAAGAACACCTATGCGGCTACATCTGCCAGCCGCATGACATCCACTCCGCGTGGCTCTGTCTTCGACCGCCTGTCTTATGGTCCTAATCTCTTGTGCTCCCAAGAAGATATGTCTGACTCTCTCCAGCATCACCTAGACTCTTCCTACTATGTGCCCTTACGTACTAGAGCGAAGAAGTCTAGGGCAGCGCGAGCTTGGCAAGCTCGGTCCGCTGATCTGATCTCTGACGATCCGAACGTTCCGCGTATTATTACGCAGGCCTCGGATGGGAAGTTGTCCAGAATCACTCGAGTCCAGCCCCCGGCGGCAGACGGACAAAGAGGTTCGCAAAAGTCTCCCAAAATCCTGGGAGCAAACATGGTCGATCCAGACCCATCTGACTTGCGTGAGGCCATCCTCCACAAACACAGGAAAAGGAAAGACGCATCAGGGTACAAAGAGTCCTCCCACGGACGTCACTGTACCCAAATCATCGTCAACTGTTGCTGTAACAACACGACGGTGCGAGAAGACCGGCAGTCTGTCTTTCAAAGACTGCAACAGCCATCTTCGGAAGACGAGGCACCTCCCGTCGTCTCCTACAACTCTGCTCAGAAAGTCCCTGCCGATGGGAGAGGGAAGAAGACCAGTGCTCCTAGCCCGAAGATATCAACTACTATGACTAAGAGACTGTCGTCTAAGCGGGTGCCCGCCACCAAAGTTTTCCAAGGTACCCGTTCTAAGATGAAATCTGCTACAGTAGAAGATTCGTCGTCCACACCACTGGGGGTTGCTAGGACTGGAGGTAGCACTCCTCCAAGCCTCCACGATAATCCGATGTTCCGAGAAGACGAGCCGGGGGAAACAACCCTTCTCTCAGATGCAGCGAACCCCGACGTCCCCGAGGACGTCCATAATTCCCAAGACGAGGCGAACTCGGAAACTGGGGGTACTGTTCCCTCTGAGTTCGAACCAGAGGAGAACATTCCCACATACCCCGATGAATTCTCACTACAGGGGTACGACTCGGAGGACGCTTCCTCCACCGCTCCGTTCATCTCTTCTCACGTAAAGACGGTGTTCATGACAGACAGCAGCCAAGGTGGTTCTAGTGATCGCCAACGCATCGACACGCTCGAAGCCATATTGTTTGCCTTGGTCAAGTCTGTAGACGAGATCAAAGCGGCCCTTCCAACTCTGCAAGGAGGGACGCCTGGCCAAACAAATACGGGTCTTGCGGTCAATACGGACTCGAATTCAGCAGCACCGAACCCGGGCAACAATCCTCCTGAAGTAACGGCCCCCACCACTGTGGATGAGGCCCGCGAAGCGAGAAGGGAGGTCCAGGAGCTCCGAGCCATGTTTCACGCTCGAAAAAATTCTCAAGACCTCAGAATACGGCAACCATACCCTGCTGCCTGGAGGGATGTTCCATTCCTACCAAGATATAAGCCGTTCAATATCAATCCTTATGATGGCAAGAACTCAGCAAGTCGGTACATCACTTACTTCGAGGTCACCACCGACCATCTGCCCCATGACGATGCCATTCTCACACGATTATTCATCGGGACATTGGAAGGGGTCGCCTTCGACTGGTATCGCAACCTGTCAGACAACTGTATCCACTCCTTCGCCGGCTTCAAATGCATATTCTTGGAGAGATTCTACAAAATAGGGCAGGACATCACAATGTCTACCCTCATGGACGTCGTCCAAGGGGAGAAAGAGCTGACAAAAAACTATATCGAGCTGTTTCGCCAAACCGCCATAAAGTTGCCCTCTGGAAATCCGAATTCCTTCTTGATTGAAATTTGCCAAAAGAAACTCCTCCCAATAATCAGTCTCTGGATGGGCGAAAGTCAATTCAAGGACTGGAAGACATTCATCATCAGTGCTACAAGCGCCGAAGAACGATTGAAGAAGGCTCGCCAATTGGGATTGCACATCTCGGACGGAGAGAACAAGGGCAAGCGTCCCAACAACGACAATGAGGGTAGCCCCTCCAATAATCGGGACAGCAGGGGTAAGCAGGCTATGGTGGCCGATACAGCACAGAAACCTGAGCCATAGCCGGCAGATAAACAATGGCCGCAAATTACTTACTCCTTCGAAGACGGTCACGTCAAGCCCATCTTAGACATGCTCATACAAGGAGACATGATTCAGCTTCCTCCACCAAGATGGGAATCACGGCTGGCAGAGCTGGAGAACCCAAAGTACTGCCATTACCACCGCTACGTCCACCATGCTACATACGACTGCTACCAGCTGAAACGGTACATCCAAAACCTCATCGATTCGAACGCTCTGGCCATCGATTTTGAAGAGGTAACCGTGGCAGCCAACATGGTGTCAGTACAATTCGGCAGCTTCCCTCCAACGAAAACTCAAGACGGTGTGGTCCCCGTCCCTCTGGCAATAATAGAGATTGCGAATCTTCCACCTCCCCGAGATCAGACTGCTGGTCTAGTGCCCCTCACCACATCACGAGGGGAGGTCATGTGGGTCCATCTAGACTTGGTATCAGAAGTGACTCAGCCCACACCATCCTTCATCGGCAAGAAGAAGAGTGAAAAAGTTAGGTCCTGTCGCACAATCTCGGCAGATGTCGAAGAAGCTACAATCGTGTTTGTAAAAACAAAAGTATAAACTTTATTGATACCAACTTTGTAAAGATTACAAGAATTCTGGGAAAGTACAACTGTAGGAATCCAATCTAGAAGACGATTGCTTTATCCCTTGGACAATGTGAACTTTGAAGATGGTAGCCTCTGAATTTGAAGGCAAAAGCCTCGGAAGAATGCAGCAACACTTGGGCAAGAACTCCTGAACTCTCTGATATTTCTGAACTTTTATCTCTGATCCCCTTGAATGAAGACTTGAAACTCTATTTATAGAGTTCTGGAAATAACTAACTTTTAGTTATTCTGGATGGCGCAAGTTGGATTGCGCAGGCACTGGATTACGCAACATCAGACTGTGCAGGCAGTTGTCTGGTCGTAGGCCAACTGTCTTGGACACATGGCATCATTTGATTGAAATGCGCATGATCGTGTGCAGACAGTTGCCACGTAACGAGCAATTGATGGCATGAATGCCACATGTACATTTGTCAGTTGTCATGATGAAGTACGCCACATGAATTACGCTAACTTTGGATTGCGTTAGGATGGACTGTGCTGAGCTGGATTGCGCTGTAAACAGATTGTGCTGTATGTACAGCTGTCCTCGAGCACTATGCGGCACAATAAACGAACAGTCTCCTCGTTCTTTGTGCTGTAAGTTGTCAGAAGATTTGATTGTGTCAGGTAATGATGACATGGCCACGTCAGCATGCGCACTTGAGAGTGTGCGCAGTCCAGTCTGTGCAATCTAGATGATGCGTAATCTGATATCTGCACAGTTCATTTGAAAGCTATTTTTCTTGATTTTTATGATTTTGTTGATGGGTGCAATTTGATTTTTTAGGACCTACAAGACCCCCTTCAAAGTTTTCGAAAGTTAAACTTATTCAAAATTTTTGAAATACTTTGAATTTTGAATTTTAAATCAAGTTGCGCATATGTTGAGCTGTCTGCGCAATCGGATGAATCAGCCCTGCTTTTTCGACGCAATCTGTGGCAGCCGTTTGTTTTGAAAAAAACTATAAATAGTTCTCTCGATCCTTCAAATTATTCTTTACTTGCTTTCATTGTATTTGAGAGAGAGAAACCCCGAGCCTACTCCGACTTCAGCCTTTCTTCCCCGTCGATCTCATGGCTCCCAAGCGTTCCTCCGCCGCCGCCAAGGGCAAGGCCCCCGCCGAGTCTTCGACTCGTGTTGCGCCTCGTCCTTCCCATCATAAAACTACACACCCTGCTTTGTGAGGTAGACAACCTGATCGAAAACTCTTTTTAGAGTTTTTCGACTTTGCTGGATCTTAAAATCCATCTCTTTTTAGAGATGTGATCATACTGTGCCACCCTTTTTAGGGTTTTGGTTGCATGAACACATTATTCTTCATTTTTATGAAGAATATCTTCTCGCACAATCGGTTGAATTGTGCTGGCAAAAGTCAGCACAATCGGCTGATTTGCGCGAGATTGTCAGCGTAATCTGATGTTCGCACGATCTGACATCTGCACAATCTGATGCTTGTACAGTCTAATATCTGCGCAATCTGATGCTTGTGCAGTCTGATATCTGTGCAATCTGATGCTTGTGCAGTCTGATATCTGCGTAATCTGATGCTTGTGCAGTCTGATATCTGCGCAATCTGATGATAAAATTTCTGACTTGACTTGTACTAAAGTTTGTTTTTTCTCTGTTGGATGCAGTTGATACCAGAGAAGATCCTGAATATGAAACATTTGTAGAAACTTTAGCTGAGCAAGATTTCAAGGAAGACTTATCTCATGTGCTATATCCTCAATATGCCATTCCGTCTTCTCGCCAGGCTATTTTGATAGCACAGGATAACGAGACTTTGCTAAGTCTGATAAATGGACAGCTTTTACAATCTGCTGATGCTGTCACTCATAAGAAGCCCATGTTCCTCTTCGGCGATGCCATTGATAAAAGTTCTCAACCAAGACCCCGAGTTGAGTTGAGAACTTTCCAATGGAAGGAGAAATTGATCCAGTTGCCAGTCATAGCTAGATGCCTTCCACTAGCAAGATATGCTCATGCGAGCCATCCTAGGAGGATGGAATGGGACATCACTCCCCTCCAACATGTACGGACGAGAAAAATTTGTGTCAAGAAAGACCGGAATAACAGAGACGTGTTCTATAGTTCTTCCGAACGACACGGCACTCTACTGAGAGGGTTGAAGCCGGGTTGCATCCCTCCTGAGAACTCATCTTTATTGCTGCCGGTAAGGACACCGATTTTCGCCAATGAGTATGCCAAGACAGAGGGCCGTTATCCGAATCAAGACATCCAGTTGATAGGTCTGGTAAACCCAGACATCAAAAGATGGAGCTGCATAGCTAACTGGATACTGGTCCAGTTTAAAGATAAACTCAGAGAAATTGATCTATATAATGCGGTACACGCTACTGTATACGGCTTCTTTCCAAATCCTTATCTGTTTTTGGCTCTGGCAGAGAGGTACAACTACAGGATAGGGACGTTTATGACGTCCTGCGGGGAGATGGGCTTGGCTCTCCATGAGATGAAGTATATCTCATATTTACCAATGGGTGAATTGCCTTACGAGGAGTACGTCCCGACCAACGACGAGTTAGATAGACTTCGTCGAGAGAATTCAAAGATGGTGGAAGTCTTCGATGAGCTTCTGTGTCATTATAACATATGCTCTTTGTATTACCAAAGTGGCTCTGCTGGCACATGCTATTCATCCAAATGGTTGACTTATCTTTTTCTCAACCGTATTATCGAAAAAAGACAAAAGATCATGATTCATGTAACCCTGATTTCTTCCATCCCCTCAGCAACAGTGAAGTGATAAAGCTGATGGAGGAGAATAATAGAATGGATATCGAAGTTGAGGATGAACACCAATATCCTCCTCTTAAGGCTGGAGAATTTGTGGAGAGCTTTATAAGAATGGGCTACAGGTCCATGTCTAAACAAGCCCAGCTGAAAGGATTTTTGACGTACTGGCTATGTTGATTCGTCATGCCTGGAGCAAGTGCTGTAGACCGCTTCTATCGCGGTGTTCTTTTTGCTGCTGTCCGATTAGTCTTCGGCTACAGGATGGACTTACTATCAGCGATGACCTGTAGGATAAATGCAGGTCTTCGTCTGTATGTTGATTCTATGCTCAAGTACAAGGGTGATAAGGTGACCTTCCCTAGACTGGAATTACCCTACACCTACTTATTCGGATGGTTGCTCTTGCATCATTCATTATTGATGAACCCGGCCATGGGAGCAGTTGGTGGCAACTTTCTAGGCAGATTCTCACAGAGCAGGTGGATATATACTAGTCTGAGGGATTGCAGACGAACTCTAAACCTCGGCAAAGGATGGAATTTTCTTTGCTCTCCGCCTCCAACTGGTTATGAGCATATGGCAGCAAATCTGATTGACCTTGGGAGGAAACCAAAAGGTCGAGTATCTTTTGAATGGCTGAAGACGATCAGACCATCACATCTAGTATACAGATTTGAAGAAGAGTGCTTCCTTGAACCATATTTGCCGAGCCGCTTCCCTCGTCAATTTGGATATGACCAATTCCATGTGGGCAGCGCCATAACTTGTCTGCAAGGGATAGGGTACCTGATTGACGGTACGAGAGCATGGGCTTACTATAATGTTTAAGACACAAAGACTGTATTCTCGATGCCAAACAGAACTGATGCTGGTCCTAGAATGCTGTATACTTATTCACAGTTTTACACAGCTGCAAATACATTTGCTAAAAACTATAGCCTCGTTGATAGTTTTGTAACAGCAAATCGTCTGAAGAAAGGAGCGACTGACACATTAGCTCCCAATAACGATGAAGAACATGAGCCAGTGGACGACCCATTGGAAGCTTCCAGAGAGGCCAATTTCCCTGAGGAAGTTAACCAACCTTTAAGAATTTCTCTAAAGGTTGTTAAGTCTCCGGTCAAAGAGAAGAAGAGATGGAGAGAAGAGCCTTCCTCCCCAGCTATGAAGAAGAAATTGATCTTGGAACATTCTTCAGAGAAAGTTACAACGAGATCACAATCTAGACAATTGGCCGAGTCTACTCGAGATGAAGCAGCTACACCGACCTCTATTCAGAAATAGGTCAAGGTAGTAAACATAGAGAGTCCTGAGAGGCCACTGCATAGAAAGAAATTGGCCCACAGAAGAAAAAAGAGAACAGTTTCTCCTCCAAGGCAAATTTTGTCTTCAGTAGTGATGAACGCAGCGGCTGGAATCACCATGCCATCTCCTACCCCTGTTTCTGAGTCTGGTCCAGAACAGAGGGAGGACATTGAACAAAGAGAGGAGGCAACAGAGCCCAGAGAAGAAATTGAGCAGAGAGAAGAAGCTGCAGAGCCCAGAGAAGAGGAAGCTGTACGATCACCTTCACCAATGGCAGTAATGACTCATCTTTCTGTTACACCAGGAGCAGCCCGTGAGGAGGAAGATCGTCTCATGATCGAGGCACTGAATGATTGTGACTTCGGTTATCAAGAAGAAACTGATCATGCCGCTGCTGCTGCTAGTGAAGAGGCTCCTGAGGACATTGAGAGCGAGGAGAGCACCTCATCAGAAGCTGTTGATGAGACACAAAATCCGGAAGAGGATGTTGAGGTCCAGACATCTCCCAGAGCTGTTGATGACGCCTTGAATCCTGAAAAGGATGCTGAGGTGCCGGTATCTCCAGAGAAAATTGCAGATGAAGAAGTGGACCTGGAAGAAACTCTAGTTGTTGCTCCCGAAGGTATAAAATGAAATTAACAATCTTCTTTTAATAGATAGATTGATAGCTGACATATTTATTCTTATCCATATAGAACCCGGATCTTCTCCAGCTCTTCCAGCGTGCATGGACATAGTACTTGCGACGACAATTGCTAGTAGCAGTCGTCATTTATCCTGTGGCTCCGAAGCAGGAAGTAGTCAGGCGATAGTGTCTGAGGCTACTTCTGCTCAGCTAGAATCTATTCCAACAGATGATAGGCCAATCGCCGGATCGAACCATGGTAAGACTGTTTTCACTTTTAACCTTCTTTAACAGTAGCAAATAACAGGCAAAATGACAAAATGTTAATTTTGCAGAGGAACAACCAGGAGGAGCGACCAGCTCCACTTTAGTTCCTTTATTCAAAGAGCCTTCTGTCCAAGTACAAGAAACTGAACGTCCTGCTGCCTCGTCATCAACAGGAGTAGCTGCGACTCCTGGTGCTCTGGCGACCAATCAATTTGTCATCCAATCATTTACTAAATTCTTCTTCGATTCATTGGGGCCATTGATCAATAGAGTGATGGAAAAAGAGGATGCTGATTTTTACACAGTTAGAGGTCCAACCTCTTTCTTAATTTATGCTATCCGCGAGCAAGGTGACGAGCCTCAGGCCACTTTTCTTGAACACATATTAAATGAGCTAGAGACTTCAACAAAGAACTACAAAGAGCTCAATAACGGGGAGGTAGAACCCTTAGTTCAAGCAGAATTTGAATGGATGGCTCAGTAAGCTGCAGTTGAAAGAGTAAATTTCCAGATTCTCTTGGATGCTTTTGCTACTAAATCTGCTGAGTACAATTCCAAGGTGGAATCGGTGACATCTACTGCTGAAAGAAAAGAGAGAAGAATTGCTGAACTGAGAGCGGAGATTGCCCGTCTTCAAGAAGAACTGGAAGATGAGGTTACCGAGCATTAAACTGCAATCCAACAACTCAGTGCTCTAACCCAAGAAAGAGACGAATATGCCGCAGCTCATAATGATGAAATCACTCGCAGAATGGTAACCATGCCAATTTTTAACGAGACATCTGGGATGGAAGAGGCCAGGAAGAGAGTGATGGAATCCCGCGAAGAGCGTCTGCAGGCTCTGAAGCAACAGATTACCGGCTTGATGACACCACCAGCTTAGTAGAAAGATTCCTTGTATCTTCTTGTTTTTGCAATATGTATGTTTTGTAATGTCTTGAATTTTGATCAGTAAAAGATATTTTTGTGGCTCTATTATTTATTCCATATCTTATTCAGATACAAATAATAGAGATAAAAAAATATATTCAGAGGTACAGGACATGATATATTTCTTGATTCTGAAAAATAATTATATTCAAGTATATATGCTCAGAGGTAATATGGACGTGGCAAATATAATTTATTGAATATCATTATTTCAATAGACAACTTAATCGAGAATGATAAGTTGCTGATATGGATAAACGAACGAAATAAATAGTCAAAATGTGTGAACGAAGTAAATCGTCAGGATGAACGGATGAACCGTCAAATGAGTGGAATGAACGAACGAATCGTCAGATTGATTGAATGAACGGGTGAACCGTCGGATGAATATGATGAATGAACGGGTAAACCATTGGATGATGATAATGAACGGGTGAACCGTCAGATGATGATAATGAACGGACGAACCGTCAGATGATAATAATGAACGGGTGAACCGTCGTATGATGATGAACGGATGAACCGTCAGATTGATGATGAACGGATGAACCGTCAGATGATGATAATGAACGGGTGAACCGTCAGATGAATTGAATGAACGAGTGAACCGTTGGATAATGAACGGACGAACCGTCAAAATGAATGTATCGCTTCATTATTTTAAGTATCTCTGTCTATAAATAGAACAAAAATCTGGAAGGAATGATCATTTCTACTTTTCAACAAAAAGATGTCATCTGGAGATGCATCCAAGAAGGCTGAAATTGTTTCGAAGATTGAAGTGGGCACTGAAGAATATCCTGCCGATCCAGTCCAGCCAAAGCAGGCAGAAGTAGGCGAAGGTTCGTCTGCACCCAAACTACCGCAGGATATCTTGGACTTTCTGCTTGAACCAGAAAAGACTGAAGAGGAAGAGGCCATGAGGATGGCTGCTTGCAAGTTCCTGGTAGGCTCGAGCAAGGATGTTCTCAGTTCTTTTGCTGATTATGTCTTTGATAAGGACGATAATGGTCCACGTCGTAATGTCGAAAAGGATGATAGTGACCTTCCTTGATATCATGTAACATCGTTTATGATGAAATAAAAATCAAACTTTATTTATGAACTGTCTGATCATATTTACATAAAATCTCTGTTACATTTATACATAGTATTTCTTGAGGAATTTGCCATTGATAGGCATCATTGCAACTCGACCATCTAACTCTGAAAGTTGATAAGCTCCGTTTGAAAAGACTTTGCTGACAATATAAGGCCCTTCCCACTTCGCATCGAACTTGCCTTTGCTTGAGTGAGTCATAGTCATAAGACGTCTTACTGTTAGAACAAGTTCTCCTTGCTGAAAGGCTCTGACTTTAACTTTGCGGTTAAAAGTCTTCGAGATGCGGGCTTGATACAACTCAATATGCTGTTGAGCTAATAGCCGCTTTTCATCGAGTGCTTCTAATTCTTGAAGTAGAAGAAGATCGTTGTTCTCTGTAGTGAGTTCATTAGCAATGGCAATCCTTAAAGAAGGAATTTAAAGTTCCAGAGGAAGAACTGCTTCACAACCGTATACCAGAGAGAAAGGTGTAAAGCCTGTGGGATTGCGGACCGTAGTGCGGTAGGCCCAAAGACATTCACCAAGCTTTTTACTCCAATTTCGTTTGTTAGTAGATACAAACTTCTTGATGAGCTTGATAATAGTTTTATTGAAAGCTTCAGCTAATCCGTTAGCAGCAGGATTGTAGGCTGTAGAAGCAACATTGTCAATCCGATAATCATCGCAGAATCTCGTAAACTTCTGGCTGATGAATTGTGGTCCGTTGTCATGGATGATTCTTCGAGGTACACCAAATCGATAGATGACATGGTGTTTGATGAAGTTGATGACACTGCTGGTCTTGACTTCAGCCAGAGGTATAGCTTTAGCCTATTTAGAGAAGTAGTCGGTTATTGCCAATATGAAACGATGTCCTCTAGAAGAAGGAGGATTGATAGGACCTATGATGTCCATACCCCAAGCTTCGAAAGGCCAGGAGGCGGCCGTCGGATGCAAGAATTTCGATGGTTGATGAATAAAATCTGCGTGGATTTGACAAGCTCGACACTTCCTCGCATATTCAATGGCATCAGAAACCATAGAGGGCCAATAGTAACCCATACGTCAGATACGATCTTGTAGCTTAGGACCAGGTTGATGTGCTCCGCAGATACCATCGTGAGCCTCACGCAATACTTGCTTCACTTCATCACCAGTAAGACAGCGCAAGAGTAGGCTGTCATAAGTTCGCCGATAGAGAGTTTTGGTAGTCTGATTGTGATAGAATCGGAGAGACCGCCGACGAATACTCGTAGCCTCCTTGGGATCTTCAGGGAGTTTGTCATGAACCACAAAATCGATGAAGGGAGTTCGCCAATCTTCACTGATAACATTGACTTCAGTAAGATTACTGAATTCGATATTACGATTGTTTTCGACGCAGAATAATTCCCGATTAGAGATGACCACCACCTGCTGTCTTCTGATAGGGATGGCTAGGACTGCTGCAAGATTGGCTAAAGTATCTGTCTCAGTATTGCAAGCTCAGCGTACATATTCAATGAAGAAGGCTTTGAACGATGTAGCCACGTTGATTGCCGCTTCAAAGTAAGGCACTAGATCTTGATGGCGAACTTCATAAGTCCCTCTAACCTGGTTAACAACCAACTTGGAGTCACCATAGACTTCAAGATACTCGACGTCTAGTTGTTTGGCTAGCTGAAGGCCAATGAGTAGAGCATTGTACTCTGCCACGTTGTTGGAGCAAGGCTCATCTAAGGAGTATGCTCTTTGAATAGCTGACCCATCCGGAGAAATAAGGACAATCCCAACTCCTGTGATAATGGCACCATTGGGTCCGATCCTTGATGCACCGTCAAAGAATAGACGCCAAGTAGGAAATTCTTCAGAGATTGTATTAGATTCCAAAGTCTCGTCTAGAATTTCATCATAGAGCTTGGACGTCTCTGGAACAGGATAGGCTGCTAAAAAATCCGCCAGTGCTTGACCTTTGACAGACTTTTGTGGAACATATACCATGTCATATTGGGCTAGCAGAATGGCCCATGTAGCCAGCCGAGAATTGAGTGTGCTAGGCTTCTTCATCAGTACCCGAAGAGGATTAACTCGGGATATGACATGAATAGTTTGGCCAATGATGTAATGCCGAGTCTTTTGAACAACAAACAAAAGAGCTAGGCATTCTTTTTCGACCGGACTATAACGGTGTTCGGCACTAATCATAGTACGACTGAGATAATAGATGGCTTGTTCATGGCCTTCTTTGTTCTTTTGGGCAAGTAAAGCACCCAATGAATGGTCCATAGCACGGACATACATTAAGAATGGTATGCCAGAGATTGGTGGTACCAAGACCGATGGATTTATGAGATAACGCTTGATGTCGGCAAATGCTTGTTGACATTCTTCGGTCCAAACGAAAGATACACCCTTCTTCATGAGTTGAGTGAATGGTTTGCAGCGTCCAGACAAATTCAAAATGAATCTCCTGATGTACGCAAGTCGACCTTGGAATTCTCGTAGCTCTTTTAGGTTGCATGGAGGATGCATCTCTTGAATGGCTTTGACCTTCTCGGGATCCACGTGTATACCCTTAGAGGTAATGACGAAGCCGAAAAATTTGCCACTAGAGACACCCAAGAATGACTTGGTGGGATTCATTTTGAGTTGATGTTGGCACATGAGATTGAAGATAGTTCTCAAGTCTTGGATGTGATCTTCCTTTAGACGACTTTTGACAGCAATATCGTCGACGTAGCATTCGACAGTCTTGCGCAGATGATCTCGAAAGATGGTACTCATTGCTCGTTGGTATGTTGCACCAGCGTTCTTGAGACCAAACGGCATCACAGCATAGTGTAGGCCTTTAAAAATGACAGTCACGCTGAGTTGATCAGGACAGAGTCAAAAGTCACGCTCAGTTGATCAGGACAATATTTACAAATCACGCTGATGAGACAACTCATCATTTGTCAGAGAGTAATTATGACTGACAGCACAACAGTCGAAGAATGTCTCTTCGTATGCCACGTATGCACAGAATTCGAGAGATCACAGCCGTCTATTGCGTGATTTTCGAAATCTTCTTCAGCAAGACTCAACCTTCGTCAAGTTGGCGTACCAAAAGAGCTTCTTATCATTTAATACGACTGACAAAAGCAATCACTGTCAGAGATTTTGTGTCAGTTGAGGCACGCTGAATCAAGACAGCTGGCAGTCCTATCTCAAGTCTGCGTGTATTTTGAGCTTTCCCTCAAATCTGCGTGGATTCTGAAGTTTTCTTCCTCAAGTCTGCGTGGATTCTGAAGTTTTCTTCACTAAATCTGCGTGGATTCTGAAGCTTCCTGCCCCAAGTTTGCGTGAATTTTGAAGCTTTCTACCCCGAGTCTGCGTGGATTTCGTCTTCAACAAGTCTGCGTGGATTTCATCAAATTGGAGTACGTGGCAGCCATGCCACTGATCTCTCGCCTGCATGTCCTGTAACTTGCATACGACTCATGCATGATCGCCATGTGTCCAACAGTTATAGGCCACGTCCAGTAACTGCTCACAGTCTTACGTATGTTAAATCCTGCGTGATTTTCAACTAAGCACAGGCTGTGAAGACAGTTATCTTTTCAGTTATTATTTTTGACTCTATAAATAGAGTTCTTTTTCTCATTCATTGTACAGATACATAGTTATCTACTGTCAAAAATTTTGAGAGCTTTTCTTCTTCGCATAGTCCAAGGGATAAAGTGATCGTCTTCTAGATCAGATTCCCACAGTTGTAATTTTTCTAGATACACAATAAATAAAGGAATTTATTTATGGAAAATAAATTGGCGACTCTGCTGGGGAAAACCATCTCCTCTTCTGAGATGGCAACAACTCAATACGACACTTCGTCAATCGGCTCGACGAAGAAGGTGATGACGATCAAATTCGATCAACTCGCTTATGAAGAAATACAGCGGGCTAAGAGTGGTAAGCCCACTACAGCCTCCATCATCACTGCCAAGTCGAAGGGATACTCTGTCTATGACCCTAAGAATCAGTTGGCAGCCAATGGTGAAGTCTCTGCCACAGTGTCTACTCCTAACACTGGCAAGAACTCTACTGTAAGCATGCACACTCTTGTGCGCTCGAAGATGACAGCAATCAAAGGTCACGCTGACAGTACTGGCACTTTAGCCAAATCTGTTCCAGTGTGCAATCTCACATCCAAAAATCACGCTGACAGTACTGGCTCTTTAGCCAAATCTGTTCCAGTGTGTGTTTCCAAAATTAAAAGTCATGCTGACAGTACTGGCTCCCTAGCCAAATCTGTTCCAGCGTACAATTTTAAACCCAAAAGTCACGCTGACAGCACTGGTTCCTTAGCCAAGTCTGTTCCAGTGTGTAATTCTAAAATCAACAATCATGCTAACAGTGCTGGCTCCTTAGCCAAGTCTGTTCCAGCGTGTACTTCAAAAGTCAAAAGTCACGCTAACAGCATTGGTTCTTTAACCAAGCCTGTTTCAGCGTGTATTTCATCTAAGAAGAGTAGCTCTTTAGCTATCTCTTCTTCTTTGCCAAGTTCCACTAGAACTAGGGGTGGTCTTCCACACAAAGTCCCTTCGAAAAGGAATAACTCTTTAGTTGTTTCTTCTGTTCCTGTAGTTTTTACTTCAGGAACAGCTTTGACTGACAATTTTGTTAGTCAAAGAAAAGGAGATGGTCTTTTGACTACTCTTCCTTCTGGACATTCTATGTCTCAAAACTTGAATGAGTCTAAGAAGAAACATTCCTTAGTGTCTTCTTCTATGACTTCTTCAAATTGGGCACAGAATCTGTCCATAAAAGAGGGTCTGTTACCAACCCCTAATCAAAGGGATGGTTCAACTCTTCCTTCTCTGCAAATATCCAGATCAATGGAAGGAAAACTCCATGTTTCCAAAACCAATGTGTTACCTCCAACTGATCTAAGAACAAAACTTAACACTTCTGGTGTTAAGAAACCATACCAGTTGGAAACAAGGATAAGAGATCCAGATACAGAGTATGCAAGAAACTATGTAGCTCATATTAATCATTCTCTATATAATCAAGAGCCATCAAGACCCAAGAACAAGAAATATACTCCTCAATATTCACAAACAGATTTACGAGAATATCTTCAACAGAAGAGAAGAAGTGATTCTGTGTCAAAGGACCATGCTGAATGTGACTTCTATCCAAGAGTCATAATTCAATGCAGATGTCAATCAATGGCTCATGACCATGTTGATCATGAAAGTGACTTCTAGCCAAGAGTCACAATGCAATGCAGATGTCAAACAAAACGAAAATCTGTCTTCAATCGGATTCAGTGTGAACCTATGCCTGATGAAGATGAGCCTTTGTTTGCTTCTGTCAACATGACCTCTCGAGATGCTGGGGGTAGAGTTGATAGTCCAGATGGAGTATATAGAAATACCAGAGCAAGAGTCTTAGCTTCTAGTCAAAGAAATTTGATCTCTGAAGATGATTCTGAATTCCTGGGAGAATCTAACTTCCCACCTCTTCCTACTGGGGGTAGTTCTCCTATAAATGACTTTGATGCACGAAGCAGTGATTCAGAGCATACAACATCCACTAATTCATCTATAATCCCTCGTACAGTCACTATATATATGGTGGATGGGAATACTGAATTGAACAATGAACCTTCCTCTTCGGTGACTCCTCAAGATCAAAGGATTGCTTCTTTGGAACAGCAAATGAAGTCTATGGCTGATACTATGAAGTCGATGTATGAACTCATGACAGCTCAGATGCAAAATCGACAGACTGTACCAGATGTCATACCAACTGACACTGATATAAGTCCAGTACAAGTTCCTCCAGCAGTACAATCCAATACTCCTGGACCAGCTCAACCAAACCCTAGTCTCTCTGGAGCTGGGGTAGTGCTTATAATGTTGTTCCTCCTTCCAACTATTCTCTACAAGTTACAACTCCACAATCTTCCGGAGTTGTTAATGAAGAATTGAGGAATCTCAAAGCTCAATTCGAAGCATTCAAACAGAAGGATGGTTTACAAAGGTTAGGCATCAAGCAACCTTATCCGATAGAATGGAAGCAAGTATCGTATTCTCCTAAATACAAGCCTCCTACTATCTCATTCTATGATGGAACCACTTCTCCAAGTCAGTTTATTAATCACTTTGAAGTGATGACTGATCAATTGCAACCAAGCGACGCCCTCCTTACTCGGGTGTTTGTTGGATGTCTCAAGGGAACGGCTTATGAATGGTATAGAAGTCTCCCAGATGGGAGCATTACCTCATTTGCCGGTTTCAAACAGATATTTCTTGAACGGTTCTATGAAGGGCTCAATGACATGACTATGTCTGCTCTTATTAGAATCAAGCAGAAAAATAATGAAACTACAGAAGAGTACATTGAACGGTTTCGAAGAGAAGCTCTGAAGATGCCTCTTGGAACTCCTGATGCTGTCACCATCGACACATGCAAATCAAACTTGTTGCCAATCATCAGCATGTGGACAGGATCCACCCAATTCCAAGACTGGCCTTCTTTCATAGTTAGTGCCAAGGCTGCAGAAATTAGTGCTGAAACCTTCAAAGGTTTAGGAGTGCAGATGACTCCCAAAGAAATAAGTCAAGGTACTAACAATAAAAACAATGCTCGCAAAGGAAAAGAAACTCTTGAAGTTAATCTTCAGAGCAAAGATGCATCAACTGTTCAAACTTCTCCTACCTCTACAACTCAACAACCAAGAACACCTCGCCCTAAAGAAGAATATTCTTTCGATGATGATGATGTCCTTGGTATCTTTGAATATCTGCTGAAAGGTAATAAGATACAATTACCTGAGATCAAGAAACCTGATGAAGCTGGTAAGACAGATCATCCCAAATACTGCCCATATCACAGAATGCTGGGTCACACAATTCGTACATGTTATGTACTGAAAGGAAAGATCCAAGAAATGATTAAATCTGGAGCTATCTCTCTTACTCCAAAAGAGAAGACCGTTACCTCCAACGTCGTCTCTATGCAATTCAGAGATTTCCCTCCTCAACTCCTTGAAAGTGGGATCGTTCCTATTCCCAAGGCAACTCTTGAGATAGTGAATATTCCTCCTCCGCAATCTGAAGGATTAGTGCCAATCACTTTGGAAACATGAGAAATCATGTGGATTTATCCTGATCTAGTGGCAGATTTTGAATCTCCTCAAAAGACTACTTCTCGAAAGTCCAAGAAGGCTGGAAAGATTAAGTCATGTCATATGACTTCTTTTGGGTCTACCTCTGACACAGAGCCAAAAGAGAAAGAAGAAGCACTTGCTGGTGCTACTCGAACGGGGAAACCTTATCTAAAGGATTATTCCAAGAATCCTGAGGATACTCTTGATATCCCTCCAGCTGATAAAGATGCTCCTAATGTTCCTCATGAAGAAGAATCATCCATTGCACCTGTTCCTTCAACTACACCAGTCGAACCTGCTCCTTCCAAGCCTACAGCTCTTGAGAAAGGCAAACAACAGGCTCGGTTTGATAAGCCAATCAAGAAGTCCCCTCCTTTTGGACTTCAGAAGCCTTATAACTTCGATATTCTAGCTCAACTTGCTAATACTCCAGCTAGAATGTCCCTCTTTGAACTTCTACGTCTTTCCAAAGAGACTCGGGAGACGTTAAGTGAAGCACTTCTACAGGCTGACTCTTGTCTTGCACAATTGAAGAAGCCAGATGCAGAACCTGCCACTTGCTTACATTGCAACAATGTATTGAAGATTATCCCAAATATCACCTTTACATAAGACGATATGCTATTGGAGAATAATCGACATGATCGGCCTCTCTACTACACTGGTTATATCGGTACGATGAAGATAGATCGTATCCTCATTGACCCAGGGTCTGCTATAAGCATAATGCCAAAGAGTCTGTTGGATGAACTAAAAATCCTTCTTCACAAGCTCTCTAAGACGGTTACTACTATCTTGGGATTCAATCAAAGCCGAAGCGAGCATTTGGAAAAGATTCATCTGAAGCTTCAGATAGGCGATTTCAGATCTAAAGTCACTTTCTATGTGATTGAGATCGTGGGATCCTATAATCTTCTTCTTGGGAGGCCCTTTCTTCATGAAAATAATGTGGTGCCTTCTACTCTTCATCAGTGTTTTAAGTATATTGATAGCAATGAAAGAGTACAAAAAGAAGTTGCTGATATAAATCCCTTCCATGGAGTTGAAGCTTATTTCAATGATTCCCGAATGTACAAAGAAGAGTATACAAGGGTCATACAAGCTATGGAGAAAGAGGATGCACAAAGTGAGACTTTAATAATCCCTGTTAAAGGTCGAACTACTCAGCAACAATCTTCCAAACCCTCTGGAGAAGGTTCTTTCATCATTCCAGTGAATGGACGGATCTCTCCGTTACCTCAGTCGTCTGCTCAAGACACAATGATCATTCCTGTCAGTGGGCGTGCTACAGTTTCTGTATCTTCACAGGGTACTCTGCTAATTCCAGTTGGAGGGCGGATTACTCTTCCATCTCAAGCTTCAAGGGAGCTCACCTCTTCTGAGCCATTTGTTATCGATCTTAATCGAAACAAAGCTTCTTCTCATTCTTCTTCTTCCCCTTTAGTCATTAACTTGGCTAAGATCTCTAAGGCTCAGCCTTCTCCCAATGTAAATATTGCTGCTTTTATATTTAATAAAAAGTCTCCATCTTTGCAGTACGCTGATGTGTGTAATTATGTTCATAGTTATTTACATTTGTTAGATGACTTGAACACAATAACCATTGGAGTTGTACAGACTGTTCATACAGATGTATCCCTAGAACCTGTACAATCTTCATACTTTCTAGTTCCCAGCAGAAAGTCAGGAGACATTCCAATATTCTTCTACAAAGGGCCTCAAAGTCCTTCTGATTTAGAAGATGATGACAAAAATGATGATACTGGAAGATTACAACTACGTCGTTATAGTCAGCAATCTAAAGACATCATCAAAAATATGGGCTATGACTTCAGGGCTGGCCTCAATAGTGGAAAAGGAAGAAGAATGCCTGTTCGTATTCCTCCTCTGAAATATGGAAGGACTAAATGCGGATTGGGCTACATTGCTCCTACTCCTTTTATCAATATTGTTCATGAAGATCCCGAGTCTGACGAAGATAAGAGATCTGATTCTTCTAGTACCACTTCTTGGGATTCCGATACGAGTATCGGCGATTTCTACTGCAACATTCTGTCTTCCAATATGGTTTCTATTGACTGTTTTGAAAAGTGATTCATACTTGACGGTTCATCCGTTCATCTGACGGTTCGTCCGTTCAATTAATACCTGACGGTTCGTCCGTTCATCTATCTGACGGTTCGTCCGTTCATTATAATCTGACGGTTAACCCGTTCATTCATCTAGTCTTTTGATTTCCGAGTCTAAAGATCATAAAAAATTGAGTTCAAAGATATTTTTATGTCTGAATTCTATTTTTTCCAATCAGTATTAAACTAAGATCATTTCTGGTTTAATATCATTTGATAGAATTACAAAGTTCGTTTGTATATTCTATTCTACTGAAATATGTCATGTATTATTTACCTCTGAACATATTTTCTATGAATCTATCATCATCAAAACAGCAAAACCAAAAATCAGATCAAGGATTTTTCATTCATTCCAGAATCAAAATATGAAATACAAGTGAAAGTGAAAATAAAAAAGATTCACTTATTTGGAGTTATCAGCTCTCTAATACGATCTAGAATAGCATTCAGTTTCTCTTCATGAGTCTTTCTAACTCTTTCTGCTGCCACAATTGTAACATTCTGTTCATCAAAAATAATGATGGCAGATTGGCGACGATTGACTTCTTCAATCTGTTCTGCCTGCATCTGTTCTCGTTCCTTCTGAAGAGTCTCACAGCGTTCGGCTTCAGAGATATAAGCAGCAGCAACATTAGCTTGCTCTGTTTCCATGACAACAATACGCTCTTGAAGACGAGCTAATTCCTCTTTCAATTTCTTCAGTTCTTCAGTCTTGGACGCTTTATCTTTCTCTAAAAACCCTACTCTTCGACGAACAGCTAATATTTCTTCACCCTTTTCTACTAATTTTTCAGTAGAGGAGGCAAGAATTGCTTCGAGAGCTGCCTATTGAGATTGTGCTTCATGCTCTAGTTGATCAATCTCAGCTACAGTTAAAGAGTCAATGTCCTCCTTCTTGGTCTCCCAGTATTTTCGGATAGTTACTTCTAACTCATCTAGGAGATGTTCGAAGAAGATGCACTGAGATTCGCAACCAGCATGTCGCAGCGCCATCAGTGGGAACTTGACCATAGTTCGAAGATCAGAAAAGGACATGGCTTCATCCTTCAAGAAGCGTCTGGAATATGTATCTAGATATGAATAAATGATCTCCGGATACATTCCCAAGGTTCTTGCTAGCCCAGTCTCGAATCCAGGAGTTGCTGTCATCATGGAAGAAGAAGCTTGAATCCTTGGAACAGAAGTATGTACGACCGGAGAAGTTGGCAAGTGTGAACTCCCTTCATCAGCATCAGCCTGGATAAGCGGAGCATGAGTCGAACTCATTGCTGCAGCAGTTCCTACAGTTAAAGAAAAATATAATCAGTATTTAAAAAAAAAAAAGAAACAGCGGAAACAGAATCTGAAATAAAGTTCTACCTGGCTGAGGTTCATATTCAGTATATGGAGGGAGTTTTGCTTCTTCTCGCAGCCGGTCCATGATTGTATCCGATACCTGTTTTATATGGCTGCTTCCAGCTCCAGAATTACTGGGTGCTACAGCGTTGTTAGGTGATTGAACAGGTTCAGGGCTAAGCTCTATTCTGTTCCCCTTCACTTTATCCGCATCATAAGGAGTCAAAGTGCCAGCATGCCAGTCTTCTCCTCCTTCAGCTTCTTCTTCTTCTTCGTCTTCAGGATGAGCTTCTGATTCAGAATCAATGATATTTACATCTTCATGAGTCTCTGGAATAATGACGATAGCAAGCTCGGTATTGGCTGCCGGTTCAGTTGTCTCTGGAATATCGGTTCGAAGAATGATATCTTGACAAACATTCTTTAAAAGATCATCAGCAGCTGATAGCTCAGACGCCGGCACGTCTTCATCGCCTCTGGCCAAAGAAATGTTTTCTTCAGCTTGAATTTCAGGAACTTCTGACTGTTTGGTAGCTTCTTCCGGAGCTGTTGCTTCTTCAGAGTAATCAATCTGGTCATCCAGTGCTTGAATGACGCCTTCTGTCCCATGCTCAAATGGGATTATCCTCGTCTCCGAGGGTTCAATTGCTACTCCACTTGTGGTCAGAGCAGTTGTTTTCTGAACTTGAACAGACTCTACTTCGGTCTGTTCAGTTGAAGCTGTTGCAAGGTGAATATCATCAGATTCGGTCTTCTCAGTAGAAGCTGCTTCATTGATTTCTGGCAAAACTCCTCCACTCATGATCGTTTCTAGGAGTTTGTTGCCCTTAATTTTGCTGACAGACTTCTTGACATATTTGCCTCTTGACCTCCTTATCAAAGGAGCATCGTCTTCATCAGTCTCTTCGTCTTTATCAGCGGCATCGTCCTCATCAACCGAGATACCGCCTAAAGATGATGTAGCAGTCACTGAGACTCCTTTCTTTTTTTTCCTAGATGTTGGAGACTTAGTACTCCTCTTGGAGATAGTCTCAGATTCATCACTTCTCTTCCTCTTAGAAAGAGATACGAATATAGGGGGGAGAACTTCATCAGGAAAATTTCCCTCCTGAAACAATTCATACAAAGGTTCAACCTCAGTTGTTTCATCTTCGGGTTCCGGAGGGAAATGTTGAATAACAATCCTCTTCTTTGACCTCTTCGATTCATCCTCTGCAACAAAGGTCTTCAGATTGAAACTCGGCCTAAAAGTGCTCGACGACACATAAAAGCGAGCATATGTATAAAGCATCTTTGGCCCCGAGCTAGATAAAGGATTAGGCATAGAGAATACAACTTTTGTATCCCTAGCCGTAAAATATCTCCAAGCTCGAGCTCCGTCGACAAGCCCTCCACGAGCAGATAAGCAAGAGGTGGCGTTCCCAACGTGAAGTTGATCATAACCGAATTGCCTGGCAAATCGGCTTGGTAAATATGGCTCTAGATACGTCATTTCTTCATGATAATACACTAGATGGGAAGGCCGTATCCTCTGCAACCACTGAAAGGCTACATCGTCTAACCTGTTCCCCATATCTCCGTCCATCATGTTTAAGGGCATGCTCTCATAGTCCTGTGGTGGAGGGACACATTGGATAGACCAATGTGATGCCCGATTCAAGACATTTCTGCATTCTGGAAGGGTGTGAACCTTCAAGAACGTTTCTCCAGAGTACCTCTCCAGAAAAAGACTGCTACTTCCTCCTGCCCCTGGAGGTATCAGACCATCATGATGAAGGAGAAGCCAACCATAAAGATACGTGAAGGGCATCTCTATCCTTGGAAATTCTTCAGTCATCATCCTCTGAGCAGACAGCATGTTAGTGACAAAATTCCGGAGACCTGCATTCAGCCTACAGGTCATTGTCGATAATAAGTCTAGCTTGTAACCATACACAAGACGCACCGCTGCAAAGATAACGCCTCTGTGTATCCTATCTAAGGAACTGGAGCCAGGAACGATGAATCTCCTCAACCACAGAGATAGGAATCCGGCCAGATGACCGTTCCTTGACAGACTCTTTCCACTCTGTCTAACATAAGAGCTGAAAGTGGTTCCAGCTTTGAACTCGTACCAGTCTTCAGTAATAGTGAAATCCTTGCAATCATATTTCTCTAACAGATAAATGATTTCACCTTCAGAGAGAGGTTTAAAATTGTTGATCTGGTACCATCTCTTCTCGCTTATTTTCTTATCATCCTTTTTACGGTTCAAAAAAAGGTAGGACATCCACTTCTGAATGTGGTTACCAGCTTCATCCTTGGAACCCTTGTAATATAGAGTACATGTGCCAAAATGGCACATCATCTCTTCGAATAGATGGACCATCTCTGGGTTCTTCTCTAACAGAAAGTTCAGCTCTTCTGTCGTAGGAACATATTCCTCATACGGCAGCGAGCCTGAAGGCAGGTGTGAGATGTATTCCATCTCATGAAGGGCGAAGCCCATCTCTCCTTTCGGAGTCATAAAGGTTTCCGTCCTATGGTTGTACCTCTCAACCAAAGCCAGGAACAGAAAAGGGTTAGGTTTGAAGCCGTAGGATGAATTGACGACGGCATCATAGAGATTTATCTTCTTCAGCTCAGTTTCAAAATTCTCCAAAGCCCAGTGGACTAAAGTCTTCCATCTCACATTCTCCTGATTCATTAGACCGTTCATCCTCGGCGTCGAATCGGTCGGATAGAATGCATTCTTGTTGGACATGAATTCGTTTATGAAAATGGGCATCCTGAACGGCATCAATATGGATGAATCTTCAGGTGGTATGCATCCAGGCTTCAAACCCCGAAACACTGATACATGATCCTCCGGGGCACTGAAAAATCCCTCCTTCCTGTAAATAATACGGCTTGCCTTCGCCTGCCGATATTCTGTCAAATACCAGGACATCTTTCTCGGATAGCTGGCATGCATAAGTCTCATGATTGACAAGCCCCGGGAAACCTTTGGCCAGTACATGGGTTGTTTCACATCCCCCTCAAAACAGAAGCACACCTTCTCCCTGATGCCTTTCGGATGAGATTTTTGTGCTATAGCATCTCCGAACAAAAATGCTGGTTTCTTGTGGGATACCAGATCCAGACTCTGGAAAGGTTGTCCATTCATCAAGCAGAGTAAGGTTGTGTGGTCTTGATTGGCCAACAGTGATAGTCTTGCTTCAGGAAGATCAAATTGAGGGAATGTTATATGAGATAGATCATGCTTAAATGAGATACTCAAGCACCCTTCAAAATCTGCTTCTTCGCTCCGGATGTTCACTACAGGAAATGACAGAAGACAAAGTCAGATATATCTATGTCTATGCGTGTATTACAGTATTTGAAGGAAATTTCAAAAGTCACGCAGACTCCATATGGATATACTACTGTGACATGCTGAGCAATTTATTCATGCAGATGATTAATTCACGCAAGGCTCAGACAGATTAGGATGAAAGTCATGCATCATTGCCAGAATCATATTTAAGTGAAAATGACAAAAATACGCTGACAGATCAAGACTAATCTATCCAAAAGATGACTCTCAGAAGTCTGTGCGAATAATTCAATATTGACATCTCTGCCAATATATAAAAATCACGCAGAGTCGTTATGGAAACTGCGTGACTATTTCAAACATCGACATTTTCTGCCAAAATAAAAAGTCACGCAGAGTCATGAGAACCATGCTCCTTTGCGTGAAACACAGAGCTTCGTAAACACGAAGATGTGAAGTATGGCCGACCCTAAAGAGGGGGCATACCTTATTAAATATCCTTTGCCCTAAGAAGGGGGGATATATTTCTGAAGTTTAATATCTTAAGATCCTAAAAAATTCTATGTGGAGTTCATCTTCATCGTCTTCGACAGTTCGTGTTCTTCCATTACTTACGATGCATAGGAGCTTGCGGGACTTCTTGTCGAGGAAGTCTGTCAGTTGTGGCACGCGACGAAGTCGCAGGGGCTTTCCCCTTGGCTTGAGCATCAACTTTTTTGGGAGCCATTGCTGCTGAAAAAGGAGAAGAAGAAGTCGGAGAGGAAGGAGTTCATCGGAGAAGATGAAGTTCTCTTCTGTGGGTTCTCTCTTTCAAATGCAAGTAAAGAAAGAAAGAAGTAATCTATGGCTTATTTATAGGCTTATGAAGAATTCCAAACGACCCATCATGATTTGCCTCGATTTAGGAGATTGATACGGGATCCTAACTGCACAGAATCCCAACAGTCCAATCATTCAGGAATAAATATCTCTTTAAAGTCATCTCAGTGTGACTAAATTCATTTTTAACATCTTGATTTCAAAGTATTTCGAAATAATTTATCATTTTTTTCGAAAACTTTGAAGGGGGACTTGTAGGCCTTTAAAAATGACAGTCACGCTGAGTTGATCAGGACAGATTCAAAAGTCACGCTCAGTTGATCAGGACAATATTTACAAATCACGCTGAGGAGACAACTCATCATTTGTCAGAGAGTAATTATGACTGATAGCACAACAGTCAAAGAATGTCTCTTCGTATGCCACGTATGCACAGAATTCGAGAGATCACAGCCGTCTATTGCGTGATTTTCGAAATCTTCTTCAGCAAGACTCAACCTTCGTCAAGTTGGCGTACCAAAAGAGCTTCTTGTCATTTAATGTGACTGACAAAAGCAATCACTGTCAGAGATTTTGTGTTAGTCGAGGCACGCTGAATCAAGACAGCTGGCAGTCCTATCTCAAGTCTGCGTGTATTTTGAGCTTTCCCTCAAATCTGCGTGGGTTCTGAAGTTTTCTTCCTCAAGTCTGCGTGGATTCTGAAGTTTTCTTCCTCAAGTCTGCATGAATTCTGAAGTTTTCTTCACCAAATCTGCGTGGATTCTGAAGCTTCCTGCCCCAAGTTTGCGTAGATTTTGAAGCTTTCTACCCCGAGTCTGCGTGGATTTCGTCTTCAACAAGTCTGCGTAGATTTCATCAAATTGGAGTACGTGGCAGCCATGCCACTGATCTCTCGTCTGCGTGTCCTGTAACTTGCACACGACTCATGCATGATCGCCATGTGTCCAACAGTTACATGCCACGTCCAGTAACTGCTCACAGTCTTGCGTATGTTCAATCCTGCGTGATTTTCAACTAAGCACAGGCTGTGAAGACAGTTATCTTTTCAGTTATTATTTTTGACTCCATAAATAGAGTTCTTTTTCTCATTCATTGTACAGATACATAGTTATCTACTGTCAAAATTTTGAGAGCTTTTCTTCTTCGCATAGTCCAAGGGATAAAGTGATCGTCTTCTAGATCAGATTTCCACAGTTGTAATTTTTCCAGATACACAATAAATAAAGGAATTTATTTATGGAAAACACATAGCAGTAGACTCCGCGAGGAGTGCGAAAAGAAGTATGCTTCTCATCTTCAGGATTCATCCGAATCTGATTGTATCCGAAGAATCCGTCCATGAAAAATATTCTTTCGAACCCACAGGTGTTGTCGATCATGACGTTCGTGATAGGAAGAGGAAATTCATCTTTTGGACATGCTTCATTAAGATCCCGAAAATCGATGCAGACTCGAACTTTGCCGGTTTTCTTTAGAACTGGGACAACATTAGCTACCCAATCAGGATGCTGCTCTTCTCGGATAAAGCCACAAGCGATGAGCTTCTTGACTTCATCGTCGATTGTGTCCATCATTTCTGGCTTGAAACGCCGTTGTTGCTGTTTGACCGGTTTTGCATTCGGCAGAATGTTCAGTTTGTGAGTAGCAACTTTGGGATCTAAACCCGGCATATCTTCATAACTCCAGGCAAAGACATCAATGTATTCTTTAATCAGAAGAATTAATTCTTGCTTGTCTGCCTCTGAAAGGTTCTTGCTGATAAATATTGGACGAGGTGATCTGCTCTCTCCTACATCAACTTGAACTAATTGATCTTCAGTAGGCGGTTCCCTTTGTTCGAATCGGAGTTCCCATTGGGTATCCATTCGTTGAGCCCATGGATTTGTTTCAGAGCTTTCTTTAATATCCCCGTCATAACCTTCTGGAAGTTCGACAGAGACCATGTTAGAAGATACATTCAGCCGATGGACTTGACCGATGCTGGTGTCAGAATCCCATGATCTGGAATCAAAAGAGTTAGAACGCTCCTTACTATCGGATTCAGAGCCTGCTGGGGATAATAATGGAGGTGAAGCATATCCGAGACCTCTTTTGGTTTTGCTGTAATATATCTCTGACTTTTCTTTTGGAACAGCCGTACGGAGAGAAGTTTTTGTCACGCCCCAGAACCAGAATACTGGAGAGCGGGGGCGTACATAGCCAGCTACGTATATTGAAACAGAATACATCTCAACTATACGGTCACGGCTGTCTAGATATGAGGGTTTACTACATGCCAGCAGTCTCTTAAGGTCAAGCCTATTGTCTCAATCTCAAGCAATTAACAGAGTTACAAGATGTTAGAGCATCAAATATATATATAAGGCATTCCAAATATTACATATCGGATGATCATGAAGCTAGTCGTACAAAATGATAGGACTAGTAAGAGTTCGATCATACATGATCAACCCTAGGATTCGTTAATCATGTTTACAGCCCGTAGGCAGACAGTAAGTAAATGTGCATCGAGCTAACAGGTGCTCGTCGGCTAAACGCCTCAAAAGAATAAATTTACATATAAGTGGGTGAAACAAAAAGGGAAAACCCACTTGTAGCCCGGGTTCCGTCTAGTGTTCACCATTGGACTGGAAGCTTGGTAGATCCTCGGGAGCTGCTCCGAAATCTGGCCACACAAAACCAGCTGGGTCAAATCCCAGAAAGAGCAAGTGCCACAAGGAGGCCACAAATAAGAACAAAAGCCAGCATATCAGAACATAAAGAATAAAAGGAAAGTACAAGTAATAAAAGTACACATAGCGATAAACGACTACGGACGAGGAACCATTCCGGGAGCCAGGTTACAATCCTTAAACCAAACAAGGACCGGGATTGTACCCCTTCGCCTGAATAGCTCATTGTCTCTACCCATTTATCGTTAGAGATAAGTAAAACAATCATGATCAAGAGTTCCAAGTACAGGGGCTAGACAAGACTTAGACAGAGCTGGACACCATTCATTCACAATCGGCCAAGCAAGTACTACGGCTTACTACTTTAACTAACTAGGGTTATCACAAGCCTAATTACTAACAAGATGCAAGTGAGAATTTCCAGTCCCAAGCCCTGCAGACTATCCAGTTATCCTTCCGCGGGTTGAGAGTTATAGGTGGGTACATTGCCCGGGAGACAAATGTACCCTTAGGTAACTTAGAGGGTGCAACACATGACAGTGTGCTAGAAATATGCTCTACTCGTCGGCAAGCTACAAGTCCATTAAAGCGCCCAGATAACGAGATTGCCTGTGACTGGAAATTCTCCATGTTCTAGTTTGATCTAATAATTAGCCTAATCCAATTTAGCGCGAGTCCCTGGCCGTGGTACCCAGGAAGTCACGTCCTAGACATGATGCAAGACAAGACAAGTGGATTGCACAAGCAAGCAAACAGGAGCACCCACGGTGTCAAGTTGATTATACGAGTCAAGTTACAAGTTACAAGTCAAGTCAGGAGTGCGCCGCCACGGGCCACTATCAAGTTATCAAGATAAATCATGTCAGGGTACTTGTCAAGAGCGCACCACGACGGGCCACTATCATGTCAGGTTGGTCATGTCAGGAGTGCACCACTACGGGTCACTGTCGTGTTATGCTAGTTCCTTGCCATACCAAGTCATGTACAATAGTCATTCCAAACATATTAAGTAAAATCAGTTCATAACAAAAGGCGTAAGGATATAAAATGGGCGTAAAATATCTAAATAAATACCAATATATATAGGACTATAGAAGAGCCAAGCTTAAAGAAATAAACAATTCATCATAGACAAGTAGGTTGTGCAGGGGGGTCAGGGGTTGGGCTGCGCAGGGTATGTACTGCGCATGGAAGAGCTGTGCAAGGGTTACCTTGCGCAAGGGTAGACTGCGCAGGGGGTCAAGGGGTACAGGGTTAAAGGGGCACAGGGGATGCCTTGCGCATCAATTGGATTGCGCAAGGGAGGATTGCGCAAGGGTAGACTGCGCAATGGTCGAGTGCGCAGGGGTTACCTTGTGTATGGCTGGTTTGCGCATGGCTAGCTTGTGCCAGCGCAATCCAGCGCAGCACAAAGCACTGGCTGAGCCTATGCGCAATCGGCCATGTGCTAAAGAGCACAGGCCGGGGTGCGCAAACGGTCAAGTGCTAAAGAGCACTGGCCGAGAGCCTTCACCAAGGCTGAGATGAACTCCTCAAGAACACCAAAAACTTCAAATCTTCATAACTTAGCCAAATCAAAACCAAATCTAGAGTTTCAAAGTTCTAACTTGAGTAAAATCGAATTCTCTTCCACATGGAAGCATCAAAACATGCAAAAATCGAAGTTTAATAGATCAAAAGCAAGGATTTTCAAAAATGGTTAAAACCTAGATCTAGAAGAATGAAAGCTCCAAATCATAAAATGTCAAGTTCTAAAGTTGTTCCCCATGGCCTAATCTAGTTAATGGATAAATAAAAAGTGGTGCTTATTTGATGGCAATGTGCACTTGCCTATGGTGTGGTGTTGTGTGGAAGAAGGAAGAAGAAGAAGTTGTAAGAAATTAATGGAGTTATGGAGGAGAGAGAAAAAGTTGGTGGGTTTTAATGAGGGTGGTTGTGATGGAATGGAGGTGGAGAATAGGCTAAGGTGTTCCACTCATGATGAACCAAACCAAACCAAACCAACTCCACAAAATAAAACCAAGCCATGGTCCAAAACCCATTTACGAGAAACCGAGTCCACAAGTCGAGAAAATAAAATACGTGCCAAAATCAAATTACGAGTACAAATACGAAATACAGGAAATGGGGTTGACAACTCTACCCACCTTCAAAGAATTCCGTCCTCGAAATTTAATCAAGGAGCTAGAGATTGCCACGACAAGCTATACTAAGCACATGCAAGCTACACTAAGCAGTTCAATCATACAATCATACAATGCAAGCAAGGAAGGGAAAGCGTAAGGCATAAGAAAGATATTATACCTCACGAGTCAAATATGTAGGGATATCGCGATCGGATGTCGTCCTCACGCTCCCACGTTGACTCACCTAGAGAGTGATGACCCCAAGCAACACGGACTAAGTTAATAGTCTTGTTCTTGAGCATCTTTTCTCTCTGATCCAATATAGACACGGGCCTCTCCTCATACGAAAGGTTGGTACCAACAACCAATTCCGAATGATCTAGGATATGGCTCGGGTCCGAGATGTATCGTCTTAATTGGGATACATGGAATACATCATGTACCTCACTTAGCGACGGCGGAAGAGCGAGACGATAGGACACATCGCCTACTCGCTCTAGAATATCGAACGGCCCTATATACCTAGGACTAAGCTTTCTCTGCATACCAAAATGAATGACGCCGCGGGTAGGCGAGATCCTAAGGAATACATGGTCGCCGACGGTAAATTCTAAGGGACGCCGATGAGCATCGGCCCAATGGCGCTGGCGATCCTGAGCAACTCGGAGGTGATCTCTGACTCTCCTGACCACTTCAATCGTCTGAGAAATCAGTTCTGGACCGAGCATCTGCCTCTCTCCGATATCGTTCCATGCTAACGGGGATCTGTACTTCCTACCATACAGAGCCTCGAAGGGTGCCATCTGGATACTGGCCTGAAAACTATTGTTGTATGAGAATTCCACCAGGTGCAGGTGATCCTCCCACGAACCACCGAAGTCAAGGGTACACGACCGCAATATATCTTCAAGAGTTTGTATAGTACGCTCTGACTGCCCATCTGTCTGCGGATGATACGCTGAGCTGAACTTGAGACGAGTCCCCAAACTTTGATGAAGACTGTGCCAGAAGTACGATGTAAATCTCGTATCCCTGTCTGATACTATACTGACTGGGACTCCGAGAAGTCGGACGATCTGCCTGAGATACATTTCTGCTAGCTGCACCGTCGACTGTCCAACTCTGAATGGAAAAAAGTGTGCCACCTTGGTAAGCCTGTCCACAATGACCCAAATAGCATCTCTGCCGGCTGGAGATCTGGGTAATCCAGTCACGAAATCCATAGTTATGTGTTCCCATTTCCATTCTGGGATCGACAAGGGTTGAAGAAGTCCAGCTGGCCTCTGATGTTCAACCTTGACCTGTTGGCAAACCAAACATCGAGAGACATACCGGGCTATCTCCCTCTTCATACCATTCCACCAAAAGTGTTGACGAATATCTCGGTACATCTTCGTGCTGCCTGGGTGGATGGAATACTGTGAACTGTGAGCCTCTGCCATGACTTCCTGTCTGATATCTCCACTGGGTACACAAAGACGCATGCTGTGTCGAAGTGTACCATCTTCATGGATGCATAACTCTGGCCTGTGTCCTGCCTCGCACTCTGCTCTGAGCCGCTGAATCTTGGAATCTGTTAACTGTGCTGTCCGGATCCTCTCAACTATGGTGGACTGAATCTGTAGGCTGGCCATCAAGGCCACATTGGAAGAAAGAATCACTTCAATTCCCATCTTCTGAAGATCTTCCAATAGCTCTGGTTGTGCTGTTAGAAGGTAGACTCCGGCTCTCCTGCTCAACGCATCTGCTACCACGTTGGCCTTTCCTGGGTGATACTGCAAGTCTACATCATAATCCACAAGTAGCTCGAGCCATCTTCTCTGCCGCATATTAAGGTCCTTCTGGGTGAAAACATACTTCAGGCTCTTATGATCAGTAAATATCTCCACTCTGTCTTCGTACAAGTAGTGCCTCCACAACTTAAGTACAAACACTACTGCTGCTAGCTCCAAGTCGTGGGTCGGGTAATTTTTCTCATGATCACGGAGTTGACGTGACGCATAAGCAATTACCTTCCTATGCTGCATCAAAATGCATCCCAATCCTCTACCTGAAGCGTCGCAATAAACTGTGAATCCTCCGGTCCCATCTGGAAGTGTGAGAATGGGAGCCGTTATCAAACCTCGCTTCAACTTCTCAAATGATTCCTGACATTCTGCTGTCCAGACGAACGACACATCCTTGCGGGTCAACTGGGTCATCGGTGCTGAAATCCTTACAAAATCTGAGACGAACCGCAGGTAGTAGCCGACCAATCCAAGGAAGCTGCGAACCTCTGCCACTGAGCTAGGTACTGGCCATGACTCGATAGCCACAATCTTCTGGAGATCCACTTCTACTCCTCCTCTGGTAATGATGTGACCCAAGTAAGAAATACGATCGAGCCAGAACTCGCATTTACTGAACTTGGCGTACAACTGGTGCTCTCTGAGAATCTGGAGGATAACTCTGAGATGCTGCTCGTGCTCTGCTTCACTCTTGCTGTAGACCAGGATGCCATCAAGGAATACTATCATAAACTGATCCAAGTAAGGCATGAAAATACGGTTCATGAGGTCCATGAACACTGCCGACGCATTGGTCGTTCCAAAGGGCATAACTAGAAACTCCCAATGCCCGTACCTCGATCTGAACGCCGTCTTCGGGATGTCCTGCTCTCTGACTCTGATCTGGTGGTATCCTGACCGCAAGTCTATCTTCGAGAAAACTGAAGCCCCTTTGAGTTGATCAAACAAGTCATCTATCCTTGGAAGAGGGTATCTGTTCTTGATTGTCACTGAGTTCAAGGTACGGTAATCAACACATAACTTGGACGTACCATCCTTCTTTTTCATAAGAAGCATCGGGGCTCCCCAAGGCGATCCACTAGCATGAATGAATCCCTTGGTTCTAAGTTCTTCAATCATCTTGTACAAAATCTCCAACTCTGAAGGCGCCATTCTGTAGACTCGCTTTGATACTGATGCTGTCCCGGGAATCAAGTCGATGGTGAACTCAATCTCCCGCTCTGGCGGCATCCCTGAAAGTTCTTCTGGGAAGACATCTGGAAACTCTTCAACTATCCGGGGCAACTGTACTGCTGCTACTGCCATCCGCAATACTGGAGGAGATGGCTCTACTGTGCCTCTGGAAAATGAAAACTCTGGCTCTCCGGGAATACTAAAGACAACTCTGCCAATATGGCAGTCTATCCTAGCATAATGGTTCCTCAACCAATCCATGCCTAGGACTACATCATAGTCTGCCATAGGGAACTCTATGAGCCTAGCGGGGAACTCTCTACCGCTAACTACGATCCGATACGAGGAAAACACTCGATCTACTCCCACAAGACCATTACCAGTAAGTATATTGAGCCTTACTGATAATGACTCGGGCTCCAATCCTATCCGTGTCGCGAATCGTGCAGACATGAATGAATATGATGTACCAGAATCAAATAATACAGATGCTGGAAAGGTGTTGACGAGAATAGTACCTGCCACTACCTCACCTGGTGCAACTTCTTCTTCTATGGTCATCATCATAGCCTGACCTCTAGCTGCGGGTCCCCTCTGCTGGAAACCCCTCTGTCGGTTCTGTGCTGGAGCCTGGGTGAACTGCTGCTGGAAGGCCTGGGCCTGGGGCGCCAATGGCCCCGGGTACTGCTGTTGTTGCTGCTGCTGGACTGGAACTGGGGCTGGTCCTCTCACCGAAGAACTAGAAAGGTTGGATGATGATGGACCTCCCCTATTCGGGCAGGTCCCTATCTGGTGGTCTGCTCCTCCACAAGCCAGGCACAACCCCTGTGCCCTACGACACTCTGCCACTACATGGCCCGACTTCCCGCAATGAGAACATCCCACCGCGGAAGACTGCTTCTGCTTCTGCTGCTGCGGCTACGTCGGGGTCGAATGCTGAACCGACGTCACTGAGGCCGCCCGCCTCGGAGTTCCAATGGTTATACCCCTAGCTACCGGGACTGGAGCTGAAGATTGGTGCATCTGGTTGTGGGACCGCTTTCTGCCTCCAGTCCTGTCCATAATTCTCTGGAAGGTATACTCATGCCTCCTTGCTGCCTTCAACACTGCATCGAACGTCTGGTGCTCGAACTGCTCGACAGCCAATAAAATCTCTAAATGCAGCCCTTGCTGGAACCGCTGAGCCCTATCGAACTCGGTTGCCACCAAGGTGGGGGCGAACCTACTCAGCCTAGAAAACTCGGTTGCATAGCCATCGACCGTCCTGCCTCCTTGCTTCAAGTTGGTGAATCTGGTCTGCAAGTCGTACCGTGCCACCGCATCAAAGTACTTTGTCTGGAATCTCTCTCTGAACGTCGCCCAAGTAACTGGTGCTGCTAACCCCATGGCCTGAGCGGCCCACCAATCGTGAGCCAAGTCCAGTAACTGTAGCCGTACCACCACCACCTTCTTATTCTCAGGTGTCCTAGCTGCTTATAGAACCACCTCGGTATCCTGAAGCCAAGCGTCCGCGGCAATTGCATCTTCACTACCGTCAAAGAAGGGAGGGTTCAAGCGCTTGAAACTGTTGGCCGCCTGATTCCCTTGGGGACCTCCTCTGTTTAGTGCATCATGAACTTCCTGGTGCAAGGCGTCGCCTCGACGATCTTGGGATGCAAGCAGTTCTCTGATAAGCCCTACCAAAGGTCCCTCATCTTGTCTAGCTGGTTGAACGGGCGGAGCTGCCTGAACTGGAGGTTCCGAGCCTCCGGGAAGCATAACTCGGGAGGCTACTCCAGAGTGCTGAGCTTGATCTTCCTGGCGCTGGGGTGCTTGCCGAGCTTCCTCTGGCTGGTTGGCAGGTCCGGGAGCAATGCCACTGAAGAAGACGACATAGGGAACAATAAGGAAAGGACCAGGACAGATTAATGATACAAGCAATGTGATCAGGTCGAGATTTTTGGGGATTTGAAGATACGAGCAGAGATCAATGGCGGATATTGATTTAGACATCTATTCGGTAAACTCTCACATTTCTTGAATGCCAAGACCTGCATGGGCCACCACTTAAACCATGTCACGCCCCAGAACCAGAATACTGGAGAGCGGGGGCGTACATAGCCAGCTACGTATATTGAAACAGAATATATCTCAACTATAGGGTCACGGCTGTCTAGATATGAGGGTTTACTACAAGCCAGCAGTCTCTTAAGGTCAAGCCTATTGTCTCAATCTCAAGCAATTAACAGAGTTACAAGATGTTAGAGCATCAAATATATATATAAGGCGTCCCAAATATTACATATCGGATGATCATGAAGCTAGTCGTACAAAATGATAGGACTAGCAAGAGTTCGGTCATACATGATCAACCCTAGGATTTGTTAATCATGTTTACAGCCCGTAGGCAGACAGTAAGTAAATGTGCATCGAGCTAACAGGTGCTCGTCGGCTAAACACCTCAAAAGAATAAATTTACATATAAGTGGGTGAAACAAAAAGGGAAAATCTACTCGTAGCCCGGGTTCCGTCTAGTGTTCACCATTGGGCTGGAAGCTTGGTAGATCCTCGAAAGCTGCTCCGAAATCTGGCCACACAAAACCAGCTGGGTCAAACCCCAGAAAGAACAAGTGCCACAAGGAGGCCACAAATAAGAACAAAAGCCAGCATATCAGAACATAAAGAATAAAAGGAAAGTACAAGTAATAAAAGTACACAGAGCGATAAACGACTAGGGACGTGGAACCATTCCGGGAGCCAGGTTACAATCCTTAAACCAAACAAGGACCGGGATTGTACCCCTTCTCCTGAATACCTCACTGTCTCTATCCATTTATTGTTAGAGATAAGTAAAACAATCATGATCAAGAGTTCCAGGTACAGGGGCTAGACAAGACTTAGACAGAGCTGGACACCATTTATTCACAATCGGCCAAGCAAGTACTACGGCTTACTACTTTAACTAACTAGGGTTATCACAAGCCTAATTACTAACAAGATGCAAGTGAGAATTTCCAATCCCAAGCCCTGCAGACTATCCAGTTATCCTTCCACGGGTTGAGAGTTATATGTGGGTATATTGCCCGGGAGACAAATGTACCCTTAGGTGACTTAGAGGGTGCAACATATGACAGTGTGCTGGAAATGTGCTCTACTCGTCGGCAAGCTACAAGTCCATTAAAGCGCCCAGATAACGAGATTTTCTGTGACTGGGAATTCTCCATGTTCTAGTTTGATCTAATAATTAGCCTAATCCAATTTAGCGCGAGTCCCTGGCCGTGGTACCCAGGAAGTCACGTCCTAGACATGATGCAAGACAAGACATATGGATTGCACAAGCAAGCAAGCAGGAGCACCCACGGTGTCAAGTTGATTATACGAGTCAAGTTACAAGTTACAAGTCAAGTCAGGAGTGCGCAGCCACGGGCCACTATCAAGTTATCAAGATAAATCATGTCAGGGTACTTGTCAGGAGCGCACCACGACGGGCCACTATTATGTCAGGTTGGTCATGTCAGGAGTGCACCACTACGGGTTACTGTCGTGTTATGCTAGTTCCTTGCCATACCAAGCCATGTACAATAGTCATTCCAAACAAGTAGGTTGTGCAGGGGGGTCAGGGGTTGGGCTGCGCAGGGTATGTACTGCGCATGGAAGAGCTGTGCAAGGGTTACCTTGCACAAGGGTAGACTGCGCAGGGGGTCAAGGGGTACAGGGTTAAAGGGGCACAGGGGATGCCTTGCGCATCAATTGGATTACGCAAGGGAGGATTGCGCAAGGGTAGACTGTGCAGAGTATGGACTGCACAATGGTCGAGTGCGCAGGGGTTACCTTGCGCATGGCTGGTTTGCGCATGGCTAGCTTGTGCCAGCGCAATCCAGCGCAGCGCAAAGCACTGGCTGAGCCTATGCGCAATCGGCCATGTGCTAAAGAGCACAGGCCGGGGTGCACAAACGGTCAAGTGCTAAAGAGCACTGGCCAAGAGCCTTCACCAAGGCTGAGATGAACTCCTCAAGAACACCAAAAACTTCAAATCTTCATAACTTAGCCAAATCAAAACCAAATCTAGAGTTTCAAAGTTCTAACTTGAGTAAAATCGAATTCTCTTCCACATGGAAGCATCAAAACATGCAAAAATCGAAGTTTAATAGATCAAAAGCAAGGATTTTTGAAAATGGTTAAAACCTAGATCTAGAAGAATGAAAGCTCCAAATCACAAAATGTCAAGTTCTAAAGTTGTTCCCCATGGCCTAATCTAGTTAATGGACAAATAAAAAGTGGTGCTTATTTGATGACAAGGTGCACTTGCCTATGGTGTGGTGTTGTGTGGAAGAAGGAGGAAGAAGAAGTTGTAAGAAATTAATGGAGTTATGGAGGAGAGAGAAAAAGTTGGTGGGTTTTAATGAGGGTGGTTGTAATGGAATGGAGGTGGAGAATAGGCTAAGGTGTTCCACTCATGATGAACCAAACCAAACCAAACCAACTCCACAAAATAAAACCAAGCTATGGTCCAAAACCCATTTACGAGAAACCGAGTCCACAAGTCGAGAAAATAAAATATGTGCCAAAATCAAATTACGAGTACAAATACGAAATACAGGAAATGGGGTTGACAGTTTTTCTACCTTTACCGTAGTTGAGGCCGCTCTTGAAGTCGTAACCTATCTTTCGGATGATGTCTTTTGATTGTTGACTGTAACGACGGAGTTGAAGATGTCCCGTGTCGTTGCTTTTGCTATCATCCGTATAGCTGAATTGTTGTTTCGGTCCTTTACTAAAAAGTATTGGACTCTCGCCTTTCTTACGAGTGGGAACAATACAATATGAATCCTTTGGGTGTTCAAATGAGACTTCTGTTTGAAAAGACTGCACAACTCCCATTGTAAATGATTGAAAGCTATCTAACACATCCAAGTAGCATTTAGCATGATAAATGACATCAGTATACTGGAAAGTAGATACTTTTTCATTGATTTGTACATTTGTATTTACAGCAGGACCTTCAGCCTTAGCAGGCTTAGATTGATTACAAGAGGGAGAGAAGAAGAACGTGGAGGAGGATTGGCTTTGTTACGATGGAGGTCAATAACAAGCGGCTTAGAGGAGATGAGCTCCCTTTTCTTCTTGTTATGAGATAGATCTATAACAAGTGGCTCAGAAGAGGTGAGCTGTCTTTTTTTTTTGTTATGACGTAAGTCGATAACAAGTGGCTCAGAAGAGGTGAGCTCCCTTTGATCTTGATCATCAATTGATTGCTTCTTGACTGGCAAGTGGATAGCCAGTGGCTTGGAAGATTGAGGACGAGAAATACGCCCTTTGACAGGAATGATGAGGGTATCATTAGGTACTGTTTCTTACTCTTCTTCAGTGTCCAGAGACAGGACAACCTTCATGAATTCGTCCTTATACATACGTGCATCGTTGCAATATGCTTCAATACCTTTAAAAGGATACAGATCAGCAACCTCCTTTTGCACTTCTCCATTGTCATCAACATATTTAAAACATTGATGGAGAGTCGAAGGGACAATATTATGCTCGTATAGAAATGGTCTTCCCAGCAAAGCATTGTAGGAACAACCATGAGTGTCAATGATGTAGAAGGTAACCTTTGTACGAAGATTGCCTATTTGGAGTTTTAGGCGAATCTTGCCCATAGGCTCACTTCTTCCCTGATTGAACCTAAGAATAGTGGTGATTGTACTTGAGAGACTATGTACTGGGATCTTCAGTGCATCCAACATTGTCTTCGATATAATACTGAGAGCAGACCCTGGATCTATCAGAATACGATCGACTTTCATCGAGTCGACATATCCTGTATAATAAAGAGGACGATCGTGCCTGTTGTCTTCCATCAACATGTCATCTTGTGTGGAAGTTATGTTTGGAATTAACTCTAACATACTATGACAATGAAGGCAAGAGACTGGCTCTGCTTTCGGCATCTTAAGCAGGGCTAGACAGGTTTCTGCTTGCATGAGAGCCTCGCTCAGAGTTTTCCGAGTCTCTTTGGATAGGCGCAAGAGCTCGAAGATTGACAGCCGGGCCGGTGTATTGGCCAATTGAGCCAGGATGTCAAAGCTGTAAGGCTTTTCAAGTCCGGAAGGAGCTGACTTCTTCAAAGATTTGTCAAAGCGAACTTGCTGTTTGCCTTTGTTAGCGACCGTCGGCTTGGAAAGAATGGACACTACAACCGGTGAGGATGCAGTAGGAATATCCTCAGTAGAAGTAGGCTGCACTGGAGCAGGCTCAGAGGGAGAAGCAGGATTTTCTTGGGCTTCGGGGTAATCCTTTAGATAAGCTTTCCCCGATCTGGTGCCCAGCAGGATTTCTCCATCAACTATGGGGTCAAAAAACACCATATTGCAAATCTTTGTCTTGCCCTTGGAGCGGTCTTTCTTTTTGGAGGAAGAGGAAAGCTCAAACTCTGAGGCAAGATCCGGATGAATCTACATAATCTCGTCGTTGTCAAGAGACAAGGGGACGAGACCTTCACTTCATGGAGGAGGAAGATTCTCGATCTCGAGAATAGCTTTGGGGATAGGAATAACACCGTGCTGCACCATCTGGGGCGGGAAGTCACCAAACTGAACTGATACCATGTTTGCAGTAACAGTCTTCTCGTCTTGCTGCAGAGTGACAACACCGGCATTGACCAGCTCCTGAATTTTGTCTTTGAGCACATAACATGCTCGAGTGGGATGTCCGATGAACCTGTGATAGACACAGTACTTGGGATGATCAGTCTTACCGACTTCATCGGGCTTCTTGGGATCTGGAAGTTGGATTTTATTGCTTTTGATCAAGCAATCAAAGATGCTAGCAGTGTCATTCTCATCAAAGGAATATTCTACTTTAGGATGAGGTTTCCTCGGTGGAGGTGCAGAAGGAGTGGAAGTAGACGTAGGGGGAGCTACGTTAACCGCCATAGATTCTTTGTTCTTGTTCAAATTGATGTTCAAAGTTTCTTTTCTTTTGCGATTGTTCTGGAGATTGCCACCACCTGATGTTTGGTGTTCGTCCCGGTCGGGGTTAGACATTTGTACCCCTAGTTGCTTGAATTTGTCAGCGCTAACTTCAGCTTCTTTAACGTTGACAATGAAGGATGGCCAATCTTGGAACTGAGTAGACCCCGTCCACATGCTGATGATAGGCAATAGATTTGCCTTGCAGGTGTCTATCGTGACAGCAGCCGGAGTTCCAGGAGGTATTTTCAAAGCTTCCCGTCGGAACCTTTCAATGAAACTCTTAGCAGTTTTATTGTGTCTTTGTTTGATTTTATTGAGGGCTGACATAGTCATGTCATTGATCCCCTCGTAAAATCGTCCCAAGAAAATTTGCTTTAGGCCAGAGAATGAGGTAATACAACCATCGGACAAGCTTCTATACCAATCGTATGCTACGCCAGCTAAACTGCCGACGAATACTCTGGTAAGAAGAGCGTCATTTGGTTGAAGTTGGACAGTCATAACTTCAAAATGGTTAATGAACTGACTGAGAGAAGTGCTGCCATCAAACAGTGAGATAGTTGGGATTTTGTACTTCGGAGGAAACGGAACTTCCTTCCATTCAACTGGGTAAGGTTGCTTGATCCCCAATCTCTGCAAGTTGTCCTTCTCCTTGAAAGCTTCGAACTGAGTTCGCAAGAGCTTCACAGCTTCATTGGCATCTTCTACTGATGTAGAAGGAGCAGGCTGAACTACGGTGTTAGGAGGAGGAACAGCATGATAAGCACTACCCCCAGCACCTGATTAACTGGGTGTAGGTTGGACTTGTACATGAGGTATTGGAAGAGATGCTACCCCCAGCCCTGTATTGACAGGCACCGACGATGCTATAATTTCAGGATTTGTAGGAGGTACGGTCGGTGGGACTGTATGTTGGGCCACAATGATGTAATACATACTTGCGACCATTTCGGCCATGGTCTTCAGCTTATCTGCTAGCACAGCTATTCTTTGTTCTTGGCTAGCCGAACTGGAAGCATCTGGGTCTTCATTGAAAACATAAGCTGTCACTTCTCTGGGTACAGTGGAGGACACTGTCTGCTCTGAGCTTTCACTGTATGCATCGTAGTCGGAGAAAGAATCATCTCCTGAGTGAGAAAGAAGAAGATGACCAGAAGAATCTTGAAGATTTCTTTGACCGATTGTGTCTCGGCTTCGGGATCGGGTATGTTGGAATACTCCTTCAGAGGATTCTTGAAGTAAATCCAAATACCGCTGGCTTGGCTTGCGAGGCTTCTCGTGCTTGGAGCACTTCCTACCCCCAGTGTCTCTGGAAGTCATGTTGACGGAAGCATACAAAACCTCGTCTTCATCTTCCGACATAGGTTCAGAGTTAGAAAAGTTCAGATGATCGAAGACAGATCGTCTTGTTGTCTGGCAACAACACTTGATGACAACTTTGTGATTGCAATGGTATCCAAGTGGTTGTACTGGGGATGTTGAGGTGTTGTCCCATTTTTGCTTGAGGTGTTCTCGGAGATCGGAAACAGCAATGGGACGAGCAAAAGTTCGAGGGATATGTTCTTTGACAATATTTGGGACATGGTTCCGGTTCTTCAAATGTTTTGTCCCTTGAGTGTACAGGAAAGTACTCATTTTATTGGCATAGGTGTCCGGATTCTTGATCCTGAAAGTTTGCTTCTAACGTTGATTGGTCTTCGGCATTGGCTGTTTATGTTTCACCGAAGTTGGCCTGTTGAGATAAGTTCTTAGATCAGCAAACTCACCCCCCAAGGATTTCTGTTTGAGACACCAATAATTTTCCCTATCTTGAATGGAAGATTTTGAGGGTTGGGAGATCTTGGAACTCTGCTACCGGAGTAGGCAGAATACCTCTCTGATCAGTGCTCTTCTCTTTAGCAAGGAGAGAAGGAGAATCCTTGTAAGAAAGGGTTCTTGTACTGACTGGTGCCGGAGCACATTCAGATTCATTCTCAATGGTAAAAACCGAAGAAGACTGAGAAAAGACCAAAGGGCCTTTTTCTTTGTTTTGGAAAGAAGGGTTAGCTAAAGAGCGTTTTCCTCTGTTGTCTTCCAACTCATGGGACGAGAAAGTTTGAGAAAAGACCAAAGGGCCTTTTCCTTTGTTCTGGAGAGGAGGAGGAATAGCCAAAAGACTACCTCCAGTGGATTACGCAGGAGCAACAGGGTGTTGGAGAGGAGCAGAGCTTTTCTTCTTGTTGTGAGAAGATGAGAGATTAGCCAAAGGGCTGTCTCTCCTGGATGGCGCAGACATGGTTTGCGCATGGGTGGATGGCGCACTGACAGATTGCGCATGAGAAATCTTGGCAGAATGTCTTCTGGCCTCAACCAGAGTAGTTTGCGCAGTAGGAGCCTTGTTGCCAGAGTACTTGAGTTGCACTCTGGTTGCTGGAATGGTAGATTGTGCAGGCAGAGTAGCAGCCAACTGCGCCAGAGGAACATGAGTCTTGTACTTTGACAGAGCAGCATATGATGTATTTTGTGCACTGGCAACAATATATTGCGCAGGAGTAGTAGAGGCAGATTGTGCAACAACAGAGACTTTAGACTGTGCAACAGTCTTGGTGGCAGAATGAACAGACTGCACAGCAGTCTTTGGGATCCACATTGGGTGCACTTTGCTTGTGGTAGAAGTTGTCGCAGTGCGAGGAGTGGTCCTAGAGTTGATCATGGCTTCATAGGCTGTCTGGTTGACCTTCACAACCAGTGTCTTCTGCGTCTTTCTGATAGACGCAACATCACATTGAGTAGTCACTTCCTCGTCGGAGGAGAAAGTCGTCCCCAGCAGAGTCGCCATTTTGTTTGCAAAAACAAAAGTATGAACTTTATTGATACAAACTTTGTAAAGATTACAGGAATTCTGGGAAAGTACAACTGTAGGAATCCAATATAGAAGACGATTGCTTTATCCCTTGGACGATGTGAACTTTGAAGACGGTAGCCGCTGAATTTGAAGGCAAAAGCCTCGGAAGAATGCAGCAGCACTTGGGCAAGAACTCCTGAACTCTCTGATATTTATGAACTTTTATCTCTGATCCCCTTGAATGAAGACTTGAAACTCTATTTATAGAGTTCTGGAAATAACTAACTTTTAGTTATTCTGGATGGCGCAAGTTGGATTGCACAGGCACTGGATTGCGCAGCATCAGACTGCACAGGCAGTTGTCTGGTCGTGGGTCAACTGTCTTAGACACATGGAATCATTTGATTGAAATACGCATGATCGTGTGCAGACAGTTGCCACGTAACGAGCAATTGATGGCATGAATGCCACGTGTACATTTGTCAGTTGTCATGATGAAGTACGCCACATGAATTGTGCTGACTTTGGATTGCGCTAGGATGGACTGCGCTGAGCAGGATTGTGCTGTAAACAGATTGTACTGCATGTACAGCTGTCCTCGAGCACTGTACGGCACAATAAACGAACAGTCTCCTCATTTTTTGTGCTGTCAGTTGTCAGAAGATTTGATTGTGTCAGATAATGATGACATGGCCACGTCAGCATGCGCACTTGAGAGTGTGTGCAGTCCAGTCTGCGCAATCTGGATGATGCGCAATCTGATATCTGCGCAGTTCATTTGAAAGCTATTTTTTCTTGATTTTCATGATTTTGTTGATGGGTGCAACTTGATTTTTTAGGACCTACAAGCCGCCGTCATACGGTCTGGGGCACAATCCCAACCTGCGGCTGACAACTCGGCTGAAGATCATCAGCCCGCTACAATCGACGCTCCGGGACCGGCTCAGCCTCCGACGACCGACAAGCCTAGGCCGAAGGAGACTCGCTTTGACAAATCCCTCCGAAAAGAGACACCACAGGGGCTGGAGAGGCCCTACAACTTCGACATCTTGGCGCAATTGGCCAACACACCGGCCAAGTTGTCATTATACGAGCTTTTGAGACTCTCAAAGGATGTTCGTGTGGCTTTGAGCGATGCACTCCAAAATGCCGATGCGTACCTGGCCCAGGTCAACCTCACGGGAGAGAACTCGCCTGCAAATCTCCAAGACATCGCTTGCACGGGAGCAATGCCCAACATTGTCTTCACTCCGCAGGACATGCTCATCAAAACCAACCTGTACGATCGCCCATTATACTACACTGGATATATCGGTGACGTAAAGGTAGATCGGATGCACATCGATCCTGGCTCTTCCATAAGCATTATCCCGAAGGGTCTGCTATATCATCTCCGCATCCCAATGCATCGCCTGACGCCTACAAGCACCGCCATCAGCGGTTTCAATTCGGGCAGGAGCTACCCAATTGGGAAGATTCGTCTGAAGTGCCAGATTGGCGACCTCCAATCAGAAGTCACTTGCTACGTCATAGATGCAGACACCTCTTACAACATCCTCTTGGGGCGCCCGTGGATACACGATTATATGATCGTGCCTTCCACGCTACACCAGTGCTTCAAATATGTCGACAAATACGGCTTCGTGAGGACGGAATTTGCTGATATCGATCCCTTCAAGGGGGTCGAATCCTACTACTCAGACTCCTGTCTGTACGAAAAATCGAAGAAGCATCTTGGTGAAGAAGATGTGCAAGCTCGTACCGAGATAGCCACAGGATCAGAAGAACCTCTGACGATCCACCTCCAAGCTCGCAAACCAGGCAGGTCCGCACCCCTTACTGCCACTCTGCGTAAGGACGCAATCAGCCTCTCGGCACAAGAAGAGCAAATGGTAATCCGGCTGCCAAGGTCGTGCCAGGTGCCAAGACCCACAACGGAGCCACTGACAATCAGGCTGCCGAAAGTTGGCCAACCGCAAACGGAGAAGCTCAATCCCTCCGACAAGCCAATGACGATATGCCTTCCCAAGAAGGGTCAACACCCCGATGTAAAGCCTGGAACTTCTAGCGAACCAATCACTCCCCGCCCGGCATCGAGCACCAGACTGGGGGTCGCTAGTCTGCCAACAACTCCATGCTCTGCTCCATCAGCTGAACCTCTGACGATCAAGCTGCCCAGGTCGTCCTCTCAGTCTTCATTTACACAGGGGTAGCCGAAGAGGAACCGGAGCTAGCCAAGTATGTGGCTGCCCACACTGATGTTCCCTCCGCAGATGATGTAATCCCCCTAGAAAAGATACCTTACTTCATCAATAAAGGGCTATCTTTGAACTACCTCGAGCTTAATAAGCTTTGTACAATGTATGCTATGGAATACGGTATAGGCACTCACCTACACACACAAGTGACAAATGTCTACACCGCGATCCAGCTTACTCCAGCGGAAGACGCTTACCGCATAATCGAGGGAGGGGACCATCCAATCATCTTCGGCCGGAAGGACGATCCGCATCCCTTCACCATAGAAGAAGTCGACCTTGGATCAGATGCCGGGAGACTGCCACTGTATCTTTATAGCCCCCAATCCAAATATCTCGTGTAAAAATACGGATATGATCTGGAGACGTCTCCAGGCTTGAACTATGGTACTGGACGACGATTACCTTTGAAGCCACCGGTCCCGGCCGGCAAACCACGGGACTACTATAGCAAGACTCAATAAGGATTAGGGTATGTTACACCCACAACGACCCCTGAAAGCTCAGATGAAGAATACGACTGGCATTCACATTCAACCGGGTCACCAACTTCTGACTCAGATACCAGCATCGGAGATGTATTCAGACAAGTCCTGTCAGTCGACATGGCATTCGCCAACGCTTATGAAGAAGACGAAGACATCCCAGAAATCCTCGAGCTAGAGCCGTGGGCCCAACAGTTGGATGCACAATGGGAAAAGTGGTTCGAACAGAGGGAACCCCCTACTGAAGATGAGGTTATACAGGTCGACCTTGGCAACGAATCTTCTCCAAAACCAATCTTCGTCAGTAAAAGCCTAACAGACGAAGAGCGAGAATCGCTGCTGGAACTTGTCAAAGAATATATTGATGTGTTCGCTTGGCGCTATGAAGATATGTCGGGGTTAAATCCCGATATTGCTCTTCATAAACTCAACATTCGGCCGGACGCAAAGCCAGTCAAGCAACAACAGCGATGCTTCCGCCCAGGCATCATGGATGCGATCGAAGCCGAAGTCAACAAACTGATAGCCAGCGGCTTCATTCGTGAGGAGCAACATCCTGACTTGGTCACCAACATAGTACCCGTCCTCAAGAAGAATGGGAAGATTCAAATCTGCATCGACTTTCGTAATCTGAACGAGGCGTGCCCCAAAGATGAATTCCCCCTTCCTATCACAGACATCATGATCAACAATACTTGCAGCTTCGAACGTATGTCATTTATGGATGGCTTCTCGGGGTACAACCAAATCAAGATGTCTCCTGACAACGAAAAGCATACATCGTTCCGAACACCGATTGGCATATACTGTTACACAGTTATGCCTTTCGGTCTGACGAATGCCGGCGCCATATATCAAAGAGCCGTGAGTATAATCTTCAGAGACCACTTACGCAAGACGGTGGAGTGCTACGTTGATGACATCGCCATCAAGAGTCGCTGTAAGGGAGACCACCTATAGGATCTGAGGACGGTGTTCGACCTGATGCGAGCGCACAATTTGAAAATGAATCCCACAAAATCCTTCCTGGGTGTGTCCAGCAGGAAGTTCTTGGGCTTCATCATCACCGCCCAGGGTATCCATGTAGACCCTGAGAAGACAAAGGCAATCATGGAGATGGGTCCCCCAAAAAACCTCCGCGAACTCAGAGGCCTTCAAGGAAGGTTAGCCTACATCAGGAGGTTCATTTCTAACCTCTCCGGACGATGTCGACCATTTATCCACCTCATGAAGAAAGGCGTCTCGTTCATATGGGACGAAGAATGCCAGCGTGCCTTCGACAGCATCAAAGAATATTTGTCGAACCCTCCAGTCCTGGTGGCCCCAGTTGCTGGAAAGCCATTCCTGCTCTATGTACGAGCAATGGAACATTCCTTCAGGGCTCTGCTGGCACAAAACAACGATGCAGGCCACGAGCAAGCCATATATTATCTCAGTCGAATGATGATTGGGCCAGAGCATCGATACACCGCTGTGGAGAAGGAATGCCTTGCCCTGGTGTTCGCTATTCAGAAGACGCGACACTATGTCACTGGACAAACAATACATGTAATCTCACGAGTTAACCCTCTTAGGGTCCTCATGACTAAACCAGGGGCACTCAGCTCTCGCCTCGCTATATGGGCAATATTGCTGTCCCCTTATCATATGATCTTCGTCTCGCAAAAGGCTATCAAAGCTCAAGCCCTGGCAGACTTTTTGGCCGCCCACCCAGGCTCGGAGTCCTCCAGAATATATGAAGATATCCCAGATGAGGTCGCCGACTCGCATGCAACCTCTCACAATGATATATGGCGAATGTTCTTCGACGGTGCTTCAAGAACTGGACCCAAGGGCAACATCGTCGTCGGAGTCGGGGTGGTGCTGGTTTCTCCTACCGGATTGGTGATCAATCACGCTTACTCTCTTACAGAACCCTGCTCTAACAATGTGGCCGAGTACAGCGCTTTGGTCATTGGCCTCCAACTTGTAAGGGAGCTGGAGGTAGAATATCTTGAAGCATACGGCGATTCTCAGTTAATCGTCAATCAGATCCGAGGCTCATACGAAGTTCGCCACGAAGACATGATCCCCTATCACCAAATAGCGATCAACATTATCTCGTCGTTTGAAGGGTTCTTCATCGAACACGTTCCCAGACTCCGAAACATCGAAGCCGATGCCCTAGCCGGCCTTGCCGCTTCTCTAGCAGTTCTGAGTTATGCTCGCCAATCAGTGGATGTGATAGGCCAGTGGATGTGATAGGCTATGAACTGGTCTGTCCCAAGAACAATGTGCAATTCGTAGCGAGTTATTCCGCCCAGACGATCGACGATGCCCCGGATTGGAGACAACCATTTATTGACTTCGTCGTCTACGATATCCTGCCCGAGAACCCAAAGGAAGCCACCTCCATCAAACGACGTTCTCTCAGATTCTTTTACGATACGGAGACGAAGATGCTGTATCGCCGCTCCTACGACGGATTATTGCTTCGGTGTCTTTCAAATGCAGAAGCCAAAGAAGCCGTACGAGAAGCTCATGACGGTGTCTGCGGGGCCCATCAGCCTGGCCCTAAATTGTAAGACCGTCTTCGCCGAATGGGCTACTACTGGCCCACGATGGTAGCAGATACGATAGACTATGCTAGAAAGTGTAAAGCCTGCTAAGTCCATACGGACTTCATCCACCAACTATCCGAATTTCTACATCCGACGGTAGCGTCCTGGCCATTCGAAGCATGGTGGATGGATATCATCGGTCCAATCACTCCACCTTCCTCCCGAGGACATCGCTTTATACTCGCAATCACAGATTACTTCTCCAAATGGGCGAAAGCTGTCCCACTCGCAGAAGTAAAAACTTCAAACGTGATCAGCTTCCTTAAGCATCACGTCAACTACCGCTTTGGACTGTCTCGGAGGATCATCCACGATAATGGTTCGCAGTTTGTAAGCCACGCCTTCTATCAGTTTTGCGATAAGCACCGCATTCAGAATATTGCTTCGACGCCATACAATCCAGCAACGAATGGGTTGGCAGAAGCATTCAACAAAACCATCATCAAGTTACTCAAGAAGTTCGTATCGTCCAACAAACACGACTGGAACGAGATGCTTGGTAAATGCTTGTAGGCGTACCGTACCACAGTCCGAACGGCCACAGGGAACACACTATTCTCCCTGGTGTATGGCAGTGAGGCAGTTCTCCCGTTGGAGACTCAAATACCCTCACTCTGCGTCGCCCTCACTTATCAGTTGACGGCGAATGATAACTACAGACGTCGACTATAAGAGTTAGAGGCCTTGGATGAAAAACGTCTCCTGGCTCAGCAAAGGATCGAACTATATCAAGCACGCATCTCTGGATCCTTCAACAAGAAGGTTAAAATCAGAACATTCCAAGTGGGCGATCTCGTTCTGGCAGTCCGGAGGCCGATGGTCATGACTCACAAGACCGCCGACAAGTTCCAGCCGAAATGGGAAGGTCCATTCATCATTGAGGCTATATTCTCCAACGGTGCTTACCACCTCGTAAAACAAAAAGGAGACTTGCTCATGTTGTCCGTCAACGACAAGTTTCTGAAGAAATATTATGTCTAAATGACATTTTCCAGATCACCGAGTCATGTACCCGCCGATGCCGCTGAACTCACGACAACATTTCAGATCACCGAGTCATGTACCCGCCGGTACCGCTGAACTCACTTTCACAGGTTATCGAGTCATGTACCCGATGGTGTCGCTGAACTCACTTTCACAGATTACCGAGTCATGTACCCGCTGGTGCCGCTGAACTCGCATCCACAAGCATTCCACATTATTGAGTCATGTACCCGCTGGTACCGCTAAACTCGCATCCACAAACATTCCAGATTACCGAGTTATGTATCCGCTGGTACCGCTGAACTCCCATCTCAATATTTCCAGATCATCGAGTCATGTACCTGTTGGTGCCGCTGAACTCACAATAATATTCCAGATTACCGAGTCATGTACCAGCTGGTACCGCTGAACTCACATCTCAACATTCCAGATTATCGAGTCATGTACCCGCTGGTGCCTCTGAACTCACATTTCGGTCACTCTCTCAGATAGCAAATCATGCATGATCATACCCTTGAACTTTCTGTCTGGAAGAGATCCCCCATCATGATCCACTACCCGCACTCCCGGTGCATAAAAAGGATAACAGATCCACAAATTTCCAAAACGGCCATGTCCTCATTACCTCTGAGTCGTTTCACTTCCGCCAAAAACAAATCACCCCTCTGTATAGAACGTCCATGTCCTCATTACCTCTGAGTCATTCTATGTACCCTCCTTCATTGAGCCCACTCCTGTCATGTCCTCATTACCTCTGAATGGAAAGGCTCCGTCGAAGAAATCTTCATACTTGCCATGTCCTCATAACCTCTGAGTAAGTATGATGATTCCCTTTCGACTTATTATCTGTACCCACAACCGGAGTACGCCAAGGATAGTAGGTCCACAAAATTTCCCCGCTGAGTTCACTCCTACCATGTCCTCTTTACCTCTGAGCAGGAAGACTCCACGGTAAAACCTCCGTACTCGCCATATCCCCATAACCTCTGAGTAAGTACGTTGGTCCTCTCTCGTCTTATTACCCATACCCTGAACCAGAGTACGCCAAGGGTAATAGGTCCACAAATATCCTCTGTTGACCACCAATGTCCTCTATTGACCACAAATGTCCTCTGTTGACCACAAATGTCCTCTGTTGACCACAAATATCATCCGTTGAGTCCACTCCTGCCATGTCCTCATTACCTCTGAGTAGGAAGACTCTACGGTTAAAACCTTCATACTTGCCATGTACTCATTACCTCTGAGTAAGTATGTTGGTTCCCCCTATCCTATTATCCGTATCCTAAATCAGGATACGCCAAGGGTAATAGGCCCACAAATGTCCCTTGCTAAGTCTCTTAGTACAGGCACACTATTCCTCATCATGCCCCGGGAGCTCAGCTGCTCCATGACATTCTATCTTCCGATACCCCGAACACCTACGACCACCTTGCCATGGAACTGTTCTAGGTATCCCCAATCAAACTTGTTATCCGTACCTAAAACCAAGGTATGCCAGGGGTAACAGGTCCACAAACAAGTCCCCCATGCGGGGTAAAACATCAACACAATACCACAGGTATAACAAGCAATGCAAATGAAGGGTAGAAAGGAAAGTACTCTTTATTTGAAGGACGAAAAAAGCATTACATGTTTTGGGACCACGTCCCTCTCAAAAAGAAAAAAAGGAACAAAACCAGAAAAAGGTCGACTACAGTCCGGCATCATACAGTTCCAAGAGGCGGCTTCTCACCAAGGCAGTACCCCCCTCGAGCCTCTGCCTAGCCCGGCGCTCAGCCTCCTGAGACAACTGCTCCTCATTATCCAGGTCCATGAGTGCCCGACAGTCATCATCTAACTTCTTCAGAGCCGCTTCTAAGTCAGCCGAAGCTTTATTGACATTATCAGCTTCCTGGATAATCAGCCCTCTGTTCATCCGGAAAGCCTCGAGTTCAGACTAAAAGAAAGATAGCTTCCTCTGAAGCTCAAGAATCTGTTCCCGCGTGTCAGTAATCCCGCGAGAGGCAATGGTTTCTCGAGCTGTAACGTCTTCACTCTCATGGCTCAATTGATCATATCGATCAGACAAGGTGCGAAGATCCTTCAGTATGGCTAGCCTAGTCTTATCCTGAGCAGCCTTCGCCTTCTCTATAGCAGCTGTGAGGGAGCCGCGCTCCCGATCAATAGCAGCAGACAGATCAACCTGCCGCAATGCCTGAAGCTGGGCCACCAATTGATCAGTCTCCAGCAATTTCGATTCCAGAAGTGCGGCCACCCCAGCCCCACTAGGAAGGGCCTTAAGGATATCAATTTGACCCTGGACGCATTGCCGGGCCAAGACGAAAGAGGTCCCTCTGTCCACGGCAGCTTCTATCCCCCTTTTTAGGTGACGATGAAAGCTATCAACCACGTCCTGTAAAGATTCGTCCAGGACCTCGGTCGAGGATGGCGTCAGAGGGAGCGTGGCCGACAGCACCAAAGGAGCGGTGCTAGAACTGGCCACCAGGGGGGCGATCTCCGAATAAAATGATGCACGGATAGAGGCCAACTCTTCCTCTGCCACCCGAAGAGCCCGGACGCTTGGCAGGGCGGAAAGGTCGACTCTCTGGGCTACCCGAGCAGAAGAAGACACGAGGACCATTGTCCCCTGCCCCGATTGTCCCATCACCAGACTCGTTGAACTCGAGCCTGCAAGAGAATCATTAAGGTAAGCCGGAGGGGGAGGAGGTACGCCCCTCTCCGCCAGTGCCCCTTCGACAGAGCATGTTTCAACAAGGTCCGTCCTCGGCACGGAAGGGGCAGGACCTGTATGTCCACGGTAATGATCAATCGAGGTGACCCGAAGGATGTGATCATATAGCAGATAGGCTTCCTCGAAAGTTAAGATTTGACTTATCTTACCGGGAAAGGAGCATCGAGGCTGCAGCTCGTTCGCAGCTGGTAGGTTCTCCTCACCCGCAATCGCCAAATTAAAACTGGCCAGCTCCCCCGACCCGGCCACCCCAGGGAGAGGGGCAACCTGATCAGCATCATCTGGATAAAATTCAACAATTTTAGGGGCAGGCTCACCAGAGCCCCTGTCATCACGAGTCACTATCTCGACCACTCGAGAGTCCTCTTCTTCTGACGCCTACAAGAGGGAAGGAAGACGATTAAAATCAAAGCTAAAAGAAAGGAAGGACCGGTAGCAACTTATTTACCTCTAATGCGGCATCGATTTCTTCGTCTCTTTCCTTTATAGTTAGCCCGCGGTGTCTGGTTGCAGCCAGTTTTCGAGAGCGGGGAATGCCGACGACAGGAGAAAGTCACCTGCTACGCTTTCGTGCAAAACCAGGTGCAAAAGACGACTGATCAACCACTATCTCATTTGGCAAAACAGGTGGCTGATCCATCCCCGCGACTGCCGCCGGAAGGGAAAAGTCATCTCCATCAGGCTCGTCGTCTTCGTCATCTGCAGCATCAGAGTCCAAATCCGGCACCTCGACTCTGTTCTTCCTCTTCCTCGTCTTGGCCTCCTGGGAACCCTCATCCAGGCCGGTACCAACAATAAAACTGGTACATGGGTTAAAATCGACAGGGGGCTTTTTCGCCATGATGTGGTACAAAGCCGCCATATATAAGATATCTACTGATGCCTGGACAGCGGGGACTGAAAAAACAGCACGGGTATAGAATGTATCATAGTAATGCCAGGCCCGAAAGCCGTCTAGAAGACTACCTTCAAAGCCCAGACAAGAGCTGGGGCTGTCTAGAAAAAAGCTGACTATACCCAAATTACCGGGCGAACCTACTAGGCAGATAGGGTTCCAGAAAGACAGTGTTACGGTTGCGATACACCAGATGAGCGGGGCGGATATTTCGTAGCCACAGAAGCATCTGGCCGTCCAGAAGTTGAGGAGGCCCAATACCGTCAAGATGGACAGCCGTCACTTCCTCATCAGTAAAACGAGGGACAGACGCGAAAATGTTATACATGTCTGCCCTCGCCAGTGCTATCCGACAAGCACGCATGGTCTCGAATTCTCAAGACTCATTACGATAGCGGAAGATAAAGGCGTCATCATCAGTAATGCCGTCTTCAGAGTCCGGTCTCATCAAAGACGGATAATGCATCAACAGCCACCCCATCAAATATTGATAGGGCAGCTCGGTCTGCTCAAAATCTTTTGTCACCTCACGAGCAATGACCTTGGATGTGAAAGTACGAAGGCCACGATATATAATGCACACCATGGCCGGGAGGAGAGCTAGCCGGACTCGCAAAACCAACTTCACAGCCGGAAGGATGAAATTGCGACTGATCCTCTCGATGGAACCTGCTCCGCCCGAGACTACACAGTTTCGCAGCCATATCATTAAGAATCCCGCCAGGAGCGCCTTCTCCGACAACTCTTGAGTATCATGATAAAAATAGCCGAAAGAATCGGTCCTTCTCCCGAATGTATCACTAGTGGTGGTCGTTCTCTTAGCTGACGACACTAAGGCTTCAACCGCCTCCCGGGACCGAGGACGTCGGAAAGTAATTTGACCTGAGGCATCTGTCGGAAAGAGATAGCGCACCCAGTCCTTGGTGTGGGGAGTATGCCTGTCATGACCCGGTCCCAATTACTTGGAACAAATCGGATCATGCCCAGCCTGCACCGTTGATGAGACGGCGATAGTAAGCTGTAACTTCCATATGCAGGTAATCAACAACTCAAACTAAATTTGTCATAATATTTATTATTCGATAAATTAAAAACTTGTTCAGTACAAAGTACAAACATAAACTACTAACTTAAATAACATTATTTTTAGACAAAACTAACAAACTGGAAAATAGCATCTAAAGAAAAGCAACATCCTCATCAAGTAAGCCATCCTCAGGAAGCACAACAGGGTATAGCTCAGGGTCATAGTAGCTACTAATCAGTAGCTCTGCATCCTCAACAGGACCTAAAAATATAGTCTCCAGTCAGGAGGGAGCAAAGTACAAATTTATGATATTTTAACAATTAAAATTAATAATAGAATTATGCACTTTTAAACAATTTGAAATAAATGATTTTCCAACAGTTAAAACAGTGAGATATGAATAGGTAATGAATATGACCGGATTGGGTTTGTTACAGTAATATCCTAGTGATATGGTATGGCTTATCCCCGTGTATTTGAGGGGTAAGCTAATACATTCAGTTATACTAATTGGCTGTGGTCATATCCACTACACTACTCCCCCAGTCCCCAATAGTTACAGTAGTTACAGTCAATGCTCTCAAAGAGAGTTCCGTGTTGTATCGTGGTTTAAACTTGCATTAAAATAATTATTAACTAATTGTAATCTACCACAAAAATTGTACTTGTCTCAAATGATTTGACTTGATGGGTCGATACGTCGGGATAGGAATTCAGGTTCTTCCTTGAGATCCTACATTTGGAAACTTGTCTCAGAAAACTAAAGTTGCCAATGATGCTATACTAGTTGCAATATTTAGTTGTGTCCTAGTCAATTTTAGTCTTTATTTAGCTAACACAACCAAAATGCTATTTATTAATGCGTTGTAATTAAGAAACATCAATTTACATTTAATTTCGAGAAAAATTGTATTTATCGATTTATTTGGAAAAACTTGGTATTTTATAATTATATAACTATAAAACTAAGATTTTCCTTTTTAATGAGAAATACATGAATTTCTATTTTAAATTTACAACTTAATTGCTAAGTGACAAAATATTTATTATTATATTCTTTTTAAAATACAATAAATAATTTATCATTTTATACTACGTTCCCATGACCAAAATCATCCAGAAAAATAAAAGAAAAATAATAAAACCTAAGCTATTACAATCTCACAACCAGAATAAATAAATAGGCTTATGCCCTTACAGACCAATTACATAAATTTAAATAAGAATAAAAGTTTGGTTAGTCCTAAAAATTATCCTACAATTTAATAAAATAAAATAATAATTTAAATTCAATTGAATTTATTTTATGAGTCTCAGAATACCAATATTCAAAATAGCTAATGCCTCAACGTCCGGGCGAAACCGGTTTCGTTTGCACTTAGCCAGGGCCCATTGACCAATACGGTCGTCGCCCAATAAATCCAATTATATTATTTTTATTTCGAAAATCATTTTAAAAATTATTTTAAAATATAACTAAATTTTTATGGAAAAATCCGGCAGCATTTCCTCTATTTTTGGTCAACCCAAAAACTGGAAAAATGCTAAACCAAACACCGATAACTGTCCCCAACCAGGGAACACAAATTTTTTCCAACCAAAATAATATTAAACCCGAATCAGCAATATGTTTTCGAAAAATTTCGGAAACCCAACTAAACTCGAAAATTCCGAAATAATCACCAGAACTCTTTCCGAATAGTTCTCGAGAAAAACCCGAAATCAACAAACCATCCGCAGAACCAAATATCACAGAACAAATGATCCGAAATTTCTGAAACCAAAAACGTAGCCAAAAACCGAATTTTCCGAAAAAAATTCGTGGACCAAATTAATGCCCCAGTCCCAAAATACGTAGGACTAGAACGTAACCATGCCAGCTGTATACATACGAAGTATATGGACCCTCGTATATATACATAAGCTGTAAAATGCAGTAACCAAGGTACTAAATCTCATCCACAAAAATAAATATGATATAAAAGTAACTTTGAATTTGTCATGTACACAATAGTTGGGCGGAGACAAAGTCCACTACCAACCAAATTAAATATGGAAAAATATACAAGGAAAGAATTTAGCAAGCGAAAGCAATGGCGAGTCCAAGAGCAATCACCACGAAGGAAGGAATGGCCTTAGCTAGAGCACCTGCAAGAAATCACGAAACACACACCTGGCGAGATAACCAGGTCCTCAGTGGGACGTAATAAGATACATCAATATGCCATATAAATGCTGAATATAAACATGCCACAAACAAAGAAAGTGACAAGACACAAATAAGGTAAACTAACCGAACTAAAGTGAACATGCAGTTTGGGAAACAATCCTTCGACACATGAGCCCTGGCTGTAAATGGGATCGGCATAGTCCCCATATAGGAAACCAGGAGCCTACGTCCATAACGCTCGGGAAGCGTCAGAGGGCACCATGTGCAAGGGGCTACGTCCATAACGCTCTGGAAAACGTCAGAGGGCACCTGGAACCTGCGTCTCCGGCGGAGCGCACAGGTAATAAGGGAAGTGCATAGAAGCCCATACGTCAGGTAATGTTCTCCCCACCCAATGTACCTATCATGTCGCATCCACGACTATGTAACACTACCAACTGTCAAGTCTTCTAACATACCACTATTGACAGTTAGACCTAACGCACGTCCTGTACGCATCAGTGATCAGCCAACACGCAAGTCCGTAGGCTATATGCTACTCATGTCTCACACATCTCGTGGCACAACAGTGTCAAAGTCTATGTAATGCACTAAACTAGAGGTGGGTCCCTTAACTCTAGGTCCATATGCAATCAAAGGATAAATAGCAAGGTACAACTAATATCACTGTGCAGGCAGTAATCAAGAACTAGAAATAATTGAACAGTGATATGTAATAAATAAAATGCAACTATTTTATAAACAATAAATTGTGGCAAGGTATCTTGCCTGGTGTGTCGCCTGGTGTACGATGACCTGAAAAGTCCAGCATGGTCCAATTGCCAGAGTCATGGTGCAGAGATCCGAAGTCGCGAGGAAATAGGAAAGATGATCAGTTGCAATCAAGATAGTTGAGAAAATTTGTGGACAATGGCGTATCATATTTTTTTTAGAAAAATATTTAAATACCAGAAACTAACCTTATTAGTAAAAATAGATTTTTAGACCAATACGTAGAGAATAAAACTCGTTTGTAAGCAAATACCAAAAATAATTTATAGAGAGACAACTAGTAGCTAAAAGTAATAATCATTTGTAATATTTGAAAAATCGTCTACTGGTAAACTTGTAAGTTGTAAAATATACAATTTTTGTAGAAGATCTAACCTTTTCTTAGTCAAAAATATTTAATAAATGTTTAGAAAAATATTTCCTATTTATTTAATAAAAATAAATTAATATAATGTCATAATTATAACAAAAGTTTTTAACATATTAATAATACTATTAACAATACTAATAATAATAATAATAATAATAATACTAAAAATAATTAATACTACTACTGATTTTAATGATACAATAAGGATGATGGTGCTAATAATAATAATAATAAATAATAATAATAATGGTGATAATGATAATAATGGTAGTAATAATAATGGTTATAATAAGAAAATACAGCTTACCCCATTAATTAATAATAATTTACTTATAATAATAAAAGTAATGAAATTTTATAACAGTATACAAAAACTTTCAGTACACTTAACTTTTCCCCAAAATTTTCACGAGAGAGAGAGAGAAGATTAAGAGGGAGGAGCTTACTGGAGGGGCTCGATCGGTGCTCGCGGGTTGGGGCGGAGCGATGCCGGTGAGGCGAGCTTGCTCGGCGACGACGAGGAGTGGCACGGCAGAAATCGGAGGAAGAGAGGGGCGGTCGCGCACTTGGGGCGGCGGATGGGCGCGCCGGCTGGGGATGAGGCCGGGCTCCAGCGGATCCGTGGCTTCGAGCGGCGACCGACTCGCCACGAGCGGTGGAGAGGGCAGGGAAGGAGAGGTGCGAGGGTTCCATCAGTGCGACGGTCGCCGGAGACGGCGTGGGATGTCGGAGGCGGAGATGCGGGGTACTGCCGTGGGTTCTCGACGGAGGTCGGCCGCTGGGGTTTGGCGGCTTGATCGGTGCGGGAGCGAGGAGGCTCGTCCGTGCGGGACAAGCGGACGGTGGCAGGTGCCGCGTGCGGCGTTGGCTTCCGCGGCGGCTCAGGTTAGGGTTTTCCCCTTCTTCTATTTCTGGTGGGTGACGGTGGTGACGATGGTTGTTCGGTGGTGACGGGAGAAGGTGATGGTGGTGCTGTGACGGACGTCGGAGTGTTTTCTGCTACTGGCGGAGATGGTGGTGGTGTGGTGGGTAATGGCGGTGGTGGTTGCGACGAGCAAGGCCAGGAGGCGGGAGAATCTAGGGTTAGGATTTGATTTTGGGGTTGGATGTGTCGTGTCGGGGGTGTCCGACACGGCTGGGGTGAACGTCCGGGATTGTCGGACGGGACGAAATATGTATTTGTATGGAAAAATATAGTGGAGGAGATGAGGCACAGACACGATGCACTAGTTTGTTGTGGATGCAAAATATGGAGGAGTACCTCTCCTTTTATAGGAGGTGGGAATTCCCAGTTGGATAGGGACTGGGATTAATTAAATCCCAATTAGATAATTCCCCTATTAATTTAAATCGGTTTAGATCCAAATCAATTTCAAACCAAATAAATTCTATCCTTAGTTTAAAATATTTTAAATGAAGTCCATAAAATCTCTTGCAATTTAATTTACCATATTTAATCAAATATTAAAATTAAACAAATCCTAAATATCATTTTCATAGTTAAATAAATATGGAAATAATTAATTTTGAAAATCACTATAAATACTTTAAATATTAATTATGAACTAGCTTTTATAATAACACAATATATTAGTAACCAAATATCACATTTCGCAAATCTTTTGGAAATATTTCATATAACCTATAATTTTTCAAATCTCCACTCATTTTTAAACGACGAACAAATAACTCTTTCTAGAAATATCAAAATATTTATCACATATTATTTGAACATGAACCTTTCCTATAAAAATAAAATTTATAATAAAAATATTTTTCTAAAGTATGTTCCTCGACACATATTCGCACTCGTCGAGAAATTACGAACGCAAATTCGCACGTTACGCAAATTCAACCATGAGAACTCGTATGCGACGTACAAATACGAAATAAAAAATGAATACAAAATTAAAAAAAAACCGTAGTAGAAATTTAGGGATTTTACATCCTACCCAACTTAAAAGAATTTTGTCCTCGAAATTAAGAATTAGTAGGGGGTGTTGGGACACAAGGGGGTATCAATGGGGATCCAACGATGACAGTGATTTCACAAAATCATGTCGTAAGAAATCGCGATCTAGGTCGTAGTAAAACAATACGGTATGGTCACAGGTAATGAATGAGGGTCACGATTAAGAGAACAAAATAGGTTCGCTTTAATTAAGCGATTGGAGGGTCTTGATAGGGTCGAGTAGTTTAGGATGAAGATATAGCAACATCGAATGAGAATGGTCATAGCCGATAGAAAGGCTAGAGGAAGTTCTAGTATAACGCTTTCGTCCTCTTAAAATAGGTGAGGGCGAAGCAATATAGAGTTCGAAGGAGGCGTTATCGAGTACGAATACGTGATTCAAAGACGATCAAAAATTTCAAGTATAATTGTCAAGGCAGTCGCGGATGAGACTCTAGGGCAAGTTTGACTGTGTCTCCATACGCGTAGAATAATATAAGAAAAGCGAACCGAGTACACTATGGTTGATCAGACCATAATACTTCGGTTCTGATTAGACAATGTATTAGTGGGCGCCCACATTAAACATATGTCATGATCAAGCTTGATAAAGAATAAGCTTGCAAAACTAAGCTATTTTAGCATCATAGGTAGATAAAATTTATAAGTAAAGGGTAATGATGAAAGAATTCAAAAAGTCCAAGATCTTATAAAGTCTTAGTTCCGCCCGAAATTTGGGCCTATGCAGTCGACTTGGTTGACTAGATAAGTTAGGGTCCTCTAAGTGTTATAGTCCAAATAAAATTATCAATATGATTCACTAGAAAAAAAAGGGTTTGTTAGGTAATGAGATATTCTACCCAACTTAAAAGAATTAAACTAATGGTGCCATGGGACGATAGGTCCAGCAATCAAGATAAATGCAAGGTTAAGCATATAAGGAAAATAGAGCAAAATCATATATCGAGGTCGAGTCTATAGTTAAAAAGTATATTGGTTTCACGGTAGGGGTTAGAGTCCTGTCTTTTCGATTCGAAAGTCGTAACATGAAATTAGGGTACAAGGAGACGTGTTTTAGTGGCACGTGATATACCTACATAAAGATGGGCTCGTCTAGGTCTTGCATGTGAAAGTTGTTGGAAGGAAAAGTCTAGTGCTGTGCTCCAAATATTCAAGTCACGGTAAGGACACCAAAAATTTAAAATAGAAAGTGGGAGTTCATGAGATCATCGTACAAAATAAGTGAACAAGTTACAGCATGAAATAAAGATAATTCAGATTCTAGTAGATCAAGGTAAAATAAGTTAGGAATATAGTCATGTAATTAGGTAGATGACTAACAACACTTGTGTATATACTACTACCATGGTTATTAGTGTGGAGTACATCTATTTAATTAGAGCTATCTTGATGGCCTACCATTTAAAATTTAACTCCAGTTCCTCCAAAAAGTTTCAAAAATAAACTTTCAAAAATAAACCACCAAAATTCGTATTCACTCCAAGCCGTTCAAATTCATCATAAAAATTTAAATCACTCTCATAAATCTCAAAGCAAAATTTTATCACGTTACTACTAACCTTTTCCAAAATTAACGTTTAAATTCAACTATTTAACTCAAGAGTTCATAATTTACGAATCCATAAAAATTTCACAATCACTCAAAAATTTAAACCTCTAACATTTTCAAATAACTCATATTAAAACTCTTAGCATATTAAAAACAATCTAAAAAATTACGCTCAATGCTCTTATCAATTATAACTTCTATTCATACTACGTCATACCAATATAATCAAAAATTTAAATGGTAACTTTGTTTAATCAATCAAAACAACCTTATTACTATATATATATATATATATATATATATATATATATATATATATATATATATATATATATATATATATATATATATATATATATTCGAAATTTGCGATATTAGCAATCCAACATTAAACTAAATTTCTAAATAATCTTATCAGCCAAAATATCTTCTGTTTTTTTATACCAAAAATCTAAATAGATTTGTAATCCTCAATCATAGGACGCAATTAAAAATAATAGAAAATAAAAATATCACAAATTATTATAACCAAAATTTACCATCCTTACTTCCACTTTAAATTCAAAATTTACTAAACACGAAAATTGTAAGTTGTACAACTCAAATTTAAATAATTCCTATGCCATTTAAAAAGCTAAAGATCATTCTCAATTCAAATTTATAACTGTTCGAAGGTGTATAACTATAATATACAATAATCATAAACATCAAAACTCGAAAATCAAATAAATTTTATATTTGTTCAAAGATGTATAACTATCACCAAAAACTCATAAATGTCACAACTTGAAAAGCAACTAAATTTTATACTTGTGCAAACATGTATAGCTATAACCCAATAAATCATAAATATCAAATCTTGAAATTCAATCAATTTCTTAAACCAAGTATAAAATTCTATAAATCCTCTGGTGTTTACTATTTAGAAATCTCAGAATAAAACTCTCCTTGGTAATATCCTACTTTACAAATTATTAATCATTAAATCACACTCTAAAAATAAAATTTTTAACTCAATTAGTCTTAAATGCATTCCAATTGCCAATATAACCATTCTGGTCATGTGTTTGACCTATGAGCATATACTAGTGTAGTCATCTTCCTAGTTGACACTAAGCACGAAAATAAGAATCAACGGTAGAAAGGAATCAAGCAAGAGACAATTCAAGGAAGTCGAACGAGAGTTCAAAATTTGAGGTCAAGGGAAATGGTCAAGTTGTATGGATGAGATTCATAGATTCTAATCCTATGTTGCAGGTTCACATCGGTACAGTAACGTAACCGAAGTGACAAACTGACCTGCATGGGCCACCACAAAAATATGTAACGCCCCAGTCCCAAAATACGTAGGACTAGAACGTAACCATGCCAGCTGTATACATACGAAGTATATGGACCCTCGTATATATACATAAGCTGTAAAATACAATAACCAAGGTACTAAATCTCATCCACAAAAATAAATATGATATAAAAGTAACTTTGAATTTGTCATGTACACAATAGTTGGGCGGAGACAAAGTCCACTACCAACCAAATTAAATATGGAAAAATATACAAGGAAAGAATTTAGCAAGCGAGAGCAATGGCGAGTCCAAGAGCAATCACCATGAAGGAAGGAATGGCCTTAGCTAGAGCACCTGCAAGAAATCACGAAACACACACCTGGCGAGATAACCAGGTCCTCAGAGGGACGTAACAAGATACATCAACATGCCATATAAATACTGAATATAAATATGCCACAATCAAAGAAAGTGACAAGACACAAATAAGGTAAACTAACCGAACTAAAGTGAACATGCAGTTTGAGAAACAATCCTTCGACGCATGAGCCCTGGCTGTAAATGGAATCGACATAGTCCCCATATAGGGCACCAGGGGCCTACGTCCATAACGCTCGGGAAGCGTCAGAGGGTACCATGTGCAAGGGACTACGTCCATAACGCTCTGGAAAACGTCAGAGGGCACCTGGAACCTGCGTCTCCGACGGAGCGCACAGGTAATAAGGGAAGTGCATAGAAGCCCATACGTCAGGTAATGTTCTCCCCACCCAATGTACCTATCATGTCGCATCCACGACTATGTAACACTACCAACTGTCAAGTCTTCTAACATACCACTATTGACAGTTAGACCTAACGCACGTCCTGTACGCATCAGTGATCAGCCAACACGCAAGTCCGTAGGCTATATGCTACTCATGTCTCACACATCTCGTGGCACAATAGTGTCAAAGTCTATGTAATGTACTAAACTAGAGGTGGGTCCCTTAACTCTAGGTCCATATGCAATCAAAGGATAAATAGCAAGGTACAACTAATATTACTGTGCAGGCAGTAATCAAGAACTAGAAATAATTGAACAGTGATATGTAATAAATAAAATGCAACTATTTTATAAACAATAAATTGTGGCAAGATATCTTGCCTGGTGTGTCGCCTGGTGTACGATGACCTGAAAAGTCCAGCATGGTCCAATTGCCATAGTCATGGTGCAGAGATCCAAAGTCGCGAGGAAATAGGAAAGATGATCAGTTGCAATCAAGATAGTTGAGAGAATTTATGGACAATGGCGTATCATATTTTTTTAGAAAAATATTTAAATACCAGAAACTAACCTTATTAGTAAAAATAGGTTTTTAGACCAATACTTAGAGAATAAAACTCGTTTGTAAGCAAATACCAAAAATAATTTATAGAGAGACAACTAGTAGCTAAAAGTAATAATCATTTGTAATATTTGAAAAATCGTCTACTGGTAAACTTGTAAGTTGTAAAATATACAATTTTTGTAGAAGATCTAACCTTTCCTTTGTCAAAAATATTTAATAAATTTTTAGAAAAATATTGCCTATTTATTTAATAAAAATAAATTAATATAATGTCATAATTATAACAAAAGTTTTTAACATATTAATAATACTATTAACAATACTAATAATAATAATAATAATAATACTAAAAATAATTAATACTACTACTGATTTTAATGATACAATAAGGATGATGGTGCTAATAATAATAATAATAAATAATAATAATGGTGATAATGATAATAATGGTAGTAATAATAATGGTTATAATAAGAAAATACAGCTTATCCCATTAATTAATAATAATTTACTTATGATAATAAAAGTAATGAAATTTTATAACAGTATACAAAAACTTTCTGTACACTTAACTTTTCCCCAAAATTTTCACGAGAGAGAGAGAAGATTAAAAGGGAGAAGCAAAAGAAGATGGGGGAGGAGCTTACTGGAGGGGCTCGGTCGGTGCTCGCGGGTTGGGGCGGAGCGGCGCCGGTGAGGCGAGCTCGCTCGGCGACGACGAGGAGTGGCGCGGCAGAAATCGGAGGAAGAGAGGGGCGGTCGCGCACTTTGGGCGGTAGATGGGCGCGCCGGCTGGGGATGAGGCCGGGCTCCGGCGGATCCGTGGCTTCGAGCGGCGACCGACTCGCCACGAGCGGTGGAGAGGGCAGGGAAGGAGAGGTGCGAGGGTTCCATCAGTGCGGCGGTCGCCGAAGACGGCGTGGGATGTCGAAGACGGAGATGCGGGGTACTGCCGTGGGTTCTCGGCGGAGGTCGGCCGCTAGGGTTTAGCGGCTTGATCGGTGCGGGAGCGAGGAGGCTCGTCCGTGCGGGACAAGCGGACGGTGGCAGGTGCCGCGTGCGGCGTTGGCTTCCGCGGCGGCTCAGGTTAGGGTTTTCCCCCCTTCTTCTATTTCTGGTGGGTGACGGTGGTGACGATGGTTGTTCGGTGGTGACGGGAGAAGGTGATGGTGGTGCTGTGACGGACGTCGGAGTGTTGTCTGCTGCTGGCGGAGATGGTGGTGGTGTGGTGGGTAATGGCGGTAGTGGTTGCGACGAGCAAGGCCAGGAGGCGGGGGAATCTAGGGTTAGGATTTGATTTTTGGGTTGGATGTGTCGTGTCGGGGGTGTCCGACACGGCTGGGGTGAACGTCCGGGATTGTCGGACGGGACAGAATATGTATTTGTATGGAAAAATATAGTGGAGGAGATGAGGCACAGACACGATGCACTAGTTTGTTATGGATGGAAAATATGGAGGAGTACCTCTCCTTTTATAGGAGGTGGGAATTCCCAGTTGGATAGGGATTGGGATTAATTAAATCCCAATTAGATAATTTCCCTATTAATTTATATCGGTTTAGATCCAAATCAATTTCAAACCAAATAAATTCTATCCTTAGTTTAAAATATTTTAAATGAAGTCCATAAAATCTCTTGCAATTTAATTTACCATATTTAATCAAATATTAAAATTAAACAAATCCTAAATATCATTTTTATAGTTAAATAAATATGGAAATAATTAATTTCGAAAATCACTATAAATACTTTAAATATTAATTATGAACTAGCTTTTATAATAACAAATATATTAGTAAGCAAATATCACATTTCACAAATCTTTTAAAAATATTTCATATAACCTACAATTTTTTAAATCTCCACTCATTTTTAAACGACGAACAAATAACTCTTTCTAGAAATATCAAAATATTTATCACATATTATTTGAACATGAACCTTTCCTATAAAAATAAAATTTATAATAAAAATATTTTTCTAAAGTATGTACCTCGACACATATTCGCACTCGTCGAGAAATTACGAACGCAAATTCGCACGTTACGCAAATTCAACCATGAGAACTCGTATGCAACGTACAAATACGAAATAAAAAATGAATACAAAATTTAAAAAAAATCGTAGTAGAAATTTAGGGGTTTTACACCAAATCTCATCATCGACGCCTACGAGGGACGAACTACTGAGATTAACAGAGGTTACCCAAACTTGACGGAATCTGAAGTGTAGCCTCAGACTCGGAACGTGTCCAGCACTCGCGGACAGCAAGGAAAATAGCAAAACAACAGATCTGGGTCGGGGCACGCTGACCGAGTGGGGCCGGGGTCGGCACGTACGGGAATGGCGGTGCTGGTCGGCCGGGCGAAAAGTGCGCCGGCTCGAAGTCGGCCGGGAACAGCAGCGGTCGGCTGCGGAAACAGGGGCGCCGGCTAGGGTTCGGCCGGACTCGGGCAGAGGGCGCTGGAGACGGGGCTCGTGACTTCGGTAGTGGAGCTCGGTCGCCGGGGCTGCGGGAGGCCGGGAAATGGCCCACCGGAAGATGTGCGTGCGGGACGCGGGGAGGCGCGCAGGTCAGCGCTGCTAGGAGCGGCCGGGAGGTCGCTGTGGTCGGGGAAACGCGCCGGGGAGCGGGGTCCGGCGCTGGAGGAACGGGGTCCGGTCGTAACTGCCGCGAGGGGGTCGGGCCTGGAGGGCGCGGCTGGAGGCTGGCGAAGTCGCCGGAGGGAGCTCGGAGTTCGCCGGAAAAATTAGGGGTTTAGTCTCTGGAAAAGGGGAAATGGTGATGGGGATGGTAATGGTGAAGGGGGTTTATATAGGATAGAGAACAGAGGGGGTGGTCGGCCATGTCGGTTACGGAAGGGGAAGGGAACGGCCACGGCCGTTCGGAAAAGAAACGAAGGGGTCGAACAACCGAGAGGCTTCGGTTGAGAACCCAAACAGAATAAATGAGAATGAGAGTAATAAACTCTCTCTCTCTCTCTCAACTCTAAAATTAAAGAATGGGTTATTAACTAATGGGTTAAAATAGCTAATGGGTTTCTAAGTTAAATGGGTTTGGGCTTAGGCCAAACAATTTGGGCTTTTAACAAACGACTAAAAAAAATGACAACTAAAATAAATATTTTACAACTCTAAAAATATTTTATTGGTTCCAATTTAGTTCGGTCTGGCTGACAAACAAAAGTCCAATAAAATTTATTTTCTAAAAAAAATAATTTTAATCATAATATTAATTAATTAGAAAATTACATGTTTTTGATAAAATTTCCAGTTTTAATAATTTTTCTAAAAAATACAATTTCCTAAATTAATAACTAATAGATAATTATATTAGCTAATTAAATTGTTAAATAATTATCTGAAATTACGGGTTTCACAACCTTCCCTCCTTAAGAAATTTCGTCCTCGAAATTTAAAGGATAAGGTTAGGAATTACCTCAGGTCTCAAACAAATACGGGTACTGCTCCCGCATCTCATCCTCTCGCTCCCAGGTAGACTCGCCTGGAGAATCGTGCCTCTACATGACTCTGACTATGGGAGTCACTGAAGTCCTGGTCCTCTTCTCGCCTCTATCTAAAATTGCCACCGGCTTCTCTGGTACTGTGAGGCTCGGTCCAATCTCTTGCTCCAAATGATCCAAGATGTGACTCGGATCCGGGATGTAGCGTCTGAGCTGCGAAACGTGGAAGACGTTGTGCACGCCCTCAAGATTAGCTGGTAGAGCTAACCGATACGCCACTTCACCAATTCGGCTCAAAACTTGAAATGGTCCGATATATCTGGGACTCAGCTTCCCAGCTCTGCCAAATCGGATAGTTCCTCTGGTTGGAGAAATCTTCACAAAGACATTATCTCCTTCTTCAAACTGCAGTGGTCGACGATTGCTATCTGCCCAATGCTTCTGCCTGTCTTGGGCGATCCTGAGTTTGTCTCTAATCACCTTCACCTTCTCTGCTGCTTCAGTTACCATCTCTGGCCCCAACAGTACTCTTTCTCCTACGTCGTCCCATGCAAGTGGAGTACGGCAACGACGTCCATAGAGTGCTTCAAATGGGGTCATACCAATGCTAGCTTGGTAACTGTTGTTGTAAGAGAATTCCACCAAATGCAAGTGATCCTCCCAAGACCCTCCAAATTCTAAGACGCAAGATCTCAGCATATCTTCTAGCGTCTGGATGGTCCTCTCAGATTGTCCGTCCGTTTGGGGATGATAGGCTGTGCTGAACTTCAGTTTTTTTCCCAAGATGTCATGCAAACTCTTCCAAAAATATGAGGTAAATCTAGTATCTCGGTCAGATACAATACTTACCGGTACTCCATGAATCCGATAGATGTGCCGCATGTAGAGTGCCGCCAACTTCTCGGTAGATAAACCAACCTTGAAGGGAATAAAGTGTGCCGACTTAGTCAGTCGGTCCACAATAACCCAAATGGCGTCCTTCCCTCCTTGGGATCGAGGCAGTCATGACACAAAGTCCATTGTTATATGCTCCCACTTCCACTCCGGAATGTCCAGCGGCTGTAGAAGTCCTGCGGGTCTCTGTCTGCTAGCCTTCACTTGTTGGCAAATCAAGCATCTAGCCACAAATCTGGATACATCCTTCTTTATTCTATACCACCAAACGATGGTACGCATATCCCGATACATCTTATTAGCTCCAGGATGTATGGAATACTGCGACTGGTGCGCTTCTTGCATCAACTCATTCCTTAATTTGGCAGCTGGTACACACAGCCTCTGCCATTCTTCAATGCTCGTCACTGGCGATAGAGAAACCTTCAAGTGTTCCTGCCAGCACTTCATCTATGAGTTTGCAAAGCGTCTCGTTTTGGAATTGTGTCTCCTTGACTTTGTCCATCAAACTTGAATGCAATTGCAATTGCATCATGGTTGAGTCAGCTCCAGGTACATCAGCTTCTCGCCCCAGTTCCTTTATCTTCTCCTCAGGCAGTATAATCTCCAGACCAAGCTTCTCTATGTCCTCCAACAAGTGTCGCTCCTTGGTCAAGAACATCGCCACTGGGTATCGACTAAGTGCATCTGTAACCACATTAGCCTTACTCGGATGGTACTGCAGGTCGATGTCAAAATCCTTCATCAGCTTCAGCCATCTTCTTTGTCTCATGTTCAGCTCCTTCTGAGTGAAAACATATTTCAGACTTTTGTGGTCTGTATATATTTCTACTCTCTCTCCATATAGATAATGCGTCCATAGCTTCAATGCAAAGATGACTGCAGTAAGCTCCAGGTCATGTGTGGGATAGTTCTTCTCATGGTTCCGTAATTGCCTAGATGCGTAAGCAATCACTTTCCCATTTTGTTGAAGAACGCAACCCAGTCCTTTTCCAGAGGCATCACTGTAGATTGAGAAACCACCGATTCCTGCGGGTAGCGCAAGGATTGGTGCAGTGGTAAGCCTCTTCTTCAGCTCCTCGAATGCCGCCTGACAATCTTCCGTCCAGATGAACTCTTCATTCTTTCGAGTAAGCTTCGTCATTGGTTCAGCAATTCTAGCAAAATCCTTAACAAACTTCCGGTAGTAGACAGCCAAGCCCAAGAAACTTCTAATTTTAGTAACCGAGCTTGGGGTAGACCACTTCTCAACAGCAGCTATCTTCTTAGGGTCCAACGAAATTCCTTCTCCTGTGACAACATGGACAAGAAAATCTACCTTGTCTAGAAAGAATTCACATTTAGATAGCTTACCATATAACTTCTCTTTCCTCAAAGTTCCCAGAACTTTCCTGAGGTGCTCCTCATGCTCCTCTTCAGTCTTCGAATAGATCAGAATGTCATCGATGAAGACAATGACAAACTGATCTAGGTATTCATGGAAAACCTTATTCATAAGGTTCATGAACACAGTAGGAGCATTCGTCAATCCAAACGGCATGACCAAGAATTTAAACTGCCCATACTTGGTGTTGAATGCCGTCTTGGGAATGTCCTCCTTCCTGACCTTGATCTGATGGTAGTCGGATCTGAGGTCAATCTTCGAAAACACGTTGGCTCCACTGAGTTGGTCAAACAGGTCATCGATCCGGGGCAAAGGGTACTTATTCTTGATTGTGATATTGTTCAGCGCCCGGTAGTCGATGTACATCCTCATAGTTCCGTCCTTTTTGGGAACAAACAAGACAGGTGCTCCCCAGGGTGAAGCTCCGTCTCAGATAAATCCTAAAGCCTTCAGTTCATTGATCTGATCCTTCATCTCCTTGGCCTCCTTCGGGTTGACTCTGTAGCATCCCTTAGAAATAGGGAAAGAGCCGGGTACTAGGTCAATAGTGAACTCTATGTCTCGGTCTGGGGGTAACCCGAGAAGACTATCAGGGAAGACATCCACAAATTCTGCTATGATAGGATGGAGAGGTCCGGATTCTTCTGTGATAGAGGTGTAGGTAACACACTCCATATCCTCCGGAGTTCGAGAGATTTCAAACTCCGGCTCTACAGGTGGGCTGAAGACTACACATCCTCTGTGACAGTCTATCAGCGCATGCTGCTTACTCAACCAGTCCATTCCTAGGACTATATCATAATTAGGTAAGGACATCACAAGCAAAGGTGCTATGAATTGGTGGCCGGATATGGTGATAGGGCAATTACAGGTCTCAGTGATAGGTAGGGGTCCTCCACCGGTCATGACTCTACAAATCTTCTTGCTAAAGCCCGTATCTATGTGGTGTGCAGAGATGAACTTTGTGGATATGAAACTATGTGATGCACCCGAATCAAATAAAGCTAAGACAAGATAGGAATGTACATAAATGAAACCTGCGATGACATCAGCTGTAGGTTCCAGCTCTGGTTCTTGTTCCTCTGCTGCTAGGGCAAAAGCTCGCCCAGTCTTCTGTTGATGCTGCCCAAATTGTTGTTACTGAGTAGGCAGAGGACCTTTCTGTTGAGTAGCTCCAGTCCGGTGGGCCGCCGAGGGGCAGTCCTTCACTTGGTGGGTGGAAGACCCACATACTAGGCAATGTCCTAGTCTCTTTCTGCAGATATTTGCTTGATGCCCCGACCTTTTGCAATAGTCACAGACAGGGATCTGCCTCTGAGGTACCCTATCATTGTTCCTTGCCTGCTGGTTCTGCTGCTGGTGGTGGGAAGGCCGGTTGTTGTTGTTGTTGTTGGGCCTCTTCTGATTACCCTGGAAGTTGTTAGTTCCAGGATAATTCCTCTTTGAGCGAGCGGGTTGGCTCTTCTCTATATCTTGAGCTCGCTCCAGGTTCTTTTCATAGGTCTTAGCACCGCCTGAGATCACATGGGTGTGGATCTCTTCTCTCAGCCCATGTCTAAACCTTTCAGTACGATCTTCAGGGTCAGCCACCAGGTTCTTGGCAAAACGGCTGAGTTGGCCGAATTCTGCCACATATTCTCCAACAGTCATATTTCCTTACTTTAGGTTCTGAAATTGCCTCTCCATCTTCCGCAACTCTGATGTTTGGAAGAACTTTCTCTTGAACAACCTCTTGAAAGTGTCCCAATCAATCTGCCTGTCCTGGAGTCGGGGTTCATTCCGATACCAGGTGCTTGCTACACTTTGCAGTTGGAGTCCCACTGCTTCAACCTTGAGGTCTTATGGAAGTCGAGCGACGCTTAGGAGACACTCCATACTATCGAGCCATTCATCAGCATAGACGATTCCCTCGGTTCCCTTAAAGGGTCGAGGGTTCTGCTTCTTGAAGCTCTCAATATCGTCCACCTTGGCAATATGATTCCCATTAATTTAAATGGTCTTAATATTACATAAATTAATCCTTAGATTTATGTTTACCTTGGCAGGCCTTGGTTCCTATTGAGCTGCTTCTCCTCTCTCCAGTGCAGCCATTGCCACGTTATGGGCATTCTCCATGCCTTCTCTCATAATTGCCGTCTGCTCGCGATGAGCTTCAGCTTGAGTTCTCTGGGCTTCTAGTACTCCTCTTAGTAGACCTATGAGGTCGGTGGGGTCCACAGGCACCGGTGGGGCAGCTGGAGTGGAAAAAACCACAGGAGGCTGCATCTCCGTCTGGGAAGTTGATGGATCCGCCGTTGTATTATGGGGACGGTCGGCCAGCTGCCGAGGTGTAGGATCCGGACTTGATTGGGGAGGTGGGGTATGATAGGGTGAAGATACCCCATCGCCAGCAGGATTGGTATTGTCAGTGGCCATTCTTTGGAAGGTTTAGGATATAAACATAAGCAAGGTAGCCTACCAATCTATAATCAAACAAAAATATTTACATATATAATTCGGACCTATTATTGTGACAAATTAATATTCTAGTGTTCTAATTGTCTCTAGATAGGTTTTCCTAAGTTGCTGATTAGACCTGCATGGGCCACCACTAAAAACATGTCACGACCCGGTCCCAATTACTTGGAACGAATCGGATCATGCCCAGCCTGCACCGTTGATGAGACGGCGGCAGTAAGCTGTAACTTCCATATACAGGTAATCAACAACTCAAACTAAATTTGCCACAATATTTATTATTCGATAAATTAAAAACTTGTTCAGTACAAAGTACAAACATAAACCACCAACTTAAATAACATTGTTTTTAAACAAAACTAACAAACTGGAAAATAGCATCTAAAGAAAAGCAACATCCTCATCAAGTAAGCCATCCTCAGGAAGCACAGCAGGGTATAGCTCAGGGTCATAGTAGCTACTAATCAGTAGCTCTGTATCCTCAACAGGATCTAAAAATATAGTCTCCAGTCAGGAGGAAGCAAAGTACAAATTCATAATATTTTAACAGTTAAATTAATAATAGAATTATGCACTTTTAAACAATTTGAAATAAATGATTTTCCAACAATTAAAACAGTGAGATATGAATAGGTAATGAATATGACCGGATTGGGTTTGTTACAGTAATATCCTAGTGATATGGTATGGCTTATCCCCGTGTGTTTAAGGGGCAAGCTAATACATTCAGTTATACTAATTGGCTGTGGTTATGTCCACTACACTACTCCCCCAGTCCCCAATAGTTACAGTAGTTTCAGTCAATGCTCTCAAAGAGAGTTTCGTGTTGTATCGTGGTTTAAACTTGCATTAAAACAATTATTAACTAATTGTAATCTACCACAAAAATTGTACTTGTCTCAAATGATTTGACTGGATGGGTCGATACGTCGGGATGGGAATTCAGGTTCTTCCTTGAGATCCTACATTTGGAAACTTGTCTCAGAAAACTAAAGTTGCCAATGATGCTATACTAGTTGCAATCTCTAGTTGTGTCCTAGTCAATTTAGTCTTTATTTAGTTAACACAACCAAAACGCTATTTATTAATGCGTTGTAATTAAGAAACATCAATTTATATTTAATTTCGAAAAAAATTATATTTATCGATTTATTTGGAAAAACTTGGTATTTTATAATTATATAACTATAAAACTAAGATTTTCCTTTTTAATGAGAAATACATGAATTTCTATTTTAAATTTACAACTTAATTGCTAAGTGACAAAATATTTATTATTATATTCTTTTTAAAATACAATAAATAATTTATCATTTTATACTACGTTCCCATGACCAAAATCATCCAGAAAAATAAAAGAAAAATAATAAAACCTAAGCTATTACAATCTCACAACCAGAATAAATAAATAGGCATATGCCCTTACAGACCAATAACATGAATTTAAATAAGAATAAAAGTTTGGTTAGTCCTAAAAATTATCCTACAATTTAATAAAATAAAATAATAATTTAAATTCAATTGAATTTATTTTATGAGTCTCAGAATATTGGTCCAATCTTCAAAATAGCTAATGCCTCAACGTCCGGGCGAAACCGGTTTCGTTTGCACTTAGCCAGGGCCCATTGACCAATACGGTCGTCGCCCAATAAATCCAATTATATTATTTTTATTTCGAAAATCATTTTAAAAATTATTTTAAAATATAACTAAATTTTTATGGAAAAATCCAGCAGCATTTCCTCTATTTTTGGTCAACCCAAAAACTAGAAAAATGTTAAACCAAACACCGATAACTGTCCCCAACCAGGGAACACAAATTTTTTCCAACCAAAATAATATTAAACCCGAATCAGCAATATGTTTCCGAAAAATTTCGGAAACCCAACTAAACTCGGAAATTCTGAAATAATCACCAGAACTCTTTCCGAATAGTTCTCGGGAAAAACCCAAAATCAGCAAACCATCCGCAGAACCAAATATCACAGAACAAATGATCCGAAATTTCTGAAACAAAAAACGTAGCCAAAAACCGAATTTTTCGAAGAAAATTCGTGGACCAAATCTCATCATCGACGCCTACGAGGGACGAACTACTGAGATTAACAGAGGTTACCCAAACTTGACGAAATTTGAAGTGTAGCCTCAGACTCGGAACGTGTCCAGCACTCGCGGACAGCAAGGAAAACAGCGAAACAACAGATCTGGGTCGGGGCACGCTGACCGAGTGGGGCCGGGGTTGGCGCGTACGGGAATGGCGGTGCTGGTCGGCCGGGCAAAAAGTGCGCCGGCTCGAAGTCGGCCGGGAACAGCAGCGGTCGGCTGCGGAAACAGGGGCGCCGGCTAGGGTTCGACCGGGACTCGGACGGAGGGCGCTGGAGATGGGGATCGTGACTCCGGTGGTGGAGCTCGGTCGCCGGGGCTGCGGGAGGCCGGGAAATGGCCCGTCGGAAGATGCGCGTGCGGGACGCGGGGAGGCGCGCAGGTCAGCGCTGCTAGGAGCGGTCGGGAGGTCGCTGTGGCCGGGGAAACGCGCCGGGGAGCGGGGTTCCGCGCTGGAGGGATGGGGTCCGGTCGGAACAGCCGCGAGGGGGTCGGGCCTGGAGGGCGCGACTGGAGGCTGGCGATGTCGCCGGAGGGAGCTCGGAGTTCGCCGAAAAAATTGGGGGTTTAGTCTCTGGAAAAGGGGAAATGGTGATGGGGATGGTAATGGTGAAGGGGGTTTATATAGGATGGAGAACAGAGGGGGTGGTCGGCCATGTCGGTTATGGAAGGGGAAGGGAATGGCCACGGCCGTTCGGAAAAGAAACGAAGGGGTCGAACAACCGAGAGGCTTCGGTTGAGAACCCAAACAGAATAAATGAGAATGAGAGTAATAAACTCTCTCTCTCTCTCTCAACTCTAAAATTAAAGAATGGGTTATTAACTAATGGGTTAAAATAGCTAATGGGTTTCTAAGTTAAATGGGTTTGGGCTTAGGCCAAACAATTTGGGCTTTTAACAAATGACTAAAAAAATGACAACTAAAATAAACATTTTACAACTCTAAAAATATTTTATTGGTTCCAATTTAGTTCGGTCTGGCTGACAAACAAAAGTCCAATAAAATTTATTTTCTAAAAAAAATAATTTTAATCATAATATTAATTAATTAGAAAATTACATGTTTTTGATAAAATTTCCAGTTTTAATAATTTTTCTAAAAAATGCAATTTCCTAAATTAACAACTAATAGATAATTATATTAGCTAATTAAATTATTAAATAATTATCTGAAATTACGGGTTTCACAATGCCCTTCCGAGCTGCTCTCCTTTTTGGCTATCTGATGACGTGTGCTATAGTGGCACAATATCTCTTGGTAAAGAGCCACAAAGCCTGGATATTGTCTTTCCAAATCTTCAAACTCCTCGTTCGTAGGAGTATACGCCTCAAAAGCTTCGTCCCCCTAAGGAAGCTTGGAGACCGCGTGCATTTCGTGAAGCGCAAGTCCCATCTCCCCCACGGGTGTATAGAAGGTCCCCGTCCGACAGTTATACATCTCCACCAGAGACATAAATAATCTTTTATTTATGGGCAAGCCATGGCTGGTGCCCCGAATAGCATGGTAAAGACCAATCTCGCACAGAAATGCCTCATACTTTTGCAAAATCCATGCAGACAGATTGGTCCACGAGGGAATCAGATGTACCCAGCTGGGGAGCATCAACCGTCCAATGGGATAGGATCCCTTCCGGGCAAGTTGATTCATAAAAGTGTCGGCGGTAGAAAATGTGAAATTGGGACCCGATACATTCAAGAATGTACCCGGGGCCAACCCCATTACAGAACAGCTGGTGTGCACCTTGCCCGCACACACCGACTTCAGGCTATTGTTATAATGGATGTCTCCCTCGAACATCCCACTTCGGACAGGAGTTAAAGAACCTTCCATCTTCCGGTCCAGTGGGAGCATGTTGAACCAGGATAAAGGGAAGTGACGCTCCATCTGGGGAATGCAGATAACCATCCCGTTAGAAACAAAATTCCAGTTCTCTGACACCTCCAGAAGCTGACTATTCTTCACAGTCAAGGCGTCTCCAAAGAAGAATACGGGCTTCAAGTACTCCCCTTCTAATTTCTCCGAGTTCATCATAGTATTAAAAAAATAGAAAGGCTGATTCTTGAGGGCATTCGATCTCGTCGGGGGCTCGTCACTCGAAAATTGGTCAGCCATGTATTGGACTATATAGTCATACCTATAGCCCAGAGCAGCTTGGGCGCTGCCTATCTGTCTTGGCCATTCTGTGGTGCGGTCGGTGGAGCCCGAGGTGCTTGGCCTCGGTTCTTCTTCGGGCAGTCGCGTACGGTATGGTCGGCTCGGCCGCACCCGAGGCACGTACCGTTCTTCAGTCGGCACTCGCTAATCAAGTGCCCCTCCTTGGCACAGAAAGTGCAGACCACTCGATCCTTCGTCTGGTTGCCACCTCCGTTGCCACGATTTTGACGCTTGTGTGCGTTGTTGCCTCCCGCATTACTATGGCGTTTGTTATTAAAGTGAACAGCGCCGGTAGTAGTAGGAGGATACTCGGACTCCAGACGGATGGTGTGGTTGAGTGCCTCGCCCATGGTTTTGTATTCGGCCACCGAAACATGCGCACGGATGGTTGAATGCAGGCCCACTTCGAATCGTCGAGCTCGGCTGGCGGTGGTAGGTAGGAAGTCCCCAGCAAATTTGACCAGTTTGTTGAATTTGGCCGCATATTGTCGTACCGTCATATTGCCCTGCTTTAACTGCATGAACTCATCTTCTTTCTCCTGTCGCACGGCTGCGGAAAGATATTCAGTCTCGAACGCCTTTTTGAATGTCGCCCATGAGATCGCCGCCGTCTCGTCTTCACGTCGAATTGCCCGCTTCTGCACAGCCCACCAATCATGCGCGTTCATTCGAAGTAGAAGTTGAGCACACGCGACTTTCTTTGAGTCCTCGACACCCAGAAGCTCGAACTTATCCTCCAGCTCCTCCAGCCAGTCGATCGCTACCGCGGGATCTTCTGTGCCGTTGAAGGAAGTGCGGCAGCTTTTCGTAAATTTTGACACGTCGAAGTTAGAACTTCTCGGTGCTGCAGGTGAGAGCACGGGCGCCTCTGGTAAAGCTTCGTTGGATCGAACCGCAGGCTGGGTCACGGCAGGTGTCATCGTTGAATTGTTGTTGCCGACGACCGACTGTACGATCTGATGGAGGGTATTCAGCTGCTGCTGCTGCAGCTTGAATTGAGCCTCGAACCGATTCTCAAATTGAGCCTGACGAGCCTCCGCTTGCTGACGATGGAGCTCGTTTTGACGTTGCTGTATTTCAAGCATTTGCAGCATACGTTGCATCGGGTCGCCGGAAGGTCCGGCTACAGTAGGCGTCATTCCCGTTGGGTTGACGGAATGCTCGGGTCCAGAAGCACTCGAGCCGCTGGAAGCGCTCGTCTCGTCTTCTGCCTGAGCTCCCGTAACTGCAGGGAAAAGGAAAGGCAACTCTCGTTAGTTTAAGAAAATGTCCTGGGTTCAGCGTATGGAACAACTCTTCTCATCGACACGAGGTCAACGGTTGGAGACTAGAACTCGACACTGGAGGCCAAGGACGTAAAGCCGTGCTCTGATACCATTATGTCACGCCCCGATTCCGTCGAATCGATAGTCGTCCTCCGGGCGTGATGCCGTGCGAACCTAATTTGCGATCGCACAAGGCCTAGTCATAAGGTAATCCGAGACACGAGATCTAAGAGAGTACGCAGACAAATTGATACACACAATAATTAAAGGAAACTTGATCTTTATTGATAATGAACATCTTTTTACAGACTCTGATACAAGACTCTTTGCCGTGCGGGCTACAACATGACTCGATTACAAAAGAGTGCCGATGAGATAGCCGTTCCATACATTGCACACATCCCTCAATATTCACAAGTACTCCATTGACCTGGATGGGAGGGACGCTGAGTCATTTTCCTTGGACTGTCGAGAGCCTTCAAAAGTAGAGTCGCTGAAAGAGAGTCTTCGACGTACGGTCGAAGCTTCAAAAGTCACGAACGTCGCCGAGCTAGTTGGCGCGTCCTTCCTGGTTCGCGGGACCTGCAAAGAGCGAGAATCAGCACGATACACATGTACTGGCGAATGGCTAATTAAATCCAAGCTCTGCATTTGATTCAAGAAATTTGTAAACATGTTAGCTAGCTAGTTCAATGATCTTTCTAACCATCCTGTTCGGTTTGCATGTTAACATGTTCTGAGGCAAGCATATGAAATTGTATAACATTGAGCAACTATCAAAATCATCCCGTGCCATGTGCGTTTGTTAAGCAGTGTGAAGGGTGTGGAGGCCACTGGCAATTGCAAGCCATCGCGGACATATAGCTGAGTTAGACGGCGACCCTTTCGCGTCGGGTAGCGAGCCCTGTGCGAAAGTTCCCGCATAACTCGCGCCGATGAAGGGTTGGTGCTTACTATACACTCGTTCCTCCCGGGTCGAATCGGTCCCTTGGCCTAGGTAACCGTTCGAGGAAACTACACCTTGTCGACAAGTTGTCCAATGACCGTTTTCCTTTGAACTTAGTTGATTTGGTCATTTAGCCGTATCATTGCGATAAACATTAATCGATTCATTCATTGGTTTGCATAGACCAAGTATAATTGCATAGGGAAGCATGTTTTCCATTTCCAAAACCGGCAGTTCGTTAACAAGTGTTTCATGAAGTATCGTGGCACGATTTCATTGATTCTCCATTATTATGACAAGCATTTTATTTACTTCACATATTGAGTTTTGAAGTAGAGGGAAGGGGCGAAGGAGGTCAGCCACTCGCCTTAGGCTTGCTTCAAGCGAGCGACCGGTTGGCTGCGCTGTCGTCGACTACGCGATCACCTGTAATCGCATAAGCAACTGATTAGAACACTGTGTATTTCAAGGAATTTTGATATGAATGCGAGCTCGAAAATGCGTCACGAAAACCCATCGAAAGCATTCACGAAAACGAAAGCCAAAGCCAATTCAAGTGCGGCATGAAAACCAGAGCGGGAGGTCTCTCCCGACTCAGCCGCAGAGCCAATCCTCGAGGCGCAACCCGCTGAATATGGGACTTGGTTCCGAAGAAGCCATTCCATAACGTGGAATGGATCTTAATTCAACCGTTCCCGCTCGATCGACTCGGCCGATTCCGACCTATCGGTCTCGACCGAATCGATAGCGACAGTGTTCCTTTCTCGCGCACCCCGTGGACGGAGACGGGGCACGATGTAGGGACAAGGCACTACACTACCAGGAGCTCTCCAACAGCATTAACCGGCAAATTTACTAAAGAGAAGACAGGAAAAGATAAATTAGAAGGATGGACAAAAAGGAACTAATGGGTGCTTTCGAGCTCATGCGGCTCCAACTCAAAAAGCCTCATGCGGCTCCGGAAAACACTTATGCGGTTCTAGTTCCCTGAAGCCTCATGCGGCTCAGGAGAACACTTATGCGGCTCTAGTTCACTGAAGCCTCATGAGGGTCAGGGGAACGCTTATGCAGCTCCAACTTACAGGAGCCTCATACGGCTCAAACTCAACAGAACACCCATGCGGCTCCGTGTATCTCATGCGACTTTGTTGGCAAAGCGCGTATGCAGCCACAGCGGCTATTTCTATGCGGCTCGCAGCTCGACCATAGGACGAACATACGACTCACATGAAAATAAAAGCTCGTGCATAAAGTATGCGACGTAGCCATAGCAGTTAGGGTTCTCCAAAACCACAAAAAATCCTTACCAGCAATGGGGGGATGAACGTCAGGGTGAGCTGCAGGCATGACGGCCTACGGAGGAACGGCCGCGGTTGAAGTAGAGGCAGTCTTCTTCGACGAAGATTCTGTCTTCTTGCCCTTAGCCGCAACGGTCTTCTTGGGAGCCATTGGCAATTAAGGAAGGAGATGACAATGGAGTAGGAAAATTTTGAAGTGAAAGAGAAAGTAAAGAAGCTTTCTCTCTCAAACTCTTCCTATTTATAGGAAGACAAGAGAGGGGAGAACACGTAGATTGATAACCGACTCTTCGAATTTCGTCCCCTCTCTCATAATGGAGATTCACCCAGAGCATAAAATCCAAAAAATTTACTGAGCCGACCCTTGGAATCTCCCCTAAAAAATGGCACTAAAATAAATTCGAGGTAATTAATGACGCGCACACGTGGCAGAAAGACCTTACGGCCGAGACATCCCTGCGGCCGAACATCCCTGCGGCCTAGTCATCCATGCGGCCTAGTCATCCATGCGGCCGAGACATTCTTGCAGCCGAAACATCCATGCGGCCGAGACATCATATGCGGCCAGAAGAATACATAGCCATGCTTCTTGTTCAAAGTATTTCAATTTTTACAAATTAAAAACTTTGAAGGGGGTCTTGTAGAAGCATGTAAAAGAATAAAAAAAGGATCCATGCGGCCAGAAAACCCCATGCGGCTCAGAAAGCCCATGCGGCTTAGAGATTCATGCGGCACAAGGGACTATGCGGCTCGATACGTTCCATGCGACTCAGAGAGGTGCCACGTAGCATACAAACAACTCTTCCCTTACTGCATTAATTGCCTTGATGGCTGACAGCTCTGACAAGATAACAGCCCTGACACAAAAATATAATTATGACTCTGTCATAATGACAGACTCCTAGGGAAACGAAGAAGATCTCTGACATAATCCTCCGAGATCCAGAAAATGTCATGCAGCCTAGGCACGTGGACTGTCATATGCGGCTCAAGTAGACGCTCCCCAATGTGGCTCACGAAGGGGTTACCCATTATGCGGCCACCTTCGTCCATGCGGTCCAGATTATCACGTGATTCGAGGACACGTGGCCGGGCATATGCGGGTCAATCTTCATGCGGCTTAGATCCCCTCAGTGGCTCCCAAGACACGGGTCATAAAGCCAATCAATTTTCCAGATTTACTGCAATCAAAGATTGGGTCAAATCCCAATAATCTGGGACACGTGGCAGGAGAATGAATTAAACTTATTCATTCAGATTCGCAGACATCATCGGATCATCATAAGGGAGATTTATTCTAATCAGCATTAATTACTGAGAGGATTTGGCACAATCTACATTAATGGCCCAGATTCATTACACTCAAAACTAATGGCCCAGATTGATCAATCAACAGGACGTCGCCACTTTAAGGGGCAATCATTGTAAATCCTAATGATGTTCCCCCATTCTTATAAATAGCAGGGTGCCATTCCCTTGCAAGACACAGAGAGACATACGCAGAGATAGAGAGAGACAGAGATAGACAGAGATCGACGTACATAGAGAGCCAGAGAGCCTGAAGAGAGAGCATTTCTTCATCAACGCCAAACAGTTCTTCCCTAGAGCCAAGAAGCTGCACCCGATCGTCCAAGGAGTAAGGCAGAGCGGCCGTCGCTTTCCCGAGCCTCTATCGTCACCCCCCAGAATCTAAAATAAACAATTGTACTTAGATTGTTGTACCTAGGTTTTCGTCCCTAGGCTTTCTTTGTACAAGCGAGTTTGTATTGTGAAGTAAAAGTCCAGTCCTCCGATAATTGTTCTGCTATTTTATATTTCATTGCAAACATAACTAGACTTAACTGTCATATATCAATCGTACATTCTTTCCTTCTTAGGAATAAAGTCGTTCTCCATGGTTATGAGTTCTCGTTTCCATTCCTGAATTGCCAATCACCTTAAAAATTTTGTCTTCCACATATCATCTATCTTGCAATATAGTATGTGCTTCTTTCAGTTTTCTAACATGTTCAAATTTTTAACTCTATGACTATGTCTTGTCTTACTACTTCAGTATCAAGCCTCGGTATCCAATATCATATTTAAAATCCAACACTCCTATTTGTCACGATCTGTAAAGTTTTATCATTTCTTACTCATGAGTGATCACTCTTGTGATTTTAGACTAACATGTATATATCCTGATTTCAATTCTTTATTTATATATTTGATCCCGAACTTTTATAAAATTTTATTTATCATGATTAAGCTCAAATCCTTCATTTTGCTTTTATTGTATCACTTCAACTGCCAAAATATCTTATTACATATTTCAACCAATCTTTCCATTGTAATCCTGGCATTCATACTATTGTCATCCTTGTTTAGTTATACCTTTTTAAAAAAAAAATTTCATCCGATTTATCATGCGTCTTCCTAAAATGTATCCTCATGCTTATCATTTAACCACCTCTATCCTAAATATCAATTTGCTTTGATATTAACATCATTAATTATTTCTTTCTTAATGTAAATTTAAATCACATATATTCATATTCATCTCATTTTTATTCGTAACTCATGTACTCTAGAAATCCATGCTATAAACTATTCTAGGTTTACATCATTAGACAGAATCAGATTCAAGGCGTGATTGCTAGGTATAAAGATAAATATCAGCATGTTTTAAAATCATCTGTGATAGAGTTAGAATATTTGTTGTGATCAAAAATCATTTTAGATACGAGTAAAATCGAGGTATAAATTATATAATCATAAGATAGAAAATTTTAAATGAGATCATAAAAATAGAAAGGCCATAAAATACGACATTAATCAAAAGAATTTTTTTAAATAAAAAGGAGGGATAATTTTCAATTCAAACTGGTATGCGGTATAGGAGTTTATGACTCAATTTGTGCGATTTTAAGATAGTGAGGATGATTTAAAATAGCCATGACAAGAATATAATCCGATAGAATATTTCTGAAAGTGGGAGCAAATGCTAGAATACAAATCCTCATAATGATTAGAGATAACCATGATATGAATATAGTCTTATTAATATTCGAAAACCACTATTTTCAAGTCACTTTGTTTCAAATGCATGCCTCGCCAGTGTGCACCTGACTGCAATAAATTTTTGACTCCATAACTTGAATAATTTAGTTTACCGAGTAATCTTCCAACTTATTCATTTCATGGCTAAGCAAACATAGAACAAAGTCTCAATAATATTTGGAAACCTAACGATTACCTGTCATTATTTCAACTTAGAGTTTATGCCTCGCTAGTGCACAACTAGCTGCAGTAAACTTGCAGTTTTCCATAATTCAGATAAATGACTATTACGTAAATGTGCAGAGTCATGTTAGAATGCTAAATATTTTCTCAGCTTTATCCATGTGAATTTCAGAGGAATTTCAAAAATTCAAACGAGTTTAAAGTTCTAAACAGGATAGAAAATGTAGATGACTGTTCTTCTGAGATTAAGGGATTTATCAAAATATGTGTTTGAGATTTAAGAGACTGGGGCTAAAATCAAGAGGAGTATCTGTTCTCCGATTTTCTTTTCCAAAGATGAAACGATCAACCTTGATTTGAATAATTGAGTCAAACACTAGATAAGATAGAAGCATCACAAATTCGGATTAAGTAAGAAAAACCAATAAAAATATTCCTGACAAATCACTCAAGGAATACAGAAAATTATTTTGAGAAGAATAATTCCATAACTAAGGAAAGTTGGAAATTTGAGAGAAGATAAGTTTCATTGATTCAAGGAAATCAAATTGAAATTGTCTAGTAATGCCAAGAAATTAAATAGCTTTGGGATAGCTCAAAATTTCCATGACTAAAGAAAATTCAATAATAGAATGGATTCAAAATGTGATCAATTTTATGACCGTTCCTGCTTCATGGTATTCAATCATAGAAGCTTTTTAGGCCTTTGATTTGATCAAAAAATTTGCATAGAGAGAGTAGGGTTTCAAGATGAATGGAGGAAGTCAACAGATGGGAATATTTTCGGTCTTTGGAATAACTCAGGAGATAACAATCAATATTGAAATTGAAAATAACCCCTTTAAGAGAATCATGAACTAAACTAATTCTTGTAATAATTGACCTTGAGGTTTAAATGATCCCAGAAGAATTTTGATTCAGGATTGATTCCGAGAAAGTTAGTCAATTGGAAAGGAGATCAAGGCAAAAGGTTGGATAATGGTTGTAGATATATATATTGGGTAGATAAGAATTTATCAGGGTTGCTAAGAGAATTCGAAATTCTACATAGCGAACGAATCAAGATTTCAATTAAAGGTAGAGAAGTAATGAAGAATTCGAAATTTAGGTTTGATAAAGAAGAAGAAGACCAAATAATTTAATCTTATTCCAAAAAGAATATGAATCCTAAGGTATACTAGAACCTGAAAATTATGGTAGAAAAATAATCTCAAAAGTCATGGGACACTTAAAGGTACAATCAGCCTAATCTACATAAGGTTTAGGTACAAACACAAACAAGGTATCCTACGAATCTATAAGCAGGCAAAAATAGATATTTAAGTAAATAATTTTTGGCCCTATAATGTAACATGGTGTATATCATCTAAGTGTTCTAGTTGTTTCTAAAGTCTGTTTTCCTAAAGTCTCAACTATCCCTAGGTCAAGTTACATAACTGCGCGATGGTCTAGACTAAGTTGACTAGACCAATTTATAGATCTGACCTGCATGGGCCACCACTAAAAATATGTCACGACCCGGTCCCAATTTTTTGGGTCTAATCGGATCATACCCAGCCTGCACCGTTGTTGAGACGGCGGCAGTAAGCTGTATCAAGCAGTGAAACACATGCAGATAAAATTCTAACAAAATATAAAAACATTCTATTCCCGACTTAGCACCAATATTCAAACCATATCTAGGTGTGCTAGTTACAATCTCTAGAATTTGTCCTAGTCCGATTTTAGATTATTTACAAACTCTACCAGAACACGCTTATCGATGTGAGTTACTAACTGAAGAAAAGTCAATTTAACTTTTTATTGGAAAAAATCGTATCTTTCAATTATTTGGCAAAACTTTGTATTTCATTATATTATATTTAAAAATAATATTTTTCTTTAAATGAGAAAAACGTGAAATTTGTTTAAATAATAAACTTGTAATTTTCCAAATTTATTTAATGTGATAAAAAGATATTGATTTTCTATAAAATAATTATTTTACTATTTTTACGTGTTTACGCCAACCACAAACCAGAAAAGAATAAAACTACACTAACTTATTACAAAACCACAGAAAGTAATAAAAGCTGGGCTTATGCCCTTTACATATTTTTTTTTACATAAATTGAAATAAGATAAAATTTGTTAGCTCTGAAAAATGTCTTGCACTAATAAATACTGAAAAAAACTAATTAAATTAAATTAGAATTTATTAATAGCCTCAGACTTGGTCCAATCGTCATAATATAGCTAATGTCTCAACGTCCGGAACAATGCCGGTTTCGTTTGCATTTCGCTAGGTCCCGCAGACCGGTACGGTCATCGCCCAAAATCCATTTATAAAATATTTTCGAAATTCGATTTAAAATATTCATTTATAAATTTTATAAAAATTTTGGCAACATTTTCTCTATTTTTGGGATAACCCAAAACTGGGAAAATGCCAGAAACACAACCAGTAAAATGTCCCAAACCAGGGATCCAAACCAATCCACAAATATTCCAACCCAGAAAATATCACAAAGCTAAAACAAACCCCAGCACAATATAACCACAAAATTGTTCCGAAACGAAGTTCGAAAAAATACCGAAAAGCCACAGAAACAAAATAGTATAGTTCTCAAGCCATCAATGCTCAGAAAAATTCGAGATCACAATCGGCATTCCGAAACAGAGAAGATAGAACCTATCTAGAATTACCTCGAAAATTCTGAGAACCCGAAAACCACAGAACTAACTCGGAATTCCGAGAAATCACCAAATGAAACCAACCAAAACTTATTCCGAAATGAGTCTCGGAAATACCGAGAACACAATCGGAAACTACAACCGAATCCCGTTGTTGGAGCGGGGACCAAGAATCATCATCGACAATAACGAAAATGGAATGGGTCAAAGGAATTATACCTCAGGTGCTCGGCTAGAGCTCTTAGATGTAAATAATAGAGAAATGGAACTCACGGACGGTGAATCGGCTCGAGACAGCGCCTCGCCGGGGTACGGCTGCGCTGGACAGCGGGATCCAGGACCGCGAAAAGCACGGGAACCCCTGGGAACGAACCGGACAGCAGGTCAAACAGCAAAACCCAGACCACGAAAATGCTAAAACAGCAAATCGGACCCGCAGAGTGCTGCGAAAAAAGGGCCGAGCGGACGGGGACCACAGGAGGTCGGACACGGGTGCGGGGTCGTCGGCGAAGGAGATTGTAATGCCCCAGCCTCAAAATACGTAGGACCAAGCACGTGAACATGCCAACTGCATATATACGAAGAATACTCCAATATATAGAATCCTCGCATATGCACATAAGCTGTAAATAAATAATCACAGGCCAGAATAACATTCTAATCTCATCACAGCTCAACACAGAAGATAATGAAGTCCAAATAAATAAATAAGAGTATCAAAAGATAGCCGGGTGAACATACTCACTCCAAACAGCTATGAAAAATAATCTCACAAGATCGGAGTCCGACCTCCGCAAAATAGAAAGAAAAGAGATGTAAAATAATGTCTACAACTGTCTCAAATATGGAATAGACTAGAAATTAGTAGTGACTGTCTCGTCATCAATGTAAGATAGCTCCAATGCCGCTCCGTACTCCTGTGAAATATCGTCTAAACCTGGAGAGATAACCAGGTCCTCAGGGGACATAACAAGATACAAGAAAACACCATGCCATATAAACTGTGATAATATAATAAGAGAAAAGGGTACGTATGCAACCGGGTTCCTGACCATTCTACTGTGAATATGCAGTTGAGATACAATCCTTCGACGCATGAACCCTGGCTGAGAATATGATCGGCATAGTTCCCATAGAGGGTACCAGGGGCCTACGTCCATAACGCTCGGGAGACGTCAGAGGGCACCATGTGAAGGGCTACGTCCATAACACTCTGGGAAACGTCAGAGGGCACCTGGAGCCTGCATCTCCAGAGGAGCGCACAGGTAATCATGGAAGTGTAAAGAAGCCCATACGTCAGGTATTGTTCTCCCCACCCAATGCCTAGTATCATCATCTCCATGTCTGATATGAACCTCTAGTAACCGCCAAGTCTTCTAACATACAATACTATTGACAGTTACTCCTATCCGTCGCACGCTCCATACGTATCGGTGGCCAGCCGACTACGCGAAAACGTGTCCTACATGTGACTCACATCACGTGATACAACAAGTGTCAAGGCCGTATGAGATTGTAAAACCCCAATTTTTTTTAATTATTCTTTTATTATTTTATTAGACTTAAAAATGAATTTATACAATTGCTAGTTTTATTTATTTTTATGACCCGGCTTGGACAATTCAGTCCGAACTGGGCCGGACCAAATTTAAGCCCATGTGAGCATGTGGGGTGACCAAGGTGGCATATGCAGGTCTATTTTGTGTATGTACAAATATTTTTATAATTTTGAGACTTGTTGAATATTTATTGACTTTTGGTCTAAAATTTATGTTTTATTAATAAAATAATATTTTACAAGGTGGTACAAAATTTTCTGGACCCATACATGGGTGAGCGGTAAAGTTCACCCATTGGACCAGTTTTTATTAATTTATTATTATTAAAATTATTTTGTGGAGGTTTAATATATATGCTTTCCTATTCAAATATTATTATTACTTTGAGTGTATTATTGAGAATTGAATTTATGTAGATATGTTTAAATTTATATTCAATATTTGGTTAGATAATATTTAAATTGTTATTTGGATTTTAAATAGATTTTTGGTATATTTTTAGATATATACATATATAGATATAAATAGTTATGTTTTAAAAGATTTTTGAAAAGATTAAGTTTAGATTTGATAAGGAAAAAGAAAAAGAAAAAGAAAAAAAAATATAACAAACTTATTGTGGTCGGCCCCACCAAGGTGGCAGCCGACCACAACTCTTTAAAGTAGCAACTGCTACTTGTGCGCCCCCACACCCAAAGCTAACAGAAGCTTTAGCTAAAGGGCCGACCCTTCACCCCTTTTTATATATATAAATAAGTTATATATACTTATATATAGGTTTAGCAAAAACCCTAATTTCTTCTCCATCTTCTTCCTCCTCTCTCCTCCATCCTCCTCCCTCTCCTCGACGTGCGTGCCCAACTCGCCGGAGCGACAGCAGTCCCGTCTCCCGGTCATCACGACGACAACAACAACAATAGATTCCCACTTTAAGGTAACCCACTTTTCCGATAAAAATTTTCTGTCAATTCTATTCTGATTTTCGATCCGTAAATTCGAGTAGAAAGTCCCCATGACCCTCTATCATCCCCTTCAAATAGATATAATTATTCTGCAATAAATTTCATGTTTAATTTAATTAAAATTTCCGATAAATTTGTTTTTTGTAAATATTAAAACCCCGTACGAGATACGTTCCGACAAACCGGGCGACCCCGTCGCAAACCGAAAGTACCGATAGGTCCGTATCGAATTTATGGACGTGCGAAAATTGACGGGATTCAAATTGGTTGCGTGTGCGCAACGAATTTGGTCTGTATCCGTCGCATTTTTGTGTATCGGACTTTTCGGAATTTCTCAATAACTTTGTGCACACACATCAAATCGCGACGAAACTTGCGCCATTGGACTCAAAATATTTTTCTGGTCCTGTGAGCCAAGTTTGGCCCGATTCTGAGACCGTTGATCGGGACGCTATTTTGGCGTGCCCACAATCCCACTCAACGGGCGATTTTGTGCACAGTCCACCGGAATCCAAAATTGGACATACCGTTGGGTTTGTCTCGTCAAAACAAATTTGTAGACATATAGTTTGACGACTTTAGAGACCGTAGGTTCTGGTGCGCATTTCGGTGCAAAGCGGGTCCAACGGCGGACATCGTTTTGATCCGAAATTACGATTTTGCCCCTGTTCCAGAATTTGACTTTTGGACAGACGTTTCCTAGGTATATCTTCCTCACCGAGATCATTTTTGATGTTTGTTTCAGCGACTGGAGTCATCTGTTATTTGTGAGTTTTGGGTGCTGACACTTGCTACTCTTGGATTTGCCTTTCTCGTACCGTAGGCAAGATACCTTGCCATTATACTGTTTATATTCAGTCCGTATTTTATTACATATCACTGCTCATTATTTCCAGTTCTTGATTTACTACATGCTCAGTGATTATTAGTTTACTTTGTTACTATCCTTTGGTTGCACATGAACCTAGAGTTAAGGGACTACCGTCTGTAGTGTATTGCATATACCTTGACACAGTTGTACCACGAGGATGTGTGAGATGAGTAGCATGTAGAGGTTCTTGCGTGTGGGCTGATCCCCCATGCGCATGCGTTAAGGCTAACTTCTAATAGAGGCATGTTAGGAGACTTAGCAGTTAGTAGAGGTACATAGTCGTGGATGCGGCATGATAGGTACATTGGGTGGGGAGAACATTACCTGACGTATGGGCTTCTATGCACTTCCCTTATTACCTGTGCGCTCCGTCGGAGACGCATGCTCTAGGTGCCCTCTGACGTTATCCAGAGCGTTATGGACGTAGCCCCTTGCACATGGTGCCCTCTGACGCTTCCCGAGCGTTATGGACGTAGGCCCCTGGTGCCCTATATGGGAACTATGCCGATCCCATTTACAGCCAGGGCTCATGCGTTAAAGGTTTGTTCTTACTGCATAAACACATTAGATGGTTAGGTAACCCTCGTCAATGTCATATCACCCCGTTCCATTAGTAGCTTAGGACAATATCTCATCGCGGTATAGTGTACTACCCCTTGTCCTTGTTTGGTTGTAGGGGTAGTCCACTGTTTCGATGATGAGGTATTGGAGCTTGTTACGAGTGTGACCATTTACTTTACTTGTGATTTATGACATAGTATATATATTCAGTTATATGGCATGTTGATGTATCTTGTTACGTCCCTCTGAGGACCTGGTTATCTCGCCAGGTGTGTGTTCCGTGATTTCTTGCAGGTGCTCTAACTAAGGCCATTCCTTCCTTCGTGGTGATTACTCTTGGACTCGCCATTGCTCTCGTTTGCTAAATTCTTTTCTTGTAAATTTTTCCATATTTAATTTGGTTGGTAGTGGACTTTGTCTCAGCCCAACTATTGTGTACATGACAAATTCATTGTTACTTCTATATCATATTTATCTTTGTGGATGAGATTTAGTACCTTGGTTACTGCATTTTACAGCTTATGTATATATACGAGGGTCCATATACTTCGTATGTATACAGCTGGCATGATTGCGTTCTAGTCCTACGTATTTTGGGACTGGGGCGTTACAGAGATATACCAAAACCTCAACATCAATGGGTGGTCAATAAATTAAGTCAATACAAGAGAATAAATAAAGCAAGGAAAACGACCGATAGAGTCGCTTGCACCCAAGTGTGGCTTGGACGCACAGTTTAAATATCACGAAACAAAATACTGAAAATAACAACTGAAAATAAGAATATAATAATCACAGAGTAAGGTGGCAAGGTATCTTGCCTGATGGTGCAAAGTGGCAAGCCCAAGTAATCACAATGTCAGCCAAAAATTGTCACAATCTCCAAACAACTCCGAACGCTGAAACAAACATCAAAAATGGTCTCGGTGAAGAAGATATACCTAGGAAATGCCTGTCCAAAAGTCAAATTCTGGAATAGGGGCAAAATCATAATTTCAGGTCAAAACGATGTCCGCAGTTGGACCTGCTTTACACCGAAACGCGTGCCAAAGTCTACGGTCTCTGTCACGACCCGCACCCTAGAGTAAGGGCACGAGAAGTGGGTACGTCCAGCCTACGCCGCAGTGTCGGCGGTAGAACGCTGTCCTAGGTTACTATCTAATCAACCACTCACGCAATTATATAATGTACTTGTCAAATCTCAACTCCGAACGGAGGACAAGTATAGATATAATGAAACTCAATCACAGTCTAAGAACGATAAGATAACACAGAAGTTTATAACTAAAGACTAACAACAACATTTAAAAACTACTAAAATAATAATATCTCAAACAAACTCAAATACAAACTCGTATCTCAAGTTATTACAATTCAAATTCTAAAACATGAAAACTAAACCAAGTCTACTAGCTAGTCTCCCGATCACTCCTGAGTGTCGGGGCCATAGGTAGCTAAGCCATCTCCTGCTCCAAGGCAAGTAGGGCAAACGTCCTCAGGGCAGTCATCTGTAATATTTTCAACAGGTCCAGTCAGGACAGGAACGAGCACATCTCATCCAGAAAATCCAAGTAATGACAAATACTATAAAACAGTTATAGCCAGTTATATTGATGATAATGGCAGTTTTATACAGGTAATGATGTAGAGAAATAGCAAAGGTACAAGGAAGTAAGGTAATGAAATAAAAGAAGAATGATGGCAAGAAGACTGTAAAATAAGATCTAGTTGAACTAGGGTAACATGTTATAAGTCCAGTTTGTACAATGTAAGTTGAGTGTAATCCAATGTGAGTCTAATACAATTGAGTCTAATAAATGATTCTTGTATATGATGATTCTAGTAGATGATTCTTCTCAATGATTTGAGTGAAGTGGTTCTTGTAAGATTCTTGTACACTAATCCTTGTAGGTGATTCTTGTAATGAGTACGGCACATCGCACGCTCGGCCAAGCGGTGATGGCTATCGTTCTTGTAATACGGCACATCGCACGCTCGGCCAAGCGGCGATGGCTATCATTCTTGTTTGGTGATTCTTGTTGAATACGGCACATCGTATACCGGGCCCAGCAGCGATGGCTATCATTCTTGTAATGATGATTCTTGTATGATTTATACATTTAATACTTGTAGGTGTTTCGAGTAGATGAGTCTTGTGAGTGATTCGAGTAATAGGGTTAGACAAATCAAGTACATGTATTCCAAATAGATGAATCTAAACTATTAATACATGTTGTGACAGAGAATCAAATAGAACTATACTAGAACTGAATCACAGTAATCATCAAATAAATGAAAGAATTATCAGAGAATGTACTCGCCTGATACTCTGAAAAGAGTATTATAATATCAGATGTCTGCACCGGAGTCACAATGTCCTAAATAGAACAGTATGGGTTATGACATGTCCAGAATGGTAAATAAGTACATACAATGCAATCTACATGATTTCTAGGTCGATTTAGGTCAAAGTCAACTCTAAGTCAAACCTGGTCAACTGTCTAGGTCAAACTGGGTCTAAGTCAACTCTTGGTCAACCAAGAAGTCAAACCTAGGTCTAGCAAGTCTAACTATGCTTAACTAGTCTAACCTAGCTAGTATACACCATACACAAGTCTATAGGACTCTACACATGTGTATATTTTATATACACAAGACCACACAAGGCTTCCATAGACTATGTACCTAGGTTGTAGACCATAGGCCATATCACATATAGGCCAAATACACTATATATCTATATACACATATAATATGTTTACCAATAGTAATATCTATTTCACATTATATTACATATAGAAATCATACACATTCAATACAACTATAGCTATGTAGGAAACTAGATACATGTACACATACCTATACAACATATATTAAAATGGGAAGAAGGAAATTTTAGAAAGTGTAATGTGTGTGTGTGGAATTTTGTGAGATGTGAGAGTGTGTGACAATAGGAACAATGTGAAATTTCAGTGAAAGGGGTGTGTGTATATTGCCTAGAACCTATGTGTTCCAGTGTATGGTGTAATAGGAATTATAACTAAGTGTCTGAAATGTGAGGACTGCACATGATAACAGTGTGAGAGAGAAAACCCAATCAGTCTAAAATCTCAGATTTATGTGGCTGTGTGCTTACCTATACAACATGTTAAGGGGGGAACAGGTATTTGTGTGTACAGGAATATAATCTCAGGAATATACATGTATATGCTCATTACACCCTACCTCATGTATGCAGGGGCTCAATACCCCTTACTGCCAATGCAGTGGCCAAGCCCCTGGCAACTGAACTCTCCACACACACTCTCCTACTCTTCACCACATCCAACTGATACTCATATTACATTTGATTAATACAAACTAAACACAAAGACCCAAATCAATACACAAGTATATAACCCCAAATCAAGTTCAACCCAATACACAACTGGAATTAAGAATCAAACTCCTCCCAAGCTCAGGTTTTCAGTTTTGTATTTCAATTCCAAAACTCAGTTTTCCATTACAAACTTATCTCAAGTTTTAAAGGACTTGTTAACACATCAATTTCTCAGTTTACAGTGTATTGAACTCTCAGCTTTAGGTCTCCCTTGGAAAGATTCAAACTCAGTTCACATAAACTTCTCAGGATCTCAGTTTGGCTCAAACAGTGGAATAGAAAAAATGTTCTCAGGAATCTCAGGAAAATTCATTTCTCAGTGTGTTCCTAACTGAACTCAGGTTTGCATTAACAAGGACCCAATCTCTCAGGTATTCCAAACAAATCAACTCATGAATGAACTTCACTAATCTCAGTTTTCCATATTAGTTCACAGGTTTTAAAAATCAAATCCCAGTTTATTGAAGAATCTCAGTTTTCAAGAAAAGAAACAATTCAATACATATGAAGTTCTCAGGTTTTCTCTCTAAAAACTCACTGTTAACACCACAACCTGTAAATCCCATTACAATACATCTTAGATTTCCTAACATTAAATCTAAATTTCAGTCAGTCCAACATAACACAAATGCAACATGCTATGAACATGCACTGCATTTGGAAAACTTAGAAAACCCAGTTTCCTGTCTATTGTCAGTTCAATACTGACTGATACATAATTTAATTGCTTCAAAACTCAACCTAAACTCAGACAATTATCAACCAGCACATATGTCAAGGGAGGGGGTCATGTGTGTGATACTCACACGTGTGCACAAGGATTCAAATCGTGTCCAGACAGAGGGATTTATTTTTAAAATAGGAAACAAGTATCAGTGAGCTCGTAGGGCTGTGTCGGCTAGTCTAGGACACGACACACGTACCCTAGGATCTCGTGCACATGTCAGAGGGTAGGTGGGGTATAGGGGTACGTGCGTGTCATCCTGACCAGTGTCCAAGTGTCGCCGTGTCGTGTCAATTGATGCGTATCAGTGAAGAGAAAACAGTATGCACAGTGACAGTGAATAACCCGTGTGCATGTGATTTCTCACAACCTACTCGACGAAATTGCCTCAAATTTTGTGTGGGTGATGGCAGACAGTGCCCCCACGTGTCCACCAATTTTCGTCCATTCTAGTGTCGTGTCGTGTCCTACAGGGGGCCCGAGCATCAGGGGAGAGCACGGCACAGTGCAGTGCCTCGTGCACGCGTGTCACAGACTCGTACGCGTGACACACGATACGTGACACGTCGTGATCGTGTCTATGGGTAGAGGGGGACTAGGGCTAGGGGTCTAGGTGCCTGCACTAAGTCCAAGACGTGTCGTGTCCATGTTTTAAAGCCGTGTCAGTGAGTGAAAAATCAGTGCACTGTGCAGTGTCAAACCAGTACAGCTCGTGTTTCGTGTCCGACACGACTCGAAAAGTTGTGAAACTTTAGGGGGGTCCTGACAGTGTCTGCCCCCACCCTCGTGCCAATTTGCACGTGTCCAAGTGGTGAGTACAGTGAGAAAACAGTGGGTGGTAGCAGGGCACTGAGCGCGCGTGTCGTGCAGCGTGTCTGACCCAATTTTGGACACGAAAACAGTGTCAAATCAAACTCAGTCTCTTGCAAAATTAATCCTCATATATAGGGCTATAAATCCATGAAATCAGTTTAAAAAATGGTTATAAAAACATTGGTTTAGGCATTTCATCGAACACCATGCATAGGACACTGATACGTGTCCAGATTGGACACGAAACGACACGAAAACTTAGGGTTTCCTATCCCTACTGTTAGGTTAGGTCTAGGGCTCCCTAATGATGCAAAAATCTCAGGATTCTATGGTGAATATAGGAAGTTACCTCTATGTATCAAAATCTTCCAAAAAGCTCAATGAGTGATGTTCTTCACAATGGTGAAACTCCTCCAAAGCTCCCCAAATCTGAGAACACTTGATGCCAACAGAAAGTAGGAAGAATTTAGAACCCAATGCAATTTGTTTGGGTTAAAAAGGAATTAAAATGGATTTACTAAGATTTATTGAAGATGGAGAATTATCTCTTTCTAAAACTTGGCAAGAACACCTAATGGAGGCTAGCCCTAACTTTGGAAGGGTATTAAATAGGATGGGGGAGGCTAAGTGTCCAGCCATGGGCTGATTAGGGTTATGGTTTTAGATGAGTTGTTGAGGTTGTTCCAACAATTTTCAAGGCTTCCTATTGGTTGAGGTTTCTTTTCACAAATATCTCAAAAAGAAATATCTCTTCCTAATAATATCTAGATATTACTAACCTTGGCACTTAGTAGGAATGTTCTAACCCTAATTTCAACCTCATGACTAATCTAGGTTAGGTTAACTTCTAGGTTAAGGCTTCACAAAAAGGCTAGCACAATATTTAATTAATATAAACTACAATTTCACAAAATTGCCAAAATGACCAAAATACCCTTAGGCTAAAAATTGGTAAATTGAATTCCTAATCACATGACTAGGCTCCCTTGGTCATGGTTAGTCTCTAGGTTTAGCAAAACTAGGGTTTAACTAGTTAACCATCAAAAACACTAATCAATATTTTAAATAGTTTTAAATTGATTAAAAATCACCCAAAAATCACAATATGATTTAAATATCATTATTAAATGATTATAATTATAAAATTTCAAAATTGCTCTCATTTGAAAAATTGGGTGTTACAGTCTCTAAAGTCGTCAAACTACATGTCTACGATTTCAGTTTGAGGAAAGGAACTCAACGGTATGTCCAGTTTTGGATTCCGATGAGCCGTGTAAAAAATCGCCCGTTTGAGTGGGTCGCGGGCCCGCCAAAAATGGGTTCCGATTCGACCTTCTCAGAATCGAACCAAACTTGGCATGCAGGACCAGAATTTTGATTCAGACCTGTTGGCACAAGTTTTGTCTCGAATCGACGACTGTACACGAAGTTATGGGCAAGTTTGCAAAACGTCGATACGGGATATCTTGACGGATACGCGTTGATCTCGTCGCGCACACGCGACGAAACTGAGTTCCGTCAGTTCCCACACGTCCGCAACATCCATACGCGCCTTTCGATGCATATAGCGCGCGACCACGTCGCCCGGTTTGTCGGGGCATATGTCATATCGAACGAAATTCTACATTTTTAAAAACAGAATAAGTAGGTTTTTATGGATTTTTCGAGACTCGTAACTTCCTGCACAGACAATTAAATTTGAAAGTATGAACTCCATTGCACAGCCCTATATGTTGTTAACAAAAATGGTTCATATGGTTTTCAGAAACTGGTCTTGGACTGGCAAGTTTTTGCCTTCCGAAGTAGGGTGCTCAAGTATGAAATCTGCTCTGCTTTCGAGTTATCGAATGCCAGTTTTGGCTTCGATTTCTGGAATGATACGAAGCGTCTAATTTTGAAGTGTTGCAGGGTTATACAGTTGTATAGATGGTCTTCATACCTGAGAAGACGGAATGCGAAACGGTGGGGCGTACGGCGTGAAAGTCGTGGGCGAAGTCGGGGTCGGCAGCGTGCCTGCTGTCAACGGCGATCGTCGGGGCTACCTCCCTTGCTGGTGGTGGCTCTCGCGACGGTCGGGGCGCACACGACGGCGATGGGGACTCGAGGATGAGGGCTTTCGGTGGGAGACGAGTATTCGGGGGTTAGGGTTTCGTTTCGAGCAGTAGTTACATATATATACTGCTTCGTTCCTGATATAACTAAGAATAGGTTTTTAGCTCGGGCTAATATGAGTTGAGCTCGGGTTTACGTAATGCAGCTGAGCTGCTTTGGTTTTCTATTTGGGATGTGGGGTCGGGGCTATGGTCCTTAGCAGCACCGCTGCTGTTAGCAAATGAATTATGGGGTTGCCCCCCCCCCCAATTCCGTAGCTTAGCTGCTACTAGGATGGGGTTCGGCCACCACTGTTATACTTTTAATTAAGAAAATGCTATTCATACAATATATAAATACTTTAAATTTATTTCGAAAAAATCTTGGGTTCGAAATGGGCTAGGGACGGTCTGAACCACCATTCCAAAAATTCTAGGATTTAATATTGTTTCAAAAATACGTTTTTCCAAAAATACAATAATAATGATTCATAAGCTAATTAGATTACTCAATTAATTAACTGAAAAATTTTACGGTTCTGACTAAACACAAAAATTCCAGAAATAATAATTTAATTTAATTCGTAATAAATAAAATAACACTAAATTAATTAATAAAATTACGGGTTTCACAACAGCGTAAGCAAGCATGTCCTGAGATAGCCATGTACTGGATCTAGACAAGACTAGACAGGATTGGACTCCATCCAACATTCACGGCCCAGCAAAGAGTACGGCTTGATACTTTAACTAACTAGGATTATCACAAACCTAGTTACTAGCAAGATGCAATGAGATGTTTCAGCAGTCACAAGCCCTGCAGCTATCCAAGTTATCCAGGCGAGGTTCATGTAAGAGTTATCAAGAATTATTAGGAAACTTTGAGTGCAACACATGACAGTGTACATATTACTTGTTTCAAGAAGTGCCCCACATGACAGTGGGCTGGAAATGTGCCCTACTCGTCGGCAGGCTACAAGTCCATCAGGTGTGGTCGAGATAACGGAATCGCCTGTAACTGGAAATATCTCTCTATATGAGCTACTTTGATCAATCTAGTAATTAACCTAGTCAGATTCAGCATGAATCCCTGACCGTGGTAACTAGGGATACAAGTCCTAGACATGATACGAGACGAGACTGGTAGCTTATACACGAACATTGAAGAACAATCATTCACGATGTCAAAACGAGATATTACTCAGCATGTCAAGATAGCCGTCGCAACAGCATTCAAGATTACATGCTAGACTTACTTATCAAGATTACTTATTTTGTCAAGAGTGCGTCACGACAGACCACCATCAAGAATTATCATGTCAAGTTACTTGTCAAGAGTGCACCACGACGGATGACTATTTAAGAGTTGCTCATGTAAAGCCATATTGCCATGTCGTGTTCATGGTTAAATTAAGATGAGTTATGCCCAAGATTCACAATCATCAAATCGGGTAGTCACAAGTTAGGCTGAGTACAAGATGTAAGCAATTTAAAATATAACAATATAATAATAAAAGAACATGCAAGGAACAAGGGTATGGGGGGCCAATGAAGCATGTAGCCAAGGCATGCGGTCCGCAGGACTGCATGCGGCCCGAACATGGGGTCTGCAGGACAGCATGCGGCCAAGATCACATGCGGCAAGCAATGAAGTCCGCAGGACTTTATGCGGCCAAAGCTCATACGGCCAAAATATGCGGGCCGCATGATTTCATGCGGCCAGGGCTCATGCGGCCAAGGCAACACTGCCGCAGGACTTCATGCGGCAAGACTTCATGCGGCCAAGGCGACACTGCTCATCTTCTCTAAAAATCTAAGAAGATGAGCCATGGAAGCCATGGCTCCCAAGCTCCGTCTAACCTCCGATTTAAGTCAGAAATTGGACTTCCACATGTCAAAATGGGGTAGAACAAAATTTTCTACAACATGGAACAACTAGATTTTGAAAACAAACAAGTTTGATAGATCAAAACCAAAGAAAATCGAAAATAACATAAACTTAGATCTACAAGAAAATATCCACCAAATCAAAAAAATGCTAAGTTCTAAAGTGTCTTGAAATCGTGTAAGAAAGAAAATAGAACAAAATAGAAATGAGTTCTCTCATGAAGCAAGCTAGCACCTGCCTAGGGTTTCTTGGTAGTGGAGAGAGTTAAGAGGAAGAAGAAGAAGTAAATGAAGAGTAAAGGAAGAGAGAGAAATAAATTGGTTTATAAAGGAAAAATGGGGGGGTCACCATGATAACCCAACAAATTAAACCAAGCTAAACCAAAATAAACCAAGCCCAGTTTTGACCAACCAAGACTAGGCTAGCAGGTCAAGTCCAAATACGTGTCAAAATTCGTATACGTACAACAGAAAACGGGAGTGACAACTCTACCCACCTTAAAAGAATTCTGTCCTCGAAATTTAATCAATAGGCTAGAGATGTCAGGGCAAGCTATACTAAAGCACAAGCCATCTACGACTAGCAACTAATCAAGCAATTATTCATGCTAGCAAGGAATTTAAAGCACAAGGCATAAGGAAGACAATATACCTTATTGTAGAAGCAAGAAAATTTCAGCAAAGAAGGCTTATGCGCCAAAGCCAATGAGGACATATGCGCCCAAGTAAACTCACATGCGCCCAAGTCACCCTATGAAACTCTATGCGCCCAAGTCATCCTGTGAAGCTCTATGCGCCCAAGACAAGCTCTCCCAGAAGGAGGGCGCATTGCCCTATTTTAGGCTATGCACCCAAGCTAGAACATCCCCGGACTCGGTCAAAACTACGATCAAAACGTGCACCAAAGCGTACGGACACGTCAGTCTCCACGAGCAGTCGTGCACCGAAGCATGCAGCCACGTCAGCACCACGATCAACCCACGACCACGCAGCCTATATGCGCCAACATCCTATGCGCCCAAAGTAGGACCATGCGTCCACATAAAAACTAGTGTGTTTTCTCATGTGGGCGCATAACATCATTCCGGCTCAAAAACTACTATAAAAAGGGGTCTCATCCCTCTTCAAAACACAGAACGAAGAGCATTTTTAAGAGCCAAATTGCTGTACTTCTTGCCAGTGAGCCGAGAGTCAGCAATTTTCTTAGGTTTTCTCCCACTTTTGTAATCGGAGTGTCAACATAGTAAATGAGCAACTGCCACTCGATCTCCATCGTCCCATTCCCCAGAATTCTTTGTTTTGTACTCGGGGATCCTCAGCGCAGGATCTCTCAGGCATACTCGATTTGTGGTGCCATACGCCAATAAAGAAAAGACAGTGTTTCTTTTTCTTTTTGTGTGTGTCCACAAAAATGGCGACTCTGCTGGGGACTACCTTTTTCTCTGACGAGAAGGTGGTGACGCAATCCAATACCGACAAAGTGGAAAGCACTCAGAAGATGTTGATCATAAAGTTCGATCAGCAGGTGTTCGAAGAGATGCTCTCGAGGGACGGCTCTACTCCCTCAAAATCGGCGAAGCCAAACAAGTCTCGCAAGACTTGGCTTCCGAATGCTCGCTGTGCATATCCTGCCAGTGTCATAGCAGATATATAACTGGAGGACTCTGTCACATGGGCGCATGACTCTGCCACAGAAGCTCCCCAAATAAAGAAGGCTCACACCGTTCCGGGCTCTACTAGCCTAACGACTTCTCTCTTGTGCAACCAACAACATAGTGTTCAACGCCCGAGACTTGACAAAGGAAAATACTACGATGCCAAGAATCAGAGTGTGCGACACACTGGGCAAACCCAGTGAGGCTTACAAATGAAGGAGGTGAAACCGGGAGAAAACGGTGCTGCTCTACCAAGCATGCGCCCAAGGGGGTATATGGGCGCATAATACTAATCAGAAGGCTTCTTTCTTCGACAGATTAGGCATTCAGGGTCATGCGCCCAAGACTATGCGCCCAGGCTCCACTGATCCATATTATGCGCCCATATCGAGGAAGCTCATACATGCTGCCAAGAAGCATGCGCCCAAAGGCAGTCTCCAGGGCCTATGCGCCCACAACAAAAAGACAGGCCCCAACACGTATAGCACGGGGCTGTCTTCAAGGACATCACAGAACTTTGGTATAGGGGTTGCCCCTGTACGTGAACTAAGTCTGGATGCACCAACTCTCCTTACAAACCCACATGCAAAGTCCAACGATGCATGTAACATGGGTTTTAAGACAAAACTCCCTTCCGCTGACTTACGCGACATAATAAATCATAAGCGTAAAGCGAGGAAGGATATAATAATTTATAGTGCACATCCGTGCACCAGTATTGTCATCAACTATTGCTGCTCTAAAGCAACGAAAGTGCCCCAAAGGCAGTCCGTGTTGCGACGACTGCATTTCTCTGACAATGAAGAGCCACTGTGTGTTTCATCCAACATGGCTTCATGGGGTCCCCCTTATGGAAGCCCCAATCAAAGACGGTGGACCACGAACCCAACTTTCTCTCTCAGTTCCGCGAGAAGGAGAAGAAGAAATCTGCCAACAGATGGCCAACGGGCTGTCACATCTGAAAGAGTCTATATGGGTACTCGGTCGAAGGCGAGATTCCGTATAGATGACGATGACTCCCAAGCTGGGGGTAGTATTCTCTCAGAGTCTGAAGCGGATGACCTTCACACTAGGGGTAGCCTTCCAGAGGACGATGATCTCTCCGAGTCTGACGGTGACTATCTGTCTCCCCTACCTGAAGATGAGGGACTTGTGAACTCAGAAACAGATAGTATCAGCACCAGTTGTACTATTTTCTCTGTTCATCCTCGTATGTTATCTACATATATGGCAGACGGAGAAAGACCTGAAGAAGCCAGTGATCAGACCAACAAACGGCTAGAGGGTCTTCAAACAACATTTGCCAAGAATACTGATATGCTTACCAGTATCATGGCGGTCCAAGCTGCTGCGGCTGTTCCTCCACCGCAATAAAATGTCCCGGCTCATGTTCGTCCGTCTCATAGCAACAACCCTCCTTCACTATAAAAGGAGTATCATTCCGTTGCGCTGTCACGCCCGATTCCGTAGAATCGATATTCGTCCCCCGGGCGTAATGCCGTGCGAACCTAAGTTACGATCGCACAAGACGTAGTCATAAGGTTATCCGAAAACACAACATCAAGTTAGAGTACGCAGAGAAATTGATCGACACATTTGAAATAGAAGTAAACTTTTTCATTGATAATAAAACTTCATTTACATTGACTCTATTACAATCATTGCACGCGGGCTATAACATGACTCGACTTACAAAACGAACGCTGATAAGATAGTCGTTCCATACATTACGTTCCTTTTTACAAGCAAAATAGTTACACTTTCCACCTGTGATCGAGGGAAGCCGAGTCGCCATCTATTCTTATTTGTATTGAGTGCGGAGTCTTCAAAAAGATTTCAGAACACAAGCCTTCACACGCGGATGAGGCTTCAAAAGGGTTCATGTCGCCTTAAGCTTTAAGTGGCACGTCCTTCGTGGTTCGAGTACCTGCGTGGAGAGCGATGATCAGTACATTACACTTTGTACTGGTGCGTGGCTATTTAAGTTCCACGTTCTCATTTGGTTAAAAAAATTTATATGACTTAGCTTGTGAATGTTTCTAACCATCCTAATAAATTTTAAACAAGCATATGACAAGCATGATATGAAAATACGTTAGAAGTTACCCACGGTGGGCCGCGTCGTACCTTATGAGACTTACCAAGTTCATTCCTATCAATTGTTATCATTTACATACCAAGTGCAATATTATGTGTGATTAGTCACTGGCATGACAAGCCATCCTGGACTATAGCTTTGTTAGCCGGGGTCCTTGCAGCGCAAGTAGCGAGCCCCACTGCAAGTCCCCGCTTAACCCGTGCTATCACCCAATACAGCTATACCGTGTTTCCTCCTAGGCCGAGTCGGTCCCGTGGCCCCGGGTTGTCACTCGAGGAAACTCTCTCCTTGTCGACAAGTTGTCCAATGACCGAGTTAAGACATTATTTAGTTGTTAAGGTATTGCCTACTTTCACTTTAAAAACTTGGTCATTTTACCGTGCGCGTGCCTTTGTGTTCATTCTTTCATTCGCAACAACACTGTCAATTTACCTAAGAATGGGTCGAGAAGAGAAGGGTCAGCCACTCACCTTGAGTTTATTTCAGGCAAAAAAACTTGTTGGTCGTGCTAGACATCGCCTACGCGATTACCTGAAATCGCACAAGCAACCGATTAAAATACTGTATTATTCAAGAAGTTCGATAGGAAATGCAAGTTCGAAATACAAGCCATAAAAACTATCAAAAATATTCACGAAAATGCATTCAGAAAACAAAGCCAAAACCAACGCAAGCGGCGTGAAAAGCAGAGCAACGGGAGGTCTCTCCCGACTCAGCCGCAGAGTCAATCCTTGAGGCACAACTCGCTGAATATGGGACTTGGTTTCGAAGAAGCCATTCCATAACGTGGAATGGATCGTAATTCAACCGTTTCCGTTCGATCGATTCGATCGATCCCAACCTATCGGTCCCGACCGAATCGATAGTGACAGTGTTACTTTCTTGCGCATCCCGTGGACAGAGAATGGGGCACGATGCAGGGACGGGGCACTACACCATAACCAACAAAAAAAAAATTCGTCCTCGAAACTTAAGAACAGAACCTACCTCTATGAAAATAATGAAGGAAACTTTTCTTTCATCTCTGACTCGAGTTTCCATGTCGACTCTTCCGCCGTATTGTTCCTCCAAAGTACGTGAACAAGAGGGATCGCTCGATTCCGCACCAGCTTATCCTTGCGTTCTAAGATTTGAACTGGCTCTTTAACGTAGGATAAGTCGGACTTCAGCTCCAGCTGGCTAAAATCTACCACGTGGCTAGGGTCGTGCACGTACTTCTGCAATTGAGAGACGTAGAAGATATTGTGCACACCTTCAAGCACCGACGGTAGGATAATTTTATAGGCCACTGGGGCGACCCGCTCGAGTATTTCGAACGACCCAACGAATCTCGGACTCAACTTTTCCTTCACGCCGAACCGAGTAACTCCTCGCATGGGCGACACCTTCAGGAACACGTGATCGTCCACCTGGAACTCAAACGGTCTTCGATGGGTATCGGCGTAGCTCTTTTGCTGACTCTGTGCAATCTTCAGTCTTTCTTGAATTAGGTTGACCTTTTCCACAGTCTGTTCCACCAGCTCCGGGCCGAGTATCTGCCGTTCCCCGACTTCATCCCAGCAAATGGGCGATCTACTCTTTCGATCGTACAAAGCCTCATACGGCGCCATTTGGATGCTGGACTGGTAGCTATTGTTGTATGTAAATTCTGCCAGCGGCAGGTGGACGTCCCAGCTTGATTTGAAGTCAATTGTGCAGAGTCGTAGCATATCTTCGAGAATCTGATTAACGTGCTCCGTTTGTCCGTCGGTCTGAGGATGGTAAGCTGAGCTGAACTGTAACTTAGTACCCAGCGCCGACTGAAGGCTACTCTAGAATCGCGACATGAACCTTGAATCCCGATCAGAGACGATGGATACTGGAACTCCGTACAACCGTACTATCTCCTCAAGATAAATCTGTGCCAGGCGATCAACGCTCCAAGTAACTTTGATGGCAATAAAGTGCGTTGACTTGGTTAATCGATCGACGATGACCCAGATGGCGTCGTTCCCCTATAGTGTCTTCGGCAGGCCAACAATAAAGTCCATAGTGACGTGATCCCATTTCCAATCTGGAAAAGCAAGGTTCTGTATCTCCCCACCCGGTCGCTGATGCTCAACTTTCACCTGCTGACATGCCATGCATTGTGACACGAAGAGCACCACATCTCTCTTCATCCCGTGCCACCAGAAGGTCGTGCGAAGGTCCTTATACATCTTGGTACTGCCTGGATGCAAGGTATATTTTGCATAATGCGCCTCCGACAATATCTCCTTTCGTAGTTCTGAATCATCCGAAACACATAGTCGGCCATTCAATCTCAGCACGCCGGTCTTATCTTCCGTAAAGTCGGTCTTACTACCTGTTAAAATTTTCTCGCAGATCTTTTTTCAGGTACGGATCATCCTTCTGAGCGGTCATGATCTTTTCCAGAAAACTCGGCTCTAACTGCCGCTGCATCAGCCGTACATCCCTGAATCGAACCCGGAGGTCGATACCCATTTCTTCTAGATCTTGTAGTAGTCTGCGGTCGATGGATAGCGAAGCAAGCTATTTTCGACTCAGAGCGTCCGCCACAATATTTTTTTTGTCCGGAGTGTAGTCGATCGTCAAGTCATAGTCTTTGATCAGTTCGAGCCAGCACCTCTATTGCAAGTTTAATTCCTTCTAGGTGAAGAGATACTTGAAGCTCTTATGGTCGGTATAGATCGCGCATGCCACGTCATATAGATAGTGACACCAGAATTTCAATACGAACACAATCGCCGCTAACTCCAAGTCGTACGTAGGATAGTTCTTCTCATGCAGCTTCAACTGTCTGGAGGCGAAGGATATTACCTTGTTTCGCTGTATGAGAACACATCCCAAGCCCTGGCCTAAAGTATCGTTGAATATCTGAAAACCATCTGGCCCATCTGGAAGTGCGAGTATAGGTGCCAAAATTAGTCACTATTTTAGCTCTTGGAAGGAAGCTTCACAGTCATCCGACCACTCATATACGACTCCCTTTTGAGTGAGGCGAGTCAATGGCGATGCAATCTTCGCGAAGTCTTTCTCGAAGCATCGATAGTATCCCACCAAACCAAGAAAGCTTCAAATCTCACTAGCAGACGCAGGCCGCTTCCAATCTGCAACAGCTTCCACTTTCTTCGGATCGACTGCAATGCCTTCGGACGAAATGATGTGACCAAGAAAGGATACGCTGCTTAGCCAAAATTTGTACTTACTCTGCTTTGCATACAACTCATTCTCTCGAAGTGTCTGGAGCACGGCCCGTAGATGTTCTGCATGCTGTGCCCTGTCCTTCGAGTAGACGAGAATATCGTCAATAAAGACTACCATAAATTTATCAAAAAAGTGTCAAAATACCCGATTCATCAGATCTATGAAGGCGGCATGGGCGTTCGTCAGGCCGAATGGCATCACCAGGAACTCGTAGCGGCCGTACCGAGTGCGAAGGCTGACTTTTGTATGTCGTCTGACTTAATCTTGAGTTAATGATAGCCCGAACGGAGATCAATCTTCGAAAATACCGCGGCACCTTGCAGCTGATCGAATAAATCGTCTATGCGGGGTAATAGGTACTTATTCCGGATGGTGGCCTTGTTCAGTTCTCGATATTCAACGTACAGACGCATGGACCCATCATTTTTCTTTACGAATAACACGGGCGCTCCCCACGGTGAAACAATAGGCCGAATAAATCCTCTGTCGAGTAACTCTTGTAACTGGACCTTGAGTTCCTTCAGCTCGGCGGGGGCCATTCTGTACGGGGCCTTGGAAATCGATCGAGTATCGGGGAATGTATCGATGCTGAACTCGATTTCTCGGTCGGAGGGCATGTCGGGTAGCTCGTCCGGGAACATATCGGGGAATTCTGCCACAACGTCGGTCTGATCCGTATTTGCACCATCCTGTCGCATGTCTCGGAAGGACGCCAAATAGCCTTCGCACCCAGAATGCAGCATCCTCCGACCGGAAATTACCGAGATCAGCATGCAGGTCGACGACGCCTCACCACACAAAAAGTAGAATTCAGGCACTCCTGATATGCAGAAGGTGATCGTCTTTCTGGCGCAGTCTATGGTTGCGTTGTACGGCCCGAGCCAATCCATTCCCAGAATGATGTCAAAGTCCTTCATGTCTAGAACTATCACGTCAAGACCGATCTTTTGACTGCCGATACAGATAATCCCATCGGTGCAGGCTAAGTTTGTGAGTATTGGTGTGCCTTTAGGTATACTTGTGCTAAGGTCGAGATCTAATGATATTACAGGAAATTTGTGTTCGGCGGCAAAGTCCGCCGATATAAAACTATGCGAAGCGCCTGAATCAAATAGTACACGAGCAGGCACGTTATTGAAATTTAGTATACTTGTCACGACCGTAGCAGATGCAAGCACTTCTAGGGCTGCAAATGAGCCAAGCCGTTCGCGAGCTGCTCGAAGCTCTGCTGGATAAAAGCTCGTTTGAGCTCAGTTTGTTTAGTAAACAAGCTGAGATTAAGCTTTATTTTTGAGCTCGTTTAATAAACGAGCCAAACTCAAGCTTAGAAGTACTCGGCTCGATTGAGCTCGCGAGCTGGCTCGTTTATTAGCTTGTGAGCTGACTCGTTTAGAAGCTCGTTAGGAGCTTGTTTAGAAGCTCGTTTGTTCATATATATATATATATATATATATATATATATATATATATATATATATATATATATATATATATATATATATTATGTGTGCGTGAATTATATATTTATTTGTTCATATATATATATATATATATATATATATATATATATATATATATATATATATAAATATATATATATATATGTGTGTGTGTGTGTGTGTGTGTGTGTGTGTGTGTGTGTGTGTGTGTATTATATACTTATGTCCTTAAAAATGATATTAAGGAACCTTTTAAATTAATTTTTTTATAAATAAATTGTTAATATTTCAGATACTTGAATTCAAACTTAATTAGCTTGAAATCAAGCTCGTTAAGCTTGAAATCAAGCTTAATGAGCTTGAATTAAAGTTGAGTGACAAACTTGACTTCAAGCTTATCGAGCTTGTTTATCAAGCTTGAATCAAGCTTCTTTATCAAGCCAAGCTCGAGCTCAAACCAAGCCAAGCTCAAGCTTAATGTAAACAAGCTCAAGCCAAGCTCAAGCTTCAAAATAAAAAAACTTATCAAGCTCGAGCTCGAGCTTGAGCTCGAATAATTCTAGTCAAGCCAAGCTCAAGCTTACAAAAGCTTGGCTCGGTTCGGCTCGGCTCGTTTGCAGCCCTAAGCACGTCATCTCGAGTCATGGCGTAGACGCGGCCCTGGGCGTTGGGGCATCGGGCTTGGTTGTTGGGTTGAGTGGGCTGAGGAGGTTGGGGCGCCTGTCTTCGATTCTCTTGACGGTGTTGTTGTGGTGGTGCGTTGGGATGATTTGGTTTTCGAATCGGGCAATCTCGAAATTGGTACCCCTTTGTCCGTAAAAGAAACATCCTCCTTCGTGAACAGAATAATCATTGGCATGGTAGCCGGTGTTGTGACATTTGGTGCAAGGAAACGGAGGGGTTCGCCCCCTGTTGCCGCCATGATTGGGGTGCTTTGACGCGTAATTGTTGCCTCCCGTATAGCTAGGACGTTTGTGATTGGAGTGGCGCACAACGTTGTCAGCAACGGAAGGATGCAGGCTCTCAAGGTGGAGGGCATGATTCAGAGCCTCGCCCGTGGTCGTGTACTCCGGGACCCCAACATGCGCACCGATAGAGCGTCACAGACCCACTTTGAACCGTCGCACACGGCACTCCTCTGTAGGCAGAAACGTACTAGCAAATTTGGACAACTTGTTGAATTCTGCGGCGTACTGTTCTACTGTCCGGTTCCCCTGTCTTAACTGTATGAATTCATTCTCCTTCGCTTGACAAACGGCTGACGGAAGGTACTCGACTTCAAAAGCTTTGCGGAACGTGGCCGAAGAGATCGGTACTGAGTTCTTATCGCGTCGGATCGCTCGCTTGTGCACGGCCCACCAGTCGTGCGCGTTCAATCATAGCTGAAGTTGTACGCAGGCGACTTGCTTTGATTCTTCAATGCCGAGGAGCTCGAAGTGATCTTCCAGCTCTTTCAACCAGTCGATTGCCATGGAAGGACCTTCAGTACCGCTGAAGGAAGTGCGGCACGCCTTCTTAAATTCTGACACTTCAAAGTTGTACTTTTTCGGTGTCGCTGGTTGACGCTTGGGCTCCTCCGTGCCGACTTCAATGGGTTGGACCGTCGGCACGGTTACAGTAGGCGTGGTGACGGCAGGCGCAGTCGCAGAATTTTTGTTGGCTACAATTGTCTGGACGATCTACTGCAGCATATCCAGCTGCTTTTGTTAAAGTTTAGCATGTGCGTCGAAGCGAGCTTCTAACTGGGCCTGTCGTTCCTCTGTCTGTTGATGTCGGTTCTTGGACTGGTTTCGCTGCGCCTCCATCATGCGTAGCATCCTTTCGATGGTATCGTTAGAAGGTCCGGCCCGCGAACGACGTGAACTACTAGAGCCGCTAGAAGCGCTCTGCTCTTGCCCGACCGTGGGTTCCGGCACTTCTACGATATAAAGGCAAACACATTAGTCACAAATTATTACGGACTCATTGTACGGAACAACTTATCTCATCGATGCGAGATCAAAGGTTTGAAACTCTAGACGCGAGGCCAAAGGATGTAAAGCCGTGCTCTGATACCATTATATCACGCCCCGATTCCGAAGAATCGATAGTCGTCCCCCGAACGTGATGCCGTACGAATCTAAGTTGTGATTGCACAAGACATAGTCATAAGGTTATCCGAAAATACAACATCAAGTTAGAGTACACAGAGAAATTGATCGACACATTTGAAATAGAAGTAGACTTTTTTATTGATAATAAAACTTTATTTACATTGACTCCATTACAATCATTGCCGCACGAGCTACAACATAACTCGACTTACAAAACGAACGCTGATGAGATAGTCGTTCCATACATTACATCCCTTTTTACAAGCAAAATAGTTACACTTTCCACCTGCGATCGAAGGAAGCCGAGTCGCCATCTATTCTTCTTTGTACTGAGTGCGGAGTCTTCAAAAGGATGTCAGAACATAAGCCTTCACATGCGGACGAGGCTTCAAAAGGGTTCATGCCGCCTTAAGCTTTAAGTGGCACGCTGTCACGACCCGCACCCGGATATACGAATACGAATACGTGGGCCACGCCCAGCCTATGTCGCAGTATCGGCGGTAGAACGCTATCAAGTACCCGATACTAACTACAACATCTAAAGATCCATAACTAGAAATGTACTCATATCACATCACGAAAACTAAGGAAGATAAGACGAGAAATAACAACAATAACACTAGAACAACTAGAATCTACAATGATCATAAGACAAGAAATAAAGAAGAAATAACAAGACTAACTAAGGATAACTACCAGATAACTCACATAGAATAATAGTGAGATCCACCTCTGCTAGCAACATCAAGATGTCCAATAATGGTATAACAACTCCTAAAATATTATCAACGGTATTTTGTCAGGAAAATAGGCAAGTACAAACACTAACAGCAGTTCCATGTGAATTGACAAATTCTATAAGAGACAGTATAATGAACTACAAGACAAAGATATATGAAGACTTGAAAACCATTCGGAAGCTGAGTTACAACCCTTAAACCAAACAAGGACCGGAGTTGTAACCCTTCTCCCGAACAGAACTTAGTCTCTAATCAAGGTACATCATAGAGGCATATAGAATATGTGAGTAACTGTATATCATAGCATGGTGAGAAGTACTGTATGTAGAATAGAGCAGGATATATGATAAGATGAAGCAAATATAAAATATGCCTTGAATTATTAGAGAGTTATGTAATCGACTTGGGATAAGTGACAGGACATGCTATCCACTTGGCCCGACAATCCGCGATGACCTCAACGGAAAGTCATGCCGGCCAACCTGGATAACGACCACAAGGCAAGGGAATCTCGCTACACCCTACGTGAGGGAGAGTGGCGCGAGCACAAGGATAGTGACATGGTGGCTTGGATCACATAGCCCCTAATAATTTTCCATCCCCGAATAGTATAATGAACCTGGACATGACACGTCATGACACGGGATTCCCTAAGAGGATAGCTACTCCCTCTCAGGAATCGGTGTCTATACAAGTACATGGAACAAGGCAGGAAATGTACATCTATACCAAGAAAATTCAGGAACAACATCTCATGTCATAATCCAATATATACTAGTCCGTGAACTATCATGACTGGGAATGAAGTAAAACACTACGACTGAATCGGATATAGCAGATATCAAGACAATAAAAACTATCAGTGAATGTACTCGCCTGCGGTCCTGAGCTGTCAATAGGGTCGATGCTCAGAGTGATGCCATAGACCTAAAGATAAGATATATATAAGCTAATTAGGGTTCAACAGTATTAGGCTTGATTCTATACTATAAACTATGTAATATAGGTCAATCTCAGTCCAATTAAGTCAAACTAGGTCACACTGAGTCACACTAGGTCAAACTAGGTCACAGAAAGTCAAACTAAATCAAACTAGGTTGAACTAGGTCAAAGGTTGACTTACAATTGACTTTTGGTCAACTGGTCAACTCTGGTCAATTTCTAGACATTTCTAGGCCAAATGTTGACTGATAATTGACTTTTGGTCAAAACAGTCAAACTTGGTCAACCGAGGTCAAAACTAGCCTAAGCATACTATTCCTAAATATTACCAACCAAGATACCATATATCTTGGTCAAACAGGGTCAATACATTCAATTTCAATAGTTGTGAAATCACTAGAATTGATGGATCTTAAATCCGATATAAGGGTCTAAAAATACGAATAAAAAGAGAAGGATTATAATAAAAGGGTGAAAACCTACAGGTATTGTCGGATGGTGAAACAACCATCACCAATGTGTCCAGACTGGTCAAATCATCTAGAATAGCCTATCCATAAGTCCAATTTGGACACAGGGACAAAAAGGTAATTTCGGGTCAAAAAGGTATCCGTGTCGGACCCACTTTGTACCGAAAAATGTGCAAGAAAACTAGTCTACCAAACCTAAAAATTTTATGTCCACGAATCCAGAATGATGATACGAATCCAACGGTATATCCAGAATTGGATTTCGATGACCCGATCTCAGATTGGTCCGTTGACCCGGATATTGAAAATCGATTTGCACGAAAAAGCGTGTCGGAGCCAATATCCTCAAAACTCAGCAAATTATATGTCAACGAGTCCATAATGGTGATACGAACTCAACGGTATATACGGAATTGGATTCCGATGAGCCGAACTCAAAATGACCCGTTGACCCGGATATTGGTATCCGACTTGCACCGAAATGCGTGCCAGAACCAATGTCCACTAAAACCTAGCAAATTATATGCCAACGAGTCCAGAATGACGATACAAACTCAACGGTATATCAGAAATTGGATTCCGATGAGCCGGCATCAAAAAGTCCCGTTGACCCGGACTGTGGGGCCCACTTTGCACCAAAATACGTGCCAGGGCCCACGTCCTCCAAATCTAACAAACCTTATGTAAAAACATACCAGAACGACGCCACGAGTCTACTGGTGGTGTCAAAAATTGAATCCGGAGTCCCGGGTTCAAAAATAGAATTTAACAAGTTGAAAATTACGAATTCGGACGACCAACTTTGGCGTCGAATTCAACCAATCAAACGTGCTCACAATGAAACGAAACTGGAGAGGTAGGAAGAGGGTTATACCAGCTTCGCATAGGAACAAGTGGCATGCCAGACGGAGCTATGGAGATGAAGATACGAGCTGACGAAGTCGGCTCCACAAAACTGTCCAATAATAACACAATTTAAAGTGTCAACTTGGTGGCCGGTTTTGATCTATCAAACGACGAAATTAACGGATAAAATTTGAGAGGATGAATGCTACATACCGAGATTAAGACGGAGCGAATAAATCGTCGATCCAACGGCCGAATTATCCAAAAAATCGGCTCGAAGTCGCTGCGACGGAACGCCATTTTCGGACCCATTCCGAGCTCGCGCCGACGAAAACTCGTGCCAAACGCACGAATCGACTATTTAACGCATCGAGGAGGACGGCGGTGGCCATGGGGCCTGCCTGGGGTGTATGCCCGGCCGAGTGGGAAGGCTCGCCGGTGGCGGCGGCGATCGCGGCGGCGTCGGTGGCGGCGCAGCGCACGTCCGTGCGCTCGCTGCTGATGCAAGCATGCGCTGCGGCTGCTGCTACGTGCAGGCGCAAGCGCGCGCAGCGGCGGCGATGCTGGCCTGGCACGACGGTAGCCATGGGCACGACGAGGGGGCTCACGGAGGTGGTTTGTGGTGATGTTGATTCATGGTGGTGCCAATGGTGATGGTGAGGGAGAAGGTGTTAGTGTTGGTTGTTGAAGAAGAAGAAGAAGAATGAATGATGATGATAAAGAGGAGAAAGAGGGCTTGACCATGGAGGCTGGGGAGCTTCCGGCCATGGAGGGGTCGGCCATGGCATGGCTGCGGTGGGTGATGGTGTGTGTATGTGAGTTTATAAGCAAAGAAAAAGATAGAGAGAAAGAATGAATTTTGTTGTGTGTGTGAGTATAAATAATATATAAAGAGAGAGAGAGATATTTTAGAGTGTGAATAGAGAGAGAGGGGGTGTTCGGCTGATGGGAGGGGGTGAGCTGGTATAGGAGTGGGAGAGTGAGGTGAGGGGGTGAGTTGTTTAAATGAAGATAGAGATGGAGAGATATTATTATATATATGTAGGTATATATATATATATATAAAGAGAAATAGAGAGAGATACTTGTAGAGAGATATTTAGAAATAGGGAAAAATGGGAATTTTATGTAGGGTGTTTGGGTAGTCACGAGAGGACAACATAGAGCTTGGGTTCGGGTTCGATCGAGCCGTATCGGGTCAAAATCGGACATGGTGTAATATTTGAATTAAAATAGGTATTTATGATCATGGATCAATAAGTAACATGCGGGGGCTCAATGGGACACAAGTGTCATGCGGGTAGTAGGCTTCGTATGGGCCATGTCCCTATTTGGAGTCGACTAGCTTGGGCCGATGTCGGGTCCCGAAATTAAATTGAAATTTAAATCAAGTTTCACAGTAGATAATTAATCGGCATAAATTGACCCGAAAGTTGTGCGAAGGAAATGGAGCACAAAATAGAGTGTCTGAGTGGGACACGAAGTCATGGGTGAAGAGCGTCTCGAGTAGATCATTCATAAGAAGTTGGTTTCAAGGAAAAGACTAGTCTGGTGCTCCTAAATTAAAAGTCACGGTAACGTGCATATGATGATCAAGTAAAAGAGTGAAAATTCAATTAATAATTAAATGGTCTAAATTGACCCGAACTTGTGCGAAACAAAAAGTGTACAAGGGAACAAGTTCGAGTGGGACACGAAATATCAATGTGAAGATAATCTCGTCTACTACAAACTTCAATAAGGAAGTTTCCAGAGACCGGCATCCCTGATGCTCTAGAATTCCAACTCACGGTAAAGTGCATTTAATGATCAAAATTAATTAAATAAAATAAATTATCAAAAATAATTCATTTAGAAAAATTCGAAAATAATCCCAGAAATTCAGGGGGCTTACATCCTACCCACCTTATAAAAATTTCGTCCTCGAAATTAAAGGTTGGTAGTAGGTTAAAACATGATAGAAGATTTAAGCAATTTTTAGGCACGATCCAAGAATGACGAGTTTTGCACGATCAGGGTAATCAATTCAAAATTGTTCAGGCACGATGATGGAGTTGGTAAGATAGCATCCTGATATAAACAAAATCATATGCGCATGATTTCAGAAATAAGTCAAGTCATTGGGGCACAATTTTAGAGACGATTAGGAGAATCGAAGATTTAAATGAAGTTCAAGTACGGGATGATTTGTAGGACTTAGGTTGATGGAGAATCAACCTAAAAGTCGCACATGTCCGATCAAGATGAAAAGCTAACCATGACCAAAACAAGGTTTGGCATGGTTGAGATGAAATTTCAGACACAACAAAATCGAAGTCAAGCTAACCATCACTTCTTCCTGGATAGTCTCCTGAGTTAGTACCGGCCCTTATTGCTGACCAGCCTGGTCATGTTGTCCATGTTGCTGTCCATGTTGTTGCTGTCTAGCTCTGACAGGTACGGACGAGGTGCCCCTAAGAAAAGGGATAAAAGAACAATCAAACGACCGGACAAGAAAGATTAATGAAGTCAAGGAATACTGGAATGTCAAGCTGGAGTTGAGAAACAATGAATTATGAGATCAAGGGGGAACATGTGTGATTGAGACATCCTATTAAAATACCCCACAAGTCTGAAATCAGACCTGCATGGGCCACCACTAAAACCTTGTCACGCCCCAGAGCCAGAATACTGGAGAGCGGGGGAATGACTCAGCCAGCTACGTATTACGGGTAGATGAATACCGTATAATATGATTAATGCTGTCTAATAAGACGAGGGGTGCATACTACATAAAAGTCTCACTATGGTCACTTCACATCTATTGTCTCAATCATTCAAACAAGAAACAGAAATAGAGAACATACGAGATAAAGCAGTAAGGCGTCCCAAACGCTCAGTCAAAATGTTCTTGATATCTGGTTTTATAAAATACAGCCAGATGATATAGTAAGTATACACAATTGTTATCAGCTGCAGCCTGACTTAGTTATAATTGTGCAAAAGTAAGTACAAGACAATCCGACTAACATGTCGGTGCCAAGTGGCAAAGTATAAAATAATTCACAAAATGAGTGGTGAAGTAAGAAACCCACTCGATTCCTCCTGCGATCATCCCTCTAGTGTTGACCATCTTGGAGGTAGAAGTAAGTTGGATCCTCGGGGACCGACTCTAAATCTGGCCATGCAAAACCAGAGAGGTTAGACCTCTAATAGCAAGTACCACAAGGGAGCACGATATGAGGAATGAAGCCAGTAATAAGAGAGTATGATAATAGATCTCTGCTATCTACTAGGATTCACATAACATCACGACACTTCGAACCAATCTTCCAACCAAACAAGGACAGAAGTTGGCTCGTCATGTCCTGACATTCTGATCATCTCACTTAGGTAACAGAGTAGATACCGTACACAAACAAATCAATTTAAACGACCATACAACTACTACGGCTTGCTACTGTGAGTCCCAAGTTATCCTGGGATTATGCAATAAAGGATTCCTCAGTTCTCACTATGTGCAAGCAAGGCTAGTTTACCCAGTCAATCAATTATGCCAATCAAGAATTAGATGAGTCCCAACGGGACACCCATCATCAAAATACAATATACAAATATAACCAGATACCGCTCCCTGCCCGTGTGGCAGATTTGCAGTATCTGTGGGGACCAACCGGCATGTCGGGCACGACTAGTCCCAAGAGGGCTGCCATGTAAGAACTCGGGAATCCATTCTCTCCATGCAATCATTATTTTATTTAACTTAATAGTCTCTACGTTGAGTGAAATCCCATGCCGTGGATCATGGTCATTCAAATAAGTACTTTCGAACGGGGTACGATATGCACAACTCTACAACGATGCCCGTACGGTTAGGTTGTAGGTCTTATATAGCGTAATGCGACAATCAAAACTAACCACAGAATAATCATGCCTTGACCATAAAGTACACATGCTTCTTTGGTAAGATAAATAAATAATAAAAATAAATAAATAATTTGAAGCCTGCATGTGCCTGTATGCCAATATTCAAGATTAGCCAGTCGATTGCAATAGTTTATAGTTAATATGAACGTGTCTCATTCGTTCATTTCAATAAGACAACTAGCCAGTCTCTTAGTTTCGACTAGGAACGCATAATCAATTATTTTAAATTAAGATATCAATCATTATCAAGATAACAATCAATGTTAATTCGGGACAAAAAATAATAAAAAGCACAATAAATGGCAGTAACATGGATGCCCATCTATGCGGCTAGATAAGTCAGGATCCTTATGCGACCAGAATCAAATCAGGATCCCATGCCGTATGCGGCCAAGTCAGTCATGTAATAAGGCCCAACGGCCATCAGGAGCTGGGTCTCATGCGGCTGAATCAATAGGAGCTTATGCGTCAAAGAAAAATAATTCTGAACATATGCTACCAAAACTAATGAAGAGAGAAAAAGGGGATGGCTTTAAATAGAAGGAGTGGTGGTAGGTGGGAGTTTATTTCGGTTCAGACTGAACCAACTAACTAAACCAATTCAAGCCGAACCCAAAGTGGAGCTAAAGCAGAGTATGAAAGCAGAAAATAAAATGCAGAAATCAAATTGCAAAAAATTGATTATCATAAAATTAAAGAGATTTTTAAATACAGAACAATACATGATAAATATTAAATAAATATATTAAAGCAGTACATGTATTTAAGAATACGTATTCTGGAAACGGAAAGTGACATCTCTACCCTCCTTAGAAAAATTCTGTCCTCGGATTTCAAATCTAAGCAGGATAGGAATATCGAAACTAAACTAATCTAGGTACAAGAAACTTAAGCAAGGAATCATTCTTCAATATTAACTAACAGATACCATATCTATATTAACAACCTACGATATCAAGTAGTTCTATGCATAGGATGACAAGCATGAGGGGTTAAGACAATCAAGATACAAAAGAAGAAATATACCTTGTGAGTTAAACAAGTATGGGTACCGTGATCGGATATCATCCCCACGTTCCTACGTTGACTCTCCTAATGAGTGATGACCCCAAGCAACCCGGATAAGGCTAATTGTTCGGTTCTTGAGTATCTTCTCTCTTCGGTCCAAAATGGACACTGGTTGCTCCTCGTAAGACAGGTTGGTACCAACAACCAGCTCAGAATGATCAAGGATGTAGCTTGGGTCCGATACATACCTACGTAACTGAGATACATGAAACACGTCATGTACCTCTCGTAACAAAGGTGGAAGGGATAAACGATAAGCAACATCGCCTACCCTATCAAGGATAACGAATGGTCCTACGTATCTCGGACTCAACTTCCCATGAACGCCAAATCTAATGACCCCGCGGATAGGTGAGATCCGCAAGAATACGTGGTCCCCAACAGAAAACTCTAGCGTCCTACGATGCTGGTCCGTCCAATGACGATGTCGATCCTGCGCAACTCGAAGTCGCTCTCTAATTCCTTTGACCACTTCAACCGTCTGAACAATCAATTCTGGGCCTAGCATCTTCCTCTCCCTGATATCATTCCATGCTAATGGCGATCTACACTTCTTACCATATAGTGCTTCAAATGGCACCATCTGGATACTGGCTTGATAACTGTTGTTATATGAAAACTCAACTAAGTACAAATGGCTCTCCCAAGATCCTCCAAAATCTAGGGTGCAAGCTCGCAACATATCTTCCAAAGTCTGAATCGTTCTTTCTGATTGCCCGTCCGTATGTGGATGGTAAGCCGTGCTAAATCTTAACTTGGTACCCAGACAATGATGTAAGCTCTTCCCGAAATATGATATGAAACGGGTATCTCTGTCTGACACAATACTGACAGGGACTCCATGCTGCCTAACTATCTGTTGTATATATAATTTCGCCAACTTTTTTATAGATTGCCCTACTCTGAAAGGAAGAAAGTGTGCTACCTTTGTAAGCCAATCTACTATCACCCAAATGGCATCTTTACCACTTGGTGACCTCGGTAAACCGGTCACAAAGTCCATTGTAATATATTCCCACTTCCACTCCGGGATAGGAAGTGGTCGCAATAACCCAGCTGGCCTCTACTGTTCTGCCTTCACTTGCTGACATACCAAGCAACGGGAAACAAATCTAGCTATCCCCCTCTTCATCTCGTTCCACCAGAAGTGATGCTTGATATCTTGGTACATCTTGGTCCCTCCAGGGTGTATGGAATACTGGGAACTGTGAGTTTCTGTCATAACTTCCTGTCTGATATCTCCACTAGGTACACATAGACGTGATCCAAATCTAAGTGTACCGTCTTCATGAATTTGCATCTCCTTCCTGAGTCCTGACTCACATTCTGTCCTAAGCTTCTGAATCCTTGGGTCCTGTGCCTGAGCTGCCTTGATCCTGTCTACCAAGTCAGATTGAACTTGTAGACTTGTTAGAACTCCTTCATCACTAGGAAGTATAACTTCTATGCCCATCTCCTGAAGGTCTTCTAAAATGTGCTTCTGCGTTGTCAACATAAATGTGCCGTCTCTCCTGCTGAGAGCGTCTGCTACTACATTAGCCTTGCCTGGATGATTCTGAAGCTCCACGTCATAATCCTTGATCAACTCCAACCATCTTCTCTATCTCATGTTCAGCTCCTTCTGAGTAAAGATGTACTTTAGACTTTTATGATCTGTGTATATGTCTACTTGATCACCATATAAGTAATGCCTCCATAGCTTCAAAGCAAATACTACTGCCGCCAACTCCAAGTCATGAGTTGGGTAATTCTTCTCGTGGTCTCGAAGTTGCCTAGATGCATACGCTATCACCTTCCCATGTTGCATGAGGACACATCCAAGTCCTTTACCTGACGCATCGCAATATACTGTGAAACCTTCGGGTCCAACTGGCAATGTAAGAATAGGTGCTGATATCAACTTCTGCTTCAGATTCTCAAATGATGCCTGGCATTCTGCCGACCAGACGAATGATACATCCTTCCGTGTCAAGCGGGTCATGGGTGCTGAAAGTCTTGCAAAATCTGATACAAACCTTCTGTAATATCCTGCCAATCCCAAGAAACTCCGTACATCAGCTACGGTCTGGGGTACTGGCCAACTCTCTACTGCTTCTATCTTTTTGGGATCTACTGCTACTCCAGCTCCTGATATAATATGACCCAAAAATGAAATGTGGTCCATCCAGAACTCACACTTTCTGAGCTTGGCATACAACTGGTTCTCTCTCAGAACCTGTAACACTTTCCTGAGGTGGTCTTCATGCTCCTCTTCACTAGCAGAGTATACGAGAATGTCGTCGAGAAATACCACGATAAACTGATCTAAGTAAGGCATAAAGATGCGGTTCATCAAATCCATAAATATTGCTGGAGCATTGGTCAAACCAAACGACATTACTAAGAATTCATAATGCCCATACTTCGACCTAAATGCTGTCTTGGGAATATCTTCCTTTCGAACCCTCACTTGATGGTACCCTGAACGAAGATCTATCTTGGAGAAAACTCTAGCCCTGCTCAACTGATCAAACAAGTCGTCGATCCTTGGTAGTGGGTACTTGTTCTTTACTGTTGCCGTATTAAGATTCCTGTAATCGATGTATAATCTCGATGACCCATTCTTCTTCCCCACAAGTACCACTGGTGCTGCCCATGGTGATATGTTAGCTTGGATGAACTTCTTCTCCTTCAATTCCTCTATGTGCTGATACACCTTGGCCTGCTCCGAATCCGCCATTCTGTAAACCCGATCTGATATCGGTTTAGTTCCAGGTACCAATTCTTTGCTGAACTCAATATCTATAACCGGTGGTATACCTGGAAGTTCTTCGGAAAATACGTCTAGGAACTCTTCAACTACCTTCGGAACCTGGACTTCTTCCATTGCCGTTATTACTCCCTGCTCTTGCTGAGTTGCCTCTGATCTGACTAAGGTAAATCTCTTCATGCCTGAAATATCAAAAGATACACTCCTACTACGACAATCTATTGTCGCATGATTGTCTTTCAGCCAGTCCATGCCTAAGATAACGTCAAAATTTCCAACAGAAAATTCTATCAACCGGGCGGGTAAGGAATGTCCGTAAACTACAACGCTACATGCTAGAATAACTCTACTAACTCCTACGAGCCCATTACCAGTGAGTATATTCAACCTCCCTGGCAATGCCTCGAACTCCATTCCTAGCCATGTTGCAAATTGTGCAGATATAAATGAGTGTGATGCTCCCGAATCAAACAATGCTACTTCGGGATATGAGGCGACGAGAATGTTACCTTCCACAACATCTCCCGATGCTAATGCCTCTTCCAAGGACAGTGTGAATGCATGCCCTCGACCTTCTTGCTAGTTTCCATGCTGCGGCCTAGCCTGGTGTTGCTGCTGGCCCCTTCCTTGATGATGCTGGGGTGGTCTATGCTGGTGTTGCTGTATCGGCGGTCCCTGCTGCCGAAACATCTGAGCCTGTGGCATGAACGGACGCTGGGCCAATGGTCTCACTGCCACTATGGGTCCTCGATACTGTCCTGCCCCTGGTGCTGGTAGAGCAGGAAACTGCTGCACTGGTCCTCCTGCCCTCGAATTCATGGGACATGTGGTAACCCGATGATCTGGATTTTCACATATCAAACACAGTCCGTTCAATGCCCGACACACATCTCTAGTGTGCCCTATCTTCCTACAATAAGTACATCCTGCTGGGGGTTACTGGTTCTTCCTCTGTTGTTGCTGCTGCCTGGGTGGTGGTGATGGCCCTCGTACTGCCACATCGTGAATACGAATGCCAGGGGATGGTATTGTTGCTCGGGGTGCTGCTGCCCCCTCCTTCAATCTGACTGTGGGATCTCTTCTGACCTCCAGTCCTTGCCGTGATCCTCTGAATAGTGATCTCATGCCTTCGGGTTGCCGTCAATACTTCGTCAAAAGTCTGGTAATTGTGCCCCTCTATCAATTGCAAGAGCTCAAGATGAAACCCTTGCTGGAACCTCATCGCCCTCTGGTGCTCCGTCGCTACCATCTCTGGGGCAAACCTACTCAATCTGCAGAACTTCGCTGCATAAGCATCTACTGTCTTACCGGCCTGCTTGAGGTTGATAAACTTCTGTTGTAGCTCAAACTGCGCCACAACTCCATAGTACTTTGTCTTGAATCTTGCTGTAAAATCGTCCCAAGCAATAGGACGTCTGACACCTACTTCCTCTGATTCCCACCAATCGCGTGCGAGATCCTGAAGTAGCAACTTCATCTGATCCACACGTTCTTCTGCTGGTACCTTAGCCGCCGTCAGAATAGCCTCAATATCCTTAAGCCATGCATCTGCTGAGATGGCGTCCTCCGTGCCCTCGATACGGCGGGGGTTGAACATGCAAGATCTGGTTGATGCCCCTGAATCCGGCCTTGCCCCTCTTTCCAAAGCTGTTTGCAACCCTTGGTTGAGTAGTACGTTTTACTCTTGCAACTGGGCGTGCATGCGCTGCTGGGCTAACATCTGATGTTGCTGAGTAGCCATCATCTCTCTCATGATTTCCAGAAGAGCCGTTGTATCCATTTCTGTAGGGGTAGGTGGAACTGTTGGTGGTGGAGGGACATCCGGATGCTGCGATCCAGTTGCTGCTTCCACTATCACTTCTTCCTGGATAATCTCCTGAGTTAGTACCGGCCCTTGTTGCTGACCAGCCTGGTCATGTTGTCCATGTTGCTGTCCATGTTGTTGTTGTCCAACTCTGACAGGTGCGGACGAGGTGCCCCTAAGAAAAGGGACAAAAGAACAATCAAACGACCGGACATAAAAGATTAATAAAGTCAAGGGATACTGGAATGTCAAGCTGGAGTTGAGAAGCAACGAATTATGAGATCAAGGGAGAACATGTGTGATTGAGACATCCTATTAAAACACCCTACAAGTCTGAAATCAGACCTGCATGGGCCACCACTAAAACCTTGTCACGCCCCAGAGCCAGAATACTGGAGAGCGGGGGAATGACTCAGCCAGCTACGTATTACGGGTAGATGAATATTGTATAATACGATCAATGCTGTCTAATAAGATGAGGGGGTGCATACTACATAAAAGTCTCACTATGGTCACTTCACATCCATTGTCTCAATCATTCAAACAAGAAACATAAATAGAGAACATGCGAGATAAAGCAGTAAGGCGTCCCAAACGCTCAGTCAAAATGTTCTTGATATCTGGCTTTACAAAATACAGCCAGATGATATAGTAAGTATACACAATTGTTATCAGCTGTAGCCTGACTTAGTTACAATTGTGCAAAAGTAAGTATAAGACAATCCGACTAACATGTCGGTGCCAAGTGGCAAAGTATAAAATAATTCACAAAACGAGTGGTGAAGTAAGAAACCCACTCGAGTTCTCCTGCGATCATCCCTCTAGTGTTGACCATCTTGGAGGTAGAAGTAAGCTGGATCCTCGGGGACCGGCTCTAAATCTGGCCATGCAAAACCAGAGAGGTTAGACCTCTAATAGCAAGTACCGCAAGGGAGTACGATATGAGGAATGAAGCCAGTAATAAGAGAGTATTATAATAGATCTCTGCTATCTACTAGGATTCCCATAACATCACGATACTTCGAACCAACCTCCCAACCAAACAAGGACAGGAGTTGGCTCGTCATGTCCTGACATTCTGATCATCTCAGTTAGATAGCAGAGTAGATTTTGCACACAAAAAAATCAATTTAAACGTCCATGCAACTACTACGGCTTGCTACTGTGAGTCCCAAGTTATCCTGAAATTATGCAATAAAGGATTCCTCAGTTCTTACTATGTGCAAGCAAGGCTAGTTTACCCAGTTAATCAATTGCGCCAATCATGAATTAGACGAATCTCAGCAGGACGCTCGTCATCAATATACAATATACAATAGATAATATAACCAGATACCGCTCCCTGCCCGTGTGGCAGATTTGCAGTATCTGTGGGGACCAACCGGCCTGTCGGGCACTACTAGTCCAAAGAGGACTGCCATGTAAGAACTCGGGAATCCATTCTCTCCATGCAATCATTATTTTATTTAACTTAATAGTCTCTATGTTGAGTGAAATCCCATACCGTGGATCATGGTCATTCAAATGAGTACTTTCGTACGGGGTACGATATGCACAACTCTACAACGATGCCCGTGCGGATAGGTTGTAGGTCTTACATAGCGTAATGCGACAATCAAAACTAACTACGGAATAATCATGCATTGACCATAAAGTACACATGCTTCTTTGGTAAGATAAATAAATAATAAAAATAAATAAATAATTTGACGCCTGCATGTGCCTGTATGCCAATATTCAAGATTAGCCAGTCGATTGTAATAGTTCATAGTTAATATGAACGTGTCTCATTCGTTCATTTCAATAAGACGACTAGCCAGTCTCTTAGTTCCGACTAGGAACGTATAATCAATTATTTTAAATTAAGATATCAATCCTTGTCAAGATAACAATCAATGTTAATTCGGGGCAAGAAATAATAAAAAGCACAATAAATGGCAGTAACATGGATGCCCATCTATGTGGCTAGATAAGTCAGGATCCTTATACGACCAGAATCAAATCAGGATCCCATGCCGTATGCGGCCAAGTCAGTCATGTAATAGGGCCCAACGGCCATCAGGAGCTGGGTCTCATGCGGCTAAATCAATAGGAGCTTATGCGTTAAAAAAAAATCCTAAACTTATGCTACCAAAACTAAAGGGGTTCTCATGCGGCTACGGGTAACATGCGCCCATACGGCCAAGGGAAACTCCATACGGCTGAGAGCTAGCAAGCCCCATGCGGCTCGGAAAGACTTGCACCCATGCGGCCAAGGAAAACTCCATGCGGCTGAGAGCTAGCAAGCCCCATGCGGCTCGAAAAGACTTGCGCCCATGCGGCTGGAAATGACACGCGGCTCATGCGGCTGAGGGACTGAATGCATATGCGGCCAGCTAAAAACTCATGCGGCAGGTAAGCTCATGCGGCTAACTAAAGCCCATACGGCTAACTAAAGCCCATGCGGCTGACTAAAGCCCGTGCGGCTGACTAAGCCCATGCGGCCAGGATGACTTGCCGCATGAAGACTCATGCGGCCAAGCATTACCATGTGGCCAGGGTCTGTTCTTCTTCTCCGAATTTTTTTAAGGACAGAACCATAGAAACCATAGCTTCTAAGCTCTCTAAATCCTTCATTATAAGCCCAAATCTGAACTTCCATAGGTCAAAATGGGGTAGAACGAAATTTTCTACAACATGGAACCATAAAAACTTAAAGATAACAAGGTTTACTAGATCAAAACCTAAGAAATCCAAAAAATGCATTAAACTTAGATCTATAAGAAATGAACCATGGAAATTGGAAATGCTAAGTACTAAAGAGGCTCAAAATCAAGTAAGGAAGATGATGGAACAATAATAATGGTGATCCATCAAGAATCAAGTTTGGAACTTGCCTTGGCGGCTGGTAGGTGGGGGAGGAGTTATGAGGAAGAAGAAGTCTAATGGTGAAGTAATGAAGAGAGAGAAAGGGGATGGCTTTAAATGGAAGGGGTGGTGGTAGGACAATACATGATAAATAAAATACAGAAATCAAATTGCAGAAAATTGATTACCATGAAATTAAAAGAATTTTTAAATACAGAACAATACATGATAAATATTAAATAAATACATTAAAGCAGTACATGTATTTAAGAATACGTATTCTGGGAACGGGAAGTGACACATAGCCTCTAATAATTCCCCATCTCCGAATAGTATAATGGACCTGGACATGACACGTCATGACACGGGATTCCCTAAGAGGATAGCTACTCCATCTCAGGAATCGGTGTCTATACAAGTACATAAAATAAGGCAGGAAATGTACATATATACCAAGAAAATCTAGAAACAACATCTCATGTCATGATCCAACATATACTAGTCCGTAAACTATCATGACTGGGAATCAAGTAAGTCACTACGACTGAATCGGATATAGCAGATATCAAGACAATAAAAACTATCAGTGAATGTACTCGTCTGCGGTCCTGAGCTGTCAATGGGGTCGATGCTCAGAGTGATGCCATAGACCTAAAGATAAGATATATATAAGCCAATTAGGGTTCAACAGTGTTAAGCTTGATTCTATAGTATAAACTATGTAATCTAGGTCAATCTCAGTCCAACTAAGTCAAACTAGGTCACACTGAGTCACACTAGGTCAAACTAGGTCACAGAAAGTCAAACCAAGTTAAGCTAGGTCGAACTAGGTCAAAGGTTGACTTACAATTGACTTTTGGTCAACTGGTCAACTCTGGTCAATTTCTAGACATTTCTAGGCCAAGTGTTGACTGATAGTTGACTGATAGTTGACTTTTGGTCAAAGTAGTCAAACTTGGTCAACTGAGGTCAAAACTAGCCTAAGCATACTATTCCTAAACATTACCAACCATGATACTATATATCTTGGTCAAACAGGGTCAACACATTCAATTTTAGTGGTTGTGAAATCACTGGAATCGATGGATCTTAAATCCGATATAAGGGTCTAAACATACGAATAAAAAGAGAAGGATTATAATAAAAGGGTGAAAACCTACAGGTGTTGTCGGATGGTGAAACAACCATCACCAATGTGTCCATAATGGTCAAATCAGCTAGGATAGCCTATCCATAAGTCCAATTTCGACACAGGGGCAAAAAGATAATTTCGGGTCAAAACGGTGTCCGTGTCGGACCCACTTTGTACCAAAAAAATGTGCAAGAAAACTAGTCTACCAAATCTAACAAATTATATGTCCACGAATCCAGAATGACGATACGAACCCAACGGTATATTCAGAATTGGATTTCGATGACCCGATCTCAGATTGGTCCGTTGACCCGGATATTGGAAACCGATTTGCACGAAAAAGCGTGTCGGAGCCAATGTCCTCAAAACTCAGCAAATTATATGTCATCGAGTCCATAATGGCGATACGAACTCAACGGTATATACGGAATTGGATTCCGATGAGCCGAACTCAAAACGACCCGTTGACCCGGATATTGGTATCCGACTTGCACCGAAATACGTGTCGGAACCAATGTCCACTAAAACTAAGCAAATTATATGCCAACAAGTCCAGAATGACGATACAAACTCAACGGTATATCAGAAATTGGATTCCAATGAGCCGGCATCAAAAAGTCTCGTTGACCCGGACTGTGGGGCCTACTTTGTACCAAAATACGTGCCAGGGCCCACGTCCTCCAAATCTAACAAACCTTATGTGAAAATGTACCAGAACGACGCCACGAGTCTACTGGTGGTGTCAGAAATTGAATCCGGAGTCCCGGGTTCAAAAATAGAATTTAACAAGTTGGAAATTACGAATTCGGACGACCAACTTTGGCGTCGAATTCAATCAATCAAACGTGCTCACAATGAAACAAAACTGGAGGGGTAGGAAGAGGGTTATACCAGCTTCGCACAGGAACCAGTGGCATGCCAGACAGAGCTGTGATGATGAAGATACGAGCTGACGAAGTCGGCTCCACAAAACTGTCCAAAAATAACACAATTTAAAGTGTCAATTTGGTGGCCGGTTTTGATCTATCAAACGACGAAATTAGCGAATAAAATTTGAGAGGGATGAAGGGGTATATATCGAGATTGAGATGAAGCAAAGAAATCGCCGATCCAACGGTCGGATTGTCCAGAAAATTGGTACGAAGTCGATGCTACGGAACACCATTTCCGGACCCATTCCGACCTCGCGCCGACGGGAACCCGTGCCAAATGCACGAATCGACTATTTAACGCGTCGGGAAGGATGGCGGTGGCCATGGGGCCTGCCTGGGGTGTGCGCCCGGCCGAGTAGGGAGGCTCGCCGGTGGAGATGGCGACCGCGGCGGCGCCGGTGGCGGCGACATCGTGCGTCCGTGCGCTCGCAACTGCTGCAAGGCTGCGCTGTGGCTGCTGCTGCGTGCAGGCGCACGCGCGTGCAGCGGCAGCGGTGCTGGCCTGGCACGGCGGCAGCCATGGGCACGGTGAGGGGGCTAACGGAGGTGGTTGGTGGTGGTGTTGATTCATGGTGGTGATGGTGGTGCCAATGGTGATGGTGAGGAAGAAGGTGTTGGTGTTGGTTGTTGAAGAAGAAGAAGAAGGAATGATGATGATGAAGAGAAGAAAGGGGGCTCGGCCATGGAGGCTGGAGATCTTCCGGCCATGGGGGGTCGGCCATGGCATGGCTGCTGTGGGTGTGTGTGTGTGAGTTTGTGAGCAAAGAAAAAGAGAGAGAAAGAATGAATTTTGTTGTGTGTGTGAGTATATATAATATATAAAGAGAGAGAGAGAGAGAGATATTTTAGAGTGTGAATAGAGAGAGGGGGTGTTCGGCTGATGGAAGGGGGTGAGCTGGTATAGAGTGGGAGAGTGAGGTGAGGGGGTGAGTTGTTTAAATGAAGAGAGAGGGAGAGATATTATTATATATATGTAGGTATATATATATATAAAGAGAAATAGAGAGAGATACTTGTAGAGAGATATTTAGAAATAGGAAAAAATAGGAATTTTATGTAGGGTGTTTGGGTAGTCACGAGAGGACAACATGGAGCTTGGGTTTGGGTTCGATCGAGCCGGATCGGGTCAAAATCGGACATGGTGCAATATTTGAATTAAAATAGGTATTTATGATCACGGGTAAATAAGTAACATACGGGGGCTCAAATAAATGGGACACAAGTGTCATGCGGGTAGTAGGCTTCATGTGGGCCATGTCCCTATTTGGGGTCGACTAGGTTGGGCCGATGTCGGGTCCCGAAATTAAATTAAAATTTAAATCATGTTTCACGGTAGATAATTAATCGGCCTAAATTGCCCCGAAAGTTGTGCGAAGGAAATGGAGCACAAAATAAAGTGTCTGAGTAGGACACGAAGGTCATAGGTAAAGAGCGTCTCGAATAGATCATTCATGATAAGTTGGTTTCAAAGAAAAGACTAGTCTGGTGCTCCTAAATTAAAAGTCAAGGTAACGTACATATGATGATCAAGGAAAAGAGTGGGAATTCAATTAATAATTAAATGGTCTAAATTGACCCGAACTTATGCGAAGCAAAAAGAGTACAAGGGAACAAGTTCGAGTGGGACACGAAATATCAATGTGAAGATAATCTCGTCTACTACAAACTTCAATAAGAAAGTTTTCAGAGACTGACATCCTTGATGCTCTAGAATTTCAAGTCACGGTAAATAACATTTAATGATCAAAATTAATTAAATAAAATAAATTATCGAAAATAATTCATTTAGAAAAATTCGAAAATAATCCCAGAAATTCGGGGGGCTTACACACGCCCTTCGTGGCTCGGGGTACCTGCGTGGAGAGCGAGGATCAGTACATTACACTTTATACTGGTACGTGGCTATTTAAGTTCCACGCTCTCATTTGGTTGAAGAGTTTATATGACTTAGCTTGTGAATGTTTCTAACCATCCTAATGAATTTTAAATAAGCATATTACAAGTATAATATGAAAATATGTTAGAACTTACCCAAGGCGGGCCGCGTCGCACCTTATGAGACTTACCATGTTCTTCCCTGTCAATTGTTATCATTTACATACCAAGTGCAATATTACGTGTGATTGGTCACTGGCATGACAAGCCATCCTGAACTATAGCTTTGTTAGCCGGGGCCCTTACAGCACAAGTAGCGAGCCCCGCTGCAAGTCCCCGCTTAACCCGTGCTATCACCCAACATAGCTATACCGTGTTTCCTCCTAGGCTGAGTCGGTCCCGTGGCCCCGGGTTGTCGCTCGAGAAAACTCTCTCCTTGTCGACAAGTTGTCCAATAACCGAGTTAAGACATTATTTAGTTGTTAAGGTATTGCCTACGTTCACTTTGAAAACTGGTCATTTTACCGTGCCCGTGCCTTTGCGTTCATTCTTTCATTCGCAACAACACTGTCAATTTACCTAAAAAGGGGTCTAGAAGAGAAGGGTCAGCCACTCACCTTGAGTTTACTTCAGGCGAGAGAACTTGTTGGTCACGCTAGACGTCGCCTACGCGATTACCTGAAATTGTACAAGCAACCGATTAGAACACTACATTATTCAAGAAGTTCGATAGGAAATGCGAGTTTAAAATACAAGCCATGAAAACCATCGAAACATTCACGAAAATGCATTCAGAAAATAAAGCCAAAACTAACGCAAGCGGAGTGAAAAGCAGAGCAACGGGAGGTCTCTCCCGACTCAGCCGCAAAGTTAATCCTTGAGGCGCAACCCACTGAATATGGGACTTGGTTTCGAAGAAGCCATTCCATAACGTGGAATGGATCTTAATTCAACCGTTCTCGTTCGATCGATTCGATCGATCCCGACCTATCGGTCCTGACCGAATCGATAGCGACAGTGTTCCTTTCTCGCACACCCCGTTGACGGAGAATGGGATATGATGTAGGGACGAGGCACTACATGCGTCTCCTCCAAATCTTGCAAATGCTGGGGGTGGTCTTTCACCAACGACGCTCGACAACCGTACAGCAGCCGTTTCCCAACACCTGCTCAATAAACAGGATGCAATTGATTCTCTGGTTGCCCGTCTCGACACCATCTCACACAAAGACGAGCTTCAGAAGATGGGGATATCTCAATTTTATCCTCTTGAATGGGAGAATGCAACTTGCCCTACTAACTACAAGCCGCTGACGCTAAATTTATTTGACGGAATGACTTCTCCTCGTCAACACATGACATACTTCAACACGCAGACTCTACACCTACCCAGGGATGATCCGTTCTTGTCAAAGCTGTTTATTAGCACCTTGCAGGGGTAGCTTTCGAATGGTTCTGCAATTTGCTTGACGGTTGCATCAACTCTTTTAAAGACTTGGAGAGGTTGTTCCTCAACAGGTTTTATGAGAGTGGCATGCATGTTAGTATGTCCACCCTGATCGAGACCAAGAAAAGGAGAACTGAGTCTATCATTGCCTTCATCGAACGCTTCAAGCGGTTAGCATTGAAGATACCATTCGGCATACCAGACTCAGAGCTTATGGATACTTGTCGACATAACTTCCTCCCTACAGTGAAGTTCTGTCTGGGTATACATAAATACGATACATGGCCCGCTTTCATTGGGGCCGCTAATGCTGCTGAAAACGACGTTCCTAATCTGGAACTACTAGGGTTGAAAACACCCAAATCTGAAGACAAAGGCAAGCATCCTCAAACTATCCCTGTCCGTGGGGGTAAAGGGAAAGAAGTCCTGAAGGTCGACACTTCTAAGGGAGCTTCCAATTCCTAGGGCATCTCTGACAAGCCTAAAGAGACCTTCTCCTTTGATGAAGACGATGTCATTACCATTTTTCATATGTTGACGAAGGGTAACAAACTGACATTGCCTCCACCTCGACGTCCTGCAGAGGCGAACCAACTCAACGATCCCAAGTACTGTCTTTATCATCAGTACGTATATCACTCTACCAAGGATTGCATCATCCTAAAGAAAAAGATATAACAGCTTATCAACAGCCAAGTGATCAACCTCGAAGCTGAAGACAAGGTCGTATCTTCTAACATGATCTCTCTTCAGTTTGGTGACTTTTCTTCCGCAGAAGTCCCAGACGGCGTGGTTCCGATCCCCAAGACAATAATAGAAGTCGTCAACCTACCGCCAGCTCACAACTCAACCTTGGTTCCACTCACGACTGAGCGTGGTAAGATCATGTGGGTCCATCCGAACCTTGTACAAGAAGTGACACAGAGGGTGGTACCTCCCAAAGCAAAAAAGGGCAAGAAATACAAGTCATGCCATATAGTGTCTTCTCCCATCTATGAAGTTCTATCTGGCAAGACGCGATCGGAGAAGGCTTACCTTCGGACGTACGATCCCACACAAGAAGAAGCAGTACCTTCTTAAGCTCCTGCTGCCCCCACAAGCTCAGAAGCCGGCCCGTCTAAGCCTTCAGCTACCGACAAAGCCAAGCAAAAGGAGACACGATTTGACAAGTCTCTGAAGGCACCAGCTCCCGAAGGCATAGATCGGCCCTACAACTTTGAGATACTGGCACAGCTGGCCAATACACCTGTCAGGTTGTCTCTGTTCGATCTATTGCAACTCTCCAAAGAAATACGAAAAGCCTTAAGTGAGGCATTACTACATGCCGAATCTTATCTCGCTGAAGTCAAAGCTCCTGCTGAAGACCCTGTCTCCTGTCCCCACTGCCACAGTACTATGGAAGTGGTGTCCAATATCACCTTTTCATAGAAGGACATGCTACTCAAAAATAATCGTCATGATAGACCCCTGTACTATACAGGGTATATCGAGGCGATCATGGTGGACCGTATGTAAATCGATCCAGGTTCCTCCCTCAGCGTCATTCCTAGAAGTCTGCTTCAAATTCTAGGAATTCTTCTGCACAAGCTATCTGCAACCAATACAACTATCATGGCTTTCAATGCTGGTCGAAGCCATCCGCTGGGCAAGATCCGTCGCAAGTGCCAGATCGGTGATCTCCGAATAGAGGTTTCTTGCTATGTGATCGATGCCAATGTATCCTACAACGTCTTGTTGGGACATCCGTGGATACACGAGAACATGATCGTTCCTTCCATACTTCACTAGTGCTTCAAGTACGTCAACAGCGACGGTGTCGTGAAGACGGAGTTTGCCGATGTAGATCCTTTTAAGGGCATCGAAGCCTATTATGGCGATTCAGTACTTTACCAATCTCAGCCACCCAAGGTGACGGCAACGAAGTTGACAATGAAGCTGAAGCAAGTTCATCCTCCAATGATGGTCCCCTGATTATCCGAAGCAAAAGACGTACTACTATAAAAGTACTCCGAAGCCTCTCACAATCTGGATGAAAAAGAAGAACCCTGACAAGGTCAAACCAATGACCATCACTCTCCGCAAGACACCTCGGGTGGAACCTACTGAAGTCCGTCCTCTCGACCCTGAAGAATTACCCTACGTGGTGAACTTGGCCAAGACCGTGGCTCCTATTCCAGATGATTATCCTCTCAATGAGTATATCAATACTCCCAATAATGTACCTTCAGTGGATGATGTTATCCCTGAAGAAGAACTTGCGTATTTTCTTAGTAAAGGTTTATCTTTGAATTACTCCGATGTCTATCAATATGTAAACTATACTACATAGATACGATATATGCTCTAGAGCACGGCATAGGATCATACCTCTGTATGCCGATCATGACGCCTCACCTGCGAGAAAAAATTTATCCAGAAGATATCCACTTCTTCATCGTTTCAGCCAGAAAGAAGGGTGAAGAACTAATCATCTTCGGTCGAATAATTGGCGAAAGAAAGTTCGTTCCGGACTCTACTTCTCCCAATCATAACACAGAAGCTGACTATGACTCTGGAAAAATACAGCTTTTCTGATATAGTTGGTCGGCCAAGAATATCATCTAGAATATGGGATATGACATCAAAAGCGACCAGGGGCTAAATTACGGCCGGGGACGACGGTTGCCAATACGACACTTTGCTCCTCCCGACAAACCCGAGAACTACTATTAACGAAACGATATTGGTTTGGGTTATGTCACTCCTCCAAGAACTTCCGAAAGATCAGATGATGAAGCAGATCGTTGTTCTCATTCTTCTGATTCCTGCCTCTGGGACTCAGACTCCAACATTGGCGACATGTTCAAAGCAACTATGTCCGTCACATGGTTTTAGTTGACCAAATTGTGGATGATGTCCAATCGATCAAGCTTGAATAATAGGCTCAAAAGATGGATACTATGTGGGAGCTGCGCTTCGAACAACGTGAACCACCTACCGAAGACGAAGTCATCCAAGTCAATTTAGGAGATGAATCATCTTTTAAACCAATCTTCATCAGCAAAAGTTTATCTGGTGATGAACGACAATCTCTTATACAGCTTATAAGAGAATACATCAATGTCTTTGCATGGAACTATGAAGACATGCCAGGTCTGGACCCTAAAGTTGCCATGCACCGCCTAAATATTTCGTCTAAGGCTAAGCCAGTGAAGCAGCAACAACAACGATTCCAACCAGATGTCATGGAGGCCATCGAGAATGAAGTCAAGAAGCTCATTGCCAGTGTTTCACTTAATAAAATGCCTTGAGGAATTGGCTTTTGAAAATAAAACGAGAAAAAAAAAGTACAAAAAGTACAAATTTGATTCTGGGGAAGTATTGATGTAAAAGTTTGATTCGTAAATGATCACTTTGTTCCTTGGACCATATGATGATGATGAAGATCACTGCTTGAAATAGAACAACTGGAAGAACTAAGTCACCAGAAAGGTATCGACGCACTTGGGCACTGATGGCGAGGCCGAATGCTTTCCTGCTTTGCTTCACTCTGTTCTGAAAGAAAGGTTGAAGAAGAATGCTCTGGAGAATCAAAATCTCTAAGTTCTGATCTCTGTATTCGCTCCTGTCTCTGTCCTCCTGTTATGAGAAAAATAAGTCTATTTATAGACTTGGGCTCTTGTGCGTAAAAACTTAGCAAAAGTTTCATCTTTATGCTAACAACTGCCATCCACGATCGAAGCCAACCTCTACATATGTTGACATATGTCCTATCATTTCAGTAAGAATAGGATTCATGTATACACGTTCTTCGAGAAGAATGGCATGAAAGCCACGTAGGCAGACCATGTTCCAAGCTGGTAGAGGAGAATAGGGCATAAAAATAGCCTCAATGTACTCTGAGCATAAAGCAGTAGATTAGGCGTAAAATAGCCTTGACATAGACTTCCCGCGTAAAGTGGTTGTTAAATAACCTTGAGCGTAAAGTAGCTCAAATAGACTTTACGCACACGTCAGCTGTTGAGCGTAAAAGCTCATATAGTCTTCGTGCGTAAAAGAAGCCATAGTATGAGCGTAAAGTAGCTCAATCCACATACTAAATGACAACATTGGTCTCTGTATAAAACAAATCCCTTTGTGATATATGCTATCATTAAGATTTCCATGTCAGAGTTTGCATTAAATGCGAGATTTGACAGTTTTGTCCAGTGTAAGAGTGGTTGATCCGTCCTTGGCGTAAAACCATGGGTATAGACCCGAGCGTAAAGTTATCAGCCTGCTTGTAGGCGTAAAGTGATTAGCCTTATCTTGGGCGTAAAGAGATTAACCGCTCTGTTTAGCGTAAAACTAATCACTTATGAATGAAATGATCTATCTCTTTGACTCTTTCTCTGAAGCACTTTTTACGCTCCAACAAGACCTCCTTCAAAGTTTTCAAATATCTCCAAAATTTGAAATACTTTGAATAGAAGCGTAAAAGTTGAGATTTGACCAGTCAGCATAAAATTTGGGATACGCAACCGTCATCCGCGTAAAAGCGGGGATGTCCAACAGTCGACGTAACATTAGGGATATCCAACAGTCGGTTTTTGAATATCTCTATAAATAGGTCTTTCCAGAGAGAGAAAACACTTTTACTTATCTTCTCAAATTCTTTTGCCCTTTCTCCCTTCGAAACCCTCACTTTGATTCGATGGCTCCAAAGAAATCATTCATCGCCAGCAACAAGGAAAAGAAACTTGCCGCCGATTCATCGTCGGTTGACCATACGAAAACTCCCATTAAGTCATCAACGCCACAACGAAATTCCAACCCGGCCGTAGCTCCGCCTATGATGGGTAAAATCCTATTCTTTGGCTGGAAAAATCCGTCAAGGAAGAAGAAGATAAACCAAAATTTTAGCTTTTTACGCCTACGTTGTACGTGTTAGCGTAAAGCTGAAACAACAACATACGTCCACGTTGTTCGTGTTAGCGTAAAAGATGGATTTATGCCCACAATTAATGTGCTAGCGTAAAACTTAACTACGCTCATGTTCATACATGCCAGCGTAAAAAGTTATATTACGCTCATATTACTATGTGGTAGCATAAAATTCCTCAATCACTGTGAGACTTTGTCGAACAAAGACTTCATAAGCTTTCATCAACTTTTAGTAATCGTAAAAGTCAATATCTTCAATCATAACAAACTTCGAACTAACTTAATCTCTTTTGTTATTTTACCAGTGGATTTGCAAGTTCACCCTCTCGCAGAAGTTTTCGGATCATCAGTTGGGATGGTGGGTTCGAACTATTTGGAAGATTTATCCCATGTCCAATTTCGTCAGTCGAACCCTGAATATCCAGTAGAGAGGGCACAACTGATAGCAGCTCAAGGGGATAGAATGTTGTTATCCATGATAGACGGGGAAGTACTGATGTCGCTAGATAATCAACAATTCCTGAAGCCAGATTTCTTATTTGGAGATGCGATAGATTACAAATTACAGACTCATCCCAAAAAAGAGGCTTGGGTATTTAAATCTGGAGAAAGGGTGATATATCTCCCGGACATGGACAGGGATTACCCTATATCTGCTTTCGTCCATGCTAGCCATTACCGTCAAATGTTGTGGAATTTGACTCCCCGTAGCTATGGTAGACCGGGCAGAATCATTTTTAGAAGGGAGGAGGCGAATGACATGGGTCATCATGTTAGTACTCCTTGTGGTGGTGTTATTCCATTTTCTGGACTAATGCCTGGGTTTACACCGAACGAGGATTCATCTCTCATCCAGCCGGTCTAGGTTCCCATGTTCATAAATAGATTCATAAGGGAAGGAGTCTTATATCCTCAGACTAACCCTAGGCTAACAGGGTGGTTGACCCCTTATAGTGGTAACTGGATCCAGATCAGCAACTGGGTCATGACACACTTTAAAACTGAATTGGACGACATCGGTTTGTATGAAGCAGTAGCATCTACTAGTTATGGCATTCCACGGAATGGCAATCTGTTCTTGGCTTTACTAGAATTGTATATGAGTTTGACGGGAACTTTTGCAACTCCGCATGGTGAGATGGGTCTGGCCCTTCATGAGATACAGTTTATCTCGAAGCTACCAATGGGTGAATTCCCGTATGAAGAATATATTCCCTCCAATCGAGAATTGGCAGAAATTCGGGAGAAGAATCCCGAGCTGGTGCAAGTTTACGAAGAACTTATGTGCCATTATCTGATCTGTACCAGCATGTATGAAACCGGATCACATTTGGCATATATTACAAAATGGACAACTTATCTATTTTATCATGAAAATAGAGTGTCCATGACGGAGAAGAGCAGGTTCCGAGAAGACAAGACTCAGGTCATCAAGCCTTGCTCTATAATTCCTGCAGATTTAATTCAAGAATTGATGGTATCGCAGAAAGCTCGAGACCGATATCTGTCTACCAAAACTGGAGATATCCCTGTGGGGACTGAAGCTTTAAGCTACCTGAGGCAGGGTAGTCAAAAGATGTCGAAGAAGGCCTTGTTGGCGGGCTTCTTATCCTTATGGCTACACAGATGGGTCATGCCAGGGATCAGCACTGTGGACTGTATTCACCGCAATGTATTGTGGCCAGCGGTCCGTCTGGTATTTAAGAACAGAATTAACATGTTATCGGCAATGATATGCCGAATAAATGCAGGTCTATGGGTTTCTGGTGAAGAACTGGTCAATAATGCTCCTCACAATTTTCCACGGGTAGAGTTACCATTCACCTATCTGATAGGTTGGTTACTACACCATAATTGTAATTTGTTGCCACCAGGCCCTGAGGATGAAGCTAGGATTTTTCTCCAGAAATTTAGAAATCCACGTGGAGAGTTACAACGTTGGCAGATACCCGAGCAACATTAAATTATTCGCATGGCTAGAATTTCTTCTGCACCAGACCACCAGTTCCGACTGACTATCTCGGTGTGCAATTTGAAGATAGAGCAGATAAATCGGCCTTGTTATCGAGATCTGTCTACCGATGGCTAGTGTACATCAGACCCTCTCATCTGATATACATGAATGAAGATAACTGTGCATTCGAGCCTTATTTGCCAAGTAGGTTCGCTCGTCAGTCTGGATATGATCAACTTCATGTTGGCAATCCTTCCACTAGCTTCTATCATTATGGAAAGCTAATCGACGGTGCACGAGCATGGAGATATTTCGGAGCTGCATGTACTGGCGCTAGATTCACCATATCTACAGCCACTAGTACAACTGAACTACGTATACTTCATACGTATGCTCGTTTCTATACGTCTACCCGTTCTTTTGAAGACGGTTATAGTATGCAAGGAAGTCTTCGGTGGGCTCAAGAGGGAAACGTTGAAGAGCCTATCAGGATAGCCCCTGACATACCAGACAATACTGCCGTTATAGATGAATTTCTGGCAGTAATTTCCAGAGGAGCTGGGGAAGTAGCCACGGGACCAATAATTATTGGAAATCCCTGGAAACGAAAACAGAACACAGCTACCACTTCTCCGGTGAAATCTCCAGAGAAGAAGAGAAAATCTACCGCCAAAGGGCCTTCCAAACCAAGAGCCCACACTCCAGAAGATGACATTTCGATTGAAGAAGATCATCTTGTCAGTTCTTCCTCAGTCCATCCTGGAGAAGGATCTTCAGCCCCTCCACCAATAGTCAGATCAGGAGCTGTAACACTTCTGTCCCCTGGACGTCTTAGCACCTCACTCCATTTATCTTTGCCATCCAAGGCACAAGCTACAGAAGGTGCTACTACTGTATCCACCACTGATCAAGATCGCATTCCATCAGACGAGTCAGCTCTTGACTTCGAGGATGATGACTGGGATGGTGATTATGATACATATCTTAAAAAAATGCACATATTCCAAGTATTATACAAAACCTATACGGAATTATATATCATGATTTTGTATACTAACTTATTCTGTTTATTTTGCAGATGTCATAATTGCACCAAAGCCTATGGTTCCTCCTCCTCCTCCTCAAGAAGAAGACATTTATGAGGAAAATGAGGAATCTGGGGAGGAAGCTTCTCCTTCAGAAGACGCAGACGCCGAAGAGGAGGGAGTACAAAAGCATGAGATGGAGCCTCAAGAAGAACATCTTCCATCATTTGAGGCACAACAAGTACAATCTGAAGTGTCTTCTCCTGCTGAGGACCAGCACAAAGAGAAGACTAGAGTCGACCCCAATGTAGGTGATGATGGGGTTACTGGAGGAGAACCTGACTTGAACAAAGAATCAGCTGCAGAAAGTTTCACCACAACTGAAGCAGTAGAAAATTCTGTAGAGCAAATGATTGAAGAAGATGCTGAAGGCATGCTTGAGCCAACAGAAAGTGGGAAAGTTATAATAACATCCTCTACTATTGTTACTGATCCGGTACCAGTTTCTGTTAAGCCAATGCCGGAACCTGAATCAGCTCCTGTAACTGTTACCCCATCCATCAATACTACCGCCGCCAGAACTCCAGAAACGGCTGGAGTAACAAATATTAAAGACTTTGCTTCTGAAAATCCTGGAAACCAAGCAGCAGTAACAACAATAGCTCCATCTCAGCTTGTTGTTACATCGACAATATCTGCAGATATTGGAGATACAATCCTTGAAACTTCTGAGAATCAATTGGCTATGACGGTAGTAACAGCAACGACTTTGTCTCATCCTGCTGTCGTGCCAACCACATCTGCTCCCGATCTCCAAAGAAAAGATTTATTAGATATTGCCGCCACACCAAGCTCCAGCGTAGAGATGAATCTCCTGGTTGAGATTCATACTGAAACTTTTTATAAAACTATGGCAACTTTGATAAAGATGGTCCTGAATAAGGGTCTCAGCTATGAGATTTTGAAGACGGCAATGGCTCTGACTATCAAGATTGTTGCCATGTTCAATGATGTTAAGAGAGCTGCCACATTGGAGAAAATTGTGGAGGACCTTGAGCAGCAGATTAGAGAATATCTCAGACTTTCAAATGAGACTGTTAAAGGCCTCATTCAGGAGGAGTATGATGCCTTGCCAGCTGATTATCTTGCTCGAGAGACTACATATAATGCAGCTCTCCATGAACACAGTCTGAAGGTTGCCAAAGAGAAAGACTTTTTGGCTGGCATAAAACCTGTACTGCATGGTCACAGAGTGGCTTATGATGCTTTAAACATAGATATTCAGAGCAAGAATGACAAGATCCGCGAAGTCGAGGCAGAGTTAGCTTGCTTGAAGGCTGAAAGGGAGAAGATGATCGATGCTTGAAATCTGCACCTCATCCAAAGCTCAATTTTAGAAGAACAAGCTTTTGGGGCTGAATCGACCATCAGAACCCTTGATGAAGCCAAGGACAATTTGATAATCACCTTCGCTGAACTTTCCTGTATTTGCACCCTCGAAGCTCGACGTGCAGAGGCTACCAAGAAGGTTATGAGTTCTCGTGGCAGGCGGCTAGAAGAATTAAAGAAGTTGCTCCAAGATGTTTCCACTCCACCTTAAGAGAGTGTTTTGTCATCTTTTTGTCTCATTCATTTTGTAGTGTTTATACCAAAAATGAATGAAAGATTTGTTTTGTGATCCTATCGTTTATTTGAAATTTAAACAATAGGTAAGAGATAGAAAGCACTTATCAGAGGTAATATGGACGTGACAAGTCTTTTAAACTCAATGTATTATATCTATTCAGAGGTAATATGAACATGATAGATAATGAAATCTTGTTTTGTGTGAGATAGAAAATACTTGTCAGAGGTTATACGAACATGACAAGTTTTCTAAACTCAAAATATTATATCTATCCAGAGGTAATATGAACATGATAGATAATAAAATCTTGTTTTCTGTTTAGAGTGTCCAATACTATCAGAGGTAATATGAACATGACAGTACGTAAGAACTCAAAGAAAAGTAGATTAATATCTATGCAGAGGTCAAATGGACATGATAGATAGGAAAAGAAGGTGGATTTAGTATTTATCCAGAGGTTATGAAAACATGATAAATAATAAATCCAACTTTATATACCAATTGGTAAGATAGGAGATCAAAAATAGACAAGTAATCAGCTTAACCAAACTTTGGTAGCTGGGGATTAAGAAGACAGATGTCATTGAAGATATATATGAAAGAAATAAATGAACCAATCATGGCTCAAGGGACATTTTCAAATGGCTCGAATTTACCATCAGTTTGAACCATACTAACTGAAAATACTTGTCCAGATTCATTATATAAGGAACGAGACATATCAGTTTCAATGAACTGGACTTCTTCTGAATCCGATGATTGCGAAGAGCTAGAAGAGAATTCTTCTTGTATATCGTCATAAAACGTGTAGGACGGATCATATCCCAACCCATGACGAGTCTTTTGGTAAAATGGATCACCACATAATGGTAGTCATCTACCCTTGCCTTGATTGAGACCTTGTATAGTCTTTAAATCATATCCCATGTTCTGGATAATTTTGATAGATTGTTGACTATACTTGTCAATTCGGATTCTTCCCTTGTCTTTATCCTTCAGCTCATCTGCCTGAGCAACATTGATATTTCTAGCCAGGCCAAACACAATTTGGTGTTTGTTTTTCTTATCAGACGGAACCACGAAATAAGATTCTTCGTGACATCTGAAAGTTACGCAAGCTTGTGATAAAGCGGCTACAGGTAGAAGATAGGGAGAAGATGTTAGGAACCTTTGAGCATAAGGTCCAACATCTATATGAGAAGGGAAAGAATTTTCCTTATGATCGATGTATAAAGTTTCTTCTGGCTCAATGTTGTCTTTATATCGATGACTTTGATTATCAGAAGATAAAGTCATTCTTTCGATAAACTTGACAGCCATATACTCGAAAAGGAAATCTTCATTGATATCAAAAAGTACAAAATGATCAATATTTACATCATTTACGATTTGACTGCTACGCTTCAGATTAATCATCAGTGGACTATTATCTGTCTTCTGCGTAGATTTGCCAAGATTGACAATCAATGGTGGTTCTGGATCATTCGTACAAGAAGTACGCCCTTTGACCTTGATCATAAAAGGTTGAACTTGGCTCTTAGCAGGAATATTTGTTGATTCCTCAGATGAAGTTTGAGTTCTTCCTTTAACCTTGATTATCAGAGGTTGATCATTAACAGATTGGGATTGGATACGTCCCTTGACTATGATCTTCAAAGGTTGCTCCTCTGGCGGATCTTCATTAATAGACTGATCCTCAATGGGTGATTGATCTTCAGCCATGTCTGATATCTCTTTCACATGCTCTTGTTTATAAAGCCTTGAATCAGAAAAATAGGCTTCGACACCCTTGAAGGGATTGATATCAGCGAACTCAGTCTTTACGACTCCTTGGGAATCCACATACTTGAAGCATTGGTGAAGAGTTGAAGGTACAATATTGTGCTCATGAATCCACGGTCTCCCCAAAAGGATATTATAGGAGACGTTTGAGTTGATAACATAAAAAGTTGCCATGGTTCGAAGATCACCGATCTGAATCTGCAGATGAATCTTCCCCAATGGTTTGCTCTTGCCAGAGTTGAAACCGACTATCGTAGTACTAGTGTAAGTCAAATCACTAGTAGGAATCCTCAGGGGTCTTAGCATACTCTGAAGAATTATGCTAATTGAGGACCCGGGGTCAATGTAAATCCTGTCAATTTCAGTAGATCCAATATACCCAGTGTAGCACAAAGGCCTATCATGCTTGTTATGCTTCAACAGCATATCTTCTTGTGTAAAGGTGATGTTAGGAATTGCTTCCATCATACTATGACATTGTGGACATGATACTGGTATATTATCAGGAGTCTTGAGTTGAGCCAAACATGAATCTGCCTGAAGTAAAGCTTCACTCAAAGTCTCTCTGCTTTCTCTGGAAAGACGAAGCAACTCAAATATAGATAGTCTAGCCGGAGTATTGGCTAACTGAGCTAGAATATCAAACTTGTAAGGCTTCATCACCACCCCCTGACTGGAAGCAGACTTCAATGGGACGTCGAAGCGTACTGCTTTCTGTTTCCCCTTTTCAACCACAGAAGATTTAGCAGGAACAGGAGAGGGTTGAGTTGGTAGTGTCTCCACTACGTCTTCGGCTTCTTTGGAGGATCCCTCGTAGTCTTTATGGTACTCTTTTCCGGATCTTGTACCAGTAAAAGTTTCTTCCTCAGACTCGGGAGAAGGAAGTACCATATTACAGGATTTTGTCTTCCCTCTCTTAGCCTTTTTCTTGTGTGGATTGTTACGAGGAACTTCAGAACCCAATCCAACAGTAGAATTTTGACTTTGAATCTGTAAAGGAAGTCGTATTCCTTTATCATAATTCAAACTTTCTGCCTTTTGAAAGTCATAACCCATCTTCTTCATGTGATGGACAGATTGTTGACTATACAAGTGAGTGGGCAGCGGACTTTTGACAGGTGTTCCAACAGAGGAAGAGGAAGAAGCAAGACCTTCTGTAACCTCAGGAGAATGGAGAATAGATGTCATTGTAGCCACAGGAGGAGAAAGATTTGGGATACGAGGAAGAATCCATGTCGGAGCTTTTTTATAAGCAGCGAAGACTTGTTGCACCCGGTATAAAGGAACACTATTCATGGCTAGCCACTGCTGGTGAGTAAGCTTGAGCTTAGTATGAGGAGCTAGACTTGGAGAACAGATGTTCAGTCCTTTCAGTCTATCTTCTAAAGGAAGGCCATCCCATAGATGATCCAAGTCATCAAGATCTGGAATAACATGAGAAATCATGTTGCAGGTTTTGACTTTCTTACTCTTCTTGGATTTTGAAGTTTTATCTTCATTTTCCAATTCAGGCACTAAGTCAGGATGTACCCACATGATTTCACCATTCTTTAGTGTGAGCGGCAGCAATCCTATATTTTCTTCTCTGGCAGGCAGGATATTCACGATCTTTATCGTCGCCTTCAAAATTGGGATAATTCCATCTGGGATTTGCTGTGGAGGAAAATCTCCGAACTGAAGAGAAACTATATTGGTTGTAACCGTATGGTCATCATTGGTTAAAGCGATAGCACTGCTATTTATCAGCTCCTGGATTTTCTTCTTCAGGACATAGCAAGCACTGGTAGGATGATTAATGTATCTATGATAGATACAATATTTGGGATTATCAGTTAGATTCACCTCATTAGGCCTCTTTGGCTCTGGAATCTGAAGTTTGTCACTCTTTACCAGACACTAAAATATTCCTGGGATATCACTCTCATCAAAAGAGTATTTTTCCTTTGGCCTGGAAGCTTCCTGACTATTCGGCATTATTTTATTCTTGGAAAGATTAACCATGAGGGTATATTTTCCCTTCATATTACGATTGTCGGGGTTATTACCAGGATTACTTTTCTTTCCTCTATCATCTGAGGCAAAAATCGTCCCATGTTTACGAGCAAACCTACTATTGGTGTCGGTAGAAACCGCTGCTATGATGAACGAAGCCCAATCTGAGAATTGGGAACCCGTGAAAACAGCGATGGATGGTCGTAGATTCATCTTGCATGTATCCATCAATGCTGAATCTGGCATACGAGGAGACATCTTTAAAGTAGCCTGTCAAAAACGTTCGATGAACGTCTGAGTATCTTCTTTCTCCTTTTGTTTGATTTCTATCAAGGAGGACATGTTCATGTCTATACCTCCTTCATAGAAGCGGGAGAGAAACATTGCCTTAAATTCGTCAAAAGACGAAATGCAATTGTCGGGTAAACTTTGATACCAATCATAAGCCAAACCCGTCAGGCACCCGATGAACACTCGAGTGAGAAGAGTGTCATCTTTCTGCAAGTGTACAGTCATAATATCAAAGTAATTGATATATTGACTAGGAGATGCTTTTCCATCGAACAAAACCATAGATTGTGGCTTGAATTTCGGTAGAAAGGGTACATCATTCCAATGAGGAGGATAAGGTTGCTTGATCCCTAGCCTCTGGAGCTGATCTTTGTGCCTCAAAACTTTAAACTGTGCTTTGAGCTCACGCACTGCTTGAATAGCTTCACTGGTTTGAGGAAGCACATTTGATTGAATGGTTGTTGGATGTACCGTAACCCCAACTAGAGGTGGTACATCTTCAGGAATGATGGGATCTAGAGATGCAGAATTTTGATTAACAGCAGGCTCTTGAATATTCAAAGGTATATCAGCCCCTTGACTATCTTGAGTTTGTGTTGCTACTGGTGTCGGTGTCACTACTGTCGGCTGAGCAGTTTGCTGATTCAATATTATCTGATGCATGTTTTGTACCATATTAAGCATATCTTTTAGTGATTGCTTAACGGCAGTGAGACGCTGCTCTGTATTAACAGATAAGGTCTCTGGTTCATCTCCAACAGCGTAGGATTCAACCTCTCTTGAAGATACAGAAGGATTTGTATAGAAGTATGAATCCACACTATCAGTCTCGGACTCAAAAGATTGAGTACCCCCAGCTTTTAAATCAGAAATCTGCATTTGTCTTTGTCTGCCTGATCGAGTATTTTGATATACCCCCTCAAAAGAATCAAGAAGTCTGTTGAACTGTTGCTGACCTGGAGTTTGGGACATATTCCGTCTTGGACGTCCTCCTCTGTTAGTATGAGACGCCATGTTGACTGATGCATATGACAGCTCATGTTCTTGGTCTTCAGCTTGATGTTGAGGCGGATTAAAACTTAATCGATCAAAAACTGATCGTTTTGAAGTCGAACAACAATAGTTGATCACAACCTGGTGATAATCACAATGATGTTTTTCTTGGAGAAATATCACCGGAGATTGTTTATTCTTACGCTTTTGCATTAACAATTCACGTAAGTCAGAAGGAGTGGAGAGAGTAGTCTTCTTTATTACATTAGGGGTGGAGAAACGTTTAGTACCCTGTGTATAAAGAAGATTATTGGCTGCATTCGTAGAACCAAATTGTACATTTCTACGCGTTTGGAGTTGTATGCGTAAATCTTGAGATTTTTTAGCACGAAGGACTCCATTTTTATTGCGTGTAATTTGTAGATTTGGTACTTTGCGTAGAGCAGTATAAGAAGGCTGTTGGTGTAGAACTGAAGTTTTACCAACATGATTTTTACGCTGCATACGTTTAGGTACATTGACATTAGATGTGAAAACATCTTTGTGAATTTTATCTACACTGTCATGGACAGGAGACTTACCTTCACGCGTAGAGCGTAAAAATTGGTTATCTACCACGTCACAGACGGGAGATTTTTCTTTACGCGAAGAGCATAATTTGTGTGTGTCTACCACGTCACAGACGGGAGACTTATTTTTACACTCTGAAGCATTAGAATCTGCCACATTACAAATGGGAGACTCATTCTTATGCCTTGAGCGTAAAACCTGGTTTTTACCCACTGAACGTAAAACCTGGTTCTTACGCAGTGGGCATGGAACCTGATCATCTATACCGTCACAGACGGGAGACAAATTATCACACTTAGAGAGCGACACCGAAGTAAGGGCTGCCTCGTTACGAACGGGACCCCCTACAACAGGAGTGGGAAGAATTCCCTTGCTATCAGAAGCAACAGAGAGATCAGTAGCTACTTTGGATTTAGGAATCCAAACTTTTCGTACTTTGCGAGATTTTTGAACATTGGAGCAGCGAGAACCACCCCCAGTTTGGAGCATTTCTTCGTAGGCAGTCTGGTCGAAGTGTACAACCAGAGTCTTCTTGGTCGAACCGACCGAAACATCATCATGTTGAGCAATTACCTCCTCGTCAGAGGAGAAGGTCGTCCCCAGCAGAGTCGCCATTTTTGTTTCACTTAACAAAATGCCTTGAGGAATTGGCTTTTGGAAATAAAATGAGAAAAAAAGTACAAGAAGTACAAATTTGATTCTGGGAAAGTATTGCTGTAGAAGTCTGATTCATAAATGATCACTTTGTTCCTTGGACCATATGATGATGATGAAGATCACTGCTTGAAATAGAACAACTGGAAGAACTAAGTCACCAGAAAGGTATCGACGCACTTGGACACTGATGGCGAGGCCGAATGCTTTCCTGCTTTGCTTCACTCTGTTCTGAAAGAAAGGTTGAAGAAGAATGCTCTAGAGAATCAAAATCTCTAAGTTCTGATCTCTGTATTCTCTCCTGTCTTTGTCCCCCTGTTATGAGAAAAATAAGTCTATTTATAGACTTGGGCTCTTGTGCGTAAAAACCTAGCAAAAGTTCCATATTTACGCTAACAACTGCCATCCACGATCGAAGCCAACCTCTGCATATATTGACATGTGTCCCATCATTTCAGTAAGAATAGGATGCATGTATACACGTTCTTCGAGAAGAATGGCATGAGAGCCACGTAGGCAGACCACATTCCGAGCTGGTGGAGGAGAATAGGGCGTAAAAATAGCCTCAATGTACTCTGAGCGTAAAGTAGTAGATTAGGCGTAAAATAGCCTTGACATAGACTTCCTACGTAAAGTGGTTGTTAAATAACCTTGAGCATAAAGTAGCTCAAATAGACTTTACGCACACGTCAGCTGTTGAGCGTAAAAGCTCGTATAGTCTTCGTGCGTAAAAGAAGCCATAGTGTGAGCGTAAAGTAGCTCAATCCACATACTAAACGACAACATTGGTCTCTGTATAAAATAAATCCCTTTGTGATATATGCTATCATTAAGATCTCCATGTCAGAGTTTGCATTAAATGCGAGATTTGACAGTTTTGTCCAGCGTAAGAGTGGCTGATCCGTCCTTGGCGTAAAACCATGGATATAGACCCGAGCGTAAAGTTATCAGCCTGCTTTTAGGCGTAAAGTGATTAGCCTTATCTTGGGCGTAAAGAGATTAACCGCTCTGTTTGGCGTAAAACCAATCACTTATGAATGAAATGATCCATCTCTTTGACTCTTTCTCTGTAGCACTTTTTACGCTCCTACAGCCAGTGGGTTCATTCGCGAAGAACAACACCCTGACTGGGTTGCCAATATTATTTCAGTCATAAAAAAGAACGGTAAAGTTCGAGTCTGTATCGATTACCGTGATTTGAACTCTGCATGCCCGAAAGACGAGTTCCCTCTACCGATCACCGATGTAATGATCGACAACACTTGCGTCTTCGAATGGATGTCCTTCATGGATGGGTTCTTAGGCTACAACCAGATCAAGATGTTCCCCGACGATGAGAAGCACACATACTTTTGAACACCGTTGGGGGTATACTGCTATACGGTGATGCCCTTCGGATTGAAAAATGCAGGGGCGACATACCAGCGAGCCATGAACATAATTTTTTGCGATCATTTGCGCAAAACAGTAGAGTTCTACGTAGACGATATTGCAGTTAAAAGTCGTCTCAAGGGCAACCACCTCCAAGACTTGAGAACGGTGTTCGAACTAATGCGTGCACATCAACTCAAGATGAATCCAACCAAGTCTTTTCTGGGAGTCTCCAGCGGCAAGTTCCTTGGTTTCGTCATCACTTCAAAGGGTATACACCTTGACCCGAAGAAAGTGAAGGCTATCATCGATACGCATTCTCCAAGAAACCTCAAAGAGCTACGCGGACTGCAAGGAAGGCTAGCCTACATCAGATGATTCATTTCGAACCTTTCTGGAAGGTATCAACCATTCACTCAGCTCATAAAGAAAGGCGTATCCTTCGTCTGGACTGAACAATGTCAATGCGTATTCGACGACATTAAGAAGTATCTCATAAGCCACATAGTATTGGTAGCTCCAATAATGGGGAAGCCCTTCTTATTGAATGTCCGCGTTATTGACCATTCCCTCGGCGCACTATTAGCTCAGAAGAACGAAGGCGGCCATGAACAAGCAATCTACTACCTCAGCCGCATAATGTGTTAGCCCAATGATTATATCATGTTTTTGAATATGGCTAATCAATTAAGTTTAACTAGTGATGTCACTAATATTCATGTAATCTCTATCAAGTTGCTACTTAAACTTAGCATTGTCCTAAATGTTCTATATCATATTGTTATGATTATATCATACTACATCATACTGTTTTGTTCGTCTAACATTTACTTGCAGACAAGCAGGACATATGCAACAAAGAATTATTAATGGGCCAAAGACGGCGTTATACAAGGAGTTTTCTCTGAACTGCCCAACGACCTATCCGGGGCCTCGCATCGGGTTCAGATTTTCAGATCTGTTTATCTTTGGACGATTGCCGTCAAGGAAAAATGCGTCTTCAAAATCAGGAAAAAGACGTCATCAAAAGGGCTATTGGTTTTCATATTTATTCTGTATTTTTCCATTTATTGAGTCTAAGAAAAATATGAGATTGATCGGATCGGTACTGGCTTAGGTTTTTCTCAGTCCACAAACAAAAATAAGCCTACCTACGTATCCCAAAAATCCACAATTCCAAAAAGCCCAAAACCTATACAAATTTGGTTTATTCCTTACTGTTCTGAACCAGCAGAACTCTGACAGAACTCTGACCGAGTTCGGTCCGAGTTCGGTCCGAGTTCGGCCCGAGTTCGGTCTGGGTTATTTGAAATACAGTTCCCTCCAAATCTGCATGCAACGTTCGTATGCGAAATCCTAGCATCCGAACTCTGTCCGAACTCTGCCCGAGTTCGGTCGTCCAAAAACACTATAAATAGAGTTGAGATTACCATTCATTTCAACAATCCAATTTCATCTCTTCTCTTCTCTATCTAAAGTGTTCTGAGCTTTTACTTTCATATCTAAGCCTTTACGACTCTTAGCCAAGCCAGTACAGTTTCTGTTTAATCTAGAGTTTGGTGTTGAAGAGTTGTATCGGAGGTTGTATTCAGAAAACGTTCCAGTTTTCCAATTGCCTTCTGGAGTCGGTCGTGCGCTCGTCACCAAGCACGGTGTTGTGAAGTCGGTCGTGCACTTGTCGCCAAGCACGGTGTTGTAAGAGTTGCAAGCACTCAGTTAAAGCTTGTGTCATAGTGGATTAACATCGAGCAAGAGTACTCGAGACTGGACTAGTCCTCTCAGAGGGATACCAGTATACATCGCTGTGTCACTGAGTTTGAATTCTTGACTCTTACTTTACTGTATTTATTTACTGTCTCCTATTTACTGCCATAGTTATTACTTAAGTTTTTAATTGGTGATTATTTTTCGCTGCACACGCACACACTCTATTCACCCCCCCTCTAGAGGTGCTCAACGGTCCTACATAATGGTGGGTGCCGAGCACAGATACACACCTGTGGAAAAAGAATCCTTGCACTGGTATTTGCTATCTAGAAGACGCGCCACTATGTGTCTGGACAGACTATCCACATCATGTCTAAAATTAATCCTCTCAGAATACTCATGACTAAACCGGGTTCTCTCAATTCCCGTTTAGCTACATGGGCAATGCTGTTGGCTCCATACGATATGTTATTCGTCCCTCAGAAGGCAGTAAAAGGCCAAGCGTTTGCTAATTTTCTAGCAGCTCATCCTGTGCCAGAATCTTCCAAACTCTACGACGAAATCCCTGATGAAGTAGTAGAGTCTAACACCGTAACTGAAAAAATCCCTATTTGGCGAATGTTCTTTGATGGTACATCAAGAACAGGACCTAAAAGAAATATTGTGGCCGGAGTAGGCATCGTGCTCGTGTCACCCGACCATCTGGTTATACATCGTGCATATTCTCTTGTGGAACCTTGCACCAACAACGTGGCAGATTATAATGCCCTATTGATCGGCCTGCAACTGGCAAAACAACTAGGAGTTGACTATATAGAAGCTTACGGTGATTCTAAGCTAATAGTTAGTTAGGTCCGAGGGGACTATGAAGTTCGTCACGAAGATCTTATCCCCTATCACAGAGCAACAATCGAGTTGGCATCTACTTTTGCTGGATTCTTCATCGAGCACGTGCCTCCACTACAGAATATAGAAGCAGATGCTCTAGTCGATCTTGCTGCTTCCTTGACCGTCCCTACCAATACTCAGCAGTCTATCACAGTGTCTGGTCGAGAACTATTCTATGTGAAAGATGTCTTGCATATTCATCATAATTACACAACAGAAACAAACGTCGATGTTAAAGACTGGAGATTTCCTTTCATAGACTACGTCGTCTATGGAATCCTCCCCGAGGACCCGAAGGAAGCAGTGTCCATCCAAAAGCGATCCCTCAGATTTTACTACGACACAGCTACCAAGATGCTGTACCGACGCTCTTACGACGGGCTACTGTTACGATGTTTATCAGACATAGAAGCCAAACATGTACTCCGGGAGGCTCACGACGGAGTTTGTGGTGCACATCAACCAGGCCCCAAACTACAAGATCGCCTCAGACAAATGGGTTATTATTGGCCCACGATGATAGAAGATGCTGTTGAATATGCAAAAAAGTGTAGAACCTGTCAGTTCTATGTCGATTTCATTCATCAACCTTCGGAGTTTCTACACCCGACGATAGCATCTTGGCCTTTTGAAGCCTGGGGCATGGACGTTATAGGACCAATCAGTACGCCATCTTCCAGAGGACATCGGTTCATCCTAGCCATAATCGATTACTTCTCCAAATGGGCGGAAGCTATACCGCTCACCGAAGTGAAGGCGTCAAACGTGATCAGTTTCATCAAACATCACGTTATCTACCGCTTCGACCTACCTCGCTGGATCATCCATGATAATGGTCCACAATTCGCAAGCCATACATTTTAACGGTTCTGCGATAGGAATCAAATCCAGAATATAGCCTCTACTGCCCATAATCCAGCGGCCAACGGGCTAGGAGAAGCCTTCAATAAAACCATCATTAAACTTCTCAAGAAATTCGTGTCTTCGAACAAGCGCGATTGGAATGAGAAGCTCGGCGAATGTCTATAGGCCTATCGTACAACGGTCCGAACTCATCAGACAGTACGCCATTCTCTCTGGTTTATGGGAGCCAAGCAGTTCTTCCCCTAGAAATTCAGATTCCTTCTCTTCGAGTAGCCTTAGCCAGCGAGTTGACTATCGAAGAAAGCTATCATTTGCGTCTACATGAGCTCGAAGCACTAGACGAAAAATGCTTGTTAGCTCTGTAGCGTATTGAGCTATACCAAGCACGCCTTCCAGAGCCTTCAATAAAAAGGTGAAGGAAAGAATCTTCCAAGTCGGTGATCTAGTCTTAGCAGTGAGAAGACCAATGGTCATGACGCACAAAACAAAAGGGAAATTTTAGCCTAAATAGGAAGGTCCTTTTATTATAGAATCGGTGTATTCTAACGGTGCGTACCGACTAACCAAGCCTGATGGCGACTGGCTCATGATGCCAACGGCAAGTTCCTGAAGAAATACTATGTGTAACCTTCTGTAAATAGTGTTCACATATGTCCAGTCATGTAAATGTACAGTACGATGTTTATGTGATTCGGAGAAAAAAATATCTAACTATTATCCGTATTTCACGAGTCTTGAATACGTCTTAGATAATAGGTCCTCTAAAATATTTTCCCCAGCGAAATCATTCTCATTTTTGACTCTGTCCAAACTCGGTTTGACGAAAATAAGTCACGTCCCTATTACCTCTGAATTGTTTTTCGATAATTATTTCTCCAGTGAAATAATTATGTTTTGCCATGTCCATATAACCTCTGAGCAAAGCATTCATCAAGGATAATTACGTCCATATTATCTCTAAATTATCCACTCCCACCTAAAGTTATATATCTTTCCATGTCCATATTACCTCTGGTCAGATATAGAACATCCCATGCTATTACGTCCATATTACCTCTATTAGCAGCTTCGTTCAACTTATTATCTATATTCAAAAAAAACTTGAATATAAAACGGATAATAGGTCCACATCAAATTCTCTAGCGGAATACCCTCCAGAAATATCCTTACTACATCCATATTACCTCTAGTTCCGATATTTCACAAAATCACATTTATTTTGAAAAGATTCTTTATTCTTTACTTGATCGTCTATCAAGAGACGGAAGAAAAGGGGTATAAGAGCCTTGACGGCTGAAAAAAAACAACAGTTACAAACAAAAAGTCTAAGGGATACATAGTCGATTGATATTGTCCCTTAGAGCCGCGATTTCAGCTTCAGACTTCGCGGTAGCTCGGTGGCGTGCCTATTCTTGACGAGAGGCTTCATCCTCGAAAAGTATTAGACTCAGATGCTCTCCCTCCAACTTCACCAGCTGTTCTTCTAAGTAGGTAGAAGTGGTGGCGGTCATGGCAGCCTGAGCCAAATAATCATCCTGCTCAGATGTTGTTGTCCTCAAGTCGGTTTCCAGTTGAGAAATCTTGCTCTTGATCTGCGCGATGTGATTATAGGGGTACAACTCGGGCGGGTTGGGTCGGGCTTGAGGTTAACCCGAGCCCAACCCGATGAATCATAACCCTAGCGCGAGCCCAAGCCCAACCCGACCTCGGGTTCAACATATGAACTCCAAGACCAAGCCCGAAGAATCGGGTTGGGCTCGGGTTGGGTCGGGTCCAGCGGGTTTATCGGGCTCTAATATAATATTTGAGACAATTTTAACATAGGTAATAATAAATACATAATCAAAGAGTCAAGCCTTGATCATTAAAAAAACAAACTGAAAGAATATTTAGACAAAGAGTTCAATAGTTTGGGTGGAGAAATTTGGGATTTAAAATATATATATATATATATATATATATATATATATATATATATATATATTAAGTCGGGTTTCGGGTTCTTCGGGTAACCCGACACATGAACCCGAGCCCAATCCGATTTTTGATCGAGTTCAAATATATTAACCCGAACCCATGTCCGAACCCGAGTATCTTCAACCCTAATCCAACCCATTAATGGGTTTACCCGATCGGGCTCGGGTTTAGCCTGCCCAAGTTGCACCCCTATGTGATTATACTTCTCGGTGATCTGCGCAGCCAGTTTATTCTTCGAGGCAGCACGTGCCTCACTTGAAGCGTTGAACTGACCACACTGGTCAGCCAATTTGCCGATCTCTCGAACGAGGACGTCCTTCCTTGCCTGGAAAGTAGCCTTCTCCTCCGTGAGAGCCGTGATCAAAGCCTCGTCTTCTGCACGGAACAGCGACGTCGGGCTCCGCTGTTTGGTATCCCGGAACCTGGCCACCTGACCCTCCAGGTCATTCAGAACTTTTCTCAGAGTATTAGCCCGCTCTTCATAGACGACAATGCTCTCGAGGGCCGCCATTAGGAATTCGACAACAGCCTTCACAGGGCCCAAGGCAGCATTTCGATTCAGAACTCCAGAAAGCTTTACTTTCAGCACAGAGTAGAAAGCTTTGACGACTTCCTGGGCCATCTTGTCATCTTCAGTGGAGGTCGTCGGGGAGGAGGCTTGTAGAGTTTCTTCCACCCCAGGAAGGGATACCTGACAAGAAGCCGAACCAGACAAAGAAAAAAACATCAGTAACCAAAAAAAGGGGAGATACGAAAGAGTTGTAATTTTGTACCTTCGGCTTGCTCAACTCCAGTCTGGGCTACGCCATCAATCTTGGCTTCAGGGAAACCAAAAGCAGGCCCAGACTGTTCAAGAAGAACAATATCAAGGCCATGAGTGACATCAGGCCTGATATCTTCCACAATCCCAGCCGAAACGGGAGCAGATTCAGCAACAGCCCCCTCAGCAGGCTGTTCAACCTCGTCTTCTGTAGCCGATACCGACTCACTAACAGCTCCCTCCGTACCAGCAAATTTGGAGGAGCCGGGAACAACTTATGTCCCTGCCCCAATGCCCGAGGCTATCTTCGTGAGGGGTTCCTTCCCCTTGTCTACAAGGGAACATACAGTCGTGGTCAGCCTCACGAGGAGCACGCAAAATCGAAGTCGAAAAATCTTATCCGAAGAGAGGCGCAAAGATAACATACCCACAGAAGGATGAGCCTATTGGACTTGATTCTCATCTAAGTCCCTCATCGCGGCTCCAATTGCTGACATATCCCCCAAAGAAATATTATAGGAGGGACTGACCTTTTGGTTGTCATCATGGTCTGGGCCTTCGCCCTCATCATCCCGTCGCTCAACTCTTACAACTGAAGAAGGCCCGCCCTCATCCATCAGTCGAGGACGGACAGGGGATGCTATCGTCACGTCCACTTCCTCAGATGAGGAGGCGCCTATCTCAGCTACAACTTCAGGGTCCTGTGCAAAGGACAAACGCAAGGGTGAGAAAGCCTCTAAAGGTTTGACCAAAATAGCTATGGAGTCTAGGAAGGGATCTACCTCCCGAATGGTAACGGCCTGCAACGCCGTCTGCCGAGAAGACCGTCTGGAAGGAGGCGAGCCGGCACCCACGTCTGCGACCTTCTTCCTCCCCCGGGAAATAACTACCTTCTTCCTTTTAGGCTGTGGAACCAGTTCGATGGAAGCTTTCCTCTTATGAGGAATGTCGAAAAGAGGTTCTTCAGTATCCTCTCTCCAAGGCGCTGCAATGATAGGCTCCTCAACAACAACTCTCTGTTGTGGTGTTGTAGCCGGTTCAACTGTGGGCGCGACGTCTTCCTTTCTGCTAATCCACATTGTATGCACTCATCCTATATCAGCAAGGGTAGGGGCAAGCCTAGTCCCCGATATAAAACTATACTCACAGTCATACCGAGAAGGAAGGGTATTGACCTGAATATAGAACTTAGCAGCAGCAAAGAGCATGTGGGTGTCGGGTTTATCTTCGGGCAAGGTAAAAACTGCCCATGTACATCCAACATTGTAGTAGCCCCATGTACGTGTCCCGTCGATTAGACTCCCTACCGACTGGAGATAAGGACTGGGATTGCCCAAGAGAAGCTGGCTATAACCGAATTGTCGTATAAAGAGGCTCGGCAAATAAGGTTCCAGGAAAGTGTGGTTCCTGTTCCTGAACACCAGATGGGACGGCCTAATAGATTAGAGCCAACAAAATGCCCCAATAGGAAGGCTAGTAGTGAGGCCCCCTCATTACTAGGGTGTCTCCCGCACGACCACTACCAGACGGAGGCGATACTCTGAAGAATCCATAGTTCTGCAGAAAACTCAAAGCCCTCCTCCAAATAGGTACCCCTGTAACGGTCCAATCCGTGTCTCTGAACCTCCGAAGGAAGGCATCTCTCACCAAAGAGTCTGCCATCAGCCTGACGTTCATCAATTTAGGACAATACAGTACCAGCCACCCCATCAGATAGTGGAAGGGAAACCCAGTCCTAGCAAAGTCCTTCATGCCTTCGGGTGTTATCGCGTTCACAACAAAATATCGTAAACCCCGTTGGAAGGCACAGACCATCGCTGAAAGCAAAGCAAGTTAGCGTCCAAAGGCCAGCTTTACAGCCGAAAGTATCATACCCCGACTTATTCTCTCAATAGACCCTGAACCACCAGGGACTACGCTGTCACGAAGCCATATCATCAGGAAAGCAACCAATACCGCCTTTTCTGACATCTTGAACTCGGCTTGCCTGAAGAAATGATAAATCGAGGAGTTTCCCTCAGGATCATCACTATCTTCGGCATCCACAGCTCCGTGGTCTGCCATCAACTGCTCTATCTCAGAGCTCGTCAAGGGCTTGCGAGACGAGAAGGAGACTAGGCCGTTCTCCCTTCTCTGGTGAAAATATAGTTAGTCCAGGCCCTCGTATGTGGAAGGGACCCCTCAGTCTTACCCTTCTTCATAATCTGGTGACAAATAAAAAAGTGACAAAGTAACTCTTTGTACACATTCATCATCTCGGAGTTCTCTTTCTCCAAATCCAGGAGCTCCATATCACAGGGGACGTATTCTGCGTATGGCTCCGTCCCCCAGGGAAGTTTGGATATCACCTGCATCACGTGAAGAGCCAAACCCATCTCCCCGCCCGGAGTAAAGAAGGTGCACGTATGATGGTTGTACAATTCTGCCAAGGAGACAAACATCGGCCAGTTAACCTTAATACCATATTGGGTGGCCCTGACGGCATAAAGAAGACCGACAGCTTTTAGGGTGGCCTCGTAAGTCGAGAGCACCCATCCAGTAAGGTCACTCCAGAACGGAACAGAATGTCTCCAACCTTCCATCCGTATCTTCCCTTCTGGATATGACTCCTTCTTCGACATCATCAAGTTGGAGAGAGTCTAAGCAGCATTGGGATGAAGATCAGTCGGGACATCGTTCAGTATAACACCTGGTTGTATCCCTCTCATGGAGTAGGACGTGGAACCCTTGACACACTTGAACGTGTCCTTCTTTCGTTCACCAGAGTTGAACTGGATCCTGCCAGAAACAACCCCAGGCAGTTCAGGGGTCAGGTCTCATTTCATTTGTCTCTACGCAGCCAGATCAGCAAACACTGACAGAGAGTATTGGTGCTTCATCGATGGCAGCCCTATTCTTTGATCATTTAACTTAACTACCAAAGGATCTTCCAGACATATCATCGTGTCATCCTCGAATCCTACGCTGTCACCGAACAAGAAGTATGGCTTCTTCCAATGGTGTGTCCTTCCGAGCTTCTCATCATTAATCATCTATGTAACTCCCCAGTCCCAAAATACGTAGGACTAGGAACGTAGACATGCCAGCTGTATTCATACGAAGTACGTAGGTCTCGTATGAATACATAAGCTGTAAAATGCAGTAATCTAAGACAAACTAAATCTCATCCACAATAAAAAGAATAATAATATAAATATCAACTCGAATATTTATGATACAATCGTTGGGCGGAGACAAAGTCCACTACCAACTAGCACAATGAAAGAAATGTACAAGAATTGATTTATAAAATGGCAATACGAACCAAGTGCAATTGTCTTCGAAAGAATGGAGAAGACCACGGCCTTGGCTAGGATACCTGCGAAAAACATGAACACACACCTGGGGAAAAACCAGGTCCTCAGAGGGACGTAACAAGATACATAAAAACAATACCATGATGAACTGTAAATGATACATGATAAAGAAAAGACCACATGCTCCAACACAATGGAACCTAATCATCTAGGTGTAATACAAGTCGAAAACTATACTGGAACATATAAGTGGGTAGGAATAAAGCATAGCATCCACTAGAGGCTTTCGCATGAACTAGTATACGTCTCTGACCGTATCTGACGACGTGGTCAGGGCCGTGCAATGGATATATCCCCTAGTTCATACTTTGCATCGCTAGCATACCTCCTGACCGTATCTGACGTCGTGGTCAGGGCCGTGCAATGGATATATCCTCTAGCGACACACCCATAACAGGGAAACCATGAACCCATAACCGGGCAATCTAGAAGGCTTTGGGCTAGCTCATACGTCCCAGTAGTTTTCCCCGCCCATGTATCACACAAGTCATATCCATGTCTTGGCGATCCATATCTCTATGCAAGTCGCTATCTAGACTCCGCTAATCCATAAATGAACCGACACACGAACCGCCCGTATCGGTAGCAAGTCGAATACGTAGGTTCGTGTCGACTCAATGATCCTTACTCATGTGTCGTGTATGAGACGTGTCAACAAGTCAAAGAAGTTATGAAGCATAACTTCAACACACCGGGAAAGTCCGCTACCACATATGGTCCACACACACACACGCACACGCACACACACAAACATCGATATACATATCGATGGCACCCAAGTCATACTTGGACATACTCTTACTAATGTAAAAACACTAGCAACATATAAAATATCATGAATCAAATGTAAGTACAAGATGGCAAGGTATCTTGCCTGGTAGGACGCCTGGTGTGCTGCAATGATCCAAGTGGCACGAACTGTGACTTCAGTACGATAACTATGCAAGGTGACCATGGATGGTGACACGGACAGTTCCATTGGGTCCAGGATGGTTAATTTAGTTAGGGTGGACATAAGGTAGTTTAGAATTTGTCAAGAGATTAGGAATGAAGGGCTTAGTCATGGGCTGGAGGAAAAATCGAAAGAGATGAGATAAATAATATATACGATTTTTGAGAACTATTTAAAATCATTGAAAACTATATTTTACGAGATATTTATAAGTAGTAAAATTATTTTAAGAAGAAAAACTATAATTGCCCCTTAAAATATTTTATATCATACTTGACAATTTGATCTACATCTTATTAATTAAAATTTAAAATAAATATAAAAATCAAAAAAATATTTTAGGGCTAGTCAAAAGTAATTATTTTGGGTCAAAGCCTTAAATAGAAAGAAATAATCCATAATATATTTAGGGTTTTCTAAATCTGTCCTTAAAACCAATTGCAAGATAATAATTATACATTAATTTTAGCAATAAAATATTTAGGCAAAAAGCCATAACAAAATAACCATAATATATATATAATTTTTTTAGATCAAGAGTCATGTATAAAAAAACACCATAAAATAATAATAATAATGATGATGATAATAATCTAATAATAATAATAATAATAATCATAATAATAAAATATTGGCAGAATGTCAAAAGGAAAGAGAAAGCAAAGGAATCAAAAAGTATAATACTAATAATACTATTATCAGCAGAAAGCTCTGTTGATGTTTAAAATACCCATATAAAATAAGAAAAATAAAGTTAAAACAAAGACTCCAATTCCCTACTGTTTCCTCCTCTCGAGGACAACAACACAAACAACAACAACAACAACAATAATAATAATAATAATAATAATAATAATAATAATAATAATAATAATTTAAGTATGATGTTAAAACAAAAACAATAATAATAATCGATAATATTATTAATAATAATCACAAAAATAAAAATAAAAAAATAGGCAATGATACAGCTGCTCAGCTCTTTCGTCTGGTTCTTATTAGGGGAGAACAAAAAAAAATGAAAGAATAAAAGAAGTGAAGTAGGAGAGGGAGAGAGAAAAGGGAGGCGGAGAGAGAGAGATGAAGGGGACAAGAGGAAGGAGAAGGAGAGGTGATCGAGAGGGGGGGTCGTAGATCGGAGCTGCGCCGGCGGTTACTCCGGTGGAGGAAGGGGGAGTGGACACGCGGCCAGGCGGGGCTGTGGCGGAGGGTTTGGGGAATTGCTCCGCCGACGTCGCAGCGGCGTTCGCGGTGGCGCGGCTAGGCACGGTGGAGCGGAGTTCGGAGGCGGTTGGAAGTCGGTGGGAGCTTGGGACGGTGGATCCCGGCCGGGCGGCCACGGGAAGCGAGGAGAGAGGTGAAGGGGGTTCTCGAGCGGGTTAGGTCAGTGCCGGTGGTCCACGCGCGGACACGGCGACGAAGGTGAGGCGGTGGGGGTTTCATGTCGAGCGGGCGGTGGGTTTTGTTGAGGGGAGGCCGGAGCCAGGGGAGGCCGGGGTTAGGTGCTGCGACGGAGCGGTCTGGCGGCGCCTGAGGAAGCCGTCGTCGCGCTCGCAAGGAGGCGGAAGGCGCTGGTACGGGGGTCGAGAAAGAGGCTCGGTCGTGGGAACTTTGGGTTACGGCGCTCGGCGCTTATCGGTGGTGGTGTGCTCGTCGCAGCGTTCTCGTGGCGGCGAGCTCGGCCGCGGCGGGTCCAAGGGCGTGGGACAGTGATGGTGAAGGCGGCGGTCGCGAGCGGAGTCTGGGCAGCGGCTCGGAGGGCGGCGCCGGAGAAGGTGAGTATGGTTAGGGTTTTAATTTTCTTGGCTGGTTTGATGGTGGTGGTCGGTGGGGTCTCTTGGTCGCCGGCGAGATTTGTAAAGGTGATCGATGATGGGGGTGGCGATACTTTGGTAGCAGTTGGTGACGGGGGTAGTTTTTGGCGGATGGCGATGGCAGCAGTGGTGGTGGCTGGGTTTGGCCAGGCCTTAACAGTGAGGAGGTGGTGTCGGCAGATTTGGAGGCCGTGGGGTTGGGGACGGTTCTATGGGCGGTCGGGGTAGAGGGGGTCGGAGCCGAGACGATGACAGCAAGAGGCGGTGGTCGTGGCAGTAGTAGGTTTGGGATTTAGGATTTGGTGTATCGTGCCGGGTTGTCGGCACAGGGAAAATCAATGTATGTGTATAAATAATGGAATAAGATAGCAGACACGTACACGAACACGATGCACGAGTGGTTGGGAATAATTTGTGGAGTAATTTTGTTTGTGGAAATAAATGGAGGAGTACCTGCCTATTTATAGGATGTGGGAATTCCCATCTGGATAGGATTAGTAGTAATTTAAACCCAAAATAGATAGTTTACAATTTAATTTAAATCAAACCAAATCCAAATCTAAATCCAATTAGATCTAATTAAATTCTTTTGGTCTAAAATCAAATCATTTTCAAATATATATATTAGTTTAATCTATTTAAGTAAATCCAAAAATTAAATCAAGATTTAAATGGCCACAATAACTTCCAAAAATATTTTTCAAAATACCAATAATAATAATTTCAAAAATAATAAATATTTTTAAATGTCTTTTTGAATAATAAAATATTAATATTAAAAAATCTCGAGAATTATATTTTTATTTAAGATAAACTAATAATTAATTACGCAATATATGTGTGCACAAATAATACATACATGATTATGCCTTTTCTAGTATTCAAAAATATTATCTATCATTAATAACCTTATTAGAAATGACGTAAAATAATACGCGTAAAAATGATAGCAATCTAATTATTATATCTATTATTAGAAACTTTGAAAAAAAAATAGAACAAAATATTTTTCTAAAATATGTACGCTTGCACATATTCGCACTCGTCGAGCAATTTCGAAAAATAAAATTTTCGTGCGCGACGTAAAATACGACTACACGACGTACAATACAAAATTTTAAATCAGTACTAAATTTAATAAAAAAATAGTAGAAATTTAGGGGTTTTACATCCTACCCAACTTACAAGAATTTCGTCCTCGAAATAAAAATAGGTAGGGGGGTGAGAAGATGCATGGGTACGATCAAATCATTAGACGAGACAAGAAATCAAAATTTAACACAAACATGCATTAGGAAATCGTGATTTAGATAAATACGAAAATAATGCACGGATATGGTAATGGATGAGGGTCGCTAGCTAATGCGAGATAGAGAAGGATTTAAGGGTTAGGTAATGAAGGTAAAGTAATTAGAGAGCAAGAGTACATGGTTCCTTAGAGTGAAGTTACGCGTCTAGGTTTTAAGGGATGGTTAAGGAAATAATTCTAGTCATTTCTAAATTTTAAATGATTAGAGATCATGATCAAGAGTCGAAGGGTAGGTCGAATAACTCGAGGCGAGGTTGTAAACACATGACTTGGTTGATGGATAACTATAACTATCATGGTCATAGGGGAACACTTGGTTTCTATCTATCAAGTACGAGTGTTCTGTCCTTCCAAATTAAGTGAAAGGCAAAGCGAATAAGAGTTCGAAGGAGATGTTTATTGGATACGAACACGTGGTTCAAAGACGACTGAATAAATTCAAAGAGAATTGCCAAGGCAGATGTGGATGAGATTCTAGGGAGCAAGCTTAACTATATCTCCACCCACGTATAACGATAAATAAAAGCGAACCAAAGTGCAATAGGTTGATCAGACCATCATGCACCGGTTCTGTTTAAACAATATGTTAGTGGGTGCGCACCCAATAAAACATGTCATGATCAAGCTCGATAAGGGAATAAGCTTGCAAAACTTAAGCTAAACTAGCAGCATAGGATAGTCAAAATTAGTAAAAACATAGGCACGGTTAATATTGAAACAAGTGGAATTAGTTCAAACTTCTTAAGAATCTAGTCATGTCCTAGGTTGGTACCTATACAGTTGCCCTAGGGTTTACTTGTCTAAGGCTTGGTCAAGGCCATAAGGAAGGTTAGGTCATAAGGGGTTCTACCCAACTTACAAGAATTAAACTATGGGTGTTAGGACAATGGGTCAAGTCTACCTAGTATGGATTACCTTTCTAACCAACATCGAGCACGAAAGAAGGATAAGAATTAACGGTAGAGGGAATCAAGCAAGATGCAAATCGAGGAGTCAAGCGAGAAGGCAGTCAAGTATGTGGATGAGATCCTAGACTCTAATCCTATACGCAGGCTTGCTTGGTACGGTAAAGTAACCAAACAATTTATCTAGACCTGCATGGGCCACCACAAAAACATATAACGCCCCAGTCCCAAAATACGTAGGACTAGGAACGTAGACATGCCAGCTGTATTCATACGAAGTACGTAGGTCTCGTATGAATACATAAGCTGTAAAATGTAGTAATCCAAGACAAACTAAATCTCATCCACAATAAAAAGAATAATAATATAAATATCAACTCGAATATTTATGATACAATCGTTGGGCGGAGACAAAGTCCACTACCAACTAGCACAATGAAAGAAATGTACAAGAATTGATTTATAAAATGGCAATACGAACCAAGTGCAATTATCTTCGAAAGAATGGAGAAGACCACGGCCTTGGTTAGGATACCTACGAAAAACATGAACACACACCTGAGGAAAAACCAGGTCCTCAGAGGGACGTAACAAGATACATAAAAACAATACCATGATGAACTGTAAATGATACATGATAAAGAAAAGACCACATGCTCCAACACAATGGAACCTAACCATCTAGGTGTAATGCAAGTCGAAAACTATACTGGAACGTATAAGTGGGTAGGAATAAAGCATAGCATCCACTAGAGGCTTTCGCATGAACTAGTATACGTCTCTGACCGTATCTGACGACGTGGTCAGGGCCGTGCAATGGATATATCCCCTAGTTCATACTTTGCATCGCTAGCATACCTCCTGACCGTATCTGACGTCGTGGTCAAGGCCGTGCAATGGATATATCCTCTAGCGACACACCCATAACAGGGAAACCATGAACCCATAATCGGGCAATCTAGAAGGCTTTGGGCTAGCTCATACGTTCCAGTAGTTTTCCCCGCCCATGTATGACACAAGTCATATCCATGTCTTGGCGATCCATATCTCTATGCAAGTCGCTATCTAGACTCCGCTAATCCATAAATGAACCGACACACGAACCGCCCGTATCGGTAGCAAGTCGAATACGTAGGTTCGTGTCGACTCAATGATCCTCACTCATGTGTCGTGTATGAGACGTGTCAACAAGTCAAAGAAGTTATGAAGCATAACTGCAACACACCGGGAAAGTCCGCTACCACATATGGTCCACACACACACACACGCACACACACAAACATCGATATACATATCGATGGCACCCAAGTCATACTTGGACATACTCTTACTAATATAAAAACACTAGCAACATATAAAATATCATGAATCAAATGTAAGTACAAGATGGCAAGGTATCTTGCCTGGTATGACGCCTGGTGTGCTGCAATGATCCAGGTGGCACGAACTGTGACTTCAGTACGATAACTATGCAAGGTGACCATGGATGGTGACACGGACAGTTCCATTGGGTCCAGGATGGTTAATTTAGTTAGGGTGGACATAAGGTAGTTTAGAATTTGTCAAGAGATTAGGAATGAAGGGCTTAGTCATGGGCTGGAGGAAAAATCGAAAGAGATGAGATAAATAATATATACGATTTTTGAGAACTATTTAAAATCATTGAAAACTATATTTTACGAGATATTTATAAGTAGTAAAATTATTTTAAGAAGAAAAACTATAATTACCCCTTAAAATATTTTATATCATCCTTGACAATTTGATCTACATCTTATTAGTTAAAATTTAAAATAAATATAAAAATCAAAAAAATATTTTAGGGCTAGTCAAAAGTAATTATTTTGGGTCAAAGCCTTAAATAGAAAGAAATAATCCATAATATATTTAGGGTTTTCTAAATCTGTCCTTAAAACCAATTGCAAGATAATAATTATACATTAATTTTAGCAATAAAATATTTAGGCGAAAAGCCATAACAAAATAACCATAATATATATATAATTTTTTTAGATCAAGAGTCATGTATAAAAAAACACCATAAAATAATAATAATAATAATGATGATGATAATAATAATCTAATAATAAGAATAATAAGAATAATAAAATATTGGCAGAATGTCAAAAGGAAAGAGAAAGCAAAGGAATCAAAAAGTATAATACTAATAATACTATTATCAGCAGAAAGCTCTGCTGATGTTTAAAATACCCATATAAAATAAGAAAAATAAAGTTAAAACAAAGACTCCAATTCCCTACTGTTTCCTCCTCTCGAGGACAACAACACAAACAACAACAACAACAACAATAATAATAATAATAATAATAATAATAATTTAAGTATGATGTTAAAACAAAAACAATAATAATAATCGATAATATTATTAATAATAATCACAAAAATAAAAATAAAAAAATAGGCATTGATACAGCTGCTCAGCTCTTTCGTCTGGTTCTTATTAAGGGAGAACAAAAAAAAGGAAAGAATGAAAGAAGTGAAGTAGGAGAGGGAGAGAGAAAAGGGAGGCGGAGAGAGAGAGAGATGAAGGGGACAAGAGGAAGGAGAAGGAGAGGCGATCGAGAGGGGGGGTCGTATATCGGAGCTGCGCCGGCGGCTACTCCGGTGGAGGAAGGGGGAGTGGACACGCGGCCAGGCGGGGCTGTGGCGGAGGGTTTGGGGAATTGCTCCGCCGGCGTCACAGCGGCGTTCGCGGTGGCGCGGCTAGGCACGGTGGAGCGGAGTTCGGAGGCGGTTGGAAGTCGGTGGGAGCTTGGGACGGCGGATCCCGGCCGGGCGGCCACGGGAAGCGAGGAGGGAGGTGAAGGGGGTTCTCGAGCGGGTTAGGTCAGCGCCGGTGGTCCACGCGCGGACACGGCGACGAAGGTGAGGCGGTGGGGGTTTCATGTCGAGCGGGCGGTGGGTTTTGTCGAGGGGAGGCCGGAGCCAGGGGAGGCCGGGGTTAGGTGCTGCGACGGAGCGGTCTGGCGGCGCCTGAGGAAGCCGCCGTCGCGCTCGCACGGAGGCTGAAGCGCTGGTACGGGGGTCGGAAAAGAGGCTCGGTCACGGGAACTTCGGGTTGCGGCGCTCGGCGCTTATCGGTGGTGGTGTGCTCGTCGCAGCGTTCTGGTGGCGGCGAGCTCTGCCGCGACGGGTCCAAGGGCGTGGGACAGTGATGGTGAAGGCGGCGGTCGCGAGCGGAGTCTGGGCAGCAGCTCGGAGGGCGGCGCCGGAGAAGGTGAGTATGGTTAGGGTTTTAATTTTCTTGGCTGGTTTGATGGTGGTGGTCGGTGGGGTCTCTTGGTCGCCGGCGAGATTTGTAAAGGTGATCGGTGATGGGGGTGGTGATACGTTGGTAGCAGTTGGTGACAGGGGTGGTTTTTGGCGGATGGCGATGGCAGCAGTGGTGGTGGCCGGGTTTGGCTAGGCCTTGACAGTGAGGAGGTGGTGTCGGCAGATTTGGAGGCCGTGGGGTTGGGGACGGTTCTATGGGCGGTCGGGGTAGAGGGGGTCGGAGCCGAGACGATGACAGCAAGAGGCGGTGGTCGTGGCAGTAGTAGGTTTGGGATTTAGGATTTGGTGTATCGTGCCGGGTTGTCGGCACGGGGAAAATCAATGTATGTGTATAAATAATGGAATAAGATAGCGGACACGTACACGGACACGATGCACGAGTGGTTGGGAATAATTTGTGGAGTAATTTTGTTTGTGGAAATAAATGGAGGAGTACCTGCCTATTTATAGGATGTGGGAATTCCCATCTGGATAGGATTAGTAGTAATTTAAACCCAAAATAGATAGTTTACAATTTAATTTAAATCAAACCAAATCGAAATCTAAATCCAATTAGATCTAATTAAATTCTTTTGGTCTAAAATCAAATCATTTTCAAATATAGATATTAGTTTAATCTATTTAAGTAAATCCAAAAATTAAATCAAGATTTAAATTGCCACAATAACTTCCAAAAATATTTTTCAAAATACCAATAATAATAATTTCAAAAATAATAAATATTTTTAAATGTCTTTTTGAATAATAAAATATTAATATTAATAAATCTCGAGAATTATATTTTTATTTAAAATAAACTAATAATTAATTACGCAATATATGTGTGCACAAATAATACATACATGATTATGCCTTTTCTAGTATTCAAAAATATTATCTATCATTAATAACCTTTTTAGAAATGACGTAAAATAATACGCGTAAAAATGATAGCAATCTAATTATTATATCTATTATTAGAAACTTTGAAAAAAAATAGAACAAAATGTTTATCTAAAATATGTACGCTTGCACATATTCGCACTCGTCAAGCAATTTCGAAAAATAAAATTTTCGTGCGCGACGTAAAATACGACTACGCGACGTATAATACAAAATTTTAAATCAGTACTAAATTTAATAAAAAAAATAGTAGAAATTTAGGGGTTTTATAATCTGCTTCTGAAAGGTTTTGTCCTGTCCAATTATGGCGATCGTCCGTTACGTAGGTTGGTCATGACTGATCTTGGCTTGAACATTGCTGACCATGTTGGTTATGAGGCTTGTGCCGAGGATGTAGTGTCCCGCTCCTCGCGGTCCACTATGTAATACCTACGGCTTGCTGACTCAGTCTCGAACTAAGTATTTGGGAAAACCTTTGTCGGTATCGATTGATCATGGATGAAATGCAATGAACCTTTCCAATTGTTGGATTGGCTTCTATTGAAATGAATCCAAGAGTTTTGTTGGATGTTTTCTTTCGCTGCTTGGTTTTGATGAATGCATTTTTGAGTTGGTTTTCGATGATTGGTTTTCATTGTTCGCTTTCATCGCATATCGCATTCATTCCGAATCTTGAGAGAAAGTGTCACGCCCCAGAACCAGAATACTGGAGAGCGGGGGCAGACATAGCCAGCTACGTATATGAAATGGAATCTATCTCGCTATACGGTCACGGCTGTCTAGATACATGAGGGTTTATCTACAAGCCAGCCGTCTCTTAAGGTCATGAACAAGCCTATTGTCTCAATCACAAGCAAGTAAGTAAAAGTTACAAGATGTATGATCATTAAATATACAATAGTAAGGCGTCCCAAACATTACATATTTAGTTGATCATGAAGCTAGTCGTTACAAAATGTTAGGACTAGCAAGAGTTTAGTCATACATGATCAATCCTAGGATCTGTCAATCATGTTACAGCCCGTAGGCAGACAGTAAGTAAAGTGCAATCGAGCTAAACAGGTGCTCGTCGGCTAAACGGCTCAAAAGAATATTTTTACAATAAAGTGGGAGATCAAAAATAAACCCACTCGTTGTCAGGGTTCCGTCTAGTGGTCACCATCTGGCTGGAAGGTCGGTAGATCCTCTGGAGCTGCTCCAAAATCTGGCCACACAAAACCAGCTGGGTCAGACCCCAGAAAGAGCAAGTGCCACAAAGGAAGCTTCACTTAGGAACTAAAATCAGCAATCAGCACAAAATATAAATAAAAGTAAGAACTGGAAATAAGAGAATACATCAGGATGATATACGACGAGATAACCATGGAACTATTCAGACAACCAGGTTACAACCCGTAAACCAAACAAGGACCGGGGTTGTAACCCTTCGTCTGAACAGAACTTGGAATTCTCACCATTTATCGGTAAAATAAATACAAGCATTCTGGTCATGCAGTAATCCGGATCAGGGCAAGACTAGACTGGTTAGACTCCATCCAATCATTTCACGGCCAAGCAAGAATTACGGCTTGATACTTTAACTAACTAGGGTTGTCACAAGCCTAATTACTAACAAGATGCAGTGAGATTATTCCACAGCCACAAGCCCTGCAGACCATCCAGGTTACCCGGGTTGAAGGATTTAGAGTTGAATTCAGGTGGGTACATCGTCCAGGAAACGAATGTACCCTTATGTAGCTTGAAGGGTGCAACACATGACAGTGTGCTGGAAATGTGCCCTACTCGACGGCAGGCTACAGATCCCAAGGCGTGCCCAGGTAACGGGATTGCCTGTAGCTGGGAAATCTCGTCATGACTAATGTATTAATCTAGTTATTAGCCTTAGTCCATTTTAGTAGGTACTCCTGACCGTGGTACTCAGGAGTCCCTGTCCTAGACATGATGCAAGACAGGACTAGTTTATTTGTACAAGCACAATCGCCCACGGTGTCCAGATCATTATACAGGTCATGTCGTGTCAGGTAGCCGTCGCAACAGCTATTCGAGATAATCATGTCAGGTTTATCATGTCAAGTGTACTAGTCAGGAGTGCGCCACGACGGGCCACTATCAGGTCATGTCAGGTTATTATGTCAGGAGTGCACCACTACGGGTCACTATCGTGTCAGGCTCAGTTATCATTCCAAACATATTACATAAATTCGTGATTATCAAGTTCAGGACAAAAGGCGTAAGGATATAAAATGGACGTTAAATATCTAATAAAATCAATATACAGGGCTATAGAAGAGCCATGCGGCTAAGGCACATGCGGCCAGGATGGATCTCATGCGGCTGGGGAAGGAGTCGGGCTCATGCGGCTGGAGAGAGATTCATGCGGGTCGGAGGAACTAAGGACCCATGCGGCTCGCAGGAGAGGGATTCTCATGCGGCTGGAATAAATCGAACTCATGCGGCCAAGAAAAGGGCAAGACACATGCGGCCAGGAGGGCAAGGGTACTCCTGCGGCTGGCGGAAATGAGTCCATACGGCTCAACCAAGTCGAGCCCCACGCGGCTGGGTCAAGGTGATTGCTTATGCGACTGACGGGGGGAAAGTTCATGCGGCTTATAAAGTTCAGGATCTCATGCGGCTGGCGGATATAGGACTCATGCGGCCAGCGAGTGAGTCTGGTTCATGCGGCTCGTCAAGGCTGTGCACATGCAGCTGGGTCCAACTCATGCGGCCAAGATAAGCTGATGCGGCAGGATAAGGTCCTCAGTCCTGTGCGGCTGAACTGACTGGGTTCCATGCGGCCGAGAATACTTGCCGCATGAACTTGTCACATGGTCAAGTCAAGGCAATAGTGCATGCGGTTGGAACTGACTTGCCGCATGAATGTTCATGCGGTCAAGTGCTACCATGCGGCTCGGGACTGTGCTTCTTCTCCAAATTTCCGAGAAGAAGTACACCATAAGCCATGGCTTCCAAACTGCATAACTCTATCATCCGGAGCCCAAATCCGAACTTCCATAGGTCAAAATGGGGTAGAACGAGATTCTCTACGACATAGAACCCTCAAAACTCAGAAATAACAGGATTAAGTAGATCAAAATCCAAGAAATCCAAAAATAAAGTAAACTTAGATCTAGAAGAATCTAGCCATGGAAAGTGAAAATGCCAAGTTCTAAAATAAGTTAAAATGCTGTAAGGAAGAGAATGAACAATAAAATTAGAGTTCCTCCATGAAGCAAGTTGCACTTGCCTAGACCTCTCTCTTCCTCTCTCTGGTAGGTAAGGAAGTAATGGTGGAGAAGATGATAAATAAAGAGAGAGAAAGGAGAAGGGTTAATAAATGGTAGTGGTGGTGGTAGGTATGGGGTTCACCCCTTGGTTCATGATGAACCAAGAGCAATCCCAAACCGAACCAAGCCAACCCAAACCAAGAATAAACCAAGCCCAGGGAGGAAATTAAGCAAAAAAATCATGCAATACAAGAATAAATACGTACACGTATTCCAGAAATACGTAATACGAACCACAGACATTACAGAAAGAGACCGAAGTATGCTAATCAGATATTGGTGCCTATGCAGGGGGACGCATAGACATACATAGGACGTGAACGGCACGTGAAGTCCCTCCTTCTCTCAACTAAGATTTATCTTGGTGAGTTGCTTCAACTGAACAGACATTGATCTGTACGCCCTAATAAAATGATCTCTAGTCCACTCTTTTGTTGTGTTCCGCTGATCAACGATACCAAACCAACAGAAGATAAGAAACAAAGAATTGAACTTATATGCTAATCAAAGAACAGTTGCCTTACTCGGGTTTGATATGAATGATTACAAGTTCTTATTCTGCTGCAAGAGATTGATGTAAATGTTGCTAAAGTCATATAACAGAGATGATACGGCTTGCCGTATAGAGAATAAAGAGTACGACAGAAATACAGAGAGTTGCATATGTTGTCATAATAGAGATTTATTTGATAGAGTGCATTCATGCATTTGGTCTCGGACAACTTGTGTACACAGGGCCAATCCTCACGACCAGTTTTGGGGCATCTGAGCTGCTCGGCCTAGGGGGATTAGAGTAATGCCCTGCGGTAAAGAAACCAAGAGGTGTATAGAGTGTTCTTAGCGACGAGCTGAACCCAAGAGTCACATCGGCTAATCACTGGGAATGACTCATGGACCAACATATAGTTAGGTGCATTTATAAAATCAGAGTGCATCGCAACCTAAAAAAAGATACAGAATTCAACAGTATGCCTTTATATCATATGCAAATTGTGCTAACCTGTCTTGTGCAGGGATGACTGTCGGCGATGGTAAGATTATTATACAGTGCTTTCTGCTGCTATATTTCTTATGAATTGTTAAAAAGAATCTAGACAAGTAGAAAGATTACTAGTAAATATTAGCTTCACATGTTGATTTAGTGCAGAGATTTACGAGTTCGGCCAAAAGCCGCTCGCCAGTACATGATGTGTGCTGACCCACGTTGTGGGCATCCTTTTCAGAAAGCAAAAGGAGACAAAGGGATTTCAAGTGAGGCACTAAAGCTCGTCTAGCCCAGTAGAGCTGCGGACTGCCTCGAAGCTTCATTTTCATTCCAGTCAAGTTTTAAGCTTTCTTTTCCTTTGAAGGTGTCTTTTCAATTCCAGCTTGTAATAAAGGGATATCATGTATGGGCATTGTGGCTATTTTTAAAAAGAGAGTTTCAAGGAGAATCATGTAGCCAATATAAGGCAAATCTGAGTTGTAAAGCTTTGTACTTGTATTCATTCCTATCAAGTTTATCAATAAAAAGAAGTATTTCTATTTCAAATCTCTGTATCCAATATTTGGTTTTCTGTAATAAAATGGGTGCGTGCGTGTGTTTTGCTTGACTAGTTGTTTTGTGCAGGTACATGGTCTTGTGCAAGCGTAACTTAGGCTTGTACGGTATCACGCCTTAGCGAGGACGATTGATCCCGCAGGGATCCAAGCAAGACGGATGACCCTAGCGGGATCGGGGCGTGATAAAGTGGTATCAGAGCACGGCTTTACGTCCTTGGCCTCTTGCAAATATCGTTTTCGAAAAAGCATATAAAGTATTTTGATGGCTTTCAAAAGAGTCCCGATTTTGTGTTATGAAAACCAATGTCCCATACAATAAGTCCATAATATTTTATGAGACTGACAGAAGTTATACTCTTTTGTAGAGAAATGACCCCTACTCGACCAGCTTCCTCACAAGATCATATAGAACGGATCATGACATTGTTGGAACTACAAAGGCAAGATAATGAGGAACGTGGCCAATTGCAACAGGCCCAAATTCAGGCCCAACAGAAACAGTTGGACTCCTTGACCCAACTTGTAACGGCGCTAGCGGCAAATCGAGATACCACCACAGCGACCAAACCAACGGGAACGCCCGAGATTGAGCCCATGGAGGGTGACGAACCCCATCCAGTACAAAGGCACTCTTCCTTTAAGCCAAAGGACTTCTTAGATGCAAAACCTCCAAAATTTGAAGGCAGGACGTCACCCGACAAGGTGATGGACAGGATCAAGCTAAGTAAGACAAGTCTAACTATGGGTCGGGATTCCGTACACGTATACTGGAAATACGTATAACAAAAAACGGAGGTGACAACTCTACCCACCTTAAAAGAATTCCGTCCTCGGAATTTAATCAAGAGGCTAGAGATGTCGGGGCAAGCTATAATCTATATTAATCATAAGCAAGCTACGACTAGCAGCCAATCAAGCGATCATTCATGCAAGCAAGGAATTTAAAAGCGTGAGGCAGAAGAAAGACATCCTGCGGAAAATCTCTCTACCGGTTCTGCATCTGGGCTTGGACCTGGGCATACTGTTGGGGCCTCTGCTGCTGGAATGCTTGTTCCTGAGGCGACAATGGCCTCAGAGGCTGATACTGTTGTTGTACTGGTGCTGGAGCTGGTGCCCTAACCGATGGTCTGGTTAGGTTCGCTGACGATCAGCTGGCTCTATTCGGACAGGACTCTATCTTATGATCCGGTACCCTACAAGCCAAACACAATCCCCGTGCTCTGTGATATTCTGAAACAACGTGTCCTGGCTTCCCACAATGAGTGCAATTCATTGCGGGAGACTGCTTATGTTTCTGTGGCTGAGGGTACGTCGGTGTCGAGTGGTGAACCGACGAAACTGTGGTCGTCCTCCTGGGGGCTCCAATAGTCAAAGCCCTAGCTGCCGGGACTGGTGCTGAGGACAGACCCATTTGCCCATGGGACCTCTTTCTGCTTTCGGTTCGGTCCACGATCCTCTGCGAGGTATACTCGTGCTTCCTAGCTGCCCTCAAGACAACATCAAAAGTCTGATGCTCAAACTACTCCACTGCTAGAATAATCTCTAGATGGAGCCCCTGCTGGAACCGCTGGGCTCGGTCCAATTCGGTCGCCACCAAGGTGGGAGCAAACCGACTCAGTCTTGAAAACTCGGCCGTATATCCATCGACCGTCCTGCTCATCTGCTTCAAATTGGTGAATCTCGTCTGTAGGTCGTGCCGAGCTACAGCATCGAAGTACTTGATCTGAAACTTGTTACTGAATGTCGCCCATGGAACAGGCGTCGCCAACCCAACTGCTAACATCGTCCACCAGGTGCGAGCTAGGTCCAATAACTGTAGGCGCACTACAGCTACCTTCTCTCGTTCTGGAGTCTTGGCTGCATCCAAAATAATTTCGATGTCCTGGAGCCACGCATCAGCTGCAATAGTGTCTTTACTACCGTCGAACAAAGGAGGGTTAAGGCGCTTGAAACTGTTGGCTACACTGTTACCTTGGTAACCCACTCTGTCCATGGCTGTCTGTACTATTTGGTGCAGGACATCACCTCGACGATCCTGTGATGCAAGTAATTCTCGGATAAGTCCTACCAGGGTTCCATTATCATGCTCTACAGACTAGATTGGTTGAACCGGCTGAACTGGCGGCTCATGATCTCCGGAAGGCATGACCTGGGAGGCTGCTTCTGAGTGTTGGGCTTGGTCCCCAGGTTGCTGCTGAGGTGCTGGTTGAGCTCCTCTGGGCTGATCGGTAGGACCAGGAACAATGCCACTGAAAAACAATAACATAGGGGACAATAAGGAAGGACCAAGATAGATCGAGGATATAAGCATGTGATCAGGTCAAGATTTTAGGAAGATTTGAAGACATGAGTAGAGATCAAAGGCGAGTGCTGATTGAGACATCTATTCGATAAAACCCTCACACATCTTGATTTACAAGACCATGCATGGGCCACCACTTAAACCGTGTCACGCCCCAGATCCAGAATACTGGAGAGCGGGGGCAGACACTGCCAGCTACGTATATAGAAGTGTATTCCACCTCCATATACGGTCACGGCTGTCTAGATGTATGAGGGTTTATGTCACGATCTGTTATCCAAATTGTTGGGCCGGGCCGAGCCATGTCCAGTCTACGCTTGGTTAAAGCGTAGTAAGCTGTTCTAAGAATAGACAATAAAGGATCTAAGCTGCTAACAGTTCTAAAATTATATTTAAAGGTTCATCACAACACAGCATCTATAAGTGAAGGTAACATAAGCACAGACTTAATAATACACTTCCAAAGTATCTAACTGGAGACAAAGTCGAGTATCAAATATAAGTTCAAAACAAAGTCTAAGTCTCAAAACACATGAAAATATCTAAGCAAGGTTCCCCATTGGGGCCTCTTTTGGAGCTAAGGCCAGGTCCTCAAAATCAGTGCCATAGTATGTATCACATAGCATTTTCTCCTCAAAAAGTGAACCTACAACGTTATCCTGTCATGATCGGAGCAAGTACAACCTCTACAACTAAAATACTGAATATATAATAAAAGAGATGTATAACAAGAAACATGGTGTGATAAGTCTATAAAATAAGAAATACTGGAAACATGGCCTCATGGTTCAACTGGGATCACAGTATCATAGTAACATAGGGAACATGGTATATCTCATAGTCTATCATGGCAATACATATTCATTTTAAAGTTTAAAACTGTAGTAGGTGAGTGATCAGTCAATAGGTGAAATAGGATGTACAGTGGTACATATCAATTTTCTGAAGTGTACATACGTACCCTTAACGGCATCGATGTATATCCATACACAAACGCGGGATCAGACATACGACAAAGTTATATATAGAATATAACAGTGCTCTGTAAATACATACGGAGAAGGGGGCATGATCACATACACTACTAACAGTTTCTCTTTAACCCGTTTTTATTAACATGTGAGTGATACGAGAACAGTATAAAGCATGTGAATACTCAGAGCAGTGTAAAGTATAGTGAAACATGTACTGAGAACCAGTAAGAAGCATGTGAAGATATAAGAACTGTCCTAAGCATGGCAGGTACTGAAAGTAATACAACATGTGAAGATTTAACTTGCTACCTCAAGGATCAGTATTTTAACAGGGTTAATACATGTTCTAGCATTAAAAGACAGTAAATAAGTTTGCAGATGTACTTGCCTCGAGCAAAGCAAGAATACTAGTACGAAGATATAGATGTCCGGTGTCCTGTCAATAATGATATACAAACTCAGCTTCTAAGTTATGTTCAAGATTACACTAGTGGTGTGACACGACTCCTAACTGGATACTAGCCAAGTGGGAGCCTAGAATAAAAGTCCAATATAGAGTGACACTATATCCAAACTAATTTTCTAGGACTTTTACACTAGTGCGGGGTGAGGTCCAATACTATAATAACTCAAAAGAACACAAATCATTGAAAGTCGTAATTATTTAATAAATAAATCAAACTGTACATTATGTTCCAATAATTTTTGAGATAGACAAAAAGCTCAATTTTACATAAAATAAGGTACCAAAATGATCCTTGTTAATTATAGAAATTTATACTAATTTTTTGGAATTTATAAACCTTCATAAATATTTATTAAAAATCAGCAAACATATGTATCCTGAAAATAAGGTCTATTTTTCCATTTTTATAAAATACCAAAGTACTTATTAAATGCTGGAAAAATCATAATAAATTAGCTAAATTAACATAGTATTTAAATACATTTTTTTCAGATTTTTACAGCAATTAAAATATATATAAAAATTCAAAAATAGCCTAACCGGATCATCCGGCGGATTACTGCGGATTACCGACAGATTTTTTGATCCGTCACAGCAAGTTTTGTGGTGCAAGTTCGGATTTTTCGACGGATTTCCGACGGATTTTTCGAACCGTCACAGAAAGTTGATTTTTGAACTCAAAACTTGTTTTGGCCATAAAAACTTCGTTTTAAATCGAAATTCGGATTTTCAAAAGTCAAAATTGCATAGAATTGAATTTCCTATAACATGGAACTATTAGTTTTCACAAATCAAAACATTTGATAGATAAAAACCTCAAAATACTCGAAAATTATATCTAGAAACTCAGATCTACGCAATACTGTCGATCAAAACCAAAAGTGCTATATACTAAACATGTTAACAATTTAAAGAAGCATATTATAGGCCAATAAAACTTTAGTTTCTATGGAAAACAAAAATAAAGTATGGTCATGTCACTTTTGAGCAAGATGTACTTGCCTAGGTTAAGCTCCAAGCCTAATCTTCTACTCTACCACCAAGAGGGGTACGAAACCACACTCTAGACCTCAAGGCCAAGCTCTTGGCAAGCTCCAAGGGAAGAGAAGGGAAGAAGAAATGAAGAGAGAGTGAAGAGAATGAAAAGAGGGAGGAGAGAGAAAGTGAAAGGTATATATAGAAGGAGGAATTAATCTTAGCCGTCGGATCGTGATCCATGTAAAAGTCTAGGTCAATCATGGCCATTCAAACAAAACTAATTATCCATTGGATAATAGAGTGTATCTACACTATTCACGAAAATATCTTAAACACTATTCATCAAAATATCCAAAATACTATTCACAAAAATATCGAAAACACTATTCATGAAAATATCTAAAATCAAAAATATCTAAAATGTGGAAAATCTGTCTGGACAGTATGCCATCGGTATACTCCGGTATACTGGCGGTATGCCGGCCAAGGAGAAAATCTATAGTTTTGAGAAAATTTAAAGCATTCCGGAAACCAAGAGAATACGAAATATGTAAAACCCCTAAATTTTCTACTAATTTTTTATTAAATTTGGTACTGATTTAAATTTTTGTATTGTATGTCGCGTAATCGTATTATACGTCGCGCACAAAATTTTATTTTTTGAAATTGCTCGATGAGTGCGATTATGTGCAAGCATACATATTTTTGAAAATATTATTTTTCTATTTATATAGTTTCAAAATAATATACATAATAATTATTTTGTTATCGTTCCAAAATTTCCAAGTTTGTTATTTTATTTATAAAGACTTTTATTTCTCACAATTATTAATAATAAATAATATTTTTATTGTATGCTAGAAAAGCATAATTATGAGAACATCATTTGTACCTACATACATATTTAGTAATTATTTATTTTAAATAATAATGTAATTTTTGAAATTAATATTATTAGTATTTTGGAAAGCATATTTTGAATTTATTGTGGCAATTTAAATCTTGCTTCGAATTTATGGATTATTTAAATAGTTAAAAATTTGAAAATTTGATTTATCCTATTCGATTTTAAACTAAAATTTAATTAGATTTAAAATTTGATTTGTATTGGATTTGGATTTGATTTCATTGTTTTAAATTAAGTAGAGAATTATCTACTTGGATTTTAAATATTCCTAATTCCTATCCAATTGGGAATTCCCACGTCCTATAAATAGGCAGGTACTCCTCCAATTCAATATTCATCTTCCACAAAATTTTTCTCTATAAATCTACGTGCATCGTGTCTATGTCCATCCAAATTTTTATTCCATATTTTTACATATACAATTCCATCTCCGTCGTGTCGGACAACTCCGACACGATACAAACCAAATTCCTAGCAAACCCAAACCCTAATCCTAAAACCAGCCACCCATGTTTTCAGCCATCCGCCGTCGACTTCACGGCAACCATCCCCTGTCCCCGACCACACCACCACCGTCGTCAGCAAACCATCCCCATCGTCCCAGCCTACTGTCCAGCCCCGGCCAACCACTAACCCATCACCACCGCCACCGTGACCGTACACCACCACTACGGCCGTCCCGACCAGCCCCCAAACCATTACCACCACCGCTACCATCGCCATCGGCCACCGTCAAAACCCACAACACCACCTCCACCGCAGCCGGTCAACCCCCGCCGTGGCCAGCATACCCAACGCAAAATTTCGGCAACCCGCCGACCAACCCTGGCCGCGACAACCACCGCCCCGCCACCATCAAAATAAAGAGAAAAACCCAAATAACAAAACCACGACCACTCACCCCACCTAGTCGCTGACGCCGCCGACGAGCCTCCAGAACCATCGCCCGCCGACCCTTACCGCCGTCGCGTCTATTCCACGCGCGCGTGCACCCCGATGATCCGCCACTCCAGATCTGCTCCTCTCCTCCCCTTCCCGAAATTCCTCCGCCGTCCGTTGATCCGTCGTGGCCGAAACCCCCAGCCGCACATGGCGTTCACCACCACCGCGTCCAGCCGGCGAACCACCGCTCGGCGTCGCATCACCGTCGTGTCGCTGGAACCCTTCTCCTCCGACCCGATCGCCGAGTCCTCCGCCTACACACCGCTCGTCCTCACCACCCCACGCCCCTCTCCGCATCCGCTTCATCGCCAGACCACCGCCTCCACTCCGAGCCCGACCGCTCTCTCTCTCCCTCTCCGTTTCCTCTCTCTCTCGAAAAATTAGGAGCCATCCTTTCTCTCTCTTCCCTTGATTTAGTGAGCAGCAGTACATAAGTACTGTTGCGATGGTTTTTAATTATAATTATTATTATTATTATTATTATATTAATAATAAGAGAGGAGCTTTTGTTTTTTTGTTGTTTTGATTTCTGTGAGACAGCAGCTTCGTTTTTGTTGCTGTTGATTTTTGCTCACTGTTTGCTTCCTTTTATTGTATCCAATATTTTTATTAATATTATTATCATTATCATTATCATTATTATTATTATTATTATTATTATTATTATTGTTATTATTATTAACTATTTTTAACCATTGTTATTTTTACTATTGTAAGTACTGTTGCAAACAGTACATATATAAAAATATATTTATATTTATATTTATATTTATGGATATTAAGTTATTGGTATCTTAATATACTAGGTATAAATTACTAGAAGCCCTATTATTATTATCATGTTTTTCTTTTTCATTATCATTTTGTACCTACAAGTAGTATATTAAAAATGGATTAGTTATAGATATTATAAATACTTTCTAAAAAAAAGTTATATCATGGATTTTGTCTAAATCGATTTCAAATTTGGTTCTTAAAATATGTCATGATATTTAAACTAATATAGTTTTCTACCTTAAAGATTATTGTTTTGACAAACCTATAATATTTTTGCCTAAAAGCTGATTTTTCACTTTACAAGTATTTTTCTTTATAAAAACTATTTTTAAGCTAATGATAAAATATTTTCAAAAAAAATTTATATATATATTCTAAATTCCTTTGACCATCATCCGTGCCTGCTAATCGTATCTTCCTACCCTCTTCCAAAACTGGACTACCATATGTCCATCCTAACTAAATTGAACCTTCTGGACCCAATGGAACCGACCGTGTCACCATCCGTGGTCACCTTGTATAGTTGTTGCACCGAAGTCGCAGTTCATGCTACCTTGATCATCACAGCACACCAGGCGCCCTATCAGGCAAGATACCTTGCCATTTGCTGTTTATTTATTTTAGCTCATATTTTATGCATTATTTATTTTCTTTATGCAAAATAAACTGTGATACATGGCATAACTGTTAGAACTTACTGTTCATTTATGTTTCCTGCTATGTATTATTTTTTTCACATTAAACCTAGATTTAAGGGACCACCTTGTGTGTTGCATTCATTGGTCTTGACACGTTGTAACACGAAGTTGTGTGTCGCATGTAGGACACAAAAGTGCGTGATTGGCTGGCCACCAGTACGTACAAGTCGTACGATAGGAATAACCGCTAATAGAGGTTGCATGCTAGTTTGACTTAGCGGTTATAGTGGTTTTGTGTTGTGGATACAACACAATAGGCATTGGGCGGGGAGGACAATTTCTTAGCGTGTGGGCTTCGATGCACTTTCCCTTGTGACCCGGACTCTCCGCTGGAGATACGGGGTTGATGACCCATGATTACTGACGGCCACTGACGATTCTGCGGAACGTTATGCTCTTACTGATGGGGCCTCTGGTGCCCAAGGAAGGACTATGCCGATCCTATTCAGCCAGGGCCCATGCGTAGGAAGGATTGTTCTTAACTACATATCACTTAGAATGGTAGGCTACCTTATCCGTTAGGTACGAGTACTTTTGGTTTGGGTACTTGTATCTGACCGTGGCTTGGAACAATAACTTGTCGCGGATTAGTTCGTCACATCTTGTCCTTGTTTGGTTATAGGTGTGACTTACTACTTCGATGAGAAGGTATTGAACCTTGTTGGGGTCCGAATACCATATTGGATTCATGGCATGGAAAGATACGTCACCGTGAATTAGTTTACCATCTCCTGTCCTTGTTTGGTTGGGGGAATGGTACGCTCGTTCAATAGGTGTGTATTGGACCATGTTATAAATTCAATTGACTTATTTATTTGAGCAATATTTATTCAGTTTATATGGCATGATATTATGTGTCTTGTTACGTCCCTCTGATGACCTGATTATCTCTCTAGGTGTGTACTATTGTCTTTCGCAGGTGCTCTAGCTTTTGCCGTGATCATCGCTATTTCTTCGAGGATGATTGCATTTGGATCGTCTTTACTTCGCTCGCCAAAATCTTTCTTTTGTTATGTATTTCTTTTCATAGTTGGTAGTGGATTTGTCTCCGCCCAACTACATGTACCAAATGACACATTCATAGTTGATTATATGATACCTTTTATTCTTGTGGATGAGATTAGTTATGGTTCTACTACATTTTACAGCTTATGTATCCATACGAGGCCTATGTACTTCGTATGAATACAGCTGGCATGTCTACGTTCCTAGTCCTACATATTTTGGGACTAGAGCATTACATGTTTTTGTGGTGGCCCATGCAGGTCAACATAAATTGTTTGGTTACTTTACCGTACCAAGCAAGCCTGCGAATAGGATTAGAAGTCTAGGATCTCATCCACATACTTGACCTCTTTTCTAGATTTTATCTACCGTTTGACTTATCAATTGCATCTTGCTTGCTTCCTTCCCTCCCTATTCTTATCTTCCCTTCGTGCTTGCTAGAGATTGACCCTACTAGTTAGTTGTCCCAAAACACCATTAGTTTAATTCTTTAAGTTGGGTAGAATACCTTAGGAACTAGCAACCCCTTTGACCTAGTGACCTATATTAGCAAGCTTATTTAGATCCTAGAATCTAGAGGACCTAACCGTCTAGCCAACCAAGGACTTGGACAAGAAGACTATAGGACGACTGTATGACTTAGAATCATTCCACCTTTTTTAAATCTTAATCTCTCGTGCATATGTATTTACCGTTTGACTAAATGATGCTAATGTAGCCTAGTTTTTACAAGCTTATTCTTTATCAAGTTTGTTCATGACATATGCTATTGAGCGCTCACTAGCCTATTGTCTAATCAGAACCGGTGCATAATGGTCTGATCAACCAAGTGCACTTTGGTTCGCTTTTGTCTATTATTCTACGTGGATGGAACATAGCTAAACTTGTCCTCTAGAGTCCCATCCGCGACTGCCTTGGCAACTCCTTTGAAATTTTTCGATCGTCTTTGAATCACGTATTCGTATTCGATAAACGTCTCCTTCGAACTCTATATTGCTTTCGCCTTCACCTATTTTAGGAGGACGAAGGCATTATACTATAACTTCCTCTAGCCTTCCTATCGGCTATGACCATTCTCACTCGATGTTGCTATATCTTCATCCTAAACTACTCGACCCTATCAAGACCCTCCAATCGCTTAATTAAAGCGAATCTATTTCGTTCTCTTAATCGTGACCCTCATTCATTACCCGTGACCATAGCGTATTGTTTTCTACAATCTATATCGCGATTTCTTACGACATGATTTTGTGAAAATATTGTCATAGTTGGATCCCCATTGATACCCCCTTGTGTCCTCTCACCCCCCTACTAATTCTTAATTTCGAGGACGAAATTCTTTTAATTTGGGTAGGATGTAAAATCCCTAAATTTTCTACTAATTTTTTTTATTAAATTTGGTACTGATTTAAATTTTTGTATTGTATGTCGCGTAGTCGTATTATACGTCGCGCACGAAATTTTATTTTTCGAAATTGCTCGATGAGTGCAATTATGTGCGAGCGTACATATTTTTGAAAATATTATTTTTCTATTTATATAGTTTCAAATAATATACATAATCATTATTTTGTTATCGTTCCAAAATTTCCAAGTTTGTTATTTTATTTATAAAGACTTTCATTTCTCACAATTATTAATAATAAATAATATTTTTACTGTATGCTAGAAAAGCATAATTATGAGAACATCATTTGTACCTACATACACATTTAGTAATTATTTATTAGTTTATTTTAAATAATAATGTAATTTTCGAAATTAATATTATTAGTATTTTGGAAAGCATATTTTGAATTTATTGTGGCGATTTAAATCTTGCTTTGAATTTATGGATTATTTAAATAGTTAAATATTTGAAAATTTGATTTATCCTATTCGATTTTAAACTAAAATTTAATTAGAATTAAAATTGGATTTGGATTTGATTTTATTATTTTAAATTAAGTAGAGAATTATCTACTTGGATTTTAAATATTCTTAATTCCTATCCAATTGGGAATTCCTACGTCCTATAAATAGGCAGGTACTCCTCCAATTCAATATTCATCTTCCACAAAAAATTTCTCTACAAATCTACGTGCATCGTGTCTGTGTCCATCCAAATTTTTATTCCATATTTTTACATATACAATTCCATCTCCGTCGTGTCGGACAACTCCGACACGATACAAACCAAATTCTTAGCAAACCCAAACCCTAATCCTAAAACCAGCCACCCATGTTTCCTGCCATCCGCCGTCGACTTCACGGCAACCAGCCCCTGTCCCCGACCACACCACCACCGTCGTCAGCAAACCATCCCCATCGCCCCAGCCTACTGTCCAGCCCCGGCCAACCACTAACCCATCACTACCGCCACCGTGACCGTACACCACCACTACGGCCGTCCCCGACCAGCCTCCAAACCATCACCACCACCGCTACCATCGCCATCGGCCACCGTCAAAACCCTCAACACCACCGTCACCGCAGTCGGCCACCCCCGCCGTGGCCAGCATACCCAACGCAAAATCCCGTCAACCCGCCGACCAACCCTGGCCGCGACAACCACCGCCCCGCCACCATCAAAATAAAGAGAAAAACCCAAATAACAAAACCACGACCACTCACCTCGCCTAGTCGCCGACGCCGCCGACGATCCCCCAGAACCACCGCCCGCCGACCCTTGCCGCCGCCGCGTCTACTCCACGCGCGCGTGCACCCCGATGATCTGCCACTCCAGATCTGCTCCTCTCCTCCCCTTCCCGAACTCCCTCCGCCGTCCGTTGATCCGCCGTGGCCGAAACCACCAGCCGCACATGGCGTTCGCTACCACCGCGTCCAGCTGGCGAACCACCGCCCGGCGTCGCATCACCGCCGTGCCGCTGGAACCCTTCTCCTCCGACCCGATCCGTCGAGTCCTCTGCCTACACACCGCTCGTCCTCACCACCCCACGCCCCTCTCCACGTCCGCTCCACCGCCGGACCACCGCCTCCACTCCAAGCCCGACCGCTCTCTCTCTCCCTCTCCGTTTCCTCTCTCTCTCTCTCTCGAAAAATTAGGAGCCATCCTTTCTCTCTCTTCCCTTGATTTAGTGAGCAGCAGTACATAAGTACTGTTGCGATGGTTTTTAATTATAATTATAATTATTATTATTATTATTATTATTATTATTATTATTATATTAATAATAAGAGAGCAGCTTTTTTTTTGTTGTTTTGATTTCTGTGAGACAGCAGCTTCGTTTTTGTTGCTGTTGATTTTTGCTCACTATTTGCTTCCTTTTATTGTATCCAATTCTTTTATTAATATTATTATTATCATTATTATTATTATTATTATTATTAACTATTTTTAATCATTGTTATTTTTACTATTGTAAGTACTGTTGCAAACAGTACATATATAAAAATATATTTATATTTATATTTTTGGATATTAAGTTATTGGTATCTTAATATACTAGGTATAAATTACTAGAAGCCCTATTATTATTATCATGTTTTTCTTTTTCATTATCATTTTGTACCTACTAGTAGTATATTAAAAATGGATTAGTTATAGATATTATAAATACTTTCTAAAAAAAAGTTATATCATGGATTTGTCTAAATCGATTTCAAATTTGGTTCTTAAAGTATGTCATGATATTTAAACTAATATAGTTTTCTACCTTAAAGATTATTGTTTTGACAAACCTATAATATTTTTGCCTAAAAGCTGATTTTTTACTTTACAAATATTTTTCTTTACAAAAACTATTTTTAAGCTAATGAAAAAATATTTTCAAAAAAAATTTATATATATATTCTAAATTCCTTTGACCATCATCCGTCCCTGCTAATCGTATCTTCCTACCCTCTTCCAAAACTGGACTACCATATGTCCACCCTAACTAAATTGAACCTTCTGGACCCAATGGAACCGACAGTGTCACCATCCGTGGTCACGTTGTATAGTTGTTGCACCGAAGTCGTAGTTCATGCCACCTTGATCATCGCAGCACACCAGGCGCCCTATCAGGCAAGACACCTTGCCATTTGCTGTTTATTTATTTTAGCTCATATTATAACACCCAGTTTCTAAAATAAGGGTAATTTTGAAATTTTATATTTAAATTATTTAATTATTGTATTTAAATTTAATAATATGATTTTTGGTGATTTTTAATAATTTTTGAACTATTTAAAAACTGGTTGAGTCATGACTTGTGATTGGTGTGCAGCTAGTGAAGCCGTAGTGACTGTCTGCCCTAGAGCCTAACCATGTTGGTAGGGATTTTGTTTAGTACATTTAGCTTGAGGGTATTTTGGTTATCTTGAATTTATTTGAATTTATTATAATTATTTGGAAATTAATATATATTATATTAGATGGTGTGATTTAATATTATTTAATTAATTGCCATGTGATTGTTATTAGCCCCAACCTAGAATTGACCTAACCTAGGTTAGTCCTAGTTAGTCATGGTTAGACTAAGTTAGAATTTGATTGGTTATGGTTAGTCATGACTAGTTATAAAGCCATCGCAACAGCATTTATGGTTCATGTCATGTCATATCATGTTACTTGTCTTGAGTGCACTACGACGGGTCACTATCATGTTAAGAGTACTTGTTAAGGGTGCGCCACGATGGGCCACAATCATGTTAAGCAAAGAAGTGACATGTGACTTGAGTGCACCGCAGCGGGTCACTATCGTGTTAAGCAAAGAAGAAAGACATACATTATGAGTGCACCACAACGGGTCACTATCATGAGTTATCATCTAAAGGTTACTTGTGAGTGCACCACATCGGGCCACTATCGTGTTCTATTCTTACATTATCATGAATGTGAGAAACTTGCATAAAATGGCTAGCAACATATTCTTAAAGCCAAGGAAAGGATTTACAACTTTTCTGTTGGGAGTTAGGGGAAATTTTGGCCACAAATCATGCAAATAAGACATAAAATAGCCAAAACAGGCACTATACGGCCTATTCTGCGACAGGCGGCCTCATGCGGCCCATTCGCGACATCATGCGGACCAACTGCGACATGCAGCCTATGCGACCTATTCGCGACATCCATGCGGACCAACTGCGACATGCGGCCTATGCAGCCCATTCGCGACATCAAGCAGACCAACTGCGACATGTGGCTCATGCGGCACATTCGCGACATCCATGCAGACCAACTGTGACATACGGCCTATGTGGCCCATTCGCGACATCCATGCGGACCAACTGCGACATGCGACCTATGCGGCCCATTCGCGACATCCATGCAGACCAACTGCGACATGCGGCCTATGCGGCCCATTCACGACATCAAACAGACCAATTGCGACATGCTGCCAGATGAACATAGAAGATGACCAAATAATTATTTGGCCATAACTTCCTCAAAACAAGTCGAAATCTAACTCTTTAAAGGTCCATTTTGGGTAAAATTAAATTCTCTACAACATAGAACAAGCAAAACTTAAAAATAATGAAGTTTGCTAGATCAAAACCCAAGAAATTCAAAAATTTAACAAACTTAGATCTACAAGAAATAAACTATGAAAATTAAAAATGCTAAGTACTAAAGTGTCTTAGAATCTCGTGAGGAAGACAATGGAACAACAATAATGGAGTTCCTCCATGAAGCAAGTTGCACTTGCCTAAGCTCTTGGTAAGTGGAGAGAGTTATGAGGAAGAAGAAGGAGTAAATGAAAAAGTAAATGATGAGAGAGAAAGGGGTTGGTGGCTTATAAAGAGGGGGTTAGCATGTTGGGCCAAGTCCCAACAAACCGAGCCCAACCAAATATACCAAGCCAAGCCGAACCAGGATGAACCCAAAATAAACCAAGGCAAGATTAAACCAGGATCAAGCTAAGTAAGACAAGTCTAACTACGGGTCGGAATTCCGTACACGTATACTGAAAATACGTATAACGGAAAACGGAGGTGACACTGGAGGTGTTCCGTCGAACTGATCGGCAGGACCAAGAACAATGCCACAGAAGAAATGACATGGAAAACAATAAGGAATGACCAAGATAGATCGAGGATATAAGCATGTGATCAGGTCATGATTTTAGAAAGATTAGGAGACACGAGTAGAGATCAAAGGCGAGTGCTGATTGAGACATCTATTCGGTAAAAACCCCACACATCTTAATTTACAAGACCTGCATGGGACACCACTTAAACCGTGTCACGCCCCAGAACTAGAATACTGGAGAGCGGGGGACAGACACAACCAGCTACATATATAGAAGTGTAATCCACCTCGATATATGGTCACGGCTGTCTAGATGTATGAGAGTTTATCTACAAGCCATCAGTCTCTTATGGTTAAGAACAAGCCTAGTGTCTCAATCTCAAGCAAGTAATAATAGTTACAAGATGTTAGACCATCAGATATTCAATAATAAGGCATCCCATACATTTTATATATAGATGATCATAAAGCTAGTCGTACAAAATGCGAGGACTAGCAAGAGTTTCAGTCATACATGATCAATCCTAGAATTTGTCAATCATGTTACGGCCCTTAGGCAGACAAGAAATATAAGTATTCAACACGAGATAATACTTGCTCGACGGCTAAACGCCTCAAAAGAACAATTTATAATAGAGTGGAAGAGCAAAATAAAACCCACTCGTTGCCATGGTTTCTTCTAGTGTTTGCCATCTGGCTGTAAGGCTGGGAGATCCTCGGGTGCTGCTCCAAAATTTGGCCATACTAAACCAGCTGGGTCAGACCCCAGAAAGGCCAAGTACCACAAGGGAGGCTTCACTTAAGAACTAAAACCAGCATGTCAGAACATAAACAATAATAATAATAGGAAAACATGAAATGTAATATAAGGCAACAAATGACGAGAGGACGAGGAACTATTCCGGAAGCCAGGTTACAATTCTTAAACCAAACAAGGACCGGAATTGTAACCCTTCGCCTGAATAGAACCGGGTCTCTAGCCATTTATTGCTAAGAGTAAAGTGTAAGGAAGCATCTCCTGAGATAGCCATGTACTGGATCTAGACAAGACTAGACAGGATTGGACTCCATCCAACATTTACGGCCAAGCAAAGAGTACGGCTTAATACTTTAACTAACTAGGGTTATCACAAGCCTAATTACTAGCAAGATGCAATGAGATGTTCCGGCAGTCACAAGCCCTACAGCTATCCAGTTTATCCAGGCGAGGTTCATGTAAGAGTTATCAAGAATTATTAGGTGACTTTGAGTGCAACACATGACAGTGTGCATATTACTTGTTTCAAGAAGTGCCCCACATGACAGTGGGCTGAAAATGTGCCCTACTCGTCGACATGCTACAAGTCCATCAGGTGTGGCCGGGATAACGGGATCGCCTGTAACTGGAAACATATCTCTATATGAGCTACTTTGATCAATCTAGTAATTAACCTAGTCAGATTTAGCATGAATCCTTGACCGTGGTAAACAGGGATGCAAGTCCTAGACATGATACGAGACGAGACTGGTAGCTTATACAAGAACAATCACCCACGGTGTCAAGACGAGATATTACTCAGCATGTCAAGATAGCCATCGCAACAGCATTCAAGATTACATGCTAGACTTACTTATCAAGATTACTTATCTTGTCGAGAGTACGTCACGACGGACCACCATCAAGAATTATCATGTCAAGTTACTTGTCAAGAGTGTACCACGACAGGTCACTATTTAAGAGTTGCTCATGTAAAGCCATATTGCCATGCCGTGTTCAGGGTTAAATTAAGACGAGTTATGCTCAAGATTCACAATAATCAAATCGGGTAGTCACAAGTTAGGTTGAGTACAAGATGTAAGCAATTTAAAACATAACAATATAATAATAAAAGAACATGCAAGGGACAAGGGTATGGGGGGCCAAGGAAGCATGCGGCCAAGGCATGCGGTCCACAGGACTGCATGCGGCCAAGATCACATGCGGCCAAAACATGCGGTCTGCAGGACTACATGCGGCCAAGATCACATGCGCCCAAACATGCGGTCCGCAGGACTGTATGCGGCCAAGATCACATGCGGCAAGCAATGAAGTCTGCAGGACTTCATGCGGCCAAGATATGCGGCCCGTATGATTTCATGCGGCCAGGGCTCATGCGGCCAAGGCAACACTGTCGCAGGACTTCATGCGGCAAGACTTCATGCGACCAAGGCTCATGCGGCTAAGACAACACTGCTGCAGGACTTCATGTGGCAAGACTTCATGCGGCCAAGGCAACACTGCTCATCTTCTCTAAAAATCCGAGAAGATGAGCCATGGAAGCCATGGCTCCCAAGCTCCGTCCAACCTCCGATTTAAGTCAAAACTTGGACTTCCACAGGTCAAAATGGGGTAGAACGAAATTCTCTACAACATGAAACAACTAGATTTTGAAAACAAACAAGTTTGATAGATCAAAATCCAGAAAAACCGAAAATAACATAAACATAGATCTACAAGAAAATATCTACCAAATCAAAAAATGCTAAGTTCTAAAGTGTCTTGAAATCGTGTAAGAAAGAAAATGAACAAAATAGAAATTAGTTCTCTTATGAAGCAAGCTAGCACTTGCCCAGGGTTTCTTGGTAGGTGGAGAGAGTTAAGAGGAAGAAGAAGAAGTAAATGAAGAGTAAAGGAAGAGAGAGAAAGAAATTGGTTTATAAAGGAAAGGGGGGGTTCACCCTGATAACCCAACCAAATTAAACCAAGATAAACCAAAATAAACCAAGCCCAGTCTTGACCAACCAAGACTAGGCTAGCAGGTCAAGTCCAAATACGGGTCAAAATCCGTATACGTACAACGGAAAACGGGAGTGACAAATTTGTAAGTATTATTATTTTCGTTCTAGTTGTAGTCAGATCGAATATCGTCTTTTGATTGCGTAAGAAAGAGTTGCAGGAAATCATTTGTGATCTTCGTTCTTTCAAATTTTGAGTCCATCTTTGTAACCCAACAATAACACCCTAATGGCAATCACTTAATTCAACAAAATAACAAATTCTTCATCGCCTCCGACTTGATAATAGATCAGATTAAGGAATTATTTGTAGAGAGCATGAATTTTTTTGGGTCACTGCCTCAAGCTAACCCATTAACCACGATGTATTCAGCATAAAGATCACTACAATCACACCAACAAACAAATAATGAGCCCAATTTGATAGGTACCTTTGTAATAATTGTCATGACTAGTTAGAATATCACTTTTTATCTCAAAAAAGTTAGAATATCATTGTCGACCTCAAAGAGAGAGAGAGAGAGAGAG